>JAJQWJ010000001.1:8783203-9983203 GCA_023637945.1 Phaethornis superciliosus
CCCTCCTCTCTCTGGTTTTTTTTTGTTTGTTTTTTTTGTGGTTTTTTGGGTTTTTTTGTTTTTTTCTTTTTCTTTTTTTTGTTTTTTTTTTTGTTTTGTTTTTTTAATTTATTTTTGTTGGTTGTTGTTTGTTTGGGCTTTTTTGAGGTACTTTGCAATATTCAAGATAAACAGAACTGGCAGATATGATACACTAACCAATGATCTTCTCAAGATGTATTTCCTAAATTGCATCCCTAGTCTGAAATTGGATTCTACATTTGGCATGTAGGGGGTAGCCTACATAATGAATTATTTCTTTATCATTAAAAGAGAGAGCCAAGATATCTCTGGCAGAGAGTTTGGAAAGCTTGTATGAGTGATGAGCAAAATGGACCTCATTAAAAATTATCTCATTTCAGATGTATATTCACATTTCTTTTTTTTTTTTTTTTTTATTATGTACACCTTGGGGTTATACAGAAGGCGTATATGTTATCTGTTCATATTATAGAATCACAGAATAGTTTGGGTTAGAAGGAAGCTTAAAGACCATCTAATTTTAACCCCCCTGCATGGGCAGGGACACCTTCCACCAGACCAGGTTGCTCAAAGCCTCATCCAACCTGGCCTTGAACATTTCCAGGGAAGAGGGCATCCACAGACTCCCTGAACAACCCATTCCAGTTTGTCAACAGCCTCACACTAAAGAATTTCTTCCTAATATCAAATCTAAATAATATCCGTATTATCCTAATATCAAATCTAAATCTCTAAATCTCTTCCAGCTTAAAATCAATTCTCCTTATCCCATTCCTATGCACCCTAGCAAAAAGTCCACCCCAGCTTTCCTGTAGCTCCTTCTGGTACCACAAGACTGCTGTAAGACTTCCTCAGAGCAATCTCTCCTGCAGGCTGAACAACCCCAGCTTTCTCAGCCTGTCCTCCTAAGAGAGCTACTTCAGTCCTCAGATCATCACCGAGGCCCTCCTCTGGACTCATGTGGTGGTCCACACCCTGGCAATCTATGTTCCTAAAACCATTCAGTTCCAGTGAGTAATGCCTAACCTCAAGGCCAAGTGGAAAAACAAGGCATATGACTACACTGCTCAGGACTATTTCCTTCTGAAACACTCAGTCTATCTGAATCCCATAGACGAGGGTCTACATCTGTGTTTATGATTGTTCTATACCCCGTGCTTTAACCCAAAGCAGTCAATGCTAACATTATAGACTGTGCAAGACTTGGACCTTTGAGCTCCTAAAAGTGAGTCCTGTTAGAGTAGATATTCATCTGGATGCTTTTGCTGTTACTCTGAATATCCATCTACTTAAACCACAGACCCCATATGTAGATAAAAGGTACCAGCTGAGCAAGTCACCTGTATCTCTCCTTCAGTGAAAGAACACTTTCTGAAAGACCACTAAAGGAGACTTGTTCTGATCTAGCCAATGGTTAAACTGGTCCTGATCTAGTAATTGCTCTTTTAAAACACACTTGCTACAAGACTGAAGTCTAAATTTAGCATAGTGAATGTTTTTGTTCAAAGGCCGTGCTAGTCAACAATTTCCAGTGCTGGAAAATATTATAAAGATGACTGGGAATAGCAGACTGTCTGCTTTTTCCAGCAGCATTAGAAAATACCAGCTCTGAAATGAAACCCAGGCTCCTGGTTAGCCTGGAAATGAAATAAGAACTACCTATTTCTCCAGTGCAGATCTTGAATTAATTCTGGCTTCTGGTTGGAAATATAATTTATTTCCCTTTAATTTTTATGTTCTTGAAAGGTGCTTTGATTCAAATTGGGAGGTGATGTGACAGAAGAATGCCAACTTTGTGCTGCTTGTTTCTTGAGAAGAAAACCATTCCCTGATGGAGGCCTCATAGTAAAAATCTGCAAGTTTGAGAGAAGCAAAGAAGGAGAAAGGGAGAGGGGAGAAGGGGGGGAGGAAGGGGGAGATTAATAGGAAGAAGTAGCTGAAAATAGAAAGCTATGAAGTGAAGAATAGAGAATTTTTGTGTGGCTTCTTCCAGGATTGAGTTCTTGGTGAGGTTGTGCCCTGCAGCACTGAGTGCATTCTGCTCTCTGTGGCCTAACCTATTCCAGTGGATTGTTGAGGTTATCAAAGCCAGCCTGTTTTATAATGGAGATAGGACAAGTTTGGAGACAGGTTTGAGCACTGTTTGAGCTAGGGGTGAAATACAGGTTTTTAAATAAAAAATGATCATTAAGTAGGCAAAGTGTTGAAGGGCATCTGGCTTAGAGACCTTGGCTACCCTATTAATGATCTCCTTTAAACAGAGTCCAGTAGGGTCACTGAGGTATACAATTGTTTTGTCTTCACTGGGTAATACTAAGTGAAGTGCCTTTGCTATGTGTTGATAATCGTTTTTCAGAAAAGAGGGGTACAAAATTTCCTTGAAAGCTTATTAGATCCATCTCTGTTTAAACTGCTACACTTATCTATCTGAGAGTCTTTAGGTAAATTTTAATTACCTAACTGGGTTGAATGGTGCCTTATGAAAACTGATCTAGTGGGAGGTGTCCCTGCCCTTGCAGGGGAGATGGAAGTAGATGATATTTAAGGTCCCTTCCAACCCAAGCCATTCTATGATTCTGTGATTAATAGTTTCACAATTGCAGACAAAAAAATTTAATGAATAGGAAACTGTGAGGTATCCCAAAAAGACATCTTAAAAAAAAAAAAAAGGCCAAAAAGCATCAAACATCAAAACCCATACCCAAAACCTGTATGAAAAGTGATTTTAATTTTAGTTTATTCCAGCCTTGACTAGTGTAAAGGATAATATTTTATTTTAGAACATGGTTTAGGAATAAATCTCTGTTCAAGACAACACTGGAGTAGTTGCTTAATTTCCACTGGCACCTGTTGGACCTAATCACATGAATCATATTATACAGATGCTTAATTGCTTCCCAGAATAGGGCTGTGACACAGTGACCCAGCCCCAAAAGTGTATTAATGTATTATATGCAGTGTCTATAATATGCCAGTAAACCAGAAATAAGATGGATGTTTGTGCCAAAAACGTCTCATGATATGTAGCTTACAGAATGGTACACTGTAGGTTTACTACTGTAATTAATTTTTATCACTGTGCTTCAGCTGATTTCCTGAGAGAAAAGGCAAATGGGATAGAACAATCAGCACTCCATGATTCCTCTTTACCTAAAGAGATTTATTTTCAAATAAGCTTAAGAGAATTCCTTTTGCATTCTGATAGCCAACAAGCAGCTAGATGAAAGGCCATGCTATTCCCAGGGTCCTCAAACAGTACTGAAATGAAAGGCTTCCTAAGATATGGGTTGAAATTTTGTCCACACTCAGCAGAAAATCCTCAGATGTAAGTGAAAGTCAGAAATACTCTGGAAGAATAAATTATTTCAGCAGCTCCTCAGTTCATTAGTTGATAACTGCCTGCAGGGATAGCAAGGATAAGACACATTTAAAGATTGTTTCCTTATTTACATCAAATTCTTTAGTAGGTGTTTCCAGTTTTATAATTGAGAACCTTGCCCTCATTTGCTTAACTGGAATACAAGAAGTCTGGAACTCAAACAGATTAGATAAATCTGGGGGAGTGCACGATAACACATGTTCAAGCAAAAAAAGCCAAATAAATCAGTGTTGTAACTAAGTTCATCGCAGGGTCTATAGTTTGAGAGAAATTAGGGGATCGAAAGAGATGATGTGCTTCTTGATAAATTCCAGTGCTTGCTTTAGTGTCTGAAAGAAAAAGGGATTTCTCCTCTATCTTCTTAGGCAATTCACGACTTTGAACTTCATTGTCTCAGGGAAATAAAGCTTGAGCACTGAAAAGTGCTGAGGGTGACAGATTAGGATGGAATTAAAAGCAGACACCTGGAGCTGAAGAAATGACAATAGGTAGGTGAAGATGTGCAGGAGATTAATTCAATAAAATGAAGTCCACCCTGTTTAAATGGAGGAACAGGCTGGGGGAGCCCAGAGCACTGAGGCAGTCTCGTTGGAGAATAAAAAAGGAGTGTGACTTAAATGTGTGGGTACCATGCACAGACCGTAGTGTAAGAAAAATCTAGAGACTGGGATGAAAAATGTTACCACCTGCAGGCAGGAATCATTAGTATAGACTCTTCCTTAAAGTGCAAAGAAAGCAGAAGCAGAAGGGCTTTTTCATGTAGTGGATTCACGGCAGTCAGAGACTTCCAGAGGGTTAGAGTACCTCATCAATGCAGTTTTATAGAATTCCTGCAATTAACTTGGTCTAAGGAGGCAGTGAAAATAGATGTGTTCTAGAAGTGAACTAGTCTGTTACCTTCTCTCCAAAAACTACAATCCTGATGAGCTCTGACAGTAGTGACAGCACCAGAATTACTTCAGATCACCTGCTCATAGATGCTGACAACAACACTGATCCACAAATATTTCCATGAAAAAGGATCTGGAATGCATTACCAAGGAAGGAAACCAGATATGTCATGGGGTAGTGAGGGTCAGCTGCTGCTTATGGGACAGAAGACACACTAAGACTCCGCAGGGTGGGAGGGAAGAACATCCAGGACAGGCTGGGGAGCAGCAAGGGCTGCCTCAGCCCTGGGCATGGGGATGGTATGAGACCAGTCTGGGGCATTGGCCTGTGCACCAGGATCCAAATTAGAGAGGAGGGGCAGAGTCAGCCCCAGCCTGAGATCTCCATGCAAGACAGTGAGTTTGGAGCAATCTGTAACTGCTGCTTGATTCCTAAGAAGCCATGAAAGTACTGTGATGTGTAGCTGTGGCAACATGTGCATTTAGAAATAAAAATGCCACAACTGAAAGTTTCTAATTTTAAGTGTTGAAGAGGATTTAAACAACAATATTAATGTTTAAAATACTATATTTAAATTTACTTCCATAGTTTGTGAATTAAACCCTTAATTTTGTTACAAGTGAATTGTAATCTGACTGATGAAAGAAGCACAAAACTTTTTCCTATGTTGTAACCAAATGGTCAGTGCTCACATGGCACTAATATTCACTATATATTCTAATGGGCATACAGCATTTATTTTATCTGACTTGTCTGATATTTGAAGTAACTGATTTTTATTAATGGATACTTTTTATATATTTTATGTTGTTAAGGTGGGCCTGCAGGCAAACTTTGCAAGCCCTTTTATCTTCACTGAAATTGCTGCAAAATTTCAGAAATGGGGTAGTGGACTTGGTTATTCAATCCATCCCCTAAGACTTGGCTTTGGTTGCGATTTCCTTCTCTCGAAGGTTTTGCACAGAAGAAAACTGCTTTGAATTCCTGTGTTAGAATCATCATCTACCTCTCTATTTTTTTTTTATCCACAAAAGAATAAACAAAACACATTCATTTAATTGAGCATAAGGTCCAACGTATTAAAATAAATCTTACTGAAGAGTTCTTGAGTAGAACCTGTTCCATTATTTAAGACTGTTCACATTCACAATTTACATGTTCTGCTTTCCCCCAAAAAACCCTGTATTAAGGTAGAATACAAAGATTCTCTGAAGAAAAGATCTTTAGTTTCATTACAGTTATAATATAGTTGTATGTTTAACACAACTACTGCTTCATTGTGAACCAAGAAGAATATTTATTTCTAGACATATTTATCACTAATCGATATGAACAATTTTGTCCTTTGTTACCTTGCTATAAATTGTAGCAAAGAACCTACTTACATAACTGTGGGATATGGCAAAATTTTGAATACTGCAGGGAGAACAGATTGTGAATGTTCAGAGCAACGTTCAGTAGGTTGTCTAATAAAGTGTAAAACTGAAGATGCTTGCAGAAATAAAAAGCCACACTGACCCCACAGTGTCCCAGTGTCCCAGCCAGTTTCCTTTGGCTGAAAGTAGGAGGAAATGAAGGCTGCTTCTTTCTTAATTTGTTTGATCTTGCTTTGTCTTTGTCCATAAGTGAGGCTGAGTACCAAGTGCATAATAATAATTTGGGGAAAGCAATCAAACAAAAGAACAAAGAAAAAAAAAAAAAAACAAAACCAAACATCAACAAAAAACCTCACAGATCACAAAGCATTGTTTGACTAGGATACTTCTAAAGCAGATCCCTTTTAGAATATGGTGCTTGGCATGCAATGTCTATGTTCAGACATGGACTGTGAGCTGAGTGATAAGAAACTTCCTCTGTCCTAGACTTTTTCTCTTCCAATCTGTCAGATGCTATTTGTCCATTTTCCTGCATCATTGTGAGCCTTAATCACTCAGGACAATGCTCATATAACCACCAGTGGGAAAGGTTAAGGGTCTTAATGCACCCCAAGCAATTTAAAAGCCTCAGAGGAAACATTCAGTGACTGAACAATATTGTCTTATAGGCCAAAGACTTTTTCTGATTAATCTATATAACTAGATGTGCTTTTACTGTAATGAGCAGGAGTGACCATTAGGGTCACTGATAATACTTAGCATTTATAGAGCTGTTTAGAGATATTCCTATCTCTTCACAGTATCCAGATGGATAAGTTCTACAATCCTTTTATTTCATCAGCTGGTCAGTGGAAAATATTTTTTCTACCATTGTTTTAGAACATGGGTATAACTCTGAGCTATAGTCAGGACATTGAATGTGTGTGTGTAGGCTGTTTCTGCTTCCTCAAAATTAGCAAAACCTTTGAATCTTAGTCACTCAGAGACTTTAGAAAGCGTTTCCCCTTTATAAATAAAGTAAGAAATGGATTTGGATAAGAGTTCTGAAATTGAGAAGATTTAAGGAACTTATCTCCTTCTGTCATAAGTATGAAAGCATTTATCACCTTCCTAGCTGATAATTCAGGTTCTGAGTTTAGTAATACTCACATCTTACACTCTCTTTGAGATTCTATTTTGTCTAAAAACAATGAAAAGCTGATAGTCTAATGCAGTTACGGCAAAGATTATATTAAGTCATGGAACTTCTATCTCTGAAGTGCCAATTTAGATACAACATCACCCACCCTAAATTAACTAGTTTCAGTAACAGGTTCACTGTAGCCAACTTGGCTTCAAATTGGTGTAAGTTAGCCCCCCTCAGGGAACTGGTGTTAGAATACTAGAGCTCCTCTGGCACTGACACCCAAAACACTTCCAGTAAGATAAGAAAGTCGTCATACATTGCTAGGTCAGCATAGGTACATCCATACAGGAGTGCTCAGGGCTGAGCTGTGTTCCTTGGGAGGCCCGTGAAGCTTTTGTGGCTATCAGAGTATTTCAGGCTCTGGGATGCCCATCTGGCACTTCTTCAAGAATGCAAAAAGCAGGTTTACATGAAAAATTCAGTGTTCTGCAACAGCTGAGTTTTTCTTAACAGAAGTAATAATAGACAAAAACTTTCCTACTTTACCAAAAGCTTAGTCCAACAAAATAATTCTAAAAGCAACAAAATAACACCTTTTTCTTTGTGTTTCTTTGCGTTGTGATCAAGTATATTTCTTATGTGTATCTTGGAAAGTGTACATCTGACATTGTTTGTCATAAGATTTGTACATAGCAAAGGCCCAGTAAAAGCTTGGAAAATAAATCCTTAATCACTATAACTAGATCAGGGAACAGGCTGATACTTGAGCACTAAGCCTAGAAAGTGACTCATTCCAGAGGTTATTTGAAATTTTGGAATGAAAAAGGTAATGCCTCTTCAGGTATTGCCAGAGGTAACTCAGTAGCTTGAATACTCTCCTGTAGGAACAAAATGTTACACAAGTTAATGACAAAAGCTCAAACTACTAAGCCCAGTGAAGGTCACATTAACTGAAATTTATGGGTGAGCTATTTAATTGTAACAGCTGGATTTTTCCTTTTCTGCAGCTAGAGTCTATCATTATCTAAATGCTTGAATAATAGAATTGATACAGCTTTTTGTTAATGAATGACATGACAGCATAACTTACTTTTGGGATGTCCTCATAGCTTTTATAGTTCCATATTTTTTCATTACATACATGTTAGTATTTTAAAATACTAAGCATTGGAAAGCCAGTCACCCACATTAGAACATTGTCTCCATACCCAGTGCTAAATGTATGCGTATTTACCAAAGACTCACCCACAATAAAATCAATATTTATTTAAAATCATCAGAGAGAGACTGAATTCCAGACTGGGGGTAACAAGTTTTACCTCGAACATCTCAAATACCTAGTGGAATTCTCTAGATACTGTAGTCTGGACTCCCTCTGCTCAGTGACATGTCTAGAAGGTGATTCATGTCCCTCATTAAAATATTGTCCACTAAACATAAAGTGAATTTAAACTGACTATTCCCAATGCTAATGTCTCTAGAAAACTTCAGTTAATTTGCTTGAGTTTCCAGTTCGCAGACAAACAAGTAGGATTAATAAATACTGACACCTGAAAGACTGGAGATTCAAGTATTACAATGGAAACTCACATCTTCTTAGTATACATCCCCAGAGTCAACCAAGACTCCCTGCTAGTCACTAGATAAGCAGTTCCAGTGATTATGGCTTGCTTACCTCAAATTAAGATTGCTTCATAAGGTCCTCTGAAGCCTAGCAGAGCAAGACAATTTAATCTCTTCATGTCTTACCTCCCTCAGCCAAACATTCTTTTCCTTTCATTCAGGAAATTTTTTCTCTGGGGACGACCAGAGTTTGGCTGATTGTTTTCTGTCCAGTCAAGCTTAAGTTTTCTTATCTGGTACATGCATAAAACTCCATATCACCCAATCTAAAATAAAAGAAACAAAACAATACCTCAATTAAAATGGGAACTGGAGAAACATTGGATGGGATGTGCAGTATTAGCAGGCTTGCTATGCCTAACACAATATAGACATACAGACAATTTCTTTTCTTCACATCTTTATGCTCATTCAAATATTATAGACATAAAGCTGGCTGCTGTAACAGATAGAAAGTTATTCCAATAAAGCTGAATTTGTTGAAAAAAATTCTATTATTTTAACCAGGAAAAGGTTTTATTCTACAACTAAAAAGACAAATTTTTACTTAGAATTTAAAAGGTGAGAGGAAATAAAAACATTATGGCAGCTGCCTGGCCTTCATTTGCCAGCTTATAAGGACATGGCTCTCCTGTAAATCAGCTGCTGTATCTTCTAGTCCTGTGTAACAGTCTCAGACTCCCCGCAGCATTTCAACTGATGTTGGAGTCCTAAATTCAGATAAATTAAGTATATTCCTAAATTTAGGCACATTCAAAGATACAGATTCAGTATAACAGAGCTGAAAGTGACTTATGTATTGATGTAGAGTATTAGAATCGGATGATGGTAGCCAGTAGCACTGGCTACCAGTAGCCATGGTAATACCCTACAGACCAGCTGACCCTGGATTTGGTTTTGTGCTTCATAGTCAAAAACATCCCTAAGTCTGTTCAGTCCAAAACCATTGCATTTTGCTGCCTAATGACTTGGTTAGACAACAGTTCCAAACAGAATTCTGTCCAGGCCACTTGATGGGATGCTTGTCTTAGTTTGATGGAAGTAATAGAAGGTGTGAAGAGACTCTTGGCAACAGAATGGGCCAGCACAATTTTTGCATTAATCCAACACCTGTTCTTCATTTCATTTGCATGAAAGCTTTTCCATTCATGTGCATTTGTCCAATTTAAGAGAAATGCTAACATTATATAAAAGTATATAGTGAAGCTTCTGGAAAGCAAAGTGCATATTTGGGAGACAATTCTTTACACCAAGGCAGAGTTAGGTTTTTTTTTTTATATACCAAGGCAGATCAATAAAGCCAAAGAATAATCTTTTTCTTGTAACAAAACAATATTTATCCCTTACTGTCTGATTTTTACAGCTGCATTGGGTGTTATAAGGGTCAGGATTCTCCTTTAGTTTTACCCTGCTCCCTAAAAACTCAGTTTCCACTCAGCAAGGCCACAGACACCCTGGAAAAAAAAAAAAAAAAGAGAGAGAGAGACAATTTGTACAAGAATTTATTCTTACTCCTCTGTTTGATATATTCAGGAAATAAACATTAATCTTTGAGCAGGATAGACACCATATCTTTATTTTCTGCCTGGCAGTGGGTTTTCTGGAAATTTGAACATGATTTGAGTTTACTGTGGACATTTTTCTGTGTACCTTGTAATACTACTTGATATTTCCAGACATGTGCTTTTGGTGTTTGAAACCTGAAAAGTGAAAAAAACCCCAAACCAGACAACAAAACATGTTCAGAGTAAAGGAAACTCAGGCATGGAGGAACTCTCCATTGGAATGCAATAGTGAAGATGGGATCTAAATTAAAGGTCTAAAAAAGACATCTTAACTCATGTTCAATTTGCGTTTTTCTACACTACATTTCTGTTTAAGTAAGCTTTTTGTAACCTAGAGGAAATCATAGCTGTAATAATAATCTGTGGAAGTCTGAACAAACTAATTATGCTTAGGCATGCCTGAGCTGAGGTGTTATCCTAATTTACGGCAACATTTTGTGGCTAGAGGTGCAATAGTCACAAACCATAAGGAAATATTGAAGAGAGTATTAAGTCTCCTTCTAGCAGGAAGAACTGTGTGTGGTCCTTCACCCTACATGTAATCTCAGTAAAATACAGAAATGCCTGGAAAATAAAAATTAGTAGTGGAACAAGAGCAGCACAGTACAGTGAATGGCAGCTCACATTTCTGGGTCAGCTGAATCTTAGATGTGTCCTTACTAAAGTTCAGGACTGCTGTCAAAGCCCTGGAAATTTCAAATTGTGAATGAAGCATTAATATAGAGCGTCTGGGAAGCAGCCAGTTGCCCAAGCAGTTGTCTTCCCAAGAAATTAAAGAAGACTGAAAATGTTTTGAGAACTACTTTGCGCAAAGACCAACTTCTTACTATGTATTATAATATTTATTTTATTGTTCTTGTTTCTAAGTTCTCCTTCAAAAATGGATTATTTCTCTACTTGATTGCCGGACTGAAGTTAGGCTAAATGAGCTAATTTTACCAAGATGCTCATGGGTGGATATGATTCATTTTTATCAATGATCCCTTGAAACTTTACTTGGCCTGCATAACTGCCTGGCTGAAGTATTACACATACAGCTCTTTATTTATTCTTTGCAACTTCACCTGCCAAACATTTCATATCTGCTCACTTTGTTTCATTGGAAAGCAATCATTGTACTGCCAGTGACTAAGATGAGGGTCTCCATCCTCAGTTCCTGTAAAATCACCAACCTTGCATAGTGACTCTGATTAATCCTGGATGACTAAATGACTAAGTGTCTAACCAAGATCATTAATGTATTCTCAGAAGCTGTGTTCAATAGCACTGAAGATCTGGGATGGAAAAGTAGAGTTCACGTTTCTGTTTAAAGGGGCACATTCACATTTTCAGTTTCCATGTGTTTTGCATACTTTAAAAAAATCACCAACTGTTTTACCTAAGCCAACAAGAGTAAAGGAAAACAAAATAATAAACCCCCAGAATACTCTTGTGAAATGGAGGAAGATTAGAAACAAGTCAGCATATCCTTTGTATCTGTCATATTTTACTATTTTGCATTCCTATGCTATTGCAGTATTTTCTGACTATGCAACTTCGTCTTCAGTGGTGTGTGTGGGAAGTTACAAATTAGACTTATAGATAAATACATGAAAATCTGGGGCACTGTTAGTGCATACAAGGAAAGTTCTCTATTCACTGCAAAAGAAGAAGCTGTCTTCATTAAAGCTGTCAGTGATTCCAGTATCCCATCCAAAATACTAAATAATGGTCTGTAGGAAAGAATTCTGTGCTGGCAGACAGCAGAAGTAACATTAACAGGTCTTTTCTGCTTTCATTTTTTTATAATTCTCACAACACAAGCATGGCCTAGTGGGGTGTCTGTGGATTTAACTGAAATTTGGTTATTTCACTAACATTCTAATAAAAGAACTTGTATGCAATCGCGTTCCTTCTCTCACTTGTAAAACAAAAGTGGATTAAGAAAAGTTCTACTCTAAGGAATTAAACCTCTGAGTACATACTTTGTTCCTATCCTGTGTGGCACTTTAATTTGCCTTTTGGTTTCCCTTCTCATTTGAAAATTCTCTTGCAAGTGTGGGGAGATGGTACTCTGATGATTAAACACAGATTTTAGTGGCTTGCTGTATTAACAATGTTTCTGTTTCTGCCAAATGCTGTTGCTTCAGGATTTTTCAGTATGTACCAAGAGCTGGCACATCTTCCTGCGTTTGTTCTGGCACTTTTCAGTCCCTGCAGTGTAGCCGTACGAGCACTGGAAGAGTAACCCAGCAAATCACCCCAGGGACAGAAATGCCAACCAAAGGTTGACTTCAGGAATGCAGCCAGCATAGTGAAACTGTCCTGAAAAATAGGAACTGGAGGAACAGAATAGAATTTTACAAAATATGTTAAAGTAAAATTAAAAAAAAATTATTTGAGCTCAATTGTAAAATAGTCCACGCCTTAGCAAGGAGCAGTACATAGCCGCTCCCAGGGTATGGTGGAAGTCAAACTCAGGTCCACATTTTCCCTGAGAGCATTAGAATGATTGACGCCAGCTCTCATACAGGCATTGATTGTTTTCCACTTCGTGCTGGCTGTTAGAGAAGAGAGCTGCCTGCCATCCATTCCCACCCACTTGATGAAGAAGGAGTAAATTGTGACCTTCCTTCCCTGATCACAAAGCCTAAATGGCTTCCAGAAATGCAAGTAGCCCCATAAGAGATACCGCCTGCATCCGCCTGCATAGGAGAATGGGAGTGATCTGTGCCCACCAAAGGAGGGACAGGGGCACACAGAGGACTGGAGGCAGAAACTTCAGAGTAAAATGAAAATCTAAGTGCTTCATCACCATGAACCCAAGTTTGCACAAAACACCACAAAGTAGCAATGTGAGAAGACTGAAAATGCAACATGCTGTGACTTGAAGCCAAGGTTTCTAATGTGAAACCTGAAGTCCACACTGTATTTTGTAGTGTGTAAGGGAGAGATCTCCAAACTGCAAGCAATTTAATTGTGATTGGGTAACTTAACACACAGAGAGCTCCCTGTTACAGAAAACAGACAGCCTGATGTACTGAAAGTAGCTTCATTGAGTCAGCTTAGACTCACTCTCCTGGAGAGTCCAAATGTGTTTCAGCTTTGTTCCCACGCTGAACCTGGACACACAGAGCAGTTGCAGTGAAGTCAGTTTGCTGCCCTACCTGTAACATAGGAACTATAGTTCTTACTTGAAGTACTCTGAGATCTGCAGCTAACTGTGAACAATTGATTTCTTTGTTCACTAGTCAAAAGAGCTTTATCCTACTTCAAAACAAAATATTTTTTCTCAGATGAGCAAGGTATTTTTTGTCTCTATTCCAAATAAAACACTTTTTTTTGTGGGGGATTATTATGTATTTTTACTTATTTAAACACATGGACTATCTTATTAAATCTTTTCTAGATCATCAGCATTCAATATAGGTTAAAAAATAAATGTAATTTACCTGGAGTCACTTCTCAATACATTATTTCCATAGGAAGTAACTTATTTCATTGGAAAGGACAGAGGATATTTTCTTTCTTATCTGGCAATGACACGTTGCTTCTCTCTACTCTTGTATAACACAGTATAGCACTTAAGAAATTACAGAGGATTTATTTACACTGAGGGATGCATTCACCAGTGAGGTGGCAATAGTGGTTCTGGTACTCATTGCAAATATATGAGTGTAAACAAATTCCCAAACAGGCAGCTGTGATGCCTACTGTCTGCAGCTGTGCAACCCATGACTAGTTTAGAGATCGTTTACAGTATTCATTTAACAGCAAACTGTTACAATCTGCATTTTTCCCTGGAGTCAGGTTCCCTGACTAAACTAATGATCTTCTACTACAGTTCAAAAATGCTATTAATGGTAGGGATTTCATATTTTAAAATATTATTATATCCTTATTTTATCTTTCAAATAACTCTAAACATACAGTGCATCAACGGTGATCCTTTTGGTTATTTTCTGCTGTCTTGCTGAATTAATCCTGAAAGTAATCTGTATTTAGTTGCCATGACTGCAGCTGAACACTTTTCAAATGTTTCAGCCTTTCTCCTATTTCAGCACCTTTTCATGAGAGCAACCTACTTGGTGTCCTCCAAAAATTATCTATCAAAGCAAAGAGTTATTATAACCTGATGAAGCACTGAAGCATCTGTCAGGAAGGCTTTTTTCCCCTTTATTTACTTGTTACCTAGGAAGAAGCCTAATTGTTTTTATGTTATTAATTCTTTCTTGATGGTTACCTCAATAAATACATTAAACACTAGTGCTCTGTAGGGTCATGCCATTCCTGCATCTTATAATTTCCAGTTCCATTAACAGGATACTGACAGTTTGCTTCAAACTCACTAACACATATGGTTCAATTTAAAACTGAAATCATCTCACACAGATGCAAATCTCCTTGTTACCACCCCAGGGATTGTGTGAATTGGCATATGTGGCTTTTTTTCCCCCATCGTAACCTCTCCAGCTTGGGTGTTCCCTAAAGCAGCCACTTACATTCATCCTTCGACCTGCAATATTATTTGTTTGAAAGAGTTGTTTTCACCCCATTGGGATATGCCAGGGTTATCTTAATGGAGACCAAAAGAGTCTCAAAAAAATTTTATTATAGTTATATTTCAATAATAAGGACTTCTATGAAAGAATGCAGATTATCAACAGTACAATTAAGGTAAAACTCTTCAGTATTCAAATAGTCATTTAGACAGGAACCTAAAGAAAATCTTTTCCACTTCATCATCACTCTGGGAGGTATGCCCTGAGATCTGCCCAATAGCCTGCTCCCATGGAGTTAGTTCTACTGGTGTAAAACTGGTGTAAGAGGAAAATCACACTCAGAATTTTCAATTTTTCCATTTGTTAAGTGCCTCTGGATTAATTTCCTTTTTGCTATTAATAATGAAAAATATCACTTCAATGAGCTTTTTCTTTCCCCTCTTTTCCATCTGGATAATGAAAATAGAAGGGTAAGACTCATGGCGACATTACAGAAATGAAATCATATTAGCACTGCCTTCAGTTTCCCATTCTCGAGCACCATGCTTCATTAGCTTGTTTGTATACTTCCGCTACAGTCATTTATGCAAATAAATTTTTCACAGAACCCTCCTTTTTTTTTTTTTTAAACAAAGTTATATGGAATAATATTTACCTGCTTTCAAAAATAGCTCACTTGATAGATATTTTATTCATGAAAGCTCTTTAGCAACTCTACTGTCTCCCAGAAAAATTAAGGAAGTATGGATCAGGATTGTCATACCTGAAGTAGAAACTATCTTTCTATAGATCAGTTTAAAGAGGTGGGGTTTTTTTCACACTTTTACATCAGAGATCCTACCTATGCTGTTGATGACATGTTGTGGGAGTAACATAGTTGTTTGATTTCCCATTTCTCATATACTTTCTGTGTCAAAACCTATCAACTGAATGTATTTTCAAGAAAATAATACTACATTAGAGGATATCCCTGTGCATGAAGCAATGCAAAATCTGAGTCTTTAAATCGTAACATTGTCATTTCAGTTTTTTTGTTTCAGAGTCCCAAAAGAATAGTATAAATGTCATATTCTTTTTGAGGTGGAAACCTTAATTTCTAGTAGGATAAGGCAATGTAATTCCCTATGCAGTGTTTCTCAGGGAATCTTTGAGAAATGTGGGAAAAGTGTCTTATTTGAGTCAGTAGATACTGAGATGCTCTGATGCTCAGTTTTCGTGGCTGCTTGGACTTCTCTGTGATAGAAAGTTCTTTATTTATGTTTTTCTACTCTCATTGAAAATCTATCCTGATGGGTTTTGCACTGTACACCACCCAGCATTCTTCTGCTAATTTAACATTCTGTGCTGCTACACAAACAAGTTGAATAAACTGTAGCAATGGTATGCAGACAAATGTGTTCCTTTGTTTATAGCAATCACATAAATCTGTGTGTATTGATACTGGTGCAGAGGTCTCTGATGATCCTGAAAGAGAGAATTTGGGCAGAATATCAATCTCGTATGATCCTGAAATACTGCCATGGGATCTTTAACTTCCACTTGAACAAGCACTAAAGGCAGAGAGAGGGAAACCTGGATCAACTTTTTATCCAGGCGACACCTCTCGCAATGTTTTTGACCCTTACTTTAAAGCTGTCACCGGTTGCCTTGATTTATGGAAACACTATCCTTTTAAATCCTCCTCCTTCTTATCTCTGCAGGCAGTTTCCTGATTTGCTTTTCTTTCTCTTAGATCATCCATATTACTACCTGACAGGGTCTGTGTGGACAGCCACACTTTCGATGGTACTCAGAAAGAAAAATGATTCTCTTTTTTCGAGTTGAACAGGAGATATTATAGACATTTTTAGTAGTTTCATTCAGAAGACTCCATGACATTTTGTCTCAGGTTACAGAAAGAAAAATAATAATTTTTAAAAATGCAGAAAAAATCAGTACAAACTCCATTTCATCTTACTCTAGTTTCATGAGCTAACTTTCCCAGAAAAATTAGCAGTTTAATATAGTAATATGATATTATTTCCATCATTCCAGAGAACTTCCGTCAGTAATAAAGAACCTGTTGGGCTAACATTGCTTCACCAACAAAAATAGAAGCTAGTCCCAGCCCCAGAGATTAGTAAATAATATCAAAACCCATGTCCAGGGAGCAAGTCAAAGCATGAGCACATTAGTATCTGTCATTTAAAGTTGTACCCTCCCTACCAGTTTTTTGCCTTGTGCCATTTAGCATTGACTAGATAATACATGGGCACAATTCAGGAGACAGAACATGTCTGTGTCTGTTTCCCATGGGTAGTTTGGGTATTTTCATCCTGGTTTTCTTTGGAAAGAAGCTAGATGAAGTGTGTGAAGGCAGGCCATGCCATGAGTTTGGAGGTCAGGAGCACAGAACAGTCTTTGTCCATTGTTTGTAACACAGCTACAGCCAGAGAGGCTGCAGCTGAAGTACAAGAAAAGTGGCAACAGAGGAACACAGTGAAGTCTTAGCTCACAGTAGGAAAAATCTGAGAGACAATGCATCACCTGGAGAAATGTTGTCTATACTGGCACAGACTTGACAGTATTTTTAAAAAGTTTTTTAAAATGTGATGGCCAAGATGAGAGAAACAACAAACCCTGGTTTAAATACTGAGAATAGGCAATAGAGTAGGATTGTTTGGTTTTGCTTCTTGGGTTGAAATTCGTATTAGTTAAAAAAATTATAAAGCAACTACACTGTCCATACTGTTATAATCCACTGCCTAGAGTGGTGGCTTTGACATTTTCTGTTGGAGAGCAGACACTCAAAAAGTTAATTCAGCTAAGCAAGAGTGATGAGGCAGGACAAGAATGGAGCAGAGCACATTTCTCCTGCTCCAGTGGTGGCTGATCCGCCTTATGGAAACCTGACCTTTCCCAGACACTTATTCACACACCCCCCCTAAAATGCTCAATACGCTCTATTATGTTGATTTTTGTGCCACGGGTTGGGAAAATCTTAAAAGAATTCCAGAAAGGTAATTTTACAAAGATGGCTATTAGTAAATTGGTTACTGTATAGAGACTGGTATCTTGTTTGGGATGTGGCAGAAGCACAATTTACAAATATACTATGTAAATAAATCCACCTCCAGCAAAGTTACTTTCTTTTGATATCAGTATTGAAACATTCTTCTGCAAACAGAGCAATACTGTCTCACCACAAATATTCTACATGGAAAAAAAAATTAGATATTTGTGATAATGATACAAATATAGGTGGATTAATAGGATTTTTCCTATTGATGTCTGTTTTGAATATGAACCTTGAGTAAGTTTCTTTTCCTTTTTTTTAAAGTCACTCTGGTGAAGAAGTGAATTTCAACATGAATGTCAGATCTTTCTGCAAACATCATCTCCTGCTGCTCCAAGCCAGCCAGCTTGGGTAAGACCACAAACAGCACAGTCCCAGTAGGCCCCAAACATCCTGAACTTCCACTCATTAAAGCTGGGCTTTAAGACAATATAATATGGCTTCCCCTAGAGATATTTTGTTACCAAGAAAAAAGAATAATACAGCAAATATCCTAATTTTTTGTTTCATTCTTTCTTTAGAGTTTTGTGGTAAAGCAGGGAAAGTGCAGCATGATTGTGTTATGTCTTGAATATATACAGTGTGAATGTTCACTTTTTAGACAATAAATATGTAAACATAGCTTGGAGATGCCACAAAACTTCAATACATGACCAGTACAGTTACTCATACTATGGGTATTTTAAGAACATGTCAAGACTGCAGCTATCAGGAATAGAAAATTTTATTCAGTATATTTATTGTGCTTTTCTAAAATGACTTAAAACATGCAAAGTTGAAGCCTTTTTTTTTCTCCAAAGTCAATTGCCACAAAGCTATGGGGAAAAAAAATTAAAAATTCTACATGAAACCCAAATTCTTAAGCTCTGTTCACACACTGGGACATGCAGAATCAGAAAAGGTCTTAAAAATTCCCCAGAGCTGTCTTAAATCTCTGTGACTTAATGACAGTGTAGCACTGGGATAGGACTTGTCACAGTCTTCCCAGTAATTTCCAAATGAAATAAAACAATAAATAAAACGAAGCAGCCATTCAGTCTTCTCTGACAGAGATAGTAGTTGCAAATTTGTTCAGACCAAGACTGTAACCCTCACTGTGTTTTCTGCAACAGGATCACTGTCACAGTCATTGGCAGTGTAATATGTGAAAATTCTTCATTGTTTCTATACTACTTTGTTCTGCTACAGTAGCTGAGGCAATTTAAAGGCCAGCTTGTGGGAATTACTGCGGCACAAATATGCAATGTGAACATTATGTTAATAGCACAAGCCAGACTAATTTAGCACTTCTCCACCTCTTGGAGGCAAAGTACTAGATGGTGCCTTGTCTCCTTTGAACTGAAAATTTGCCTTTTCTTAATGAGAGGGCAATTTTTAACTAATAACTGCAAGACATTTTGGATTAATATTTTACATCATTTTATGGTTCTTAAAATCCTGATTATTTTTTAATAGCAAAAAAATTGGCTGGCTTTCTCATATGTATCATTCTGGTACTGGGAAAGGGAAAACAGCCAGTAAAAATATTCCATAAAATCAGGGGGTGAAGTGTTACAGAAGCATCCTGAAACATTCAAACCATTAAAACATACCACATACTATTCTTGAACAGCATAGCTTCTTCAGACACTGCTTTTCTGAGTCCTGTTTTATATGTGACTGACAAGAAAATTCTACCCTGTCATCTTGCAGATTACTTGACTACCTAGAGTCAGGCCTTTGGCATCCATGGAGGCCACCATTTGTCCTACCAAGACCTGAGCACAGACAGGTCATCCTGTGTCTGTTATCTCCTTCCTGCTGTCAAAGCATCAACTCTATCCCTACTTAGTTTGGGTTTCTGTTGCCTATCACTCCAATCCCAAGTGACATAGCCTGTGGTGATGCTCTGTGCCATACTTTGCATTGATGGACATAGCTGTAAATACCATGTAGTCTTTGACCTTTCCTTCCTCCAGTCTTTCCTGCAGTAATCTCAGCTGTGAGGCCCACAAAAGACATGATAAGGATTAGACAGCTGGCATAGATTGTGAGGGGGGCTGTGAAAATGATAGAGCTGTATTTTTTTATTTTAGTTCCACAAGTGAATCAAAAGGAGAGAGAAAAAGAAGACTGTATATAAGCAGGTACAGATAGAAAATCAGGTCAGATATGGAAAGGCAAAAAAATGGAAACCTGTTATTTAACCCAATCTAAAAGAGGTATACTTTGGGTTCTTCTAGGAATAACCTACTACTGGAAAAGAGCTTAACCTTCCTTTTCATTCTATAACCTGTCAACATACAATATCAAACCCTTGGGCAGGACTCAGGATTTTTTTAGGGTTTGAGTCAGGGTCAGGTTCAGGTTCAATGCATCACTTTGCCTGAGGACATTTGAACCTAGCTATTCCTCCCTAGAAGAATGCCATAAGTGCAGCTTCATGGAGACATCATGGCTGAGCTCTTCCACTTTGTATAAATAAACATTCACAGGAATGAAGAATTGTTATCACTTCCCAGGTGAGTCTCAAAAAGAGGATGGAATAACTTGTGCTAAAAATTTTATATGAAATAGTGTATATATAACTCAAAGTCCTCAAAGAAACTAGAGAATGAACCCCAAATTTCTGATATTATAAGATTTCCACATCCATTAAAATCATACTCTGGTTTACTGAATAGTGAGAGGATTGCTGTGGGAGTAGAAAGATTGTAAATAATTTTTGATCTTGTGTTTTCCAAATTCTGGATGAACTCTGTGATGACTAATTAAAAAAAAAACAACCCACACTGTTTCTGTTTCTCTTTAAGGTAGATTTACGAAACTAGCTTTTTTCTTTACAATCTCATATAGATTTCTTGATACAGAACTCAGGAGAGCTACAATTTTTCAAAAAAGAAGAAAAAAAGGAATGAAAAATTGCCCAGCTTTCACTGTAAATCTTGTGCTTAGTTTTAATCTATCCTTACTTACTGCAAGTTTTTTGATTTTCTCAGATGCATTGCAATTCAGGGTCTCAGTACTATTGCCACACATCAACATTTTGCCACTTATTTAGCCTAAAAATACTCTGCATCTTCTGTTTCATATTGTATCCATGCATTTGATGCGTGGGCTTCTTGATACAGTAAGGCAATAATTCCTGATGGGAGGCACATTAGGATTTTCCAGGAATGCAAGAAGGGAGGAATCCAAGACCAATCAGAAATCTACAAAGTCTATATTGGGTAAAATGCCTGGTGATGCCACAATATGACTCTGTTCTGCACTGCATCTTCTGTGATATAATTTATTTGAAGAAATACAACTCCCATGGTACAGTATTTCCCAAAGCCAAAATTTAATATGCATGTAGAACTCTTAGAGAGAAGCTTAACCCCAGCTGAACTAGAAAAATGACCTACCATAACAAGGTGTTCCTAGACTAAATACTTGAACTGTTTGGTTTGGAGATCATATCCCAAAGTAACATAGCTGCAGATCATGTTTTCCAAAAAGTAACAGACTTTTAATTGTCTGCTGCTGTCTGTTTATCTGTCTTGGCTGGGTCATAAAATTGTTGCAGAAGGTTAATTGTGGAGCATGTTCTTTAGGCAAGTGTGTCCCAGGTTAGATCGTTGGACTCTCAGATGAAACCTCTGCTTTGGAAGTTGGGAAAGCGTTTTGTTCTTCAGAAAGATCCAAGTCCAAAGACGCCTGAGCAAAGGCATCGGTCATGACTTGAGAAGCTCAGATTATCTTTTCCAATCCCTTAATTCATGAGAGGTGGGAGAGAAGACTGGAGGCACTACAGAAACGGAAGAAAGCTTGTGTGGGGGGAAGGCAGGCAGCAGAGCTAGGTTATGACTTATGAATAATAATATTTTTTGTTGTCATGAGGTTATATTGCATTCAGTACTGATGGATGTGTTGCTACAATAATTTATATTATGTCTTATTCAAATTAAAAGAAAAAAATAACACAAACCAAACCTGAACGATTAATTTCTAAACTAAAAGAACATGCAGGAGTATCCAGAAAGAAATTGACCTCTTGTATTTTAGCCAGCTTTAAAAATGTGTGAAATCTGGGCTTTACTCTCCAGCTGACTGGGTTGAATTCTGCTCAGTTGTCCTTAAGTTTTATAGGTAGTCAAGCAGACGATTTTCTTCTTACCCATACTCAAAACTGATCAACCATATGCAAGTAAGATTTCAAAAAATCAGAGTACTCCAAAGACTTGTCCCAGAAGATTCTCGTGCTGGTACTAGAATTAGCTACAAGAATTACCCATCCCTATCAGAGTTTATCTAGAGACTCCCTGAGAAATGAGTACTGGGCAGCCTGTGTTGTTAGAAGAGTAGGTACTCAGGCTTGAGGAGCTGGTCAAGTTGAACCAGTGTCTGTGGTGCCTGGTGTGACAAAACTAGATATCTCACCTCTGTCCAAGATGGATGTTGCATTTGCTTCTTTTCTGTCTTGTCTCAGAGCTGGAACTATCCATTGGCTCCACATATTTCCCTTGACTCTCTAAGGTTGCCTTTAAAGCTTAGTGACAGCAAAACTTCTGCTAAAAAGAAAGACTTAGCATTTGCTGAACCAAAGGTCGGTGTATGTGGGTGTTCTCCCAGTTAGACACTTGTGTGCCTATGGCAACTGACCTCTCATGATGTCCACTTTGTTGTGTTGTTCTTGGATGGATGAAATAGAGAATGCTTTTTCAGCTATTTGCTTCACTTGACTGAGTATGGAATGGTTCCAGTTGTGTAAATATCTCCCGGTGCTCTTCCAGCTTTCCTCCTCACTACCCCATGGAGATGAGTTTGCTTAAGCAGGGTATAGTATGGGAAGAAGCTCTACTAGATTCTTCCCTCCAAACCTTCCAGCACATCTCAGACCTGAAGTACAGTATCTGTAACTCTCCCTGAACAAAAAAGAATTATTTGTACCACATTCAAACATTTATTTTTTTTTCTAATGGACAATTAAGAGAGATAACTGAATGTATATGACTCCTGATAGAACTTTAACAGTCTTTCAGAGACAATCAGTTAATATCCCAATCAACTAAACATTTGTCTATTCTTATACAAGTCCCTTGAGATCACAATAGTACAAAAAGCAATATTATCTAATTAACATATGCAGCTGGGGTCTGATCTTTCTTTTTCCCTTGGAATGTTTCAGCTAAAACAGCACTCACAACACTACAGGATTTATGAGGATTACATAAAGTGCTTTTCCCATACTCATTGTGAGTATGAGTTTCATCCATCATTGTAAGCTTTCATAAGCCCTGTGAAGGGAGGGTTAGGCATGATTTTGAAACCCTATCTTAAGTGGCAGAAAAATAGAAAGTGTAAAAAATACAATATACAATGTGTGGATACGCATTTTTTCTCACGTATTGTTATAATCTGTAGCTTATGAATAATACACTGAGGCTGGAAGGTAGAACTTTTCACATAACATAGTTTTCCTTGGTATGCTTGATAAACTGAAAAACATGGGAATTGCAAACCATGTTTTTATAGTCTATGCCTGAGCAATAATGTCTGAAATTTACTGCTGATTTTAGAGGCTCGAGTCAAAATATCCAAAATTACAGAAGAAAATAGTGAAAATTAGTACTTGTAGTAGCCTGTCTCCTGGTTTTATGGCCACTTGACTAGATGCTTTCTGGAAAAATGATGGAGAAAAGAAGATGCCTGAGACCTGGGCTGAAATAAATTCCTGTAGTTATATTTTTTTCTGGAGCTATGTTGACATTGATGTCCATGTCATACTGTTAAACAGACATCAAACAACACAGTGTGCTGAACATGACAAATGAGATATGAAAGTTACCATTACAGATCAGAAAAAACGTGCACCTTGCTTTTCCTCATCCAGAGACTATTGCCTGACATGTATGTAGAAAAAAAACACACACAGTCCAGTTCAAATGTAAAGTGCCCTTTGCCCTTTTAATAGCCTTTCAGCTTTGCCAAGGCAAGGTCTTATGAAGACCTTTGAAAGACATAGTAGATGCTCAAAGCTTTAGAGGTGAGATCATCTTTCTCTTTTCTTTCTCAGCATTAACTTTCTTCTTGAGGCCTCCAGTGTACTCAAACCTTATTCCTCAAGGAAGTAGCTGGAGCAACAGAAAAAGGCCAGACAGAACAAAATGTATGTTAGAGGCCACAGAGAAAGGGTAGGCAGTTGTCTTCTATTCATCAACACTTCATCTTTGGCGTCTTTTGGCAAATCCATAGAGTTAGAAATCTTGGGTTCTAGACAAAACAGTGTAAAAGAAAGGCCATCAGCATCCTTGCTGTCTTTAGAGGAGCTATGTTAGTGCAGAGAGAACTGATAATCATAAAATCAAGGTACCCAAAAAAATTAGTTTTAAGTCCAGTTTATGTAACTTTATTGGAGTCCTAATTTGAAGGAGTGCTGAGCACTCATCTGGAAAATCAATTGCCAAAACAGATATCTATGAGGTGGAAAAAAAAAATCAATTTTAATAGTCCTAACAGGTAAGCCCCGAAGATGTAAATCGTATTGCCCAGAGAATTTTTAACAGCTAAAAAAATCCTGCCTCCTAGACTAGATACTGATCAGGATGTTTTATCTGAATAATTTCTAAAAAATAAGAAACTATACAACACTTTATTTCCTGGTAAAAAGATATTAATTGCATTTGTACCTCATTCAGTCCTGCTGAGCACATCAAACTGCTTTTATTTGCTTCTTGTCATGATAAGTAAGAAGACATTTAATATTAGAAACTAGCTTTGAAACTATATACATTTTTGCGGCTGAAAAAGGACCCATCACACTGAAAATCCTCACTTTTCAAAACAAACTCTTTTAAAGTGTTTTCAATCCAGATATTCAAAGTATTTAGCCCTTGTCTTTTCTCCCCTCTTCACACACATCCCTGTTCAGCTGTTATAATATACTTGATTTAAATTCTAGCTCTTCACTTGTTTCTCAATCTGGTAAATTGTAAGCATGGTGAAGTTCCATTAAAACACATAAAATTTAAACTTCAGACCATACTTCAGCTTTGGATCAGACTCCATGTCTTTTACTATGGAGTACCCTGTAACAATGAAAATGTCTGGGAAGTTAAACGGACAAGCCCGTGTCAGACATCTGCTCCAAAATGTAATCTTTAAGCAAACCTGAAAGGCTCAGTAGGACACTTTACATGTCAAAAATGAATCATTTAAATGCAGTGGGACCATTGCCTGGGCTTAGACAAGTCCAGGCTTTAGAATTTAACAACATCCTATATTGTTTATAACAATATATGACAGATATAAATTTGCATCTGTCTATATGTCACATAGAGATGTAGACTTAATATTTTACTTTCATAATTCAGTTTTCATATGAAAATGTTTCTGGATTATATCATCTAATTCAAGTATCATACCTCCACTGAAGAAATGTGACTCCTTATTTCAGAAACTGGAGTTTTTGCATGTCTACCAAGTCCATTAACCTTGGAAATATTTTTTTTTTACTTTCCACAAATCAAATTACAGAGTATATTTTGAAGAAAAATTAATGAATCATGAAGAACATATGATTTAACAACGATTTAAATTAGAACTATTAAACAAAGATAAAGGAGAGAGTATTTCATCTGGAAAACGTGTGTCAGAAAAGGGGTCTCATTCCAAGACCTGCCTTTGGCTCAGGTTTCTCTGTTTAGTTCTGTTCACCCTTGAGGTATAAGAGGCTTTGTACCAAAAGAGCTGTTTATTCCTAGAAAAGGTTTGATTACCTGAGAACGTGCCTGCAGTGATCTCTCATTCCCTGTGTCAAAGAAGACCCATCCCAGATGATTTCAGATTGTTTAAAGGCCAAAACCTAGTTTTCCTACTTCGAAGTCACAAGTTAGTTTTTGTGGCTGATACTGATCTGCCACATACCTTTCAAGGAGCAGCCAAACTTAAACAATTAATCTAGGTTTTGAAAATGAATTTAAGAAACCACTTGAAAGACCTCATGAGACTAAATAAAGAGAAAAGATCAGGAACACCTGCATGCAAAATGAAAATTAACTACCCTCCCTGTTTCTTACTGAATTTGTCTACCTGTATCACCAATTATTTTTAATTGAAGTTAGACTGGTGATGTAATGTCATCTGTATAAAGATTTATTCGTTTCATGTCTGCTTTCTTTAGTCAAGGTTCAGAAACAATGAAGAAATTTTTTTTGAAGAACAGGAATAAATTCCAAAAGTGAGAAAATATCCCTCAGGAGTTTCAAAGGAACATGAAATAAATAATATTAACAGGAATTCTATAGCCAAAAATAATCATTACCATTCCCAAACACTTGAAAAAGAAGTCATTGGCTTAAGTGAGAGACTCAATATATGCTATATTTTCCAAGCAGAGTCTTCAGATCTCTGTTATTTGCTTTGTATTTTTTAAGTTGCTATGGCTTGAATTTCAAATTTTTTCTATGCTATGCTTGTCTTAACAACTTTTAATGGAAACAGATCTCCTGAACACAAAGGTTGGATCTGAATTTTCAGACATCCTTCAACGATTTTCAAACTTGAGGTAGTATGATAAGACTTGGCATCACAGACAGATAAGAAGCCATCCACTTCACATTGGAAAGTTACTGTACACAAAACACCACTTAATAAGATCAATAAGACTGCATGAAAAAGGAGGTTTTGATGGATTTCCTAAGCTGATGTGTCTTGGGATGGCTTTCCAAGATGCTGAGAATGTACTAAGCTTTTGGTAGCTGAATTTAAATATCTTAAACGAGATCTCTTTCCTTGATCAAGTGAATCAATGGTCCATACAGTTGACATTTGATAACGGAAAGTATCATGACATTTTGCTTCTGTGTTTCAGAGTTTCAGAGAGTTTCTGTGTTGTCTTCTCAAAGAACTCCAGTGTGTTACTACGAAACCTAAGAGCTGTTCCACAAAAGACTTGCCCAAAATAAGGGATCATAGCAATTTGGCAAAGAAGGGCTCTAGAAATCATCCCTTGAGACTTTTTCATCAGACCTGGGTGCTTCTACATTGTGCAGGCAGTCTTACTGCCGTCTCATACATGGTTATTCAGGGGAGTCTGTCTGACGTAGTCAATAGAATCCATGTGTTGAGTCAAAGGTAAGCTGAAAGCATCACTTACTCTCTGCCTATGAGTGAAGAAACAAAATCAAAATGTGTGAGGTACTACAGAAAAGAACTGCAAGACTGCTGTTTGAAAAGCTCAGTATCTGTGAAATTCATTTCATTCCCTTCATTAGACTGTAAGAAATGGGAATTTGCAGTAATTATGTGATGTCTTCCTTATCACACAGTCTTTATGTATTTATCTTGTCAATAATTTTCAGTGAATTGGTATTAGACCTTCCTGTAAATTGGGAGACAGGACACAGAGACTAGAATACCTTGGACAAGTCTTCAAAAGAGCGGAACCAGGGCCAACACCAGACCACACACTTCTTCCTCATGCAGACAGGTGGAATTTACTTTTTGTTTCCATCTCACAAAAACAGAGCTCCTTATAATTACACTTCAAGTTTACACTGATTTTTTACTTCCTCTCAAAGAAGACATTAAGACTGTACCAAGGGTTTAATTTGATTTCATTTCTATAAGGGAAGGAGCCTGACTTTTCAAAATGACCTGCTGTGATTTCTAAGTTGAAGACAAACACGAAAGGATTTTATTAAAACCAAACCACTTAGCTTTTTTGAAACACCCCTACTCGGTATTTGCTTTCTACACATAAAACCTGTTTTTCTTTTATCCCTCCAAAATAGTTTGATGAAAAACACCCTCAAGCCTTACTATTCAGCAGTTGGGCCTTTAAAAACAAATTTTGGGTAATATGAGTTTTTACAGCACATTTATTTATTTATTTCATGGATTAGTATATTTAAGGGCTGTGAGGAGTCATGGGGACTGACTGCTTTTCTAAACCACATGGGGTTTTTTGGCATTAGCAATGAATCTGTTCTATGCCAGATAACCAAGGCTTATGAACAAAGCTACTTAATTTAAAAGTTCACATACAGGTTACAGAAACACCGGTGGTGTGAGCAGGTTTTCTTCTCCTTGCCTTTTCTAAACCCTTAAACACCTACTTCTACAACTATAGGTAGCTCCAACTGAGGGGAAAATATTTCCTTGAAGAAAGCAAAATGCCTGTGCTTTTTCTTCTCCAGGCATGCTCAGTAAACCTGGACACAAGTCCTGTGGCAAGCCCTCATTTATTGCTTAATTCTTTTTACAGGCAACAGGTATCAAGCAAGCTTCTTGCAGCAGCTGTTCTGGGAAACACTGGTAGGGCTGTAATCCTCCCAGCTTAAATACTTTTAGGTATTTACTGACTCTCGCTGCTCACAGCTGAAGAGGCTCCAAGTCACTGGAGCCAAACTAACCCTGGAGTCTCGGTGTTAGTGGCCAAATGTCAAAATGAAGAAAAATATATGTTGGATATCTGAATTTTAGGGTAAATAGGAAAAATGCTCACATAAAAAACTTGTGTGGGACATCCAGGAAGGTTCAATTTAACTCTTTAACCATTTTTAAAACCTTTTTGTTTGTTTGTTTGTTTGTTTTTTCTTTAAATTTAATTCATCTTTTGGAATGCAAAATATAATTTCAAATGGTGATTAGAAACATATTTGCTTTCACCTCAAAATAGATAAATTGATGGTGTGTGTGTCCCTTGCTTGTTTCAGTTGAAATTACTTTTCAGATTCTGTTTCATGCTTCAGTAACCCTGAAGTTCATGTTTTGTTTTGGTGTTTGATTTTTTTTTTCCATTTATTTTTAAACAACGATAGAAATAAAGTATTTACCAAGAAGCATCATCCAGTTCTGGAAAATTACTTTGGAAGAAAAATTATTATGAATGTTCTCAAAGAAAATACTGAAAAGGAACTACTAAAAAGTCCTAATCCAAAAGGAACAGAAATGTATAGCATCGTGACTTGCGTAGACAGATCAGTGCCTCGTAACATCCTAATCTAATAATCAAGCTAAGGACTGTGTACCCTTTGGTGAAAAGAGGGTTATAATAAATAGTTGCATGCTAAAGTACTGGTTCACTGGTTTGTCTCAGACACTTAAGTTTTATATTACAACCTCAGCTGAATTGTTTTAATTATCATCATTTACATACTAGACTGCTTTACCTTCCTTATTCACGAACTAAAGTTTTATGGGTTGAACAGTGTCCTAGCTGCTGAAGTTAAATTTATTCCCTTCTTATTTTATAAAAAATTAGGTAATTTTGAATGGAAACCTTTTGTAATATCTGTATAAGATGAGCAAGGTGGATCCTAATATCTACCATGCACAGGATACGTAATATGCCTGCATTTTGGCTTTCTAATTTGGAAATTAACTTAGAAGCAATTCCAATAGGAGCATAGAGGTAGTTGGGCTTTTGAAGACTAGATGGGATTTCAGGCAAGACTGAACTGTTGCCACTTTAGTTCTCTTATGGAGAGAATTAATGGAGGCAGATCATACCAGGAGGCAGATCATAGCAGGTCAAACTTCTGGATATGGAAAACATGTAGAAAAAATGCAGTTTTGAAGTAGCTTAAACAGAAACACACCAGTGAAAACTCTTCAGAGATTCTTTTCCAGCCTTCCCTGCCTACTGTTGAGCATGATGCAGTATCTTTGATGACCCAAGAATCACCAGTGCTTCCTTAGACTGACTGTGCCATTGACATGCTCTCACTTGTCTGTAGTTCTGCAGACCAGACTGCAGAGGCAGAAAGGCTAAAACACGAAAGTTATCACTGTCACTGACAGATTAGGGATAGTTTGCATTTCACAGTTAGAAACAAATCATAACCAGTACTGAGAAATATTCAAGTGATGTCCATATTATGGTGTTGCCTGACATTTTGGTGCCATTTTAATCCATCTTTCTACTGTTTGAATATCAGACTGCATGCATTGCACCAGATGAGGTCTTATTTTGTAAACAGACATTTTTTCCCTTTCTCTTTGGATCACATTTGCCTTTACACAGCTCTACAGCACTAGCAGATCACAGTCATGCTGTGAGTCTCTAGTATGCAGTCATCTTTTCTTCTTTGCTACTTTCAAGCTCTCAGCATCCAGCCCCTCCAGAAGAAAGTTTTAATGCTGCCTAAATGAATGTTCTCAGTTTCCACAGTACTGAATTTTCTCCCATTTTCGTCTAACACAAGGCATCCAACTCTTTCTCTATGGCTCCTGCATCTTTCATGACAGTGACAATGACTTCCAACTCTGTGTTGTCATGTTTTATTAGATCACTCTGGGTTTCTGTGCCAAAGTCATAATGAAAACATGACATAAATTTAGCCAAAGTTTGATCCTTGAGAAATTGCAATGTGATGTCCATGTGATCCAAGGCTTCCCACTCAGATGTGGCTTGTCATCTCCCATTTAAACAATTCTTGAGGCAAGTTTCAGGTCTTGTATTAATTGTCTCTATCTCAAGAAATTTCCTCTGTGATCCAGTCTCAAACACTTAATTGAAGTTTATATATATAACTATATTTACAACATTTTCTTCATGAGAAATTGAAGTATTTTGTCAAAGATTGAGGATATTTAATACAAGATATTTGGAGGAACCTGTGTATTTGTCATATTTTCAATTGATTTTTTCTTTGTTTGTTTTAATTTAACTTAATGCTGAGTTTTCTTTCTACTTCACATGGTATTTCCCATTTAAGCAGTTGGAAATAATGATCTTAATGGGCTTTTACAACCAAAATGATTCTGTGATTTCACTTATACTTCCATAAATCACTCCACCTTTATGAACACCACCATCACTGAAAAATATTCATGTTCCATTCCTTTAATGTCAACTTAGTCTGCCTTGCACAGCTACCACTGTTCATTCTTTGTCCCTCTTCATATGTGTCTTGTGAGATTGATGTTTGTGCTATACCTTTTCTTCTTTTTGAAAGTTGATTTTAGCCCATCCTTATGTATTCTGACCTCCATAATGCAAATTCTTCATTGGTTGGTGCCTTTTGCCACTCTTTATAGATTTTGAGTAACATTTTCTGCTGTAATGTCTCTAATAACTCCTATAATGATCCTGCCACTTCTAAAATTGCAGTTATCTCTCTCTTGTTTAGTGTACATTTCCATAAGAACATCTATTCACTAGAATATACTAGTACGTGTATGGAAAAAGTCTTATACATGTCTGTTATTAGAAATTATGGAGTTATTTAGAATGGAATGGGATAGGATAGCATAGAATAATGGAATGGAATGGAATGGAATGGAATGATTCCAGATGGGAGGGATTTACAATGATCATCTAGTCCAACTGTCTGAACCCTTAAGGGTATATATTGATCATAGGCTTCATATGACTTTTCTTCTTGACTTCTGTCTTAGGGTAAACAGCTAAAGCATGAATATAACCAAACTTGTGTTCACCAGTCCTGTGAGGGAGGACATTCCACTGGATACCTTGATCTCTGTCTCTGATTGACAGCAGACAATGTCTGGTTGACAGACTGGTGTCCCAGCTAATTGACTTGTTTTAAGAAGGAATAAATACAACAAATTTTTATTCCAGAACTTGATACCAAACTCTTTTTGTGACTCATAGACCAGCCTCCACTGTAAGCCTCATGTGAATATTTTTATTGTTGTCATAGGGCATCCCTGAATTTCCCATCTTCATCTGGCATCAATAAGAATAAAATGGTATTATAACTTGGCAAAAACAAAACACTACAGTTAGTGAGTTTGAAGCCAAAGGATTTCCAGTTATGGGAAACTGGAAATTGTGTACTCAGCTCTAACACAAAAAAGGTCATTAGGTCAGTGATGCAAAAGATGGCATAAATTAGATCTGGCCTTTGGTGCAAATGCAAAATGAGCATGTTATACTGAGGAGATTGCAGATATTCTTTTTACAATGTACATAATCTAGCCCACTATATATACCACAGTATATAGCCCACTTTAACTTTGGTTTACATAGATGGATCTCTGCTGATTTAACTACAGAATTACTTTTGACTATCACTTCTCATGAATACCCTAACCATGTTAGGCTTCATACTTCTGATCAGCTACTTCACTCTCTTTCCAAATGTATTATTGAAAATTATATAAATTTCCAGAGAGATAGTATCAATGAACAGGCACTTTTTCATTGAAGTATACTAACCTAGTTTTCTAGAAACGTTCTGAATCTGTTCTGCTGGCCCACTCAACACCTTGAAGGCAGATGTAAATAAAATCATGGACTGGGGAGGCACTTTCCCAGCCATCACAGTAGTAACTTCGATGCATTCTGTTTTTTATCCTGATGATAAATCATCTCTTGCTCTGCTGTAGAGACCAACAGTTGTCTTGTACTGGAGAACATGAAGGTGAAACAAACTCTTGGCTATTTTAACTCTTGTTAAATTATTTGGAACCTAGAACTAGGTGACATGAATCCCACAGCTCATTTCTTATTCTAAACATTACTGTTCATATGGAATAAGATTTGTTGTAAAAACCCATTTTAGTGAAAACCAGAAAGGATTTGAGGACATCATCCATCTTCACTCCCCTAGCAACATGTGTCTGACGTCAGGTATGAGGTCATCTGGGTAGAATATATAACAATATTTAATATTATAAGAATCAAAGAGAAGAGTTAATAATTTAAGAGAATCAGCACTGAAGTGAAAATAAAAGAATTATATCAATCTATTTTAGGGCAATTGATGTTAGGTTAGAGCTAATCAATTAGCCATGCAGAATACATAGTAGTCACCATACTAAGACATCATATAAAGGCTGTAGATGGATTTTTGAAGAGTACCAAGGAGACTTAAACACCCATTGAGATCCATTATCTCTTCACTAAATCTTTTTACAACCACACAGTAATTTCCTTAGCTGGCATACACTGACATGGTCCAGTTGAAATGAGTGGAACTAAATAGATTTATGAAAGTTGACAGTTAATTCCTTACACCTCTTTTTTTCCCATTTTGAGTACACATCTTAGTTTTTCTTGAAATTGCAATGTCTTTTGGGTGGGCTCTACATATTAAAAGAGGAAATTCCATACAGCTGTTATGTTTTCTATGATTCTATGATTATTACTAGAAAATTATCTTTTCTATGATTCAATAATCTTTTAAATAAGTCCTCCTACTATAAAAGCTTCCTAGATTGAGCAGCTCCTTCCTCCCTTATACTGAGACCTGATTCTTGATTATCTTAATTTTTTCACATCTGACTATAAGATGGGAAGGGAACATTATTTTTTTGTTTCCATTCACAATATACAATTTCTTTAACTTTTGCTCTGAATTCTTGCACATGTGAGTGGCTCTGATGACTCCATTATAATGTGTGAGGAGGAAGGCTTGCAAAAAAAGTCCTCCATGAATAGCGAAAAATGCTTCGAAGTACATTTACTTGTTATTAGACTCAGATTTCCAAATGAGCCAGCTCAAAATCTATCATGAGCTCCCAGATTTCCCCATGTAAATCTGATAATTTTATCTATTTCTCCTACAATGTCAGGCATACTCTAATGTCCACCACTGCAAAAAGTATTTTTTTCACATTTTTTTACTCAATTTAAGCAGGGAAAAAAACCCCAACAAATCAGACTTTAAATTATTAATATATTTAATGTTTTTCATCACTCCTTTTCTCAGTACTATCAAACCACCATGAGATAGTGAGAAAAGTTTAAAACAGTCAAAGGTGATAAAAGTCCTCACAGTAAGGTAGCTATTGTTTTTTTATGTTGCTGTCAAAAAAGTACTGACAATTGCAAGATTTCAGTATTAATATCTTAAATAATTTTGTACTCTTTATTGGAACTCAAACACCCTTTGGATTTACAGATCTACATAAAAAAGGGGAATCTCTAAAATACATTATGAGTGACAATGTCAAATTCTGTACTATCACATAAAATTGATTAATGTATACATTTTTGAGGAGGGAATGCATGTCATTCTGAAGTGTTTGAGGCCAGTAAGAAAACTGCTGAACAGTGAACTATGAAATTTAATGAGGCTGTACAGCATCCTTTGAACATTAAAGCTGCCACTGGGCTTGTATGAAGTTTGCTTTAATCATTCTTAGCATTCTTGGATCGCTTAAAATTATTTTAATTTATAACGGTATTAACACAGTAGTTTGTTGCATTGTCACTTTTGGGAACCATGAGATGAAACATGTGAGTTACTGGATTTGTTTGTAGGCACACGGGAATATTAAATCATCACAAAAATGATTCTCTTGGAACTGAACTGTTCACACTTGGATATTTTAACTAAAACAGCATACGCTCTACGTATTTTAGTTAAAGTCTGTTCTGTATTTGAGCTTCTGCTGGAAGAAGAGATTTGAGAGGGTGAATCTGAATTTAAGTGTTATATTTGTTGTTTGTATTGATATTGAAAATTCCCAAGTGATAACTGGAATCCCACTGACAAACATTTTTGTTTGTTTCAATCAACCTATCAGCAAGTTATTTTTTCTTATTTCTCAGCTTGTGGAAATAAACTGCAGAATGAATCAGGGAAGTGTCCTTACTACATCAGGAGTATTGTGTGAAACCACAAATCTGCCTATAATTTTGCCTGCAACATAGACTTTTTGAAATGCGGATGATTATTAAGGTATTTTTTCCTCCCATTTGTCTATTTCCTATTTTAATTCCTGTAGTGTTTTGACATTCACCACAGCCTAGTACAGTATTTCCCACAGTTTAATTCTCACCAGTGTGTGCACAGGTAGTACCCTGACTGTTGTGATCTGATACTGGGTAATTTTGTGATGCTTACTGTTTCTCACATCACAGGAAAAAATGATTAGATGTTTCCAACATACTGTGACCACCAGTAGTATAGCTAAACTGTATGATGTGCAGATACAGAAAAATAACCTGAAGTACAACTGCTAGCTTCAAACACATCTAACAATGAACATTAACAGTCTCAGAGGTTACCTTTTTGTTGGTACCCTCACCCAGAAATATTGCCTCTTCATTTTCTGGAAGCGACAGGCTATTTAAGTTTTGTGATGTTGTTCATGACCTCCATTTCTATATTCCTGTACTCTGTCAGTGCATTTACATTTCAAAAAAAGTCTGTTCCTCTCCAGCATCATCCCTCTGAAATTTTCTGTCACACCTCTGCCTGAATAATTGGAGCTCTTGAATCTGCACACTGAGAAGGGGGTAAAAGGAAAGAAAGATCCATGAAATGATTTTGAGGTGTGTAGAGAGGAATAGGCAGGTGGATGTTTTGGCAGTGGCACCTGGTTGTTCTCAGTTACATGTGTTAGATATTTCACTCACAAAGACCCATGCCAGCTGGGTCAGCATGGCAGGCATATTACTCTTTAACATAAACGCAGAATAATCTATCATGAGCTCCCAGATTTCCCCATGTAAATCTGATAATTTTATCTATTTCTCCTTCCAGATCGTCCAGTACGAGTGATGCTGATTGGTATTCATTCATAAAAAACATCTCTCCCGCCATTTTTATCCTTGCTGAAATTGTTTCACTTTTCACTGTCAGTGCAGAAGGGAGGACAGGAGGGAGAAACCTGAGTTTTGTGTGCCTGGTAATGGCTTTGCTCTCCCTCAGCCTGGTGTTTCTCACAGGTTACCTGTGACAGCTCTCTGTGTACTCTGCAACATGTAAAGAGCAGCATTGCCTTGCCCTGGAAGTGTTCAATATGTATCTGTTAATAGGATCAATTTATCTTCACAGAGTTTCCAATCTGTTTATTAATCTTTTGCTCAGGTTAAATTGAAAACAGGAGTTTCTGATAGCACACCAGCATACTATTGTGAAACTTGAAAAGATGCCAGTTTGCTATGAGAATGTTTACAAAATGTTTTAGATTGGCATTCTAGACAAATTGATTACTAATCTATAATCCAAGCTTCTTGTTTACCAGTGCATGGTGCATGGTCTTGTTAAGTGCTGAGAACTCTGCATAGTTCTTTCCAGTGTGAAGGAAACTCTTTCTGTAGCATAAGGTTCAGTGTCAATCCTTTGTGATAAAGAAAGAATTTGACTGATTATTGTGATTAATTATAGTTACTTGCTAGCTAAACTGTTAGGATGCTTATTCAGTATCCTTACTTAATGGCCTATACTTAAGGAATTAGGATAATTAGGTAGTTATGTTCCTAAACTGGATAAAATCTAGGCGAAGCCAATTATTTTGTCTCTCAAAATGAGAAGCAACTCATGGACTGAACCTAAATTTAGACGTTTACATGTAGATGCCTACTTGTGAAACTGTGTTGAGGTTGTCACTGAAGTTGCCCAGGCAGATGCCTGAGAGTGCACCTGAGAGACCACTAAATTCTTACATTTAAGCAATTATATTGAGTCCACACTATAAAAAAATTTTCAAATTATGCCTGAATAGAGGCCTATATTTAATTTTACAACAGTAACAAAATTGAAACTTGACAGTTCAAATAAGAAAGATCAGTATGATTTGAAGTAAGTATGAAGAATTTCCAATCATGTTTCCAGGAAAGGAACACAGTTTAAAAGAACATGTTAAGAAATAAGTATTGTGTCCTATTATTTTGGTACTTCTTTTAGCATCTGAAAATCCACGTGTGACAATCTGTTATTACTGAAACATAACAACTCTCAGTGCATTTTAAGACCATTGAATAAAAGCACACTGGGCTGAGTAGATGAAAACATGCTCTGATTTCTGTTTTGATTTTTGTTTTTGTTTTGTTTTGTCTTTTGGGTTTACTTTTGCGGATTTTTTGTTTGTATTTTTTCATGTCAAAAACTCTGAGTGAAAAAAGTTAAGTAAGTTATTCCTTTCACCAAAAAGCCCAGCTACCTCTGCACATCAGAGTTTTTTTTCAGACATGTGCCACTGCAAAAGGAGTAGGCTCCTCCCCATGAAGGGTTTCAGGCTGAATTAATAATCCTTACTGACTTAGATAAGCCATTTCTCAAATAATAAATATCTAAAATGATTTTGGTATTATATGAGGTCATAGTTTAGAAAAGAAACTACATGCTGAATGTTTCTTTACCTATGTAATTTAGATGTGGGTTGCAGAAGGGGTCCTGGACTGAAGGAGGTGAGCATAAAACCAGTGAGTTCATGCTTGCTGGTAACAGGGAGTAAAGCATCTCTTCCTGTTTTAGCACACCCTGGGGTCTTGGGCTGAAGATGTTGCATTTGAAAATGCTGCAGTAGAAATGGGTGGTGTTTGCTGGTGCCACTGTGTGCCTTGCAGCTGGAGCCAGCCACTCAGAGCAGCACCCATGCTGCAGTAAGGCTTCCAAATTCAACAACTTTTTCTGCATTCTCCCTTTTTCTGGTGGAAGGAGATATTTTTTACATAACAAAGCCGTTAATAAGGATTAATAAGAACTTGTCTTGACACAATTAGGACTAATTGCATTACTCCGGAGGCTAAGGCTGGGCTAGAAGAGAGGCTGACAAGATTTACAAATAAACATAGATTCAAAAGTGCTTTGTAAGCAAACCTGGTTTAAGAAGGTTTAATAAACATATGAATGCAGAATCTGTGTGTCCTAAGTGTTTTTTACAAGAACACATTGTGTGAAGAAAAAAAAATTCAATTTTTATTGAGTATAATAAGGTTACATATATATTATAGTACTTATATAGTGAGCAGTTGTTTTTCCTCACAGACATATATCTCTAAGCTAAATCCTTGTCTTTATACACTGCTACAAAGAAAGCAAGATAGCATTTCTGTGGAACTCTTAAAATAAACACTTTCCTAAGGCTAAAACATCTTTCAAAGTCTTATGTAAAGCAGTCATTTGCTTGTCCAGACTACTACAATTATTTAGAATTATTTTAAACATGAGGTAGTTATAGCTAAATCAGAAAGAGGAATAACTATCCATACCCTTTGTTAATTATTTTTGTCAAGTTCCATAAGAACGAGTACAAGGCAGGCCTCTCTCTGGCATTTCCCTGATACATTGATGCTTCACTGTATGAAATGGGGACTTCAGTATCATAGAACTGTTTGGGATGAAGGAATCTTTAAAGAACATCTAGTCAAACCCCTTTGTCTTTACTGTAACATTTTATATCAAAAGAGTATGTCATTAGAAATCTGTTCCAAACTTCATTGACTTGATGAGAAACAAGCATCACTAAAGGTTTGATTGTTCTGAGAAGAGTAAAGTTTGGGTTTAGACAGCTGAAGCTTTCTAAATCTAATATATTTCTTTATTAAGAAGTAAAATGAATTTTTTAATGTTTAACAATATCTCTTTCCTAAATCCACTTGTATAGTGCACATTCTAGATCCATTTCTAAATCTAACCAGCCTGCAAAAAACATATTTTATTTATGTTCCTATTCTATTACCTCTGTTTATTTGCTCATAGTCCCTGATAGACTCTCTACTTAAAAGAATCACAGAATCTCAGAACTTGAGGGGTTGGAAGGGACCTTGAAAGATCATCTAGTCTAATCCTCCTGCCAGAGCAGGGTCACCTACAGCAGGTCACACAGGAACATGTCCAGGCAGCTTTTGAATGTCTCCAGGGAAGGAAGCTCCACAGTCCCCCTGGGCAGCCTGTTCCAGTGATCTGTTGCCCTCACATTGGAAAAGTTTTTCCCTATATTTATGTGGAACCTCTTTATGCTCAAGCATGTAGCCATTGCCCCTTGTCCTATTTTACTAAATTTTTCCTAAATTACTTCAACATGCTTTCTGTTTTAAAGGAGTTACCTAAAAATAAATTTTGTCCCTGATACACAATAACTACTCATGAAGTTATGTAAAAGCTGTTCTCTAAAAAACACTTAAAAGGTATAGGATATATTGAATGCAATGTCAAAAAAATAGTCATACTAGGAAAAAATTGCAGAAAGAGACAGATGATGATCATTGATTTCTGTATGAGGAAAAACAGAGAAGGGAAGACTATGACCAAAACTGCAAAAACAGTAAATAGAATTGGCAAAGGTGAGGAAGGAGTGACTACAGAGAAGTCCTCATAAAACCTGAGCTTTGTGACATTAAATACTTTAGCAAAATGCATGATCTAACAATCAAAGGAAGGTGACTGTTAACATAGAGTTAAACAAGGGATCTCATGAAGTGCTGCAGATAGACAGCTCAAAAAATCACAAATGACTAATTCATTCCCTGAAGGTACTCCAGGACATCCTCTCATAGGCATAGTCATATGCATATATCATATATATATGGTTTTTGGTTTTGTTTCTTTTTTTGAAGCAGGTGTGTTGACAGTTGGACACAGTGATCTTAGAGGTCTTTCCTAACCATGACAATTCTATGATTCTGTGAATAAAAAAATGGACAAGGGGAGATTTGCTCATATAAATACACTACATTAGGCTTGAGGAGGCCATTGCAGATGCAAATTAGTTTTGTGACATGGGTTCTTTAAGAGTATTCCAGAGTGCTACATACATGATTATTTTCCTGTGACTTCCAGTGCTGAAGGCCAGATACTGATACAGATTGGTTTTTGTTCTGTTCCAGGACTGTTGCTCTTAGGTTCTGAGAAGATTATTTTAAAAATTAGATTTGGTGTTCAATTTATTAAATCATAAGATTTAATATATAAGATATCCTGTTGAGATAAGATATGAAGAGTGGAACTTAGGCAGGAGAAAAGTCAAAAGGAGACTTGAAATTCTAAAACTCAAGAGTTTATAATAGTTTAACTCAACATGTGAATTAAGTAAAACAAGGCTAGCTTGGATGTGGGCTGTTTGGTAGACCAGGCATGTCCTTTGGAACCAGTCTGAACAGATGGCCATCATGCACTGATGCCAACAGAGGAAGCTGGCCATTTAGAAAAGTTTCCTCCTGCCCTTCTTCCTAAGCTTGCTAGCATGGTGTTTAGAGTCAAAGGGAGTAGGCCTTCTGAAGAGTCCCATTTTTGCATGCCTGGAACAAATAGCATGCTCTTACCACTTAACTATAATAGCTTATGTGTTCAGTGCTCCTATATGAACCACCTCATCTGGTGCTTTTATCTTAATGCTAGGATAGTGTGTTTGGCTTAGAAGGCAAGAACAAAACAGTCTGGCTGAAAAGGGAGATATTGAAGGAAATCCGGGTTAAAAAGAGAGCTTACATTCTATGGAAAAAAGGGCTGGCTACTCAGGAAAATTTAAGGTCATGTAGAAAGAAAATTAGAGAGATGAAGTCATGATTTGAACTCAATCTTGCCACTTCCATTAAGGATAACAAAAAGTCTTTCTACAGATACATCAATGGCAAAAGGAGAGGCAGGGAAAACCTCCATTCTTCGTTGGATGTAGGGGGAGACATAGTTACCAAAGATGAGGAAAAGACTGAGGTATTTAACACCTTCTTTACCTCAGTTTTCAGTAGTAAGACAGGTTGTCCTGAGGACAGTTGGCTTCTGGGGTTTGTAGAAATAGGAATCTGAATAGCTCCCCTGTAATCCTGGAGGGAACAGTTTGTGACCTGATGAGTCACTTGGATCCTCAGGAGTCTATGGGAACAGACAAGATCCACCCCAGGGTGATGAGGGAGCTGGGGAAGACGAGGGTATGGACTTAAGGTCTGTCAGGGAGGTTTAGGTTAGATATTAGGAAAAAATTCTTTACAGAGAGGGTGATCAGACATTGGAATGGGCTGCCCAGGGAGGTTGTGGATTCTACATCCCTGGACATTTTTAAAAAGAGACTGAATGTGGCACTCAGTGCCATGATCTGGTAACCACAGTGGATTAAGGGTTGGACTTGATGATCCCAGAGGTCCATTCCAACCCAGATGATTCTGTGATTCTGTGAAAAGCAAGTGTCTTGAGAATATGGAGCTATGTAATATTTCTAAAATAGAGCACATTTGTAAAGCTTTGAACTAATCTCTTGATAAAAAGAGAGCACATTCTTGTACAAGCTGCATTGCCTTCTTTAACTTCAGTACAACTACACAAGTCTTGACCTTATCCAACTGTAGAAAATTTTCAGATTGAAAAAAATGTGTGCCAGGAAAGTCCCTATGCTAATTGAAACAAAAAGTTTGCCTGAAGGTAGCATTCACAGCTACAAAAAGATGTCAAGTGATCTCAGAAGGCACTTTGAGCACCTAAATGCTTTGTTAAGGATCCCAAGACATCATTTAGATGTCCCGAACATTAACCAAATTTCCATCTAACCCTGTAGGTAATTTAAGTGCCTAATTTAATGGATTAGGGGGTTAGTCACACATCTTCAGCACCACATTGCTTTTTCTGTTCTAAATGGGCAGAAAAGTAGCTCCTACAGGCTGACTCAAAGTGGCTGCATTAGGCTTCTGCTCTGAAATGCCCTTCAGGGCATAACCTTTTTCTCATCAGGGGATATAATGGGAAGGGTGGGCATTAGTCTCCCTCATGTTACCCTTTGTGATTTTTTTTCACATAATTTCCCATGTGACTTCTAAACTGAGAAACTCCAGAGCAGAAGGAGGTTCCTGATCTGAGTGTAAATCTTAGCCTTTCCTAACTCCACATGAAAGTGGGATTCAAGCACACCCCAGCCATTTCCCAGGTCTTGTTTACTGGGAAAAGATAACTGAGAAACAGGGTGGCTGTCATCTACAGTGAACTTTTAAGAGGTCTTTGTTTTGAAACATTGCAGAGTCTTCCATGGTGCAGAGCTAAAGGCCAGTTTAGGAGCAGCCCAGGACATTTGCATTTCTGGGGCAGGAAATGTCTGCTTTGAGGATGGCCAGGAGCAAAGTGCCTTCATCTTCTTGTCTTGCCTAGCCCACCTGCATGGCTCAGCCCAATAGATCTGCTAACAGGATGTCTAACTATGAAACTCAGTACAGGACAATGTTGGTACCTTCCTACACATTCTAGAATGTACATTTCCCTCTTTTGTCTGAGAAAAAACCTCATTTTGTAGGAAATTGTTAATTCAGGAAATTATAGGAATTTGACTGTTCATTTGAGCTGCAAGTGGAATGTAGGTTTCTGTACAGATATGTTTGTGTCTTTATTAAAATAGGCTGTAAGTTTAATCAGATCATGGAGAGGTGTGTGGTCAGGGCTTTTTCTTAAGGAAAGTTTGTTACCTAAGTCAAACAGAAACATTTCTTTACATTTTCCTGAAAGTAAATTATTTTTAACAAAATATCTTCTTAAAGATTTTTTCCCCCAGAAAAGTTTCCTGAAGTTTTGAAACTGCTTTTTGAAATTAAAAGGAATAAACTAGCAGCCAGTTCTTCCTCAGCACCTCCTAGGTGCCAGTTCCCACCACCCTCAAAACCATCCTCTTCCACACAGGAATGCTCCAATCCCAAACCTGTTACTTTCAGAGTAGCTCATCTTTCTGTCTGGCCTTCCAGGGTCCTTGCCATGAAACATAAGATGTCTGTTTCTGCAAGAGTGGGGTGGCCCAGCCAACAAAATGGGCTGTCCCTGCCTTGACCCACCAGCTGAGCAGGTAGAGTGCTCAACAGTGAGCTGGCTATGGCTCAGCAGGGAGCTGAACAAGGAGCTTTAAAAATGAAATTTACTGGACCAAACATGCTGTTTGATGATCCTGAGTTGTTAATAAACTGTGTGACATGCACTAGTGAACTGGATGACTTCTCTGGGTCCTCTACTCTCCTATTTTCAAATACACTCATCCAGAGACAACTCAGCTTCTGCTGCTACCAAGTGCAAACTTGATGATAAAGGAACTGAGCAGAATTCATGAAAAGAAAAGAAATTAATTCCCAGAAAAGCCAGGGCCTTCACAAACCTTGCTTGCTCTGAGAAGAAAATATCGTACATTTATAACAAAAAAGAAAAGGAAAGGAATCCAAGAAATTACCTTGTAAAAAACTGCATTTCATTCTCCACCTTGGCAGAAGACAATGGTGGTGATGAGTTGCATATGAGAGCTGTTCATCGTATCTAGAAATGGTTATAAAAATGTTGTCAGCACCTTTTCATCTGAAAAGGCTGTTTCAGCAGCAATGATGTATTTAAATGCAACATTACACTGTTTCCAAGAGGAGATGATTTGATCTAGAGAAATGAACATTTCATTTCATTTATCAATACATTTAAAGGTCCTTAATCACTGCTATGATTTTTCATCTTGCATGTTAGTTTTGGCATGGTATTTCATACAGTTTTGTAACTAACACATATGTAATCATGTAAAAAGTAATAATAAAAATGATAAAAATCTAGCAAAACTATTCAGGGCTTTCTGAAGTTACATTCAAGTCTAGTAATACCCTTTAATGCACTTAGTGCATTATATCAAAGTATATATAGTGCACTATATCAAAACTATATCTATATACAGGTAGATATATACATAACCTTATAATGGTAAACAAATCTAATACTGATTTTCCACCTCTTCCAGTTCTTTCTTGAAACTTAAACTGAATTTACCCTCTATGAGGTTTCAGTCCTAAAAAAACTTCTTGAAGAACTGTATTCCATGAGGCAACACCTCCTGTATTTATAGTGATTTAAACTATGTATTTTATAATTTCGCATATACAAAACTTCCTGCTTTTATTCATTCTCTTTCCTAAAGTTTGGACAGCTCACTTTGTCTTTTATCCCATTGTTTTCCTATGGTTTACTTAAATTTAATTAATATACTCATTAACTTACACCCCAGAGTAAAATTCCTTCACAAATTTCTACTTGTATAGAGGTATTAGTTTTTTATGTGCATAATGTACTATATTCAAAAATCATCTTTCTTGTAGGCTTAAGTTGAGAAATATGGAGTCTTTTCTTTTTCCCTTTGAAGGTAAAAATAACTTATCTCATTAGCAGTGAGCCAAAAACTTGTCCTGTTCTGGCTGTGCTCACACATAATGAATTTTTAAGGTTTTCAATAATAATCTTAATGAACAAGTCAGGGAATTAGTTCCCTGCATAAGTGACTGCAATCAGGTCACCTAAAGGGTAAGACAATTTTAAAATTAGTTAGGCACTGGGGAAAGCTATTTAGAATATTTCAAAATGTTCATGTTGAGATATGCAGGAAATGCTTTTAACTCCATCTTTTGCTATAATGAGAAGGAAGCCCACTGGCTGAAAAATGACAAAACATCAATATATAATTTAATTTGATTTGCAGAATTTTAAACATTATTTTATTTGGAATAAAAGACACAATTTTGCAGGGCTTCTACCAAGTTTTACATTATTTGAGTTTCTGCATTTTGGAAGTGCACAGCAGGGCAAATGCCTGCAGAGTTCTTTTCAGCCTGTAAGTAATGGAGACTGAGAGTGGATTGGAAATATATATATCTAGGAGTAAAGCTTGGTGAAATTGCTTTAGTCGAGTAGGTCAGTGGCATAGCAGAGTGGCACCTCAGCTATAGCTGATAGCACCTGGCTGTGATGACATTGGATCTCTTTCCCTCTCATAGTTGATAAGTCCATGGATGACAACTTATTGCTGCTACCCCTGACTGGAACTAAACTGTGGGTTTAGCCAATGGAGGCCTCTTTCAAAAGGCATTTTTTTACTCTTGACAGCTTTCTTTCTTTCATGATCAAAACAGAATGAGGATCCTCAGGCTACATTAAATTTAGGTTTTTTTCTGGTTTCAGTTTTTATGTAGTCTACATTACTATCAATCAGAACAGAGGGTTAAGTGTCACAAAGTGTTTGCATGAGTAAAATTGTCTGTATTACTTTTATTTTCATTAAGGGTACCTTTTTATGTTCCAATGGCCTACAGCAGAAATTATGAGTCTTTTATGCATGAGTGTGTGGAAAAATAAAAGTGATAAAAGATAAAACTAAAATGACAGTATGGGTTTGTCTGAAAAACAGAAGTACAATGAAGATAATGTTGAACTGGTATGGAATAAAAAACATTATATCCCTGAACACCTAGAAAATGCTATTATATGAACAATAAATGCATTGTAAACACAGCTAATTTTTCACAATGGATTCTCTCTGCTCACAGTTTGAAAAATATATGTGCAGAATGAAGATGGCTGATATCCCAACCAGTTAATGAGAATAAAAACAAAAAGGCTACAATCATCCCAAGGAAATTAAACTTTATTAAGGTAAAAATGTTTCTGAAGTTTGTGTTTGAATTTCTTCTGAAAAAGAACCCACAACAAAACGGCCCCAAATAAAACCCCTCTCACAGCAAAAAGATGACACTTTAAAGCTCTGCCTACATCTAACACAAAGTAACAATTCTGTATTGAAACTGATCTCTTCAGTAATGTCTAGTAACACAGAAGACTAACATGCTTAATATAATTCAGGTCTATTGCAATGGAAAATTAGTAATTTATGCTTTGGTTTTCAATAAATCATTTCACCACTTGGTTTTTCAGAGAAAACAGTGTATTACTTGGCGTAAGTGGTAGGATATTGTGCAATACACAACAGAGTTCATACTTTCAGTCCATTGCAATGTTTCAGCACAGCTTCACTGAGGTCAATGCTGCTGCAATGAATTACATCAGCCAAGGATCTGCTATTGAACTGAGCTGCAAATTTCATGTAACATACAGAGACAAAAAAATGCCTTATTCAAAATGTAAATGTAAGAACAAAGGCTTGAATCCCTAGCAAAAAATATCCAGTGTCCAAAAAATTTTACAGTTATTGTTGATTTCAGTGGCTGCCCATACTAGCTGTTTGTTTGGGGTATTTTTCTTCTATAAAACAGATACCTAAAATAACGCAGTGTAAGGATCATGAAATGGGCAAACTGAAACAGGAATAGAGAAATCAGCAGAACTACCTGGGACACCAAAAATACAAAAAAACCCCCTCAGAAGTCTAGTGTTCACTTCAGCAGAAAAGTTTGACATGAAAAAAAGATAGTATTACAAATATTTTCTTATAGTTTTCAAATACAAATGTAATTTTGTTTTAATCAAATTTAAGAATATAAAACATCTAAGTAAAATTTGCCTTTCTGATTCTTGTAATGTAAAAAGAACAGAGTTGTTCAAAGCGAAAGCAAGTCCTTTCTGCACCCTAGTTCCAGCAGATGCCACATTTTTCAAGTTTCAGAGGAAGGTGTGAGAATTCCTCTAAAAGACACATAGAAAATAATCTGCTAGATTGGAAGCTATGCTTAGAAAAATATAAGCCATTTTTTGAACAGTGCCCTCACTGAAAAATGGTACAACTGAACCCTAAATCTACTTTCACACATCATCTTTCAAAACATATCAGACCATGAAAGAAAAATGTTGGTGCCATTGTGGGGTATCAGTTAAGAAAAATATGTGAGGTTTTTATACTACAGTTTCCTTCACAAACTGGTGATTTTATGTCTGCCAGAAGATTATCTGCTCTTTGGAGAACATATGTAATATGACAGTTATAAATTCTATCACATTTTTCTTCTTGAGTGCATGGACAGGATGCTGCACTTTCAAGAAATATTAAAAAATTGAGGTCAGTAGGCCTGTTTGGCTATAACTGAGTGGGTTTTCTATATTTAATTAAGTGGCTGATCCTGAGAGAATAATCATATGCTGTTTCCCCTAACCTGAAGATGTGACTACTCAAGACTTTTAGAGTCACTCCCTAAAAAATGAGATTAGCAGTTGAAGAATCCATCCCATGACTCATGGGATTTAAGATGCAGCCCACCACAAGCCTTTACCTCCCTTGTTTTGCAGGGGAGTGATGAAATTTGGCTGGTTCTGGGTATTTTCCCTGGAGGTTTCTATCTTGCTTTAATTTCTTTGCAGAATTCTAACCTTCCCATGTTCCCCTTTGGATTGGACAGGAATAACAGTGACATTCTGTTGCTATTGTGCTTCTTGCTTCAAAAAAATGTTGAGGTCCCTTATCCCTCTCCTGCAATGGTATTGATGGTGAAAGATTGCTATGCAGAGGTCTTGATTCAAGACAATTTTCTGCATCTGCTTTGAGGTGGGCTCACGGTGCAGTGACTGCAAGGCAGAAATTCCCATCTACATCTCTGCCCAGCTGCATGGTACATATGGTCCTCCCCACAACCATGCCTTTCAGTTAGTCCTACATTTAGATTTAGTATTAATGTATTTCCATTTTACCTCCTTTTTGCAACAATACGTTCTTCCACACACTCTTCTTCCTCACCTTCAGCGCTATTTAATACTTTATCCACTGTATGCCCTGGGGTGAGGTGCATCATTAAGAAATGAAAATAAGAAAACAACATGTCCTGGGCTGAAAAAGCAAAGAGTGGTAAATATTGATCTTTGGAATTGTTCTGGTTTTCTGCTGCTTCGTGTGGATTAGGAGGAAAATCTTGTTCTCTTGATTGTCTCTAGATGAAAGTAAAACATAAAATTACACTTCCAGTGGCATTTTCCTTAGTCATTTTTGTGTGTGTGTTTGGTTTTTGCATTGAGAAATGATTACTATGACTTCTGTTAATTCTTTTTCTGTTCTGGGTTTGCGAAACCTCTCATTGTTCTGTCCCAGCAATATGCTAGACAAGCATGAGCTGCTTCTCTTGATGGAAAGGTCTAGATTCTTCTGGCCACATATGAAGGGAATGAAACTAATAGGCATTGTCCATAACAAAAATACTAGCTTGATGTATGGTTTGTATTTTGCCTTGTCAGTGGTGTGGTATCACAAAACCAGACTTAGATATTTTTTTCCAGTGAATTCCAAGCTGTTTTGGAAAAGGAAGAATGTGTCTGTACAGACATCCAAAGATGTTCCATAAAGCCATGAGCACAGAACCTGTTTCTGCCACAACCACCACAAAACCTGGGAATAAGTTGCTTCAGATCACTCCAGAAACCACCTTGTTCCTTGCCAAGGCTGTTTTCCTTTATAGTTTAATTCTAGATTCAAGAAACACAAAGAAAATGCCATCAAACAAACAGATTCTATGTAATTTACAATTAGAACATGTAACTGGTGTTTCATCAAAATATGGATACAGCTGTGGACACAGTTATGTGTCTGGGATGAATTGAAAGAATCACAGCTTGGACCTGAAATATGTATTTTCTGGATTTTTAGAAAACTAAAATACTACATGACATGTACACAAAGTGCATTTTCCTTAGCTACGGTCCTCTTTTGAAACTCAGCTCCTGAACAATGTTGCCAAAAGAAACAACTTTTGTGCTTTCAGACAGCCAACATCTTAAAAAATCAGGCAGATGAATGATGTTATGTGTAAGGGATGAATAAAAATATCAAAGAACTAAGGTTCCAAGCAGGTTCTACAGGCCAAGAAAACGGTATTAAAATTCACCTCATAGAAAATAAAAGCAAATAACATTGGGACCAACCTGAGCATTTAATACTTTACCAGAAGCTAAAGGCTTGTAAATATTCCTGAGGCAGAATGATCCTTCATTTTCAAGTCAAATTTCCTGAGATTTTTGAAGCATGTTACTACACTGGCTTTGTTCATCAGTGACAAAAGTGTGAGCCTATGGTTCATGAAAGTTTTGTGCTGAATGTGTATCTTTATTGTTATTTCAGACTGACAGCATTCAAAGCCATCTTCCTGAATTCTGAATTTTGAATTTAGGGAAAGCGTTTTACCATCGATGGCAGAAGACTGTGATTTCATAAATAGATTACAGCCAGAAGAAAGATTCTGATAACTCACATTGACCATCTTCATAATTTAAATAATAGAAATGTATAAAAAAAAAAAAAAAAAAAAAAAAAAAGTAGTTCTTGAGTTAGCACACTATAATTCAACTCTGTGAACTTAATTCTTCTGTAATCTCTAGAGGTAAATAAAAAAATATATTCCTTAATTTATGTAAACAAAAGAGTCAAACCCAACATTAATCAGCAAAGGCACACACTGCTTTTAAACTTTCTCACATCAGTAAAATGTGCAGGTGAAAATTTCCTCATCAAAGGGAAAGCATTTTCCAGCTCAATCTGCTTTCACTTATATGTATGTAAAACATAGATATTGATACCATAACTAAATTTTTTCAGAGAGATTTAGATCTATTTATCAGATGTTATATAAATGCACAAAAAAATCCATTCTTTTCCTAAGCTACACCTGACTTTAATCAAAAACTAACAACTGACCATCAAAAAATTATAAGAAGGCTGGCAGTACACATAAAAAGGTCACTGGATTTTCTGTATCAGAAGATTAAATTTCATACAATGAACTAGTCAGCATGGGTTGCCTTTGTGGGAGTCCTCCAAAGAAGATGTCATCTGATCTCTCTAGAATAGGTCCACATATTCTTAGGAGGTGCCTGTTTCTCTCCTTAGACTAATTGGTAGTCTCAGGTGACTGGATCATAATTAATGCCTTACTTTTGACTCACACTTGCATGGTTGAGCTTTCTGCATGATCAAGGAGTATCCCAAAGAGAGGAACGGAATAAAAGAGGTCACAAACTGAATAACAGGAAGTGAAGAAACAAAAGTGTACTTTCACCAGAATTTAAAAAATGCTTTATTTAATGAAAATGTTCCTCCTTTATTTTGTTTTCATCTCCTCTAGAAAAAGGTTGCTCTAATACAGAGTGATTCTGGCTGTAGTCCTCACTGTTACAATATGTATCCTGGAAGAATGTAAGAAGTTGGATCAGTCTCTGTCCCTCAGTCACATACGTTACAGCTTGGATATATATTTGAGCCCTTTATGACCTCGCAGATGCTTCTATTGTAAGAAATCACTTTATGTGTTTCCCTCATTCTTTTTTGTTGGTTTTTTATTATTTTTTATTGAGGACCAGATTTTTAATAATGTTTTTTCCATCTTTCTCAACAAAGAGCTTCACAAACAGCACAGTATGATTATTTGATTCCTTTTAAAATTAAAATATAGGATAGATGTAAATACTCCCAGGTAAACTCAGAAGTTACCAGGTTTTTTTGTATTGCTTGGACATAATCTGGACTTCCTCAAGATACATCTGGATCTGCTCTATTCCTTGGTTTCGCCGAGGATACATTCATCTCCAGTAAATGGTCTACAGGGCCTTGCGTATTCAGAAACCTTAACATGCCAAAATAATACATTGTTGTACCTTTGTGTTCCAAAAATCAGGATGATGAAACATTCTGCTGCACTGCAGTTTGCTCTAACACTACTTTAAAAATCAGTCATGTTGGTAATGATCAAATTTATTAGCCATTGAGAATTTCTACAGGGATTTCTTTTCCTTCCAGTTACTTAGTTCAGGACTGGCATTTTTTCCTTATGTATCTGTTCTAGCTCAGAACAAGGTTGAAGGATGAGCTCAGAGATTATCCGCTTAAATTCCTGAGTCTGGTCAAAGATAAGTGATCAAATCATAGGCTTGGCCTTAAATTCTTTCTCTTTAGAAACTAAGTCTTCTTATCTGACTGGCACTAATGGGTAGCTGTTAAGGAGCTTAGACTGCAATAATAAACAACTAATAATAAATTATTGAAATTTGTATATTAGTATCAGCCAGAAGGTAGTAGTCAAGCTTAATTTCCTTTTCTTTTTTTTCCTACCTCCAATCTAATCAATATTTAACTATGAAAAATTAAACAAAATTTTTTTTCTATTCTGAACAAAACTGTTGAAAAGTACCTGATTTGTAAAAACTGCTGTCTTGCCTTTTAATCTAAAGCACTGTTTTCTTTTTCTGTTACTTTTACTTATGTTTCTTTGTGAACTGGAAGCTCCCAGGTCTGTGATTGGGCATGCATACATACATGCATACAGCAGCTTTCCACATACAAATGCACTTGGTGTGCAAGGCTGCTTTCAAAAGCATTCACTCACTGAAGCTTCTTTTCTACAGCTTCAGGTTCTGCTCTCATTGCAGTCACTGACAAATACCCTCATTTACTAAAAGAAGAAAGTTTGAAAGAGAAAATGTTAGAGCTAGCTAACCAAACAGATCTATACACCACATTTCACTTCATATTTGTGGTTTGCTGGGACAGAAGATATCTACACAAACCACAACGTCAAATACTGACTCTTGAATACACTGTAGCTCTTCACATTTGAGTTCAAGTTACAGTCTTCTCAGCTGATAGAGCCACTGAATATATAAGTATTTTATATAGATGCACATGGTTTCAATGGTGCTGAACTTAGTTTTTCTTTCTTTTTTTCTGTTTTTTGAATTTTTTAAGCCATGGCCCTGAAGACTGAATGGCAGCCAGGCATAGCCACATTGAGAAATGTTGCTGATGTAAACTGAATTAAATCTAGTATAAAACTGAATAAATGATTTATACTGAAAAAAAGAAATAAACAAAATTAATTAAAAATCTGTTTGTTTAGTCTGAATAAAATATCTTTCTGTTAGACTCTGAAGGTAATTTTGTTCCATAAGAAACAACAGGATGTGATCACACTGTTTCCAGGTTATAATACTGAGATGAATAGCACCTTTCATAACAGAGTCCTCAATAACCTCTGGACTTGATCCTGAAAACACTTTGTATGTAATTACGTTGGCTTCAGCTGTACTACTTCAGGGTGGGTTTCACTCACTTAACATTAGACATTTAGAAGTAGACATGTAAGCTCCCTCTGCAGTCAAAGGAGAGATACAGAGAGCAGAAAGGAAGAAGTTGTGGTACTTGTCCGAAATATCTTTTTTCTTTTTTTTTTCTTTTTTTTTTTTTTTTTTTTTTTCAATGGTGCAATGTGTCATCATAAAGGAAGACTGGCATCAGTCCCTGTTCACTCCATAAGGGGCCTCTAAGATTAGAAACCTAGCTTTTAGGAAATAAGTTTATTTTCAAATTTGTGTGCATACATTTTTGATGAGCAAAGTCTGGGACTGGTGCACTGGCCAACTGAACTACTTGTGGAGAGAACCAATAAGTGCCATATTCATCATTTTATCCAGTGTGAAGCATATCTTAGTAATTACTGGTGCCTCCTTTGGCTGTCAAGGGGGTAGTCTAAAGGCAATAGAGATGCTATAGTACAATCAAACCAGGATGCAATTATGATGTAAATGGAAGTAGTACACAAGGATCATATGGACCAGAACCACAGTAATGGGGTGAGGTGGTTACAGGTCCCACAGAAATTAGCTCATCTGCTATAAATCTACACCCGACTGTGTGGGCAAGAATTATGCTGTAAAAAAAGAAAAAAAACCAAGAAAGTGGTATTGATGTTCTCCCACCAGCTCCCCATGAAGTACACTTCTAATTCAAACTCTATCTTGCTGTTGATTGTTAAGATACTCAAAATATGATGGTGTACTGCGGGGATTTTGGTAAGCTTTTGGGATTTGTCTTCCTCTCACTGGGATTTAGATGCCTCACTAATCTCTTCTGTCTAGGTTAGGTTTCTTGTACAGAAAAACCCAGACTTAAACCCTTAAGGTTTTCCTCCAGAGCTCCCAAAGTCCACAACTTCCATGAATATTTGCCTATCTGTATTAGAAATGATGGGGTGATCTTCAAGTTAAGACTCCATTTACTTCAAACCTGTTGCACAGGTATTTCATAAAAGGATTTTAAAAGAATATGAACACAGAATAGAAGGTGTGTGTAAACAAACCCACCATACCACGTCGCTCTTTTCAGTCTTCTGACAAGGCTGATAGCTTACATCTTCCAGACAAATTTTTTACTGACTTGACCAGTAGTATATTGTCTTAAGCTACTAAAACCAACCTGTTCTCACTGATGAAGCTATTACAAAAATAATGTTTACAGTTAAGAGAGACAATCTTTTAATACAATCAAAATAGCTATTTTCTGAGGACAGTGAACATGAGCCCACATAATGTATGCTGTAAATCATTAAGGCATGTGGTTGCATTTAGCACTATTTTCATTGCAAAGTGATCACCTAGAGCTAAGGCTGGCCCTAAATTGGGTAGGAAACAAAAATATCCAAGGACAAATAATAAATAGGGTGTGTTTTGGACAAAGCTATCTTTTAGGGCAGGAAAGAACAGTTCTTTCTATAGAACCATTTCTTGGATGTTTGTCTTCTGTTAACCACAAGTACATTTTTAAACTAGAAAAAAGTAACTTTTGGGCATTTATAAAGATTTGTTCATGCTAAGGATAAACAGAACTAGATACCTTGTCCTCTGAGATAAGAAAATACATGGAACCATTTCTTGTAATAGCACTCATGTTTTATTAAAATAAAAATGTTTTTTATTATTGTTACAGCCACTGCTGAGGGGAACTGGAGCTTTCTGGACACAGCTCAGAGTTGATTTTACTCTTATCCTCCCCTGCTTGGTGCTGAAGCCAATAAATCAATATTGCAGTTGTTGCCATTCGCTAAGAGCAGGATAATGCCTTAAAGCAATTAGTTCAGCTGATGGTTTAATTGGGAGGAAAAATACAAGGTAGAAATGCCCTTCCTTAGAAGTATACAAAAGCATAATTTTTACAAAGTAGAAAAATGAGTTTCAGTTAATTTTTCATGTAAACTAATATCTTGCCTGACTCATAAAATACATAGAAAAGCAGGCTTTCAGGAGTTGCTTTCCTTTTCTATTCAGGGCATACATGTTCTCCATGGAAATACAACAATTTTTTTTCATTCCACACTATTTATTTTGTATAGGCTGAATTTATATCCCAACCATGACCGGTAGACAATTTTTTTGGACCTCTCACCAGATCCCACAGATCTCACCATGGGTCAGACCCCACAGGGACTGCACACCAAAGCTTGAACCAAAATCAGTTGGATATTGTACATGTTTCATGGGAGACTTGAAGTCTTGAGAGGACAGGGACTAAACAGCAACAGCAACCTGGGATGCTGCATTGCTTAATTTGTACCTAATCCTGTGACTTGCTGAAAAAACTTAAGCATTGTGAACTCTACTGGAGTTTGAACATGTTAAGTATTTCAGGATCAGACCCTTTATGACTAAGTTTTGATAATTATCTAGGAATTTGGCAGCAAGACAAAGATGGATATTCTACTTTTACCTAGCACTTTTAAGGAAGATTTTACCTCCTTTTAATTAGTATCTTAGCCTTCTCTCAATAGAAGTTTCCCTTTTTCATTTTTTTTTAAATTTTTTTTTTTTTTACATCCACTCAGTAGAGACAATTTATCTCTTACACCTTACAGCAATCAGTGAAGTGAAATCTGCTCTTATTTGGGAGCTAGAGGGGCTACAAATGCCTGCCTTTGTGCACTTTACCCCCTGACAGGATTTCTCCTGATACAAACTAGAGTGAATGCTGAGCTTTTCTAACTGGTAGGCTGAAGGAGCCTTGACTTCCTCTTTCTGCTTCCACTCCTTCTTGTTCTCAGTGCTTCAGATCAGGTAGGACTTGGAATAATCAGGAAATAAAAATAAATTAAAAAACTTATAGAAATTCTTGTCATTAAGGGCTGGCAGGCTTAGGCAATATTTCCAACTTTATGTTCCTCAAATACAATGTACAGGGTGGGGATAAGGATGCAATATAGATGATTATCTCTGCATATTTATCCTGAAGGCAAAAAAGAAAAAAAACAAAACAAAACAAAACAAAACAAAAACCACAAAGCAAAAACCTGCTTAAGAAGAAATACTGCTGTGAATAAATCAGATTACAACTGCAACATCAAGATTCTCTCCAAGCTATATTATAGATAAAAGAAAGGAGCAAGTCCCAACCCTGGCTTTAAGACAGCCCTGGGTTGGGGTGGGAGTAGGTATGAAATCAGAGTGCACTATTCTACAGGTGCTGCATTGTGATTACCAACATTGGAGTAAACCAGATTCTCCTCTTCTCAAATTGAAGGAAAAAGGTGTGGGCAGAGTCCCTTGCTCTGCTCTGGAGACGCCAAAAGGCCAGCCCAGCATAATCAGAACAGGGCAATGGGCAAACTCTGGCAATTTCTGTTCAGACAAGGCAAAAATCTGTTGGAAAAAGAGCACAGAAAATTAGCCTTTACTTGCTGATGGAAGGAAGGCAATTCAACACCTCACTAGTACTATTCTGTCTTACTAATCCTCTTTACAACTCCTTACTTTTAGTTACTCTGTGACATACACATATATACACATACGTACATAGAATTCTATATATAGTCCTACATCAGTCAGTGCAGGTCCCATTATTGTTGGTGGAAATATCCCTGCTGTCTTCAGAGAATATTGACAGAGTTACTTGGGCAGTGTTGGAGTCTGAATTTGACTGTATTGCAAGTGTGGGGCCCAGGCACCAACATGCTTGCACAGTAACAGTAGCTGCTCAGTGACCCAGTCTTGCCCAAGGAAGCACATTTGGTGGCCAAGTCACAAACACAAGCACTTGAGGTTGACTGGATGAGGTTGTTTCTGCCCCCAGCTGATTGCTTCCCACCTCATCCTTCCAAAGGCTTCCCCACCTGGGGAGAAGGAGCTCAACTGCACATGCAGCACCTCCTTTACTGTTCCAGCTCACATTCCACAATCCAGTGGATGGAAAGACTTTATTTAACATGCCAGGTAGACAAGTTGCTCTTTTGTACCTTATATTTAATACTTATATCTGCTGCTGAGGGCACGGATGGGTGGCTGAGAATAAGCACTGCCAGACTTCAAAACACCCAAGTTTGTAAAGCAACAACAAATTTCTCAGTCTCGTCATTAGCAAGAGGGAGGATCCTCTGAAAATTTTCAAAGCTGGACATGAGTTACAAGATCTTCTCATGAAGGGCTTCAAAGACCCCAAATACAGAGCTGTTAAACTGGAAGAGATTGACTAGGCACAATTTAACCTTGCATTTGGAAAGCAGTCTCTTCAAGAGATTTAAGCAAGATAACTGCATTGCTTAGAGTTCCAGGCATTTCTGTCTCTACTTACAGATGGAATAATAGTGCTTAGCATAAAGATGAATACCTATAATGTGGCAGCATGCTGCTGTCTCATGTTTCTCCTGCAGACTTTACTAAAACACCATTTATCTGCTTTGACAATTTATCTCAGATGAAAATAGTTTTCTCTGAAATGCACCAGTTTGGTATTACAGAATCTGGCCAGTGTTCATACTTTGGATCAAGCAGAAAAGCAAGGGAATAGAAAAGAAAAGAGACTTACATTTTTTTTCCTAGTTTTAATTACTTGCTAAAGCTCTATTTGGTCAATTAAAACATGATTTTATTATTGTTTGATTAGAAAAGAAAAATCTAGATATCTGATGTTCAACTTCTGTTTCTTTTATGAGCCACTGAGCCTTATAGAAGTTTGAACAGTTGCCCAGGGTACTAATCTTTCACCCAATGGTCAGTGTCCTTTCTGAAGGAGAAATAGGCATCATCATTGCCACGAGTATAGTCGTCTCATCTGCAAAATGTCAGAAGGAACCCTTCTCTTACTTTAAAACTTTACATTATTTCTCTAAGTTTGGCAGAAATTCCTATACATTTGGGGGCATTTTGAACATCCTTTAAGGGCCAAATGGAGGCCTTACCAAAAAGGTCACTCAAAGAGGCTACATTAATGCAGACACTGAGGAAGGTAAAATTCTTTCTAATGTCTGCTGGTGAAGCTGTACTTACCTAGTTAAGCATTTTCTGAACAGTGGCTTAAAATTTAATGCTAAGGAATGCACCAACATTTAAAATGATACTATGCAGATGGTGAATGTCTCCCCAGACGTGCCCATGGTATGAACTTGTGTAACCTGGTTTAAGAGCCTAACAAGGAACAAAAAGGCCTGTTCAACCCGTGCTGCTTGCTCAGAAATTTTACTTTCTCAGTTTTCCTTCATCAAACAGCCACAAGAGGGCATCTTTTTTCTTGAATTCTTCTACTTCGGTAAATGAAGTGCGTAATTATTTCACAAATTCATCGTTATAGTAATTGAAAGACGATTCTTCCACCAAAAATTTGAGTACTTGTGACATCAAAGAAGAAAAGTTAGCTAGTAAACCAAAATAATATACAAACACAATTCTTTTGCATTTCACAGAGACTGCAGTGGTTCTACAAATGAGAAAAAGGGACATTCATACTGATTTCTTTCTCCGACAAGTCCCTAATATACGAATTAGGCAATACTTTTCAGCATGTTTTCTTTTTGCCAGGATTCATGTTTTCAGAAAACATCAAAGCCCAATTCTCTATTTCTAATGAATGCTTAAAAATACAACAGGGATTTTTCTTTCATCCCCGTACTCCTGCTTTTAGCTTTCTTGAGCAACTTCTGGTGCAGAAAGTGTATCACAAGCAGAGTGTTCATGATGTTCTGTGAATGTCTGGGAACAAGGTAAAGTGCAAGAACCATTCAACAGGAATTTAAAACACAAGCTGGACTCTACATCAAACTGTAATCTACATCACACCAATCACAGTGATATTTTTATTAAACATTGCCATCCAGGAATTAAAGTAATGGAAAGTTTGAAATGAAAAAAAGAAATTCAAGTTTTATCATATGAAATGAATGTGGAAAATCAGGTATAAAATCCTCTTTTGAAGGCCTTAAAACAGCAGGAGTCAATGACTACTGTGAAACAACCTGTCTTCAAATTCCTCTGTTTATTTTGTGGGAATGTAAGATACATGTAGACAAGCAGAGTCTGTGTATCTGTGTGTGCAAAGCTTTTAAAAACAACATCAGCTTGGTACTGTAGTAACAAACTGTTTAAAGAACCTTGATTAAAAGTATAAAACTGATTCTTGGGGAACTTAAAAAACCCCCATATATTTAGATCCTGTCCTGGATACCTAGACCAGCGATCTGACTTATGTGTGAAGGGTGGGTGAGGATAAAGTTGGGTGGGTAACATGGTGGAAACTCTAATACGTTTCTCTGTACTTCTTTGGTTCTGCACTCAGGGCCTGTTCAGCAAGCAAGCTGCTAGCTAAAGGCTTCCAGTCTAAGCTCCTCACTAAGAAACAGTTTTTGCAAGCCCCAGTGTGTCTTGTCTGGAAGTGTCTGATATTATCTGTGCCATGTGTACAAAGGCTCTCAGCCTGTGGGCAGAAAGACTCTTCCTTGGGCAGCCACAGAAGGAAGTAAGTTGGAGAAAAGGGTTTGGTGTGGGAGTGGGTTGGTCCGGGAGAGAAATTCTCTCTTAGGAAGTGGTCTGCAGCATGCGAAGGCTGGAGAGCTGCACATTCCACGGCCTAAACAAGTAAATGCAAAGGCAGATGCAACCCTGGCAGCTACAATTTTGCACGTGGGCTACTTGTGAAAGTGCACCAATCCCTAGTGCTGAGCCACTACCCAGCTGCTTTCCTGCTTCTTTCTCCTTATCAGCAAGTGTGGCAAGCTGCCTTTTTTTTTTTTTTTAATTTTTTTTTTTTTTTTTTTTTTTTTTTTTTTTTGTATGTGTGTGTGTGCATGTCTTCTTTTCTACAAGTCCAGTGACCTGTAATTGAGTGGACCTGAGGTTGCACTGGACATTAAGATCTGGACCAGCACCTATGCAGGTGATCACAGTATTAGACTGGGATGTGCCAACTCACAGGTGTGTGATCCAGCAAAGAGGGAGAGATCTGTAGTCTGGGGCTGGGGGGCATACATGAGCACAGGGTCCCTGGGTGCCTGGTCTCATCAGGGTGGGCACATTGCTGCCACACTCTGTGTGTGTGTGCTCCTGTGTCTGTGCCCTCCGCTACTTTTCAGGGAGTCCGTGTTTCCTGGTGGCCGGGTCTGTGACCTGCGGCGGCAGCAGCGGTAGTGGGTGTGTGTCTGAACTGCCTGACACACAGACACACAGACACACAGACACACAGACACACACACAGACACACACACAGACACACACACATGCACGCACGAAGCAGCCCATTTGCTGGAGGGGTGTGCATGTGCGTGCGAGGGAGTGGAAAGGGGTGGCGGGGATGGAGGAAGGGAAGAGAGGGGAAAGTCTGACACTCGGCGCAGAAGGAGTGAGCCCCTCAGCCGCCGCTGCTGCCGGGGAGGAGCCCGCCTCCTTCGCAACGCCTCCAAAAACCCGGCCACCGGCCCCGGTTCCTCACCGGCTTCACCCCGCACCTCGTCTCCGCTCCGGCTGCCCGGCAGGTACCAGACAGCCCCGCGGGGCACCCCGCACTTCGCGCCGCTCCTCCGAGCACTTTTCCGCCGCCGCGGAGAAAGGGTGGAGGGAAGGGTGTGTGTGGGGGGGGGGGGGGGGAAGGGGCGGGGGTGTGGAAAAGTGCGTGGGGTCCCCCCTACTTGAACCGGACTCTCCGCTCTCCTCTGCCCCGATAGCAGCAGGGGCTGGAGCGGGGCTGGGACCGGCACCCGGCAGCGGTCCCCGGGCCACCTGCCTTGCTGTCACCGAGGAGGTGGGAAGCCGCGGTGAGGTGGGCTGGTTGGGAAAAATCTCTCGGCACTAGCCTGGGAACTCAGCAGAGGCGGGTTTGGGGAGTGAGGGGCGAGGAGGCAGCAGTTTTGGGGAGCGGGGGTTAAAGGTTTGGGAGGTGGTGGGAGCGGTGAGGGCAGAGGGAGAGGAGGTTCGTCCTCTCAGCCCCGGCACCCTGTTACTGCTTCTGCTTCACACAAGTGTCTCCGGGCGCTGGGAAGGGCAGCATGGGCATGATCAGTCCATGCTCATCAGCAACTGTTGCATTCTGGAGCTGTGGCAAAATTCCCTCCTTTCCACATGGTCCTCCAGCATTGTCAGGAGCGACTTTGCTGAACGTGTCCATCACTAGGAGCTGCTGAGCACCTGGTTGGCTTGAGGTGCTCACTGAAATGAGGTTATTTATCTTCTCACACTGACAACCTCTACTTCTCTTTGTGCAGGATAACACAGAGGGTGGTAAAGCTCCTTGTTTTGCAGTGAATATTACAAAATGAAAGTTGTTGTTTTTAGAAGGGAAACATTCCTGAGCGTGTTAGGCAACTGGTGACTGTACTTGAAGAAGCACAAAGCAGCCACCTATGTGGGAACTGGGAAAATTTGTCCAAGAACAATAGAGATCAATGGGGCAGTCTGACCATAAGCAGCAAGCACATTGCTGAGAATGCAGCAGCTAAACACTGCATCTGTGCCTCTGACATGGGCCAGGAAGATGCAGGCAAGAACTTTGTCAGGAGTTTTAATATTTCACTACTTCTTTTTTGCTATGTACTTTCAGATCTTAGGGAACAGGTAAAGAAACTTGATTTCACTCTTAACCATAAGGAGGTGATGTACTGTATGGCACAATATTTTAATACTGTTTGTTGAAGTGTACTTGGGATTTTCATCTTTGCCTTTTAATTAGATTGTTTTACTCACTAGGGGCCTGATCCACAAAAACATTACTTATCTCCTGCAAGATATGTAAGGAACAAGGTCTTTACTAAATCTGTGAAAGCTGAGTGTTTAAATAGCTTTCTAAAGAGGAATTTGGGTACTTTAATCCACAATTTTAATCCTACTGTCAAACGGAGCTACCAAAAATCTACAGGTGTCACACCTCTTTTTCTTATATCTTTTAAGAGAAGTCCTGCTCAGAGATGCCTCATAATTAGAAGCATTTTATTCTTAATCAGGCTGAGCAGCTTGGCTTCACTTTAAGTTGAACTTTATTTTGGCTTTGACATCCAGACTAGCCTAAGATCCAGGAACGGAATTGACTTCCCCTCTTCTTACCACTGGATCGATCCAACACGGATTCTCAGGGTATGGGAAAGAGAGCAGAGTCCTCATTAGGTGCATTGCTGAAGCATAGGGAGATGAGCTTCAAACCAGGAAGAAGCATTTTGTGCTACAGTGTCCCACAGCCAGTGTGTGAGCTCTGCCCATGGAGCACTCTAACCAGAAATGGAAATAGTAGCTTCACCAGTATCCTCTCCTGTGTCTCCAAATATAAGAATGATTGAAATTAGAGCTACTGGTGCAAGATGCTTTCGGGACAATAATCCCAGGAAGGGAGAAGTGCTTGCTGGTAGTGATGAGTAAGGTAACTAAGTCTCATTGAGACATAATTTTGAATTGAATTTGTGCCCTCAGCTTTGGCTTGGTGGGAAGCTGTTGTCAGATTCTCTTGAAGAGTGATACACATCTTTTGAACCTCATGGTTACATACCAGCTTCTTGCATGCCTCTCTCCACCTGCAGGCTGTGCCATCAGCTGATTTCCCAAAATGCTGTAATAGCCCTGAACAATGGCTTGTTTTGGTTCTTGTTTTTTTATGCTTTCTGAAAGGTCATGTTTTCATTGTTTATACCACCATGTTCATTATGCAAATTATACTAACATTCTATTGGTATTTGGCAATTGAAATAAATGAAGCAAGGCCCTAGGAAAAAAAAGTTTTACTTAAGCTAGTATATTAAGTGGAAATAGTTGTTCATTGGGAAGAGTCCTTTAAAATGTTTGAGGATACTTCATCATTATTACTCAAATATTAAGCAATCATAATAAAGTAAATCGGCACTGTAAACACTAATATATTAAAAAGTGAAGCCAAAGAATGAAGCACTCCCCAAAACACCTGTCCCTGTTTTGATCCTAGCAGAAGAGATCTGCTCAGCATCTCTTGCAGAACAAGCAGAGGTGCAAACGTCCTACACAGTCAAAATCTTTGCAGTTTAAGATCATAATCAAAGTCAATCTGTGACCATGCTGTCAGCTTAAGGTGGTAATAATAATGTATTTATAGATTCTTTTTGAATCCCTGTTTTACATTCTTCTTTTTGCTGTTAAAAAATAGAGAAGTTGCCATCTCAGGTGTCTCTTCACTGTGTGCCACTGCAATGTAGACCTCCTGATTACCTGTGGCTCTGGAGAGGCTGATTAATTAGATGGGAATCAGCTCAATTCCTAACAAATGCTGGCATTTCTTTGGCTAAAACTGGTGCTGGAATTGTCCACTAAGCCAGCTCTGTACTCTTTGAGGTTTCCTACATGAGGGAATCCTTCCATCCTGATTTAGCAGGCTTTCCCACCACGCTCTTCTGGCAAGGCAGCCTGTGGGAGACTCAGAGCTATATTTGGTCCCTTGTCTATTTAACCCATGGAAAATGCTTAAGGTGTATTCTGAGCGTCGTTAGATCAAATACATGCAGTGACTGTGATGTGTTTGTTTTTCTTGCTTTCTGGAGTTTCTCCAACTGCAAACAAGTAACAGAGGTGCTCATAGCAAAGCCGTGCCCATGAGACATGAAGTGTGGTGGCTGCATTTAAACTATATGTGAAGAAAATTTTTGCTTCATGGGTGTGCTATTTTTATCTTTTATTTTATACTACTGCACCTCTGTCATGCTGCTTAACACATTCTCCCCCTCGTCCCAACATTTATGTCTGGGTTTTATGTATTTTTTAAACTTACCAATGGCAATGAGTCAGTGCTTAAATTATGCCTGTAGAAATCTTTAGTTCTTTTATAATTTCCTTTCTATCCTTGTGTATTCAGAAAGGCCCCTCTCTGGTATTGTTATTTTTCACATCTTAGAGACCTGCTGCGTGAACATCCACATGTTATCTGAGAGTGAGTGATTTAAAAAAAAGAAGAGCCAAGAAAAAAAAAAAAAAGCCCTTCTATTTCCCTCTCTCCAGCTTAGATGGATCCAGCATCACATGGAGGGGATCCAGGATGAGTCAGGGAGCAGTGCTGTGGTCCAAAATTCCAGTTTGCATTACAGCTGGGAGGCAGCATTTAGCATCATGTGGAATTATTTTCTTTTAACAGGAACTGCAAAATAATTTATGGAAGTCATATAGATTAATGGGTAGAACAGATAACAGTAAGCCAAGAAGAACCTGGATTCCCATCTGTGTTGAATCATTGGCTCAATTTGACTATCAGAGTGATGGGTGTGGTATTTAGGCTTATGGCAGTGTTATGATGGCCCTAACTAAATCATTGTATTTCCCTGCAACATAACTGGAAAATGTGATTAATGTTCAGAGCTCTGCTGGTACCTGACAGTTTCCCTAATAATCAGCTTCATTGCTCAGACTAAGCACAGTGCTGTAGAGGCATTTATTTGCAACCTTTCAGGATGAATCTTAAAGGGTTCTGGATATATATGGCTAAAGACAAATTTATGCTCTATAACTCATATGTACATGGACACCTGTAACTCATGAGGACCTGTGGCACTGCATGAATTTCACACTGTATATGTTACTCACCTTTCAGTAACGGGGATCCTGTTTCTACATCCTTGCATATTTTATTCTTGTGTTTTTATAAACAGAAATAAGAGTAATGTGAGCTTTTTCTTTTAATGTGGTCAGTTTTAAAACAAAAATATCCATAATTAAACTGTTTCAAATCTAGTTGGTCAATGAATTAGGAGACTTGCAGGAGCCATATGTCATAGAGAAGAAGAGAGGCTAAAAGATTCTGTAACATCTGAGCACACTCCAGAGATGTACTGAGTTTTTGTTGTTTTTTCTTCTTTCTCTCCAAGGGGGCGAGGTGGGGAGAAGTTACTGATTTTCCTGGTATGTCCCCTTCCAAAAAATCCTGGAGACACTGCAGCCCTGAGTCTGCTCTCATTTTGCATCAGCATAACTCAGGACTAAATGCACTGGAAGAGAAAACTTCAGATTAGCTGAAAATTACACAAAACTAAGGCTGCCAGATTTGCTTCTGATCTCAGTCTGTGCTTAGTGACATCAATGGACTTAAGCACATGCTTAAAGACAGCCTCCAATGTAAAATGCCCTCTTGAAAGAGGTGCTTCCTAAAGTCTAAATCTAGAGTCTGATCAAGTGTTTTAAAAGTTTAAGTGCAGTCCTGAGGGCTGATGTGGCCAAATATTCCAGCATAATCTTGGCTAGAATTTTAACATGTTGAACAGCTAGATTTAATGGTATGTGCCTACCTAGCTTGTTATATTCCCCTGGAATTTATCAATGACACACTCCATATAATTGTGGTTACGTTTTGTTCATCTAAAATCCTTTTTTGGTTTTGCAAGGGAGAGACTGCAAAGAGGGAGTATGTAAAACATTCCTTCTCAAACAAAAGCAACAAGTTGATTATTTTTTTCCTTCCACAATGAAGAATTAAACCAATGTCTGTCGCTCTCGTGCTTAGTTTTTGAGTCTCGGCTAAAAACAGCACGAAGAAATACGATGAATTTTTCATATGGAACTTATTCTCTGTAATTTTATAATGCACATATGTGAGGTTTTATGAAGACTTATACCAAAGGGCTTTAGAACAGTGTAATAAAAGAAAACTGTTCATAGCATCCTTTGGTATCAAATGAGCTAAGCAGCCACATTTTGAGAGAGAAGTAAAATGAAGGGACAGTGACAAATATTGACAGCCTGATGCAAATACAGTTCTTACTCTCCAAGATTCACAGAAAGAAACAGCCTTAACCTTAATAAGGTTTCCTGCACAGTGTTTCTAACTTTCTTCATAATCTATGCAAGCTATAAAATTCATATATTCATTCATAAGACATGTTCCACCTGCATATAAAATACAAATAACTTAGTTAATTTCATGGCTTACTTTCTTTTTAAGCAGGTGCCAGAAAATTAATTGTCAAAGCTACTACAGTATATGCAGCTAACAGAGTGATGATGTTACATCTCTGAAGATTTATTGTTTAATGGGCGAGACATTAAACCAAAAGATGCAACCAAATTTGCATCTTCCATATTTCTTAAAATATTGGTTTTAGTAGGAAGCAGGCATAAGTAATGATTTAACACTTCTGTTTGTGTAGTAATTATTTGCAAGCAGTGGACATTTTGACGTTCATATTAGTTTATTAGCTATATTGCAGCAGCATCAGCAGGCCCTAGTCAGAAATCAAAGTCCTCTTGTGTTTAGCACCAGTGATGTATCCAGTTAAACAAAAACCCAAAACCCACTTTCAACCACAGGGTAGGACAAGTGTCAGCAAGCACAGAAGATAAAGAGTTGTGGGTTCCTCAAGAGACAAGTAAAAAGACAAATTTTATTTCATAGAAAAAACAGAGATCTCAGCCTGTTTTTCTGGTTTTGAATGACACAAGTATCAGGGCAAAGTTGAATGTGTAAAGGCAGAGATCCCCTATTGTGAGAGATAAATAGCAAATTTGGCCTGATGTCTCAATAAATTACATTGAATTAACCTGACTTTTGGTTTCTGTGACCTCCTTAGTTAGCAGATTAATTTCTGAACAATGCATCTTCAAAGAATCCACTTTATTATGGGGAGGTATATTATAACAAAGTTATAGGATTTTCTAGAGGCCCAGCATCTTCACATGAACAAATCTGGAATTCTTGGATCCATTGAGCCATGTAAGACTTTCAGTTGGAGAGTCTAAGCCTTTGCGTTTCAACTGGAGCAGAACTCTTAGTTCTCAAAAAACAAACAAATAAATTTTCTAGAAATACTATGCAGAAACACAAACTTACCAAGAAGGAGAAAACATGATTTAGTGTTTTGGGTTTTGTTTGTTTGTTTTGGGGTTTGTTTTGGGCTTTGGTTTTGCTTGCTTGGTTTTTGGGTTTTTTTGTTTGGAAGAAGATATACCAATTTTTAGCTGATCTTCATGTACCTTGGCACATTAATAGTGAACACATTTGATTTCATCCAGTTTGCTATCTAAGAGTAAAATATTTTAAGTCATTAATTTGTAGAAACAGGTTATTCAAAGGAACCGAAATCCAAGAAAAAAGGGTAAGCTAATAAAAGCAGGTGTCTTTATTAGTTCTATTCCCATCCAAAAGCTGAAATGTAATACCATTTTTTGTGATGAGTTTTATGTCAATGGATCTTTAAATCTGTCTTCATTTCAGAGTTTGAAGTCAATAAAATATACTTCCTGAGTGCAATCCTGCAAAAGCTGTCCTGGGTGAGGGGTTTCATAATAATCATTTTAATTACAGGCAAACCATCCACAAATGGGTGAGTTTTAATTTAGCACAATCCACTGTACACTTCCAACTTGGGCGATAGACTTTTGACCTGAAAAATTTTTTGCGACAGCTCATAGGTAAAACTGCTGCACTGAAGAAGTGGACAGTGTCCATGGGAGTAACATCAGCACATAGCAGTTTTTACGTTCCAAAAAAAAAATCAAGAGCTAACAAGCTGTTGTCTTCAGTTGGTGTTAAATTTGAAACATGTAACTGAAATTTGTGGAGGGATTTGTAAGCGCCGAGTCTTTGTAAGTGCTTCCGTCTTTGGAAGGAATGAGCAGCTCTAAAAGCTTAAAGATAAAAGCAGAGATTTAAGTTAGTGGTACACTGAAAGCATTTAGGGAGTACAGCTGAAAAGAGAAACTGAAGACTGAAGGACTGATCAAGTGCTATTTCTTGTGCACTGACTGGGTTATTATGGTGGGATCCCCCAAAGCCACAAGTCATGAGGGAAGGCAGTATAAGCCAGCTTGCAGAGAGGCAGGAGGAGCACTCTGCAGCTCAAGCCTTGGGCTGTTGATTTAAGCACCAAATTTCATTTGCTGTCCTCAGCCATGAGCTCTCCCAGCGTATTAGTATCTGGGTAGGGTGACCTGGAGGTGCAGGTTTTCAAGCTCATGTGTGAGTGGTGGTGTTGCTGGTGCATGGGAGCTTCATTTTTTCAGCTGCCACAGTTCCACTTTGTTAGAATTATTCTGTTATCAAAGGTTCAACAGAAAAGGGTTGTGGCATGGTGTGCTTAGAGCATCATCTTTCAGGGACAAGATTTCTCTTACTGGACCTGCTCCAATTAATGTTTTGGTATCAGTGTTAATATTTTCTGTTTGATACTGAACTACACTGTTGAAATAATTATGAGAAGTCAAATCCTACCTGGTTCTGGAGGGGTGTTCTAACCTAGGGGCTGCTGGATAATGAGTGTTGGGATCTTCTGGTTTCAGTCTTCTGGAGAACAAGGCATTCTTGGAGCCCACCCTGGCTTTGCAGGTAGGGTGAGCAGAAGTGTAAGCCTGGTTTTGAACACTACAGGCTCTGAACAGTTTGGATAGTCACCATGTTGTGTAAGCACCCTATGGCCCAGGTGCCATGGGGGATGTGTTGTTAAGCAGGTTTGGCTACATGTAAAGCCTGGTTACAGCAGAAGACAGGTTTTATACTGGTCTCTGATACTGAACCTGGCTGACTGTAGAGGCAGTTGAGATCATAAATCTGTTACTAAGCTAATCTGCTGGATAAAACGATGTTAATAGACAAGGATATTTTATATAACTAATGCCTGAATACTTGTGGGCTATTGATCTGGTGTCTTATACAATGTATAATGTTAGGACTGAAGTTTTCTCAGACATGTTGAAATCCAAGTTTTTTATTTTAAAACTCAAGTTATTACTTTGTAAATGCTTTAAAGAAAAGATGACTGGATGCAATTTTTGGTATGTCAGTTTCACCTAGTTGAGGAAAAAGAGAGAGAATTACTGCATCTAAGATAGTTACAAGCATTGTTCAGGCTCAAAAATCATTTAGGACCTCTTTCCAGAAGAAAAGGGGCATTTACATTTTCTTCTCTTAGCTTTTTAAGATGAGTGTTCTGGGTAATACCATTTGCAGTGTATAGATTTATTCTGGAGTTATGACTTGGTGGTTATAGTCCTCTAGTGACATCTACAAAAAGCAGACATATATTATGTCATAAAGCTGCCTCAGGTTGAAAAAGAATAAAAAATGAATGTATGGCAAAGCAATATCTTTTCCTATATAACACACAGACAACACATTTACCTTTCAGTGAAATCAGGAGAGTTTTCACATGGGAGGATTTTCCACCTTTAGATAAAATCATTATAGACTTTTCAGGCTGAAGACTACATAAACTCACAAAATAAAATATATGTGAAAGAGGAAATAGTAGAATGATATTCTTATGGTACCCCTCTGGAAATTCATATATCTGTTTGCGTGTTTGTTTTGTTTTGTTTTTTTTTTGGGCTTTGTTATGTTTTGTTTTGTTTTCCCTAAAGATATTTTTAATTTAAGTACAGATAAACTATTTTACTGTGTTCGTGAACCTGGAGCTCCTGTGTCCTTTGCTTCCTGTGACTTTGCTACAGCTCATTGCTTTCCTAAATGGCAACACGAGCAGCATTATAAAACTCATAACACAGACAGTGGTCTCTTTGATGGTGCTTCAACTCAAATCCTGGCTTCTTGGTGATAGATAAATTACTGTGGTTTAGTTCTTACACTGAGGGAAGTGTTGGGTTTTGTCTCAATTTGTTGCCATTTTACATTGATGCTTAAGGATGATTAATAAATACTTAGGCATAAAACACTGCTGAAAGCTGCAGTGCCAATTTCTGTGCCTTTTCATAGCCTATCAGAAAAGCAGGTATGTGCAGCAAACAGTGCAGTGATTATGAGTCTCTTAATCCCAAACATCTGGTTTCAAAGCAATTAAAAAAATAAAAAAGCAGAATTAAATACTCAGTTTAAAACCCAAAGTGTGATGCTACTTGGGTTTCCCCTGATTTTCCTGTTGTGCTGGGACTGTGCTGGCTGCCAGTGTGTCCTGTGGCACAAGGGCTTGGCCTGTCTCAGCTGGAGTTGCCCATCCCCACCTCTGCTGCAGCAGTTCTCCAGGTGGTTTTGAGGCACAAAACAGGCTGCTCCTGTCTCTAAACTCATCTCATCTCTGAAATTTTATCTCCTTTCTACAGTTTAACTCTCTCTTGTGCTTCTTTAAAAACTTCAGGTAGTTTCCCTGTATCCTGTTAATTCCCAGGAACTGTCCCGACATGATGAAAAAGTTTCACTCCCTAAGGTTACTCTGCTCACCAGCAATCTTGGTGCTAAGCTGTTAAAGAGAAAGAATTCAGAGAGATTTCAAGTCTTGTGTCAGGTTTTCATGACAATGGTAAAAACACCTTTGTTTATGATAGTATTAATGCCACTGATATCAGAAGCACAGCTGTTCTGCAGTTGGTCAGTGCTGAAATACGGATAGTAATTTTCTTAGTAAAGAAAGGCTTTATTTTTATTTTTATCTGAAGTTATCGCCCTGTTTTAAGGATAATAAAATCTACTCTAAAGAATGATATTTAAAAAAAAATACTTTCCATCCCATCTGTCTTTTCCTTCCTTCCTTTCCCTGCAAACAAGGTAAATGCTGCAGAAGTGATGTGAGAAGAGCAGAATCATTGCATTTTGTTTTCCACCCAGGAATTCACATGACACAATGGAAAGTGGGATCTGACACCTCCAAGATAAATTATTAGTATATCTTGTGTACAAAGTGCTGAACTTACCTTTACAAGTGAAATTGTATATAAGGCCAGAATAACTGGGACACAGACTTTGAATATAAGCAGCTTTATTATCTTTAGTGCAACTATCAGCAGAAATTACCATGGTCTGTTGTGATGGCCCTGGAGTAATCTCACAAGGCCTTGCAGTAGGCACTGTGATATCTTTACTATCTGTTTTCATTCCTTTCTCAAGAAAATAGTGTTCTGATTCTTGAAAAGCAGTACCCTTTTTAAATTGTGCTGTCCCTCTTCATTCTTCTGTGAGTCACATGGGAGAAGAAGTGTGAGAACAAGCAGTATGAGAAGTTGAAACGGTACTGGCAGAGGACAAAGAAATTGATGACTGACACTGAGCAAACAAAGGTTGTTCCATAGAGCGACCCAGACTTTCTGTAGGTTATGTTCAAATGGATCCCGGATCCTCACTCAATATCTCCAGTGTTTTCCTCTAGAAGATGAAAAAGTTTTTTCCAAGTAGTCTGTTAAGATCCCACTGATGGGATCTGTTCTGAGCTACAGATGCTACAGACATCTTCCTGGGCCTGTGTGTGCTGCCACTCAGAGAAAAAACCCAGAGATGCTGTGGAAGCAGCAGCAATTGCTCAGAGCTCTTTTTGGACATGCTTAAGTTGAAGATGTGACCTCAGTCCCATGGGTGTCTTTACTTGTGTAGCTGTCATTTCGACCTCCTACTTTTCTGCTAGCCTGGGACAAAGTCCCAAAATAGGCATTTTAGTTTTTGGCGGTGTTTGCTGCCTAAGTACTTAGTCTTCATTCCCTACAGAGATTGGGTGATGCCTGAGATTTTCTGATTTGTGTAAAACTTCGGAGCAACATGTTCCTCTTGTGGTTCACAAGATGTAGGTTGGAAACTCTGACACAGAACAAACATACTTTTTTGCTCAGAATCTGGGTGACTGGGCAAAGCAGTCTCATTTTGGTGTAGGAGTTTTATCAATTTCAATTTCAGAAGGTGGGCAAGGCAATACAATGGAAAGGTTGTTACAGTATCTCATTTTCTTGATGTCTTGATTTTCTTGCTAGTCTGTAAACAATCTATTGGATTTATTTTAAGTGTAACTGTGTAAGGTTTCTGTGGTCTGTTTAATATATCAGTTCATCAAATGTCCCTCAAATAATCTGAAGAACCTTTCACAGTTATTTAAACATCTTTGAAATATGCACAATACTTTACCTCTGTGTTTGCCACACTCTGTCCATGCTGCTTATTGTTTTACAAAATGAAATACAGGTAAGCTTTGATGATAATTCAAAGTTGATTTAGAACTGTTTTGATTAGAGATCAAGACTGCTTTCCTAGAATGGGAGAACTGCACTTGTGTAGCACCAGAAAGTCTTTTATCTTGTCATTTGTTTGCATAGGGTGAGACTATCACCTCTTTCTCCCGAAAGAAATTTGCCTGTTTCACCTTTCTGAGATTATTAAAAAAAAAATAAATAAATAAATAAAAAAAAATTTAAAAAAAAAAATTCAACACAGATTAAGGGAATGGAATCTATATTATGAATTGACCCTTATTGTGACCCGGGTGTAAGTCTCGGGGAAGTCAGAGGACATTCTTAGCATTCAGCAGTTCTCCCCAAGATTATTCTAAGAAACATGTATCACTCAATAGTGAAGTCTGCTCTGCTCTGATAAGGTTTGTCTACATGTGGAACTCAGCGTGCTGTTAAACCAACAGAACAGTGTGCAGCGTCTTCACACAAACTCTCTACATGACCAGTCACAGAATATAGGTCCTGAGTTTGCTTTCAAAGTGAAGTAAACTTTCTATTTTCTTCTGAAAGAAGTCTTGTAATAGGGACTTGTGGGTGATGTGGTTGAAAAGCAGTTGGCATGCTGTAATTCCCATCTATCTGTGTCTGGACTGGCATGTTGACAAGCATTAAGTATTTCACTTTTAAGGTCTTGAGTAATAATTTCTTTATAAGTACAGTAGCCAATATCAGCATGGTGCACTGTGATACAGAGTGCTCAGATACTACACACCAGAGTAGGACTCTGTGCTCATTATAGGAAAAATAATACTTTCACTGATTTTAGTGAAAGATCCAACTTTATGCTAGTGTTCATGTATTTACTTGTATCACAGTAACACCTAAAAATCCAACCTGGAATTTTGCCTTTACCGTGCTATTAGTGGTAAGTTAACATCTAAGGAGAGCTTAGAGAAGAGCAAGAAAAATGAGAAGGGAGGCTTTGAGTCAGGTTTGATTTATGAGGAAAAATTAAAGGATTTGCGTGTGCATAGCTTATTTGAGTTTGACAGAGAAAAAGACACGACTGTAAATACTTCAGAAGTTTAATTCCAAAAACATCAGAGGATTTGCTTAATGTTAAGGACATTCCAAAGGTTAGGACAGCAACTCAGGAGACCTGGGGTTAATTCCATGACATACATCCCTAGGCAAGTCATTTCTGCTTAGATCGTAGAAAATTCCTAAAGGCACCCAACTGCCACTTCTTTGTCTACATCATTGAGTGTTAGTCATCTGAGACTGAAAACCACTTAATTTAGACAGTTAACGTGCTAAATACCTTTGCAGACCTGGATCTTGGCCTCTACCTGCCTCAGCTACATGTCTGTAAATGGGAAAAAACTACCCTGTGTCATAAAAAGAATATGACACTAATAGACTCGGAAAATGTGAGTGTTCAGATGTTGTAACAATGGAAGCCATGCAAGCATACTACATAGAAAAACTAATTAAATTGGGATTTATTTCCTTTGTCTGTAGGCCTAGGTGGTCACTTAATCTTCCTCTGTTTCCAGTACAGAGATGAGGTGCTCCAAGCAGCAAAGAGCTCTATTTGATGACAATATATGAGTCAGGGGATGCATTCACCCCAGCAGTGCCTGTCTTCACCCTCTCTGGAGAGATCCAAGGCAGTGCCTGAATTTTAGATTATTGGAATTAGACAAAATGAATGTTATTTTAAGAATAAAAAGATTAAATAAAATCAACCCTGCTTGGTTTTGAGGGCAAAATTGTCTTTAAGAAGTGACATTTGCTGAAAGTTTGAAAACATTTGCTGAAATGTTCTTTTAAAAGAAATAGAAACCACCTCAAAGAACTTATGTGTTCTTTCTGTTACTTCTCATAAACAGTCAGGAAATCTTTAATTAAAAAATAACTTAATAACAGAGCTCCCACGTTTCTTTGATGTAGTCCTTGTGCTGACTGGCAACATCCTGAACCTGTTGTGGTGCACATACTACCAATGTTGTATTCACTAAGGCCTCCATGTCTCTCAAGTTACTTAATACTATATTTTAAAATCTAGGAAAAACTAAATGGGAGCTGAGCTCTTTTGGAAATCTGCTCCCTGTGTCTTTTGCTTTAATTCAACAACCACATGCAGGTAGGAAATACTTCGTTGCATCTAGGCAGTAGTTACCTCCTTGGAAATGATTGTTCCTCAGAGAAACTACAATTATGGCTGCTGTGTGTTTAAAGGAAAAAAAGCATTATTCGGAAAATAGCAACAAAAATCCTGGGACCTTCTACTAGAGCTGCTGAAAGTCCATGTGCAAAGCAGCTGTAGTATGCTGGGGATCTGAGGAAAGCTTGAACAATAAAGACTCATGAAGAAGACTGAGGTGACCTGTCTGAGGCCCCAGCAAACACATGCAATTGCACAATTTTGCTTTTCAAACAAAGATCAGCTTCATCAGTTTCTCCTGCTGTACGTGTGACTCAGTGATAGAGTCTCTCCTTGTATTATTACATGTATCACCCTGTAGGACAGCAACATTCCTTTATGACCTGTTTATTCTTTTAGGTTTTCACTCTTCAAAAGTGAGTGATAGAGCCTGCTTTCAGGTTCTATCCCTCTTCTTTTACTGGAGGATCCACCTCCAGCCTCTCCAGAGCTCATTTCATACAAATAGATGGTTATTTCCTTCACAGCTGCTTGTCACTTGTCTGCTTCACTGACTCTGCCAGGGAAGGAGACTGTCCCTTTGCTATTCATCACCTGTCTTCTGGCTTGTCTATTGATGAAAAGGCAGAGATGAGTGAGTGATCAGTCACTTCGGGGACCTAGTGTCAGAGAACTAGATTTATGCTTGAGAATCTCTAAAATATGCTGAATTCAGCAAATTGTGTTCACAGGAGTTTATGTTTATTATATTTTCATGACCTTGCTGATCCAGGACCTATTGCTTTGGGAAACCAGAGACAGAGTGACCTAAGAATTTAGAGGATTTAGGGTTCACACAGGGGATCTAAATGTGGTGGGGATCTTATCTGGGTGTGGAGCAACCCTGACTCAGATTAGGATGTGAAATAAGAACTCCCTGAGAGGTGTGTTTGGGTCACAACACTATGATCTTAAAAGTCCATCTTCAGCCTGGCTGAGACTTTTTCAGCCAGTTAGATGGGAGATGACCCTATATCTGGTTCTTAAGAGTCTGGACATAAACGAGGCACTGTGCTTCTGGACTCTATAAGGACCCTTGGCTGTTCCTGCAGCAGAAACACAGATGCCCAAGAAGTTTATATTCTGCACTGTTCATGTGCAAGGGAACAAAGGTAGTGATTATGTGAATTGCACTGAGACCAGCGTTTTGCTGGGCTCCCAGGACACCTCAAAGTGTTAATCCTTACCATGAGTAACTCCAAACCCATGAATTTACATTATCTTCTTTATGTCTTAATTCAGGAGGGTCTGAATCATCCTCTCTAAGTAGCTCTCTTGTTTCTCTGGCTGACCTCCTCCAGTTCTCACCTAGATGCCTGATGTGAGCAATGAAAGATGCTTCAAAGTACCCAGTGCTTCAGACACACAGAGGACAACTCTGTGTCTTAGTGCTTGTACACAGGTCAATTCCAGTCATAAAACACAATATGGAAAGAAAGCAAACAGCAGTGACAGGAGCATCACATTGCCTCTGTATAGCTAAGTAGCTGTTGTGCTTCGTCTGTTACTGTCATTAACATCTGTCTCACTTTTTGCTCCCTCTGACTGTTTTATCCATCTGGTGACATTCATTATATACTTAGACTATCAGCTGCAAGGAGAAGAAGCTCTTGTATACTCCTTTATAGTATGTGTAGCACTATGGGGTTCTACCCCCTGACTGGAGCCTCTAGGCACTGTCCCAGTATAAATAATACATAAAAATAGATCAGCAGTGTAACATCCATCAAGGAAAGCATAGAGAGTCCTAAAGAGTGCCTTAGTATTGAATTGCTCTACTGTCTAATGTGAGGTTCATGCAATGGCTTGTTGTATTTTTCTGAATTAGCAAACAGATCACACAAAGCCTTATATCGATGGGCAATGTACAGGGAGCTCTGGGGAAATCTATAATTACTAAAATCTGGAAATGTGCCAAAGATGATTTACAAGTTTAGGGAAGAATGCATCTTTTATGACAATAAGGATTCTACCAGGTTTATTTTGGAGACTTTCCAAGGTTAATAGCAAAAAACATCAAAAAATGTTGAAGTCAAGCAATCAGACCAAATTCAGCTGCAACAATAGCTGCAATAGTCTGGGAGTTTGTAGCAGCTTCCTTTCTCTTGCCACAGTACTGATGGTTCATGTTGCACAAGGTAGGATCACGTTAAGCAATCAATTTATCTCAGTGATACAGGCATCTCATCTTTGGAGGTATACAAGGGTATATGCAACAAAAATGGAGATTATTAATATTTTTACCTGTATTACAGCCATTGTGGTAAAGTTCTGCTGCACTCAGAGCAATTGAGCTATTGTCACAAGAATATACTATGCACAAAGAGCATGTGTTAAAATTCCTCTGAAAGTTAACAGATATGTTAGAGAACAACAATAGAGCTCAGAAATGAACTAGTACTGTTCTCATACAACTTGAAGTCATGAGTTGGTAGTGATTTGCTCTTGAATAGTTGTAGATGATGGTTCTTTTCAATTGATTTGCTGGAATTGCTTATTGGGGTTTCAGAAGGTGGGAATTCTCTTGACAAATACATAGCCACTGAGGATTAATTTCATGTGACAGCAAAGCATCAGACCTGTAGCACTGATTTTTCCATGCTTTTTGAGAGAAATTGATTACTGTATAACTTGCTGGTCCCTTTCCCACAATAATTTTAAAGATCCTTCTGTACAAGTTTCTGTTTGACCCATGGCATGGCTCCATACATTCCATGTCCACTTGGTAATCCTGATTGAGGGCTGCAAGAGGCAAGCTTAAAGTATCTCAACTAACATGGTCATATAGTTTCTCTGTCTAATCAGCAGACAGGGAGACCTCAGCTATCCATTCAAGAAGTCTTAAGTGTCTGGGAGTGATCAGCCCCTCAAGTGCCTGTTTGTCTCTGATGACTGTAAATGGAAACTAGATGAAGGGACACCTAGTTTTCAGATGACTAAATTTAGGATGAAGGAATTGAAGTATTTCTTTATTTAATTTTAACTGCTTTTTCAGACATTAGGATATCAATGTCAGCAAGACCTTGGAAAATAGCATCCCTGACAGCAAACCCCAGTTCAAAATATTTAGTTCACTTTGGCTGCAGTGCTTTGAGGTAGTGAGCTGGGATGAATCTCTGTCAACATACAGGGCCTGATTCAGTGCCAGTGGAGGTTGAGCCAAATAATTTTTTTTTTCCACAGAAACATGCTGTTACAAATTTGGAGAACAGGTAGCATCTTCAGTTTCTGCTGCTGAACCAGCATGGACTTCCATGCTGGTGGCTGCTGGAGCTGATCTCCCCCCTTGTTCACTGGTGGTGCTGCAGGAGCATATGTTATTTAGTATAGGAACACCAACTAGTATTTGATTTAGGATCATCACTTCCATGGCTGTTGAGCATTTTGGTGGCTGCTTGTTGAAGAGAGTGTGACAGCTTGCTGAGTGCTTTTATGTCATATCACAAATAACATTAAGAAGTAAATCAAAGAGAACATGAGTGAAGAAACTGAAGCAATTCCGCTGAACTTCAAAAAGTTGGATTGGGCCTATTTAATCAGAAATTATGTCTACAGCACAATATACAGGAAAACAAAGACAAATATTCTTATTTCTCCGCTTTCCATAGGACCTGTCTTTGTATTTTGTGGTTTAGCTGGAGCCATGGTGGACATTTTCCTGCTGGCCTTCTACCCTTCTCTGTGGCATCAGATCACTTATTTTTGATAGCTTTTTGGAGGTCCAGCAAACTTGAAAGAGTAAGTGCTGGGAACTGTGCAAGTCAGACTCCTGAGTCTTTCTATATAAGACAATCTGATGGCTCCTGATTTCAGAGTTTCATCATACTAAACACAATCCTTCAGTTCTGCAGAAGGCATGTAGGGAGACTAAGAGTTCTTGGTTTCCACATATCTGAATAAACCCATAGATAAAATTTTCTTTCATTGCTCTTGGGAAGAGTTAGGCAAATAACTTGAGCAGCAAGAGAAGAGGTGAGCAGTTGCACAATATTCCTTCATATCATTCACACTCACACATTGGGAAAGAAATTCCCAGCACAAGAGTGAGCTCAAAATTAAAAAAGAAACATCCCCAAGGCTTTTGGAATATGAAAAACAAAAGAAGCTGCAGAAGCTCAACTCTCATGAATTGTTAAAACAAAACAAACAGCTGGATGGCAGAAGGAATGCTCTTTGCCATAAGACATTTCCTGAAACTTTCTTCCAAGATCCATGCTGATTATTTATTTGTTTTAGTTTTTATTTCTCATGAATTATTTGATTAAAGGAAAATTAGGCATCTCATCTGAATACAATGAGAGGATGCTAGCAATAATTTTGCTACCTACTTAAGTGTGATCAGTTATTAATCCCTTCTCTGCATGTGGTGGAAGAGGGCAAGGGATTCATTACACATCTTTATTTGCCTGTAGCCTTATCATCTCAAAAACTCCTTTCCCGTTTCCACTCTCATTTTATTGTGAGACTTTTGTCCTGCAGTTCTTTTTCCAGGAAGTACAGCAGCACTGAATTTAAGGTGTTTAAAGTTAAGCAGCCACTATTGACTGCAGCTGAGAGTGACTCCACAAGTAAGTTGTCTGGCAGAAGGGAAGAGGTGGTGACATGTGGCACAAGGGCTGAGACAAGTGCTGGACGTCAGTATTCGTCCTCGGTCACAGTGCTGCCTGCATGGCTTTTATCACCTCCCTTGCTTTTATGAAGTGAAGGTGATATGGAAGGTGAACTAATAAGAGTGGTGGAGAAGTCAGTGAACTTCTGCTCTAAAAGCATGCCCGTGAGCACCATCTTGTAGGAGGACACTTGTGTGCACTGTAGTGGATGTCAGCTGTTTGCTTTTTTCTTTGAAGTTTGTCAGAGCTACTCTGAAAATAGTATTTCAGTGATCATAGAAAGCAGATGATGTTTTGGCACAGCACCACCTTTTTTAAAACAAGAGTTTAATTTCTAAGATGTCATCTATAATTTATCTGCCCACTGTCTCAAAAAAAAAAAACCCAGAACCCACCTTCCCTTTTTTATTTCTACCTGATGGTCATTTTAGCTTAATTCAGACATCTGTATTCAGATGTTGGAAAACTTTGCATGCTTTTACCATGTCTCCTATTTTCCACAGAAATTACACAATTAAAAGCAGTATTTTTTAAGTGCCCAAACCTGATGGGATGCTTTGTTTTCTCTGTCACCAGCTGGCTATCTTTCTTAGCTGATGGAGTTAGTGACACATATCCCTTGTGGGTGCAGGGACTCTCAGGCAGGAGAGACAGATGGGTCACATCTGTGGGTCACATCTGTATTTGCAAGTTAAACAAGGCCAAAAGACACTAGTGGTCTGCAACAGCCTGTGATGCTTGTTAGCTTGCTCCCTGGACTGTTTTTTGCTCCAACTAGTAACTATGTCAACTAGCACATTTCCAAACTGCCCTGTCATAAGCTGGGGTAGATGTGGAGGGGTCTCAGGAGGCAATATGGATAAGACCACCTGGTTTTGAAGGGTTCAGCTCTATGGACAGAAGATGTGCCAGGCTGCTCTGTCTCAAGATCTGTAAATAGTGTCTGACACACTTTATTTATTTATACAGATTTAGGTTTGGGGGTCTTGGAGCTCAAGTCAGAACTGCAGTTGGGGTGTCTGTACCACTGGGGGTGACCGTACCCTATTCCTGTAACTACACAGTCTTTTCCTCCACCCATCTTTTGTTTGTTTTGTCTTCATAGAGGTAAGCTCATCAGGGAAGGTATTGACACTTGTTCTTTATTTGTAGAGTATTTAGTACCATGTGGTACAGACTTGCAAAGATTTCAGTGCAAATAAAGGCAGTTGAAGCTTCTCTTGCATGTTTGCTTTCAGCTTCATACTTTCCCTGACTGAATGTACAGTGAAGGAAGGAACAAAGAAGAGCTACTTAAGAACTGCTAAGCCTGCCTCACTTCAGCCCTGGATATTTAATTTTGTAGGCTTATGTCTGAACCTTAAGGTTAAAAATGTTACTTTTCTTGTCTTGGCTTGAACAGCAAATTCAGTGTTTCAAAGTAAAAAAAAAAGAGTCCATACGATGAAGGCCGGAGTGATGCAGTCTTGCCTGTTTTTCTGGATCTGAAACACTTTTATTAACTGGAGTGCAGTATGGTGTTTGTCTCAGATACCATCCCATTTTTGGATGGAAGGTTTTGCACCAAACAGGCACAAGAGCAATCATTTGCTCATGAATGGGCTGATACTTGCTTGTTTTCTTTGAAGCATAACATTTTCTTGGTGAGACTTCTCTTCATCCCTTCCTCTTCCATGAATGCCCCAAGAAGAGTGAACGATTTTGGCTTACAGTGAACAAAGCTCTGAGCTGGTAAAGAGAAATGGTGAATAAACTCTCCATGTCTTACGCAATAAAGACTTGAACTCTACAGAAGGGACCGCATGTGGCAAGGTCAGGAGTGTGATGAAGTAGAAGTTTGGAAGGGGAATCTGCTGAAGAGATAGTATAACCCACTGAGTGATAAGTGCTGACAGACTGGCACCCTGGTGTTTGAAGTGCTTTCCCTTGCGGCAGAAGTATGTCTCTGATCCTGTTGTGTTATGGCCAGACTTGGTCTGTTTTGAAAGCCTATACTTTCTTCACACAGTGACTTTGAAGGGTTCAGGCTGAACATATTTAACAGAACCCAGAATTTTGGGCCATGGTTAAAGATAAATTTTAAAGATTCGATATGGCCTTCCCAAGGGGCATGTGTAAAAATAATCATAAGCATATGTCAGTACATTTACTTTATTATTATTATTAATATTATTATTATATATTTACATTAGCGTTTTTCTAATGCTTCACCATTAAAAATTACTGTGTTTAGTGCACTAGTTCACAGAGAATAAAAGCCTTAAGTTACGATTTCAAAAGAATGATAAAACAAAAACACTGGGGAAGTTCAGTCATCTTCTAGTGCTTAACAAATTGGGAGCATTATTCAATCTGTCCAGGCAGGCTTTTGCGTGGTTCCTGTTCTTCTCTGTTTCTTTCCTGTGGGTTTAGCTTATGAGTGCTCCCAGTATGGCCACACAGGGAGAGGAACTGAAATACATGAATGAGACCCAGAGTGGGAGGTGGAAGATTAAGTGAAATATCCTGGGACCTGCCAGGAGAAAGCTGCTCTGCTCTTTACCCAGATCTCAGTGACACAACTAGTCATGGATATTTTGACTAATACTGAGTCTTAAGTAGTGATGTATTTTCAGTTCCTTGTGTAAAGTAACGAATTACACATTTTGTAAATAAATGAGCTTGAGAGAGAGAACAGAAGAGATTTTTCCTTTTTTACCTTTAGATTCTACTCTAGGGCTGGGACAAGTTCCAAGTCCCATTTCCTGGATCTCCAAGACAGCAGTTTTCTGTTGCATTTTCAGAAGGTTTCTGGTATCATGGCAAGTTTACCTCCTAATCTGGTTCTTCAACAACCACTGCTTGGAACACTTGAATGCTTTGGAAGACAAGAAAAGTCAGAGGGATATTCATTAATGTTACACAGGACTAATCAATCATCTCTTTAACTACTTGAATACAGAGGGCATAGATAATAGAAGCAAACATGTTGATTGATAATAATAAAGCACTATCAGACATATAGATATGCCACTTTTCAGTGATTTGGAGCCATGCTCTCCTCCATTGGAAACACTGAGAAATAACATGCAACTGCTTTCATTATCAGCATCCCAAAGGATAATCGTTTTCATTCCTTCCCACTCTCTAATGTATATGTACTAGGCTGCATTTTTTAACCATGCAATCAGAAAGCATGTGTTCCTCAGGACCTCTGGGTCATTCTTGCAGAGGGTGGACACAGAATGAGAAAGACACCAAGGAACTAGAAATGTTGTCATGTTATTTTTTAGAGCTTATTAAAATATGGCCTTTAATTTCCCTTTCCTTTGCAGACAGTGAGAGGCAGGATCAAATTGTTTGTTATCACATTCCAGCTGTAGTGCTGACTTTTCTAACATTGCAGATCTTGTCCTTGTAATCTTCTTATTTCTTTTAGCATATCATCCCCTTAGTGTAGCATGGCATTTTCTTTCATTTCCTCTCAAGTGAGAAAATTACCACAATAAGAACATGTTTAACTAGCATTGCTAATATACTTTCACTTTTTAGTAAAAGGAGCTTAAAAGCCTGTTGCACAACCATCAGAGGGATTCATTCCTCTATCTCCTACAGAAGAGGACTGTGCTCAAACATATCAGGGTTTTATGGTGTTTCAGCAAATAATACTTGGTGAAGAGCATTATGTAGGGAGGAACTATACGTAGATTTGGAAATGGTGCAACAAAATTAAATGTTATAGTATTTATGTTATAGTTAGTATATTAAATATAGTATAGTATAGTATATATTAAATATAGTATAGTATATTAAATGTTATAGTTATTTTTGTTGGTCTTAGAAGCATTTGTTTGGTTTGAATATAGTGAAATAGATAAACAAGTGACAGCCATAGACCTACATTTTTTCCTTTTGTGTAGGAGAAGGTGATACTGAACCTTAGAGATATTACCAAATGTTTTTGCATTTATTAAAGATAAGCTCTACTTTCAGTTAAAAGAACTAAGATGATAAATTTAATATTTGTGTACTAGTAAAATAAAGTTGTGTACAACTATCACCAATATTATGGGGTTGTGATGGTCATGATTCTTTCTGCCTTATTAGTAGTACTTCATTAAAGTCAGTGGGCATATGCCAGTATATCCCTTATTGATTACTCTCTGCATTAATCTGATACAGCTCCATAGTGGAGACTTTATTTAAAATTTTTATTATAAATCTCTACTACTTTCATTGAAACTGAAGAAATTCACTAAAATGCAAGGAAACTAATTGCTGTGAAAGAGTGAAGAAGGAAAATGAGAATGAGAAATCAGATAATCACCATTTCAAACTGTAAGCTTTTCTAAAGTGTTGATCATCATGATTTAGGCAGAAGAAAATTCATTTTCTTGTATTTAGAAATTGTATGATCTTAAGAGGCTTGAATATCTTCAAAGATACTGAACATGGGCAATAGTATTACTGTAATAGTATACTTAATTCATATATTTGTTTTAAGTAGAAATGTCTTCTTAAAAAAGGTAAGTCAGCATTCATCTTTAATGTCGTGTGGATTTTAGAATATGGAATCTTTCTCTAAATGAGATTCTGTACAAAGCTTTCATGTTTACTTCTGCAGTTCATTTGCTCAGGATAATCAGTTTACCTGATGGACATCTCTCCTATTATGAGGCAGCTATATGCCTTCCTGGAGACCCACTTTATTTTTTCAGAAGCAGAATTAGGCTGTCAGTATGCAGGTGTTTAAAATAAGCTCCACTCTTTACCGATGTGGTGGGTAAGATCATGGCATAGTTTACAGACCTACACAGGATTTTAGAAGGAATTCATAAGGATTCCTATGGGACTTGACCTTGTTGACAGTGTTATTGACATGACTCATTTTCTTCTCTGTTCCACAGTGGAAACTGAAAATACAGCCTTATTAAATAGCTGTATTGAAGTGTAGGAGGGTTGTAACTTCTATCATCTTTTTTTATCTTTAAATTTTAATTTTATTTATAAACAAACACATTTTCTTAATAAGGGAATTTTCTGTGGACGGAAATTAACTATTTGATGTATCAAATGTGATCAAGAAATATTTCAAATTGAAGGTTTTGGAATAAATCTGTTTTTTTGATGGGAAGGGTAAAAAAAAAAAAAAGGAAGCAATTCTGTTTCTTTTTCGGATGTTTCCTAAAAAAACCATTTTATATTTGTTGTTGATACAGCAAATATAAAAAGCTCTGTAGGAACTGAGACTGAAAACTTCAGTGCAGAGGTGGTGATTTTCTTGTGCACTGTGACTATTTTATGCTCCACATTTTCTCAGTGTTGAATAGAGCAAATTTGGTGTACAGTGTAAAAACCAAACAGGCTGCTGAGTGACACCACTTGTGTTCTTCTATTCTTCTGAGTTCTTCTGAAGAATCACTAGCTATATTATAGATATTATTTGTGCTGAACTTTGAGCCTCTGTAACTAATCACTATTTGGATGACTTTTTCTTTTTACACCAAAAAGAGCCATGGCCTTTCCATTAAATAAATAAATAAATAAGAAAATTTAATTTCAGATTGTACTGGGTTAGCGTATTGAATGTGTTTCCAGAGATATGTCCCAGAATATATCATGTTTTGCAGTGATGGTTTATAATTAAACTTCTTGTTCCCTGGAGAGTGCTTGTTTTGGCTTTCTAAGAGTGAAAATGCAACTTGGTAGATGTGTCTTTGTTTTCTTTTTCACTTCAGATGAATGGAACAAATGTCCAGCTTCTCTTCAATTACTGCCAACATGTAATCTTTAAAAATTAAAAAAAAAAAAAAAAAAAAAAAAAAAAAGCGCCATTTGTTTATGTGAAGGAATTCTGCCAGTATTTGAAAGCAGCATAAATGCAAGAACAAATGGCTATTTAATTACTTTAAAGCACTAGTATTATATTTATTGGACTATTGTTTGTGCTAAATTGAGCTGTTGTCATGACGTTAGTTTTATAATACAACAAACAAATATGCAGTTAATATCCTGAGATTTTTTTAAAAAGGCATTGCCTTATCAGATGTTGTCTTTCAGAGCTGGCTCTGTTGTGACAGTTGTGTTAGATTGGCTTTTATTTCTGTGTTGTTCCTATATACAGTTCACATAGGTTAAGCATCTCAGCTCTTTCCCACTTCTCCCTCTATTAAGCCTCTTTTACCAAGTTTGAGGGGTTCCTTCTTCTGCTTTTGCAGGTGCTTTTCACAGAGATACTTTCCAGCTTCCCAGCAGTGTCACTGGGCAAAGTCCAGCCCAGCAAAGCTGAACAGGGCTGCCACATGGATAAATCAAGGTCCACAGTCTGATTGAATGGGTCAGATGGCTTTTGTGAGGGCAAATTAGCTCAGTAAGTCATGATTTCCCAGCCTGGGCTGTGGCTGGTTAGCATGTTACCGTTGGAAAGGCAACATGGCCTTTTGGTAAAAAAAAAAACCCTCTGCTTTTATTTTGAATGCTCCAATTAGTGGAATTAATGTGTGAAGGTTTTACAGGCAACATCCTGTCTGGAACAACTTCTTGGACAAGGCTGATACACTCAAGGTCAGGGTTAGTCTGACACGCAGGAAAGAAGGACAGGAGTTTTTGCAAAGCTTTGAAACCCTTTTTGTCCTCCATCTTGGCCATCAAAGTGAGCCAGATCAGTGTACAGTGCTTACACTTACTGAATTTTAAAAATCAGAACAGGTTTTTGAGAGTGACCAGGCTCTTTCAGGTTTTTTTTTGGTTGATTTTTTTTCTCTGTCTTTGGATGTACCCAGAAAATCATTGCAAACTATATTGTAGCAGTAGCTTTCCAAATTAAACATCAGTTTAGATCTCAGGGCTTAACAATAGCATAACAATAGCATAAAGGTTTTGGGCAGCCTGTCAGATTCTGATAGTCTACTTGGAAAAGACAACCTTCCAGCTGTGTCTATGTACATTCCCATTCTACTTTTGTTATTTGGCTAGTCAATAATTTCTGTTTCATACCAGTTTTACTCCATTTTTTCAGAGGAAGACTACTGATGGCATTCACCATGATGTCCCAGATGTAGGCTTGCCCCAGTTCAGCTTGACACAGCCATGTACAGATACATGGTGGTTTGGGGCAGTGTTTATGGGACCAAGAGCTCTACTTGAGTTTTCTCTGGAGGCCTCATCCTGTCTTGCTTTTGCCTACCCTTCATCTCCCCCACTGCTCTTCCAGCTGTCCCTCAGACCAGAGCTGCCCCTTTCCACTGGTGTTGCTGCATTTCAGCCAGCTTTACACCAGCCCCTGTCCTTCTTCCTGGCTTCCTTGCACCTCTGTGGTTGTCTATGGCAAAATGACAGCATTGTTTCCCAGTCTGGTTTCTGAGCTATCTCACCATCCCTCCTGCCCCCTGAGTTAAGTGACTGCAATTGCCTGGTGTGCTGAACTCTGCATGACCAGTTTGAGGGATTTCTCAACTGCGGCGTCCTGTGGTGCAGCACCAGAGCCTGCCTCCAATTAGCTTGGAAGCACAATTCCAGACACATGTATTTGGTTCAGCAAATGCTGTTTGTTTGTTGAGTGGTGATGTTTTTCTAAGCTTATGCTTTATTCATAGCATGAGTGACATTTCTGCATAGGTGGTGATGTGTCTCTAAGTCTTAGGGATTTTTTTTGGTTTTGGAAATACACATCAAACAGTTATAGCGATGAACATTAGATGACTTCTGTATGAGTAAAATTGCAGTGATAACCAGGGACTTAGACATTAAATTAAACAAATATGGACACTCTGTTTTGAAAACAATATGGCATTACGATAATGAAGGACATACTTTTGATTCAAGTATGGAGTAGATCTAATTTTAAAATTTATATTTCTGTTTTGTGATTATAATTGTTGGATTACTTGTGGGATTTAAATGCACACCTTTTAAAATGAAAAGTAGAAATATGAATTTTTTAACAATTCATTTCATGATCACTATGTACATTATTACCTCATGTATAAAAAATTCAATATTTGCTTTGATTCTCTTTGATCTTGAAAAGATAGCAATCAGCTTTCAGTAGTGTCTCTTCATAATGTTTCTTTTTCAATATTCCCATGACTTGGACTAAATTGCTTCCACTGAAGATGTTCAGTGGTCCAAATGACTTACTTAAATTCTAAATTCATTGGATCTCTCATTCTGTTTTTTCTTTTGGCTTGTTTTCAGATTAGTAATGCGAAAATAGATAATCTTCAGAAAAAATAGAACATTTCAGCATGTTAGCCCTATAATATTATTATGCAGCATCCTGTGTATCTCTCCCGTGCCCTGAGAATACCTTTTTTAAACCCTTGCCTCACAGAGATTTATATTCCTGTGAGAATGTAAGTGATACCAAGGACAGGAGTTTTTGAGTGCAGCTGCAGTTATCACTAAAAGAGATAAGTATTTGAAAGAATTTTGATACTTCAACCATACTTTGATATCAAAGGTCTCTTGTGTGAAAAAGGCAACTCTGCCAACAAAAATATAGATGACCATTATATTTTCTGCCTCATTAAAATAAAAATCCTATAAAAATCATCTTATGTTTGATATTTATCAAATAAGACCATAGTAGAGTTTTATATGAAGTAGAAAAGCCTAGAAAATTAGTGAGTAGTTTGAAGTACTGCCTTCAGCTTTCATAGATTTATTTAAGTTCAGAGTCACCACAGAGAAAAAGGTGCTTGATAGCCACTGTGGGATTGACCAAAGCAATGAAATCCTTGTCCTGCATACATGATGAAACATAAAAGCATAGATGATGAAGCATCAAAACATAGCTGGAAGAACATTAATGTTTTACTGAAAGGTTCTGTGTTCACTGCAATTCCTGGTTCATCTATTAGGTTTATGTATTTTATAATTTACACTGTGCTTTTGCTAAATAGCAGTTTCAGAGCTCTGCACCCTACTCTTTGACAGGAGGCACTGGTGTAAAAGTGGTGGGAAGTGAGGCTTTAGCAGAATCTCTTCTCCTTTTGCCGTTCTCCCAAAGAAAAACTTGGAGCCTCTCCAAAGCCATTTTGCAGCATTTTCTATTGATCTACACCCTATATCTAATTTTTTTAATTTTTAAAAAAATAATCATATTCAAACAATTGGTAATATTAATAAATTTGTTATCCAGCAATTATTAATTTAAGAAACAACTAAATGTATTGTGTTATTCCTATCACAAAATCTTGTCTTGTTGCTATTATTTTTTTAATTTTTCTGAAGGTGATGGATTCACATGCAGTACCTGCCAAACTTGGAGAGACTGCAGACAGTTTTTACCAGAGTCTAGTGATTTGAAGATCCAGGTTCAGGCATTCTAACTTTACACACTCTGATATTTTTTAGCCATTTAATATTTGGGAGTCAAAATTTGTGTCAACATGGAGGAAAATACAGAAATCCAGTCTGTAAGCCCAGGAAAGAATGTGTTTTCATTACAGCTGCTTAACAAGTTGTTGCACATCAGCTGAAGTACTGTAATTGTCTGTCCATGCAGTTGAGCTTGCCCAGAGTGAGGTAAACATTCGTGTGCTCCAGGGATTACTCATTAAATGAAGCATTATGTTTTAGTACTGAGAAGTCTCTGCTGTCCTTCCATTATTTTCTACATTAAAGATAAATTTACTCTGCATAAGAGTAGTTTTAATTATGTGGTTTGCTGTGTGTATATGTTAGATATTTTTAAATTGCTCATGCAGACTGTAGACCAGCACTTACACATGTGTGCACACAACGTTTTCGCTGCTATAATTAGGTATTTCTGGCACTTTGCAATAGCAGGATCAAGGCCAAATTGTAGCTACCTTTGGAAAATTGGGAAAGTAGCTGGAATTGAAAGAGGAAGTGTAGCTTTTTTGTTTTAAAACTTAATAGAATTTTTTTTTTTGCGAAAAGTGTAATGTTTTCCACCATCATTTTAATGTTAGGTTTTGAATTTTAAAAAGTCATGGAACGTTTGAAAATGTGTGTTTTTGAAATGGCTCTGAAACTCACTAGGCAATCACAAAAATGTCACTATTTTACATTGAACTGCTGCAGATAAGAATTTAACTTGAAACTTGACTTTTGACAGATATAATTAAAATACCTAAATAAATTTTAATTCTAAATAAGTAAATAAAACCAATTTGATTATTTGGAATAATTATAGTTTATAATACTGAGTTGTGAAAGAAAATGAACTTTTTTTTCTATAGGGCTCACTGTAATATTTCTACATGATATAATACATCTATGCATTTACCGCCTCTCATGATTTAACATAAAAGGGCTGAATTATGACAGACCCCTACAGTAATGACTGTGCATGTATGAAGTACAAGTAGAGCATATATAATGTACAGGTTTTTTCCAGTATATATAATTATCTACTGATCCACTAGGATGTAACTACCTCATATGAAGAATCCTTTTCATGATGTCTAAATTTCAGTTATGGCTTACTGGCTTAATGACAGTAGAAATTCTCCTGTGGGAGTAAGATGTTCATAATGGCTTAACATAAAGTCCAGGAGTCAAGGAAACGCCTGACTGGAGCAAACAAGTAGCTCATCGAGTCTGCCATTCTGGCACCAAGAATGGGTAAGATCACATATGTCAATAGAAGGCATAAATCTTCACAATTTTACTGTTCTAAATTGCAATTTATTTACTGTTCTAAATTGCAATAATTCTATTTTTACAGCACTCACACATTGAAACATGAAGATTAATAGAGCTTATAACTGTATTTCCACATAGTCAATTTATAGTATATATCTTAATTTTTAAAAATTATTTATCCTAACAATTTTGAGAATAGAATATTTAAAGGGTATATTATCAACTTGTGCAAAAGTGAACTTCTTCCCCCCCCCCTCTTATTTAATTTATAATGACAGATGCAATGCAAAAGTTCTGGATGTGAGAAAACTTGGCCATTTCAGTACAATAAAACTGGGTTTTGCTGCAGCATGAGAGTGGCAGAGGCCCTTGTCAGGGAAAGAGGGGACAAAGCTACCAAACTTCTGGGATGCTTCTTCTATCCTAATACCTAATGGTGTACACAAAGAACAATTAGTGAGAGCCTTTTTGCAAATGGTTATGTGTTGGTTATGAAACCTGGAGGGTTTCTTTTTTACTGATCTAAGCTGTGATTTTGCCCCACCCATGTATTTGCCAACCTTGGAAAATTCTTTGGTTGAATGCTTAAAGCTGGTTCTGGATTCTGACCAAAGATTTAGTTGTTAATTTTTACATCTCATCTTGTGCGGTGACCGTAGCAAAATATTTTTCTTTGGCACCACTCATTGGAGCTGACCACTACTATCACCTTCTTAATTTCATCAGACCAATTTTCTCTTAATTTCCAGCCATTCTATGAGTCTATTATATAAAGTAATGAGGTAACATGCATGAAAATAGATGGATGAGCATGACAACTCAATTAGAATCTTCATATATTTATTGCCCAGTAAGATCTGCTTTCTGGCTAATCTTATGAAGATTATAGGATATGAAGGGAAATAAATTTGTTGTCACATTACACTGTTGGTACTGGAAGTGGTTCTTCACACACTGGGTAGTAGACATACACAGTTGTTTGCTAGATAGTGTGGCAAATGCAAGAATTTCACAAGGTCTCCAAGGGAAGCTGGACAAATACGTGAAAGTGATACCTGCTTGATGGTTACAAAATAGGAAAGCCACAGTGGACTCAGTGGACTCAGAAAATCTCCTGAGCTAAAAATAGGTGGAAAGAAAGGGGAGCACTAAGGGTGGGGAAAGATCATATATGACTGTTCTATTCTTATTCTTCCTTACACTTACTGTTGAAAACAGGCTACTAGACTTAATGAGCCTTCACTCTTGCCATTACAAACATTCCTATATTCTTATTTAGGAAGGGAGTTGTGTGACAGAGCTTTTTCTGGAACAGGAAATGAATGTTGAAGGTGGAGAAAGCCCAGAACTTAAATGCTGAAAATCATTAATGTGTTTTGTGGTGAATATTGTAAAAGAAAGCAAACTGAGAGACAACTTCAATGCTTAACGATGCTCAAGTGTGATAACTTTCTCAGTTACTGACTGCATAGGTTTTCAGTCTTGCTTTTTAATTTTTCCATTTCATCTTATACCACTGTGAGAAATAGAGTTGCATTGTTTTCCTGGTGATCTTTCCTGTGCATTCTGAATTCTCATGAGTTCTCTGAGTCCATGCAGAAGGCATTTGCTGAGCGAGCTGCACATCTCCTGTGTGCTGCTTTCTAAACCTGTAGCCAAACTTAAGTACCATCATTTGCGCTGGTTATACTATTGATACTATTGATAAACAAAGAAAAACTTAACTGTAGGAACTGTGTCTGCTAAAGCTGTTCCTCTTTTTCAGAAAGGAGGTTGTTATGTGCAGGAATTAAAAGGGGCATGGTCAATTCATAGTTTGTGAGTCAAGTCAATGACTCACAATATTGAAATTTTTTATTATGCACATAAGGCATTTATTTTAATCCTGTTTTCTCCATTTCTCTCATCCTTTGTTAGGATTGGCCTTGAATGCTGGATTCTTATCTTTTTATTGTTTTGTGTTTTTTTAATGTTTACACAAGCATGTCTGAAAAACAAGAATGTGGCTGAGGTGTCTCTAAAGGAATAGAGATGCCAAGGTTGAAGAGGGTTTTGAATTAGCTCACACTACATGTCCTGACTGCCAGAGCTGTGTTAAAACTTGCAAATGTCACTGGGAACAGTCAACTTTCTTATCATCCATAAAATTTAAATTTGCCTCTGGCAGAAGTCCTGTTGCAGGAAAAAAAAAAAAGAGTTATGGATATCAATGTTGTTATTGTTGTTCTTATAATGATAAGTATTAATGATGATGGTGAAATTTATCATTGTCTTGACTCCCAAAATTGCTCTACTTAATATTAAGAAGACAAAAATTCTGTAGCAATGTTTTTCTTTGCATCTTTTGATGTTTTGATGTTTTGGTGGTTGTTACCAGCCACAGAATTGCATTAGCCATCTGAAATAGCTGCTTGCTGATCATTAGAGTAATTACAACCCCACAAGCTTATAGATGTTCTGGAACCTGTCGAAACAAAATGCTGTGAGAATGTATTTTTCTAGAAAGTCAATCAGAAAGAAAAAACTGCTTTTTACCTCCTCCCGGTTTACTAATGGTGTGAGATGATGGCAAGTTAGTAAGTTTTCTTTGTACAAATAATTAGTCATCTTTTTTACCTTCTAGATAATGTTTTCAGTGGGCTTTTTTTGTTTTGGTTTGGTTTTTTTTTCCCTTCATTAATGGCACTTCTATCACCATAAGTCTTGCTCAGCCTCAGATCCCCAAAACAAGAAAACTCCTAGCTTACATGCATGTGTCTGTATTTTTCCTGGCTTTCAGAGAAATGTGACTATTCTGTGGGTTCTACAAAGAGACTTGTGAGCTCTCAACTTGCACTGCACATTACACAGCAAGATTTAGCAATGAGGTCTTTCTGTACCTCAGGAGGAGCACAAAGTAGTTGTACTGGGACTAAAGGTCTAGACAGCTGATGTAATTGAGAATCGAGGATGGTCAGCACAGCAGAGAAAATGTCCTATAACTTGTCAATTCATGACCCTAATGTCTAAGAAACTTCCATTCCCTCAGACAAATGCTGATCCCCATTAATATGAATGGTTGAACTTCTTTTGACATCAGTCTGAGTGCAAGTACATTATTCCCTGTGCTATTAATGCAAGTCACATTGCCCCAGCTGAGACAAGGGAAGCAGAATTTCCAGTAGTTATTGTTTGCTTTTGCAGTACGGTGTGGAGATGGTCAATAGATTAATTCCTCTGTAGCCATGTTCCATGCTTGATTAACTTCAAGACATTTGTTGCATTTTATAAGATTAATCTTTACACTTATGCATGATTATTCAAAACTGATATGCTACATATTTAGCCTATTTGACTGGATAGAAAGAAGTGTATCGTGTATAGGGTTGTAGCATCAGTAACTATTAGTTGCTGAAAACTGATTACACTTCTTATTCCATGTCCACCTAGGATGGCTACTGAGTACATTTAGCATCAGCTTCCCCAGCTGTGACATTGGAATAGTAGTAATATATTTCCTTTGTGAAGGCTCACTAATGTATGTGCTAATTACTGTATATTTTGAATTGAGCATATGAAAGTTATTATATAATAAGTGTAAAAACTAACCTTATGAGTGCTTTATTTTTCTCCAGTCACAGGATTTTCAGTTTTGCATTATAGATGAAGAAATGTGTGTGTATATATATATATATGTAATATCAAGAATTATTAGCCAAGAATTAATTTGTCTAATATGCTATCACCTGTCTTTTCTATTTAGATGTGGTTACCACTTAGTTTGCTGAAGGCCCATGGACAAGGTTCCTTTTCAAATACTTTTTATAATGATTATTTCTAGTAGCTCCATTTTTCTGGTTTCTTGTGAAAAAAATTGCCCTTCATGGGATCTGTCCATGTAAGGCTTTTGTATAATGCTTGATCATTTATTTAGTTGTTAAATTTGTAAGCGCCAGCTGCAGCCATCACTCTCCATATTCATCATAGAAGTATTTTGTTTTAAATTCTGCCTGGTTTTATTTTCAGATGTCTCTGAATTCCTCCCTGTGTTGAGGCACAGCTGTGAAAAGAGAAATTTACCTTTTAAATTCAAGGGGTCAGTGGTTTAAAAGCATTAAATCCCAGTGGGGAATAGTTTAAGGAAGATAGTTAATCATGATGATCCTATGGGATTTCATAAACTTACATAGGGCTCATCTGACATGAAGAATCCTGTATATCTTCAAGCCTTGGTTTCTTTGGGAGTTGTCAGCTTTACCAAGGAATGGCATCCTCTATAGAACAAGCACCTGTGGTGGATATTTGCCACCTGCTCATCCATGGCTATAGAAACACAAATAAATCTTCACCACCCCATCTCTTTGCTAGCTTAGGTGGTGACTAGAATCCTTTCTAATCATTTACCTCCCCATAACCTTGAGAAGTTTTTAGTGTAGTATCTACAGTGGCCTCCACTTCTTGAACTGGAAGGTAATAGATTGGAACAAAGGAGTTAATTTGTACAGAAAAGGGAGTTCAGGCTGGAACACAGACAGTGTTCTGTCTTCTGGGTGAGCAGAGCTTGCTGGTGTGTTTTGCATGTCAGCAATTTACCCAGTGGTATCTCTCACCCAGCTTCCTCTTCCAGTGGGGGAATGCTGGAAGAAATCCCCTTCTTGTGTCATCAGTGGAGAGAAAAACATTATCTCAAGTACAATATCAATAATTTTGACAGGGACTGTGTGGGTGATCAGTATCTGACAACCTTGAGATATTAGATATTACAAAATATATTCTATTCGATAGTGAATGCAGTGTTTATGCCTATTCTGTGTGCACTCCACTTGCCCTGTGCAGACTTTGCTGTTCTTGTTACAGGGATTTATGCTTGTGAATCAGCTCATGAATCACTGCAGCTTTTGGACATTTTTATAAATGGAAATCATTCCTGATTTCAGTATTAAAGGGGCTGATTTGGAGCAGATGAGGTAGGCATTTGATAGCTGTTAGAGCCTTAAGTTGGTCAGTGGAAAGGTATTTGGTGTTGTGGAAGACCTTCAGTGTGTCATCCATTTGGTCCCACTTGCATTTGGATCAGACTGCTCAGAGCTGTGTCCAGCTTGACTCCAGTCAAGTTTCACATATTTTCAAAGACAGAGAATCCATGACTTTTCTGAGCCCTTGTTGCAATGTTGACCACCCTTGTATGGGAATGAAGTCTCAAAACTCCCTTAATATTGAGACTGCCTCAGTCTCTTAAGGGATATGTGCTTGCTAGGAAAACAGAAATTAGAAATGGTGTTTTACACCTTATCTTTTTCTGTATTAATTTTCTGGTTATAGCAGCTTTCCAGTAACTAACTGGTTAACTGTTTAAAAAGCTTTGCTATTTTTCAGTGAACTATTGATTCATCTGTGCACTCTGTGTCCTCACTTTGTCCTCACGAGACAAAGGAAAGTTATTGTGGTTTTAAACCAAACTGGAAATAGTTCTGCTTTGAATGGAGGTTGTGATGCCTGAATTCTTGTTTTCTTTTTCAGTATAGCTGTTTGACATTCCAGGAACTGTCATGCTAGCACCCTTCACAAAGCAGCTTAAAAATAGACCAGCAAAACAACTCTATTGCACTAAAGATAAATTGATTTCTGCTGCAACACAAGCAGAAAATTCTTGCAGGTTCTGAGACCAACATATTCTAACCTTTGAAATGGTAAGCTTGGTGGTCAGTGACGACAGGAGTATTAAAACTTTGTTACCTGAACTCACACTGGCCACTCATTACACCTTAGGCAGCTCTGCAAAGTTCTTTTTTATTGAAAATGAAACTATGATTGCTTGTAATTTTATGCAGCTTGCATAAGGGCTTAAATCCAGAGTAAAACGCTGGAAAAAGTGGTATGTTTGTCATGGATCTTGCTGCAGTAATCACAGCCAGCAGTCTGTAGTCCCTGATGAGAAGGGTGCCTGGGTGACTGGCACTGCCGGGATGTTGAGGGGATGTGGGTACTGGTCCTAACTTCTGGTGTGATCTTATGCAAGTGATGTCATCTCCTATGGTAACATTAAAAAAACCCAAACAACAGTTAGCTTCCAATGGCAAGGACAGAAGACAGCGAATAGAGGCATTAAAGCTTTTAAACTGCTCTAATGCTGTGATGACACCTGAGGGAAACCCATCAAAAGGGATAGGTCCAAGTTAAGTTACTGAATTGTGTATACTTACACATGGGATGTGTTACAGTGGCTCTGCCAGTTCCCTGTCACACAACTTCCAAATGTAAATGAAACATTAAAAAAAAAAACAAAAACCCACAAAAAAACCCCAAACCCTTCCCCCCCCCCCCCCAAAAAAAAAAAAACAAAAACAACAAACCACAAAGCCTAGGAAGAAAGCAAATGCATGCAGCCTGAAATATAATATCTGGGTTGATGTGCCAGCGTAGATCACGGCAGTGTACAAATTCATATGTATTGCATTTTACATAATGGCTGTAGAAAACTGTTAATACAAAATTACTTGGATGATAGATATAAAAACCTCTCCTCCAAGAGAGTTCAAGTTTATAGTCATGAATTATTAATTTAAAATTTGTTGGAAGTGTAAATTAAAATCCTTCCAGCATGTCTGTTCCTGTGCTGTAGCTGAAGCCCTGCAGTCTCTGCTGCACAGAATTCACTGACAGTGCATCAAATAAGGAGGCTATACAGCAATGAAAGGAATTCTAAAAAAACATGCCATTGGTTATACAGCAAACATATTTGATCAAAGCCCAGCTGTTATAATTGCACATTTTCAAACCATCACTAGACTGCATTAGCCTGATTTTTTTTTTTTAATTACCAAATCAGTTTTACACAGCTGGCAAGGAATAAAGTAATATTGGTGGTTAATGGAACATTGTATCAAAATTAATACAGAAATAATTCAATAATTGGTTAGTTATGCTAAGTTGCCTGTCCTTAATATGTAAAACATTCTAGTTTTCTCTGGGAGTCCCATAGGTACCTTTTAGGTATAGCTATGGAATCCACGAGTGCCTCCCAGCTTCTAAGCAGAATTCCAAACTATTTGGCAGTACACTTCTGCTTTCATCAGTGAAATGTGAGTACAATTTGTACCACAATAAAGTGTTTGCTGTGAAATGACACTGACATTAGAAATATATTTGTAAATGTAAATCCTTATTCCTTTACTTATTTTCATTTTTTATTAATTGGGTTGTTTTCTTTGGGTGGAGGGTGGTTTTTTGTTTTTTTTTTTTGTTTGTTTGTTTGTTTTTTTTTGTTTTGTTTTTTTGTTTTTTTTTTTTTGTTTGTTTGTTTTTTTTTTTGTTTTTTTGTGTTTTTTTGTTTTTTTGTTTTTTTGTTTTCTTTTATCAAGGTCTGCTAATTTGTAACTGTGTGGACAGGCTGTTTAGCTATGGGTAGAACTAAGGTGTTTCTGCCTGCACAGGGTTGCCTGGCTAGTGGTGCCTCTAATGCATGCATAGGTGGAATGTGTAGTATATTGTTGCATAGTATGCAATTAATGGAAAAGTACAGCAGTAAGATCTACCATGAGTCTGGATTGCTTGCATCAAGGACAGAAAAGCTCAACCTACTTGACTCTATAGATGTATCCATGCAGGCAGCTCACTGGCTATATGCTTTCAGAGTATGTGCTATTATTTACCCTGCTGCTGTGTTGTGCCTAGAAGTAAGCCTGGACTTAATTCTTGGCAATTTTCACCAGAATGCTACACTATCTTTCCGTCAAGCTGAGTTTTCACAAGCATGCAAAATACATGGTAGGGAAAGTTTCCATGCAAGTAGCTAATCTGTAAAATACCCCAGTGCCAGGATTTGCTGGTGACCCCAGAAATATCAGCAAGTCCAGACCTCTGGTGGTTGAAATGTCATTTCTAGAGGACTCACTTTCCAGCCCTGCAGATGCTGGAAGTTCTCCTGATGAAAGAAGTACAGAAAACAGTTTTTCCATAGCAAAAGACTGGGAAGAATTCCTGGAGGAGAAAAAGGCTGTAATCCTTCCTTCGGGTTGGCCATTGTAAGCATATATTTCTTCCAACAAAAGAATGGTAGTTGTAGGGTCAGTGGTTTAGCTGGCGTGACAGTGCTGCCTGGGGTTAATTCAGGTTTTAGCAGGACAAATTCAATCTGTTCATGTTTAAATGTTCAGGCAGGTCTCCCTAAAATGAGTATTTCTTTCCTCTGATGGCCATCCTGATGCTTTTTTGGGTTTTCTTTTTGTTCTCAACATCAGGCCAAAGCTGTTCTGCAGGCAAAGCTTCCTGCATCCATTCTCTCTCCCTGTCTACTTTATTCAGATCTGAGCCAACCCGCCCCAAGTGCTGCAGGTGGTGACAGATATTTCAGAGGAAAATTCTCTGCCTCTCTTCAAAAATGTTCAAACATCATGGTTCGCGTCAGGAAGTGGTTTGTGCCTGGGCTACCTTTTCATTAATGTCTCAAGGAATTTTCTTCCTTCTGTCTTTTTCTTTTCTTGGATACTAAAGTTAGAAAACCCATCTTAGAATTACTTTTCATAGCTTGAAATGGGGTTTTTTTGATCTGATGGGGAAACATGTTTTATTTAAAATAAAGGTTTGGCACTGAAGTTTGGCTTAGGGTTCATTTTGATTTCTACGTGTTGCTAAGTTGTACCATGCACAGCTTTCTTCTTTGGCTTGCGTTTGGGTTTTGTTGTTTTTTTTTTACTTTTTTTTTTTTTTTTAATGATCAGACATGTAGAGTGTTACCATGCTGTTCTAAATGAAGTCACAGCTCCTTCCACAGAAGAAAAAAAACCAAAAAACAACAAACAAAAAACCAACAAAAAAACCTTTCCATCTGAGATGCATATACATCTAACTTCAGAGTGAAAGGCATGTGCATATACATCTGTGAAAAGCATGGAGATATTTATGTGTGGAAGGTATCAGTTGCACATCTGACTGGTGGGATTTTGTATTCATCTACCTACCCTCTCTTTGCAGTATCATTATCAGGGGACAAGTTGCTTTCCATCTTATCCTTTTTCTTCGACAATAGACACTGGGCTTGAGAAATAGGGTGTAAAATGTAGAACTACAGGTCTTCTTTTGTTTTACTTCTTTTAGGGTGACACAATATACAAAGACTTAGGGTTGGAGAGTAGCATTTGTTTTATCATCAGTCTTGGATTTATGCATTGTATGTCCAAAAGATACAATGCCACAGATAAAACTTCCCAGAATCAGTTACTAGTGATATACAGCATGTCTGGGTGCACGACTCTCTATCTGTCACATTCTGAAAGGATTACTTCTATGTCTACGTGAAATCTTTGGGTGTAATCCTGACCCCACTGACACTGACTTGAAAAATATTCCAGTATCTTTTAAGGATAAAGTGCTCATTTCCTATGTGTATAATTTTAAGTGCCTGATTGTAAATTTCATGGTCAGATAAGCTCTTCATAGCGGTGCAACACAAACTGTTCTGTAGATGTTACCAATTCTTCCAGTATTATCTCCAAACAGACTGCATATCCTTTTATAAATTTTTCCATCAGTAGACAGGCTTCACAAAGGTACAGTAAACTACAAAAAATAAACCAGATGAGTTCCTTCATGGTTCTTCTCTCATGTTTCACATACTTATTCACAATTTTTACTTTAACTTGAGTTTATTTTTATCTTAATGAACATAAATATTATAGTGTAGTCCTCAAATATTTTTTCTATCCATTGGAGAGCTTTATTTATTATCGGATGGCTCCCTGCAATAAAACCAGAATTTTCTGCTGACTCTTCTTCCTTCCCATGGATTTCTCCTCCTTGTCTCTCTGTCCCTTCAATTTTCTTTCCTATATTTGGCTCTTCTCAAGTGGGAATCAGAGCAGAGATTTTTCTTGCCTTCCAAATTATTGATGTTGAATGGATAGGGTATCAATCCTATGAGGAGTTCAGCAAAGGTAAGGTCTGTAAAGCTTTATAAAACTCCTTATAGGCTGGGTTATGCGTCAGATGAGTCTTTATTATTCATCTGGGTATTTAACAATAGCAAAGTCTGCCTTATGACAAAGTCTTAGCTAAACCAGATAGACCGAAAGTAACAATTTAAGCAAAATAAAAGAAAACCAAACAACCCCCACCCAAACAAACCAACAAACCCCCCCTAAAAAACTAAACAAACAAACAAACAAAAATAACCTACTGTAGGCTCACATAATTTTCTGGACTGAACCATTGTCTTTTTATTCAGTAATTTTTGCTGCTCTTGAGATGTGATGAACTACTTATCTGTTTTGGGTTTTTTTTTTTTCGTAGAAAGAAGTGCTTTTCAGAATTCTAGGACATTTGTGCTGCACTATTAACAGCACAAAAGCTACTTAATAAGTGGGAGATTAGTGATGGATAATACTGTTTACCAGTTGTTGGATGGAATTAGCTTTAAACTGAGATTTCACAGTGAAGAGAAAAACCTCTGCCAAAGAATATATCAACAGAGCATCTATTTGAGGGGTATAAGAACATAGTTTAATTGTGCTTTGGATGTCTGGATGAATTTCAGCTTTGTTATTTAAGTAAGTTAAGAATGTTAAGTAAGTCTGGAGATGTAATTTTATTTTTAATCTATTTTATTTTATGAGTTACTTACCTGACTCATGCATACTTGTAGTTTTCCCTCTTATTAACACAGAATATTTAGTATGCAGCTCATGATTGTAGTACAGTTTTGAACCACACAGTAGACAACCATAACAACTTTTTCTTTTGGAATGTGTCTCATAATTTAATGGTGAGATACCAGGTACATTACATCTGTGTATTTGTTTTTAAAGTAACATGCTTTTAATTGGTATGCATATATATGAAATACTTGTACAACATAAATAAGGAGATAATGTACCTTTCAATATACTTGAATTTTAGATGAGGTACTTTTTGTTTCTTCTTGGTTACTGGTTTTAAGTCTCTTAAAGGGATATGTTTTTCTAACAGGCCCCTCCTGCTATTTGGGATAACTTGATAACTGCAAGGGACATCTTTTACTCTTTTCTAACTTTGTGGAAAAATAAAATAAACCCCCAATATCTCAGACAGGGACAGCTGAAGAGACGAAAGAAAAACTCAGAGACAGTAATTTAAATATTGAGACTAAATGGCCTAAATATCTTAGTCAATCTACTTGTAAGTCCATAATGAATATCACACCTTTTTAAATTTTATTCTAGCTTTTTTCTCATCAACATGATTCAACTCAAATCTTGCTTAGTATTTTCAGTAGTTACCTAAAATTTTTAACATTGCTATTATATTTATTATGACTGTGCTATACCACTTTGCTAATCACTCTTTCTTTATTTGCTGATGGCTGTTTTCATTGCCCTCTTTATCAGACTTAATTGCAAATTTTGGAATGCCTTTGGAAAGCTGTTGCTAGAGACAAGTTTTAAGTTATCCTCCCATTGCATATAAGTTTTTATTAGGGAATTAAATTGTGAGTTACATGAACTACTGTTTAAAAAGTGTGTGTTTGGAGATGGGTCACTGTCTTTCCAGCTCTGGACTTCATGACGCCAGGAAAAGTTGGAAACTTACACAGCATTTGTGAATGTGTAATTTTGCATTTAGATAGATTTGAACTGCACAATCTGAAAAACCTCCTGTAAGCACAGAGCTCCCTACTGTCTGTGTGTTTGAGAAGGCTGAAGAGCTCTGTTTATTGCAACAAAGGGCCTGGAATAAATTATGTTTAGTAAATTGGCTCCAGGTTTTCCTATTTCAGACAGTAGCTTTGGAGCAACCTATTTTATAGGCTCTACTAAATCTAACCAATTGTAGGAGGGTGACCTCCCATTTCAGGGACGTAACATCACGCATGTGCCAGTTACCTCCAGCTCTGGCAAGATGGCAGGACACCAGCAGATCAACATTTTGGTTTTTGGCAGCTTTAACCTACAAGCCATTACAAATTTATGAGCTCCTCAGGGAGGTCCTAGCAGGATGGAGCCAGGGTCCTTGGCCTTCCTTCAGCGTCCCGTCTCCCACCTCCACATAAGGGCAAATAATAGGTTCTTTATTCTAGTGGAAATATCCCTATTTTCAGCTTACTTCCCCAGTTGGTCTCACTGGTGATAATTAATACAGGGCTGATATTTCCTAGCTGAAGCCAAGGTGGAAAAGCAGATTTAGCCTCAGCATTTTTCCTTTCAAATGCTTTTTCCTTGTTTATTTTGGGTCTGTGAATGATGAGGAAGTTTTAGAGCATGTTAGTGCTTAGCAGAAGTACTGAAGAACTAAATTAAACAGTAATTTTCCCTTCTTTTCTTACTTTTGAGAGAAGGAAATAACAAGGGAATTATATTTACTTTTATGTTTTATATTTTATTGCTGTTGATGGGTCTGATTACTTCTGAGCAGTGTGACCAAGGCTCTTCTTAACACAGGACACTGATTGACATTGCAGATGTAACAGAGAGGAAGGATATTTCCTGAAGATTAACAGCCATTTAGTTGGTCTGAAGTTCATTAACCTGAGCTAACTGTTCAAGGATTCTGTGTAGAAGCTGGAATTGTATTAGAAGACCATCATTAACTAAAAATATATATGGCAATCTGGCCTGATTTCAATGGATCTAGGGCAAGGCAGGATTGGCTTAAGCTCACAAATCAGCTGCCTCCAGTGTAAACTTATTGCCTTACATCAGGTAAAGCAAATGTTTTTTCATAGACATTGTTTAAATAAAAGGGGGAAGAAAAAAAAAAAAAAGAATACAAAAGGAAGCTTACCATTAGCAAAAGAACCCTACATGAAAAAATGAGATTTTGAGGTACAGCCAAAAGGTCAAGTTTGGTGCTGGTCCTCAGTCTGCAACCAAGCGACAGTGCATTCTGGCAACTGTTTAGGTTTTTTTCTCTATAAGTGACAAATTTCGTTTTGATCCTTCACTCAATCTTTCTTGGAGAAGATGAGCCCCAAATCCTCTGCTAAGATTCCTATTGGCTCAGACCCAGACCCTCAAACCATGACTTCTGTGTGTTTGCAGTGAGACTGCTGCTCTTTTAATTGCTTCTTTTCGAAGCATAGTTTGTCTCTTTCAGCCCACTAAAGATGAACAAGGCTGGTGTCTCTGGTCTTAACAGAATCTTCCTTTTCCTCCCTGCCTTTCTTTTCTCCTTCTTCTTCCCAAAATATATTAAGGTGAATGTTAACTTACAGTAGTCTACTCAACATCAGTCCTTCACAGTCAAAGTACAAACAAATGTACTGGCATGGAAGAAGCACAGGCCTTCTCTCATGATCCTATACCCCAATAAAGGGAAGGAATAGATGAACCAGAGGCACTGCATGTTTGTTTTGTTTTCATTCCATGTCATCTCATGAATATGTAGTGGCACTTGGCCAAAAGTTGTTCATTCACTCACTGAATGTGAGTGTTGAGGAAGGGATCGAGAAGAAAGAAGTCCAGTGTTCTACAATATAGATGAAGCTTTGGGCATTTTTAAAATTGCTTTGCTCTGTCTTCTTCCCCATCACACCCTTCCTGCACACTCCCTTGTCTCTTGCTATTCGTAGAAAGTTTGGAGGCTCAGAAAGCCCCAGCTTCATCTGAGAGAGGTTTCCTCTGGCAGGGAGAATTGAAGGGCTACTCTTTCCAGTCCCTTCATGCCAGGAAGGAAATACTGCCTGCATCATGAGGTGCTAAATTGATTCTGGATGCCTCTGCAGCCTGCAGAGATGCTCCGGCCCAATGCTGCAGACAGCTGAAGTGCCAGACCCACTGAGTAGTTCCAGGGCCCCAGGCTGTGCTGCATCTCCCCTGAGCTTACAAGGAGCCTTTCCCCTGATGTCTGTGAAAGTGTTGGCTGATGTGGGCATGAGGTTTACTCTTTTAATCAGGCAGTGTCAGTACCTTTCAGAAAAGAATTTTCATGGCAAGTCAGGAGTCATTAATCTTACTACTTACCATAACATTTCCTTACTTTTTGATTTACAGCATTACTCAAACACGGACATTTGTCATTTCAGTGTCTCCCTTGACCTCTGCTATCATGCACTTGCAGGGAGAAGAATCTTCTTTCACAGATATTTTCATGCTCTGACCTCTGTGGTTTATTAACCATCAAATTTTGCCTTCAGAACTCAGGATGCAATTTCAAGTTATTTCATATGCAAAAGTGGAATTATTGGGCAAAATGGATCTCTTGTAAGTGGTTACAAACAGGACACCAGGAGAACTGTTGCTTTTTTCTGAGACCCTGAGGAAGTAGGTCTGCTGTAGTTTTTTGCATAGGGAAAATAAGGACAGTGATAATTACTTTCATTTGTAAAACACTTTAAGATTTATGGAATATAGATGAACGTTTCTAAGAGAAAAGTGTTGCAAAGCTGTCTTAGTGGCCCGCTGGGCTAATAAAGTCCTGTATCAGCCTATTGACCTCAGTATGAACCACTCATTAAAGTTTATGGGATGTTTTGGTGGGTGACTTGAGGCAGTTATTCCACTGGAAATATCATACTGAAGGCATATTTAAAACCATCAGCTGCATCGACTTTTTTTGTGTGTTAAAACTAAACACAACTGCTTGCTCTATCCAGTTTTATTAGTTTGTGTATGAAAGTTTATGATGGGTATGTATTCAGTCTTGTACAACCATGGTATCTAAGATCTTAGAGTTTGTTCTGGTCATAGTATAAACATACAATTGTATGTATAAACATACAATAGCTGTAGTAGTGACATAAAGAGAGAATTATAAAACATGAAGATATCCAATGCAGTGGTATGAGCTAACAAGTTGCATGATCACTTTGAATGGCAAATGTTCTTTTTATGGATACTGTATTAATTTAATTTGTGCTTAAACTTTAGCTATGCTAGGGATTGCCATTTGAAAAGTTTACATATTTTCCCAATCTCAAAATGTGTAAGATTAGTATTAAAGAAACAGTTTTAAATTTTGATTTATACTAGAGGAAAAAATACCTTTTGTAAAAAATGTGTTAAATAAGCTACTCTTTAAAGATTAGTCTGGCCTGCTTTCAGAATTATTATTTATACAATAATGCAAAAAATCTACAGAAGTTTCCTTTTTTCTTCCAGATAAAATTTGGACTGTTTGAAAAGTGGGGAGCTAATTCACCATAGTGCAAAAGAGGAGGCAGAAGAAGAGAGCAGAATGAGAGCTTCCCAAGTCCCACATGCCTGCAGCCTCTTATCTTTTGCGATGCTGTTCCTTCCAGTCACTGGAACGTCAAAACAAAATATTCCAAGACTTAAGCTTTCCTATAAAGGTAAACTTTTCAGTAGTTTTTCTGATTCTGCCACTTTTGTTTTGATGTGATGTTGCCAGCAGTTCATTTGTGTTATTAATCTGGAAAATGAAATGCGGTTCTCCCTGCAGTTCCCAGAAACACGATAGAAGCTTTAAAGATGGATGAATTATGCCTAGGATCAGTATTAAATTCTCTTTTTTCAGTGTAGGGGGGGTACGAGTTACTGAAATATAACTGCATTTTAAAACTATTATTACAGTTTCCTCCAAGAGGTTATTAATATACTATAAACAATTAGAGGGGAGTCATTGCCTAAAATAGGATTCTTGTGGTACTTGAAACACCATGAGGCCTGTTGGAGACATTCCCATGTGGCTGGTGGGGATGCCATGAGACATGGGGGACATTCACACCTTCCAAGAGCATCAAGGAAAGTCAAGAGTTGCCCGAAGTGTTTCAAATGGCACTGACATTTTATTTTTGTAAGATTTTTTTTCTCTATCACTAAGCTGGTATGTGAAACTATGTTTTCTTTCTTATTACCCCTTTGGATCACAAAAGCATATTTTTCTGATGACTTTCTTAACCTTATATGTACTTCTTATTGAGAATGTTACAGGCTGGGAGGTTTAAACACAGATACAGTTACGTATTAATGGGCAAGTTTTTATAACAGGTAGATTTCTTGTTGCTTTGAATATCCAGTACATTTCCACAGCCTCTACAAGGCTCAGAGACCCATCACTTTGATACTGTCTCCTTTAGCTAAAGCAAATGCTCTCCAGTTAGTTATTTTTCAGTTATGTCAGCACCCTGCCCTTATGGGAGCTGATTCGGCTCTCAATTTTTCCAACATAAGTCTTCCTATGTATCACAGATTTACACTCAGGAGGGTGTGATGGGACAGGAGGCTGTAAAGCCTTCATCAGTGGTTATGATGTGTTTATCAGGAGTTTAGCACACAGAGAAATTTATTGAGTAAGCATGATGACATACTATTTATTTACAAGCTTCCCTTTTGCTAGATATGTATGTGGCTGTGTACATTGTTCTGCTGTGTATATATGTTTGAGTGTGTTTGTGTGAGAGAGACAGAGGATGAAAGATCAAGGGATCTTGACAACAGTTTTATAAATTCAGGAAACAGTTGCACTCACTGAAGCCAGTGAATACAGAAACCGAAAGACCTGACATGAGTTATGAACTATAGCAGTAAAAAAACCCTAACATATAGCCATGCTTTTCACAGCTAGGCCCTTGAGATAATTCCCAATAGCAGTATATACCATATGTTGATGGCATTTATTGTGGATTTGACACTCACGATTAGTGAATTCCTCTCAACTTCAAAAGCAGAGAGCCTTTGGCAAAATCCTGATGAATGCATTTGGCACGTAAGGAGAGGGAGCAAGAAAAGTTATTGAGGTCAACACAGGCAAAAAAGAAAAAAAAATGTTCACTGAAATCTTAGTTTCAAGTAGTGGTAGAGACCTTCTGGGAGTGGTTGGGAAAATGCCTGACCTTGTTTAAAAAGACAATGAGTGGATGATTGATATTTAGGCCTTGACCCAAACTTTTATTAGCAACTTTATAAACCTTTCAGTTTGGCTTGAGGTATACAGTTTCCTATCCAATCTTATCCACCTATATCCCTGTAGGGGAAAAAAAAAGCCACAGAAGATACAGAATGGCACATAAATCTTGATTTCAAGGGCTATGATGGAGCTGAAAACCAAAGGAAAGAGAATTATCAGACTTCATCGTGCCTCTTCTTGCCTTTTTAAAAATTTTTATTTTTAACTACTTTTTAAAAATTTTTAAATTTAATTTATTTTTTGGAGTGGGGGGAAGGGTAGTATTTTTATTTTCCACAGGGAACAAGAAAAAAGTTACAGCTTTGTTTTTACACTTTTGCATTGCAATGGTGCAGGTAGTACTTGTCATAATTAAATCATATTTTTGTTGCTGATAACAGCATGGCACATGTTCTGACTATTTAATACAGCTGTCAAAATTAAGTTTACCTTTCTTGTCCTCCTCCCCCTCCAAGTATTCCAGCCAAAATAACTCCATGGTTTCTGAGAACAAGATGTAGGAGAAATGAACTGACTTGCCAGTTCTCATAAAATTGTTACAGTCATGCCACTGACAAGTCCTGGCATCTCCATTCTTTGGAATTAAATCTTGAAACAACATGAGGAACATAATATGGGGCCCTTTTACTTCTTTATGGAAAACCAACCAGAACTGGCTACATCAGGCACCTTGGAAAACCTGGTCACACGTGTGCTCTTTTGGCTGCTTAAGATGTTGTCTTTTGAGGGAAGGTGTCATCCCCTTCCAAGTGCAATGTGTTTAGGAGATGGCATAACTCCATTTTCCTAGAGTGGCTGAAAATTTGGTCAAGCAGAGGAGCTGGAAGTGAGCAGGACTTTCCCCTGCAGCTGCTTCACCTCACAGCTGCAGCCCAGCACACCTCAGCTGAGGGCTAGGAAACTACTTCTTCCCACATCCTGAAAGTAAGGAGAAGAAAGAGCACTCCAAGTGGCAAATGCTGAGGTTTAGAAAGTGCAGGGGACAAAAAGAGAGAAAGAAGGGGAAGAGAGTGTAGGAGCAGGTTGGGTTAGCTAAAAGGAGTATCTATAGCCATAAAAGTGCTTCAAATCATAGTTCATCGTAAGTCCCTGCATTCAGACAGCAATTAAGTTTTTTCAGCTTGTCTGAATGGTTTTCATCTTCCAACTTTGCTTAAGAGGTGGAAATCTCTGTTGGAGATATTAAGATACAGATATTAAAGTGAATGGTATGTGTATCAACATGATGTCATATGATGGATTTCTGTCATTACTTGTGCCAGTTCTAAAAACGCCTTCTTAAAAATCATAAACACATAAACCCACAAAAATACACAGATCAATTAAAATATCTTTTAATACAGAGGCAAAGTCATGTATCCACCTGTGTTAATATAATATTCTATGACCTTTACTTAGATACCTCATCCTATATTCCCATACTTTCCCTGATTCATTAATTGAATTTTTCTTCAAAATATCTTTTATCTTCTTCACTTTGATTTTAGCTTCTACATATTAGTACATGTTTTGTACTAACATGTTTTTAGATACATGTTTTTAGTATCCCAGAAATAATAACTGCTATCATGATGCTTCTAGACCGCTTTCACTCCATGGACTGTAAGCAGTCTACCTCAGATACTTTTACAAGAGTCTGAGATGGTTTTATTAATAAATTATAGATTTAATACTATAAGAAGGCGAACAAATTGTATTCTAATAGAAGATTGCCATCTTTAGAAAACAAAGCCCTGATTTTTGAGTACTGCTCCATATCTTACAAGTCATTGTATAACACTATGTTCAGCCTCAGAGAAACAAAGTGTATTTATCATTTGTTCCCCTGTGACTGGAGATACCCTAAGACCACAATCCAAACTGCAGAAATTGCAGAACTCTGCAAGCACAGAAGTGACCTTCAGCTTCCCTAAGCAGCAAATCCTTCTTGTCTGCTATCTCATTTAACATCCTTGTTCCCTTCAGCAAAAGCAGAAGGTTTTCATGTACCAATCTCATTCAATATTGTCATTTACAGGACAGCATCAGTTTTGTTACTGAAAAAGGGTCTGTGCCATAATTCATACATAGAACTATGTGTGTTATTTCATACTGTGTAGATGGTTTTATTTGTGTCTGTCTTTTGAGTTGTAGACTCTGCCAATTTATTAGCAGGTACTTTTATACAGGCTTTTTGTGTCTGTTCCTAAGTTTTACTTTATTGGAAGGAACATAAAACAGCTAGAGTAGAAGGTCGATTACCTTCTAGGAAAATAAGAGAAAATATTTTCAACCTCCTTTTGATTTTTAGCCCTCTGAAAATTTTCCAGTGGAAATGCAGACTCTTGAACTGCAAATTTAAGACTATTTATTTGCTCTATTTCATTTCTTTTCATGCCGTCTTAGAAATAGTCTGTGCATTCAAAGAATACATTTATACAGAGAAGTGTGAATCCTGCTGTCTTGGCTGGGAAGGTGTGTCCCAGCCCAGATTTGGACATTTTCACCAGTGACATACACATTGATATCCACAAAAATGAATCAAGCTCATGGGGGAATGTGGCCATGCCCCAAAAGCAAGCCATGCTTGCTGTATCCAGTACTGATTTGTATGGTCAGAGGAACGGGATCCTGGTTAGTGGCACAGTGCATGGGAAAAGGCAAAACCGAAGGCAACCTTTGGCTTTTAAAACAGAATTTACTTAACACCATTAAAAAAATGGGCAGTAATTTAAATCTAATACACAAGAACATTATTCTCAGCTGATTTTTTTTCTTCATGTTGAATCAATTAAGATGAGTTCTCATTCCCACTGAGTTTTGCCGCTTAAGTAAATTGAAGCAGGTTCGACTTTCCACTCCTCACTGTTTTCATCTTAAATAATTAAACTAAAGACATGCAATTCTGTCTCCTCTATTGAAGGATGACAATGCTAAATCATCAGCTCCACATGGAAATTACCATGTCTAAGAATTGTTTAGCTTCATGCAGTGTTTTGCACACATGATTTTCTTCCCTTTAAGAGTGATCCCTTCTTACAACATGGTGGATAATATTTTGGTGCCAGGAATTAATTTGAAAACATCACTGAATTAGTACATTTACTTAATGTTCTAAAAACTATCCTTTGAACATGCTGCTTTACAATGTGAAGCATCCTGTTTCCTAAATATCTTTTTCTTTAAACAAGTTACATTTTATAACTGAGATGCTTAACTGTTGCATCAGAGCAATTTGCTCTGCTTCAATAAAGCTGGCTTATTTCCATGTCGTGCATCATTTAATTATCCATGTGAAATACAGCTACAATCGTATACCTCCATGAGTCTTATTTAAACTGTCAGTGACATTGTGGTAATCCTAGTACCACGATGTGAGTGTTGCAGAGCTATGAATGGTTGGAACATGGTAAACTGTTGATGTACAAAAAAACCTAGAAATGAGCTTGTATTTCTGCAGTTATGCTTGCTCCACAGGAAGAGGCACAAAAATCAGTAAAAACATGCTTTTGGGGTAGTATCAGCAGCTGTCATACTGAATGCCTGTGAAGATCAAGGAAATTGTGCTGAGTGAGCAAGTGCTGCTTTTCTTGAATCCCTTATTTCTTTTTGAATTTGTGATTTCTCTGAAAAAAATGCCTCAGATTCCTTTGTAGAGTAACATACAATGTTTAAGTGAGAGCTAAGATCCTTGTTTCAGATGCTTTCCTAGTTATGAAATAGATGTTGCCTGGTTTGTCTCCAAAATGCTTTTTGGAGGCAGTGAACACTGAGATTTAAAATGTACCCTAGCCTGAAGATGAATGGGCATTGCTGTTCATGTGAGAAAAGACTCTTGTAAATGTTGTAGACTAAGTATAAACTTGGAAGAGTTTTATTACATTTTAGTATCAGGAAAAACAGCAAGTTTCTTATAGACAATTTTTTCCTTTTATAAACTAGTGAACTTGGAGGTCAGATCCAACTATATGTTGCGTTTTCTGTCATATAATTATCATATATATAATGTCCTGGAGAGCAGCCTCCAGTCAGTGACATCAACAGTTTACATAGGAGTTGAACTAAGAATAACCTTAGAGAACTGACCCGTATCAACCTCTTTAACAGTGTAAACAGCCTGTAGCTCACAACAGTTTTCTTTTTTTTTCTGATCACAAAAGGGCCTCAATTGGATAAAAACTGAATTGTGCTCCCAAAATACCAAACTATTCTGCTGAATGTCCACTTGATTAAATCTCAGAAGATGAGAGAAAAAAACAAAGGAGTAAGACTTTGGGATGAATGATAGGTCCCTTGTAAAAAGGAGGATGAGACAACAGCCAAACCTGCTTCCCTGGAAGAAGAATGTGGGGAAGATACATGATTGGTGGCATCAACTTTGAAGAGAGTACTTTAAAAAATATTTATCTAATTGCACTTCTACTGAAGACATTTGAGAAGGAAACTGAATTCAGAGTAGTTCAGATGATCCTAACCTTGTTCTCCTTCTATGTACTAATTTGAGGGCATGATCCTCTTGACGTCAGTGTGTGCCTAGCAGTGGACATCTGCGTTTGCAGCACAGGTCCTCGAGTCACATCCTATTTCCTTTTCCTTCCTCCCTATTTCTGCTGTTCTATTTATAGAGGAGTTCCTCAAAGAGGGGCTGAGGGGTGGCCTATGCTGTAGACAAAACTTTTGGAGATAAATACACAAAGAGATAGCAGAAAGACAGGGACAAAATTTATTTTATCATTGCAGAGCACTATCAGAGAAGCCAGAGGGATTGACTAACTGTAGTTAGGGGCAGTTATATGAGGCTAACTCAAGAAAGCTGGCATTCTCCTTTTTGATACAAAGCCTGGCTGTCCCAGAGGAATAGGCTGTGTGATACCATTGAGCTTGATAGCCAAGACCTAATTTTTAGGTTTAACTTATCTGGCAGTTTGAGGACAATTTTACAACTCCCTCTGCATCATCCACGCACTTTAGATTTTTTGAAAGATATTTCAAATAAAAAAATATAATTTCTTTTGCCTTCCAATATTAAATATTAGCTTATGCCTATATACTAATGATTTACAGGAGGTAATATGATTGTGTATGTGATTACCTTGTGCATCTCTGATTTACCTTGCCCTGTAATTTTTAGTTAGTATGGTCCTATCTCAGCATTGCCCAAGCCAACAAAACAGATATTAGTTCCACTTGCATATCTGCATGTGTGACTTTGGATCTGACAGAGGTGGCCAGGCACAACTCCAACACAAACAACTGGCTTAGAAGGGAATTAAAGTATATATTCAGTGACCTCAAGTTTTAATGGCTTCGTAAGTACTTAACTCATGTCGAAGTCAGAAAGTATAACGGATAATTATATTTCACTTTGCCATGGGAGAACATTATGCTACTCCAGGCAATTACAATGTGATGTGTATTGGTTTTTATTTGCATCACTGGAAGTTATCCTTTGCTGCTGCTAGTGCAAAACCAGTTTGAAAAGTTACGTTTAAATGTGCCATTTGAGTTATCCTGTGACACTCGCTGACTTTGTAATCAAATAAAATACATCTGGAAAACTGGAAAAAGAATATAAGAAGGAAAATAAAGTTTTCTGAATATAATTTCAACCACACACATTTCAACCACATTTTCTTAGAGAATTTCCATTCTGTTCAGCTATACCATATAATGATTAAGTGACTTAAACAGTGCTTTTATACAGTGGTTGCATCTCTGTCCTGCACTTCAGTAGCAATTAAGTGCAGAGCTATTAATTTTGCTTTGTGATCTTAAGCAGAAGTCATGATGGTAGAAACAACTAAGTTATTAATGCCCCCACTGTCACTGTAGAAGTTCTCATTCCTCATTCAGAGCATGGGAAAAAAACATTATCTGGCCCATGTCAGAGATGGAACCCCCCGGTGGGGACAGGAAGAAGCAGTTATGTGTGGGGAGACCAAGTGGGAACCTCCTAAAGCAGGTTTGCTGCCAAGAGAGGAAATATCTGTTCCACTGACAGGTAAATCTGCCCACAGATGTCCCTGCCTTCAACCTCCTTTCCTGTACAGTCACTCTTCCCACCACAGCCAATTCAGCCCTGTCAAATTCTGCCTTTGCTCCCTGCTGTTTGTTTCCCAGACTTCATTTCACCCTTTTGCTTTACCTGCTCTGCCTCTTAGTTCATCTGGACCTGTCTTGGTTGAGTTGAGAAACTAGAAGAGTTTTTCAAAGCCCATTACAAGGAAATTTCCATGCCCTCAGGGGGAGCATGGGAATGGTGTTGAAGGACCATCAGCACTGACAGGCTCTCTCAGACAATGGTTTCATGGCAGCCAAGCCAACATAACAGCATGCTGCTTTTTGAAGGAAGGCATCTCCCTCCTTTCTCCCTTCCCCCCAAACACACATTTCCACTTCTTTCCCCCTCACCTTCTCCCTGATATGTGGACCCACCCTTTCTCTTGCACCAGCTCCAGATTTCATCAGCCCCTTTGGCAAGGACATGTGCTATTGGCAGTTAGGACTTTTGCTCTTTTACTTAGCTTTGCAGCCTGAACATACAGCTTGTGTGGGCTCTAGTCCAGTGCTTGGGAGTCAAAGAGCAGAATGGCCCCCACAGCTTCTTGCTAGACACTCAGGGCTAGATCTGCAGCTGATAAAATTATTTCAGGTCCCAGTGGTTAAACTGAGGGTTTGGCTTCATGTTTTGGTGCAAGTGCAAGTGGGGTGTGTGTCTGTCTGTGGAGTATGCAGAGGGTGGGGAAGGGTGGGACGTACAGCTATTGAGTGTTTCCATAAAAATCTGTGTTGCTCACACACACTGATTATAACTGGTATGTAGCATATGGCTGCACTAGTATGGAAATTACAAATAGCTTTCAGTAATAGAAATTACAGGCAACAAAACTGTACTTTTCTGTCTGTGAGCTGATCTTTTAAGTCTTGAAAAGAGAGACTATAATGAATTAACTGAACAAGTAAATTGGTTTGGTACTAACTCTCCTTTGCACTGTCAACTCACCTTCTACAGGAATAGCTCCAAATCTTTCCTAAGCCTGTTAATATTGATAATAACTTGATAATAATGTGTTTTGCAGGCCCATGTTGTCTGATGTTATTACAGCAGAGCTGCTCATGCCACCACAGCTCTCATGTTTTAGCATGAAAGCCTTGTCTACTTTGTTATGAACATTATATACATTAGGAAGCTGGCAAATACTGGTGAGAAAAGTGTTAAAAAAAGGTGTTATTAAAATATCTGACCATTTAAAACCCCACATTTTTCATATATAACAGCTGTAGGCTCAGTGGAGCAAGTCCAGGTGTTAGATGAGAACTTTGGGAAAAGAGGTCTGAATAAAGTGAGTCAGACTCTCAAAGAGATCTGTCAGCACCTGTCAGTACTGTCAGACAGCTACTAAGCCAAATCCAGGTTTCTGTAGCAAATTACACCTTGGATTTGTTAGAGAAAAGTCCTTGCAGGTTTAAATCCTGAACTATGAAATCCACAACAAAATTCTCATTTGCTGTAAGTGTAAAACTCAGTCCACTTATCTGCATTCCTAAGGCTGGAATTTCATCAACAGAGCAAAAACTGAGTAAAGACTTTAAAACATGTCATGTTCTGTACAGCTGCTACGAGATAGTGTGAGCAGAAGAAATAACAAAAAACTGCTGTTGTTTTATCAGCCCACAGATATATGGGCTATAAGATGTAGCAAAGAGCTCTTCTCTCTGTGTGCATGTGCAGAGAATATCACGTTCTCATCAGTTTCTCTGAAGGTGCAGCTACTGTTGCTTGAAAATTCCATTTTTGTATCATTCTGAAGAAAGTAGAGTCTGAACTGAAGGGCTGGTACTATTTTGAAGACAAGTGCAATATAATGACAGTAATTTGTTTTAAAGGGAGGGGTAGCACTGAATATAATTTTATGAACCATACTTGGACAAACAAAGAGCTGTGTTCCTTAAAGTGCTGAGTATGATCATCATGTTGCATTTTTAACACCCGGATGTACTAACAAAGTACAATACACATCTCCATTGAAGCAGGAAAGAATGAATCCACTGCTACCAAGTGGAGTGTGTTCATTCATGCAAGTTAATACAAGTCCCAAATCCCTTCGATGGTTTAGATGCTTAATGTCTACTTGGCACTACCTATTGTTGGTGCACTTTGCTTATGTTGCCCATCCCTCAGAGCGTGCCCTAATCTCCACACTTCATTACTCATGTCTATGTCCTTTCTAAGATTCACACCTCTCTGATTGCACGTCAGATAATTATGCATCCAAAGGTAGCTAGGTTTATGATATGAGATGGTAGACTAGGTGGAGCAGTAAAACCGATTCATAGAGAGTTTCATTCGGGTATTATGAAGAAGCCAGTCAAAGAGGATTTTGCCATTATTTCCACCTGAAACCTGTCATTGCACTCTGGCTTTCTGTGTGTTTCATTGGCTTATAGATTGGAAGGACAAGAGGGTTTGGTGACGGGTTTGAATACTGCATCTTACATTTAAAAAGCCTAATTTGGTACTTTTAAAAATACATTGGTGTGCCAGGAATTCTTAATGGACAGGTATATGAGATGAGATGCCCAAATTAATCTACTCAATACCAAAGCTCATATGTTTGCCAATCATTTCAAATGCATATTTCTTAGGTATCCACAGTATCACTCTAAATAGAAAAAAACAAACACACCCCAAAACATATATCTTTAATCTTGCCTTGAAAACAACAGTAAGTTTTCTTACTTTGGCAGTTTTGCAAGAAAGATAAACTACTTAAGAAAATAGAACCTATGCAAATCCATGGTCTCAGGTCTTCAGAAAAACAAATGTTTCAATCAGATACATCTTCATTTCTGCTATCTAAACTTAATTATTCTGTGAAGTTTGTGAATTAGACCTTTGCATTTTTTCACCAATAACATGAAGTCACAAAGCAGCTTTTAATAATCTCTGCAATAACACTTTATAAGTTATTTGTGCAGCTGTTTCTCTAGACAAATTAATTTTCAGTTAAAATGCAACTAAAATACACTTCCATAAATATAAGTGAGAACTGTTTAGCTCATGCTTTCACTGGGTGTATTTTTGGTGGCAAGCACCTACATGTTCCATTTTACAATATTACCATTTGTGCAGATTTAAAAACAGTGAGAGAGAATACTGTCCCTGGATTTTACTGCCATCTCTGAAACAGATGAAATAAATAATCTTCAGTAGTTTCAATTCTGATTTTGCAGGAACAGCTTTCAAGTGAGCATTGCTGATATGAAATCAAATCAAGTCTCATAGCTTGAGTTACTTTTTTGCCTCTGTATGAGTGGTGTAGCCATTGCAAAGGTTATCTGAAGATGACCTGTGTTTTTGCAAGGAAAGGTGTAAAAAATGTCTTCACAGCACTGCACAGAGTGACCTAATACCTAGGTACTGTTGTCTGATGATGGTTTTTGAAGCATAGTGCACAATAGAGCTGCTTCAATTACTTAATGATTACTACTTAAATTACTTATAAAATACTGACAGATTTGACGTCTGCAGCAGTCTGTTCCTGAATTTTGAAGCAATCTTTGAAAAAATTCTCTTTCTAGTGTCACCTCCCTAGACTTCAGTACCCTCCTGAAGAAAAATTCCGTTCTAAAAGAGGAATAGAAGTGCCTAAGCTAAAAATATGTGGTGGAGTACAATGTGGTTTGGGTACTACTCAGAAAGAGAACCAAGATTTTGACACAATATTGTGCCAATGAAAAGTCATGTTTTCTCTGTTCCCAGTAGTCCATATGCTTTTGGAAAGGCCCTGCAGTGTCATGAATATGACATTTTCCTCCAGGCCAAATAAAATTCATTGTGTAACAATGAGAGACATATGGCATGCACAACAAATCATCATGGTCTATGGTGAGATACAGCTAAACAAACTATAACTTCCTTGTTGTAATAAGTAGTAGACATTAGTAGTAGACTGGAACTATTCTCTTTGCCTTCATACAAACACATCTGTGGAAATGAGAACTTTTAAACTCAGAATATTTTAGGAATTAAGTAAATTTCTGTGTTTATGTTACATTGATGTTTTTATATCATAACAATTTAGTTGAGGATTCATACAGTACCCATGTAAATTGTCATGGGTATTTTCTATAATCTGTAAGGACTTGTTCCTAGATAGAGGAAAATGTTGTGATGTTTATTTTTTACTGTATATGAAAATTATAGAAAATACACATACAACTGTTAAATTCAAAGTTCTTTGAAGGTGTCATTAAATGAAACTGTTTTGGAACAGGTTGAGGAGCTCCCCTTCTGCCAATTTAGGCATAGCCCATCATTACAAAAAATACCTTTGACTGGCCACAAAGGCAGTTCTGAGTCTCAACCAAGTGGTTCCAGATTGCTGGATCTTTATACCATGTGGTGTTGAGGAATGGCAGTATGGTCACCACATATGTGACTCAAGGCTAAGACGACTAAATATGATGTATAAATGTAAATACATGTTACCAGAACACAGTGATATTTTTTTTTTTTTCATTCAAACCCTTTATGCCGTGACTCTGCAGCTGGAGATTATTTGGGTAAGCAATGATTAGACTGTTGAAAGCCAAGTCCACTGACATAATTTCAAAATGGATAAAACTAGCCACCATGCCAGCTTCTAACACTCAGCCATAAAACATTAATCCAGAAAGGGGGTTTGCTGAATATTTATTTAATTGCCAGACTGGAAAAAGTGTTAATTTTCAGTAAAACAGCAAATACACACTATAAACTGAGTGTTAAACATGTACTTGTGAAAGACCATTCCTGTAACTAACGTTGTTTCTGTGTACTGTAAGAAAGGTGTTTCTATATTAGCCCAGCTACAGATATGCAGTGGTTCAAATCAACTGCTTGGTCTAAGCTTGAAAACCACTGTGCAAATGTACTATTCATAGTAAACTTTCCTAATGTAATATCCTTGGTGATGTTAAATCCTCTGTCTGTGAAGGGTGATTTCAAACCATAAGTTTTGATAAGGGGAAAAATGATTAATTTGTCTGTAATTTAATCGATTCTATGTTAATGTTTACTTGACAAATTTTGTTAGGTCATGTTTCATTTTTAGTTTTATCAGTCACCATGTTCAGAGTCTTATTTCCAAGCTCTTTTCAATAGTTCGTAAATAACTGACCAAACCTGATCCTCTGCCACTTTGCAGCTTGTGTTGTCATTTATGTCAGTAAGAAATCAGTGTGCAATGCTGTCATTTCAACCAGGAACATTTGTAAAATGTTTTCCTTATGGTGCAGTGAAACAAATGACTGTAAGGCACCAGGCAGGACTCATTTCTCTTTGTGCGTGTCAGTTATGAGGCAACTTTTTCCCTCCCTGTTGTAGCTGTTCTAGGTGGTTCTTAGCTGAGAAATACTAGAGTGTTAAGTGATAACTGACAGATGTCCTTTTGGGATGTCACTGCAGAGATCATTCCTTCCAAATATGAAAGAAGTGGGAAGTGGAGAGCAGTCTTGGTCATTGCCTTTAAGTTATGTGAAGAATCAGATCTACATGTTTTGGCAAGGGACACTTGCCATGGCACATGGATTGCATAATGTAGGGAACGAAACCAAGTGCTTGAGAGTATTTGCATAAATGTATCATTTGTCATTACTTGGATCTAGTTCCTATGCATGGAAATGAGAAGGCTTTTTCTCTCATCTTCTGCATCTTAGTTGCCCATGTCCTGCAGGTGAGCACTGGGATATGACTGGAAGCTTGTCATCTGAAGAGATTTAAAAGTAACAGAGGGGGATACAATTTGCTGAAATACAGTAGCCCATTAAATTAATTAATCTCTCCTGTTTACCCGTGTTAATGCCTGCGAGCGACTAATTACTAGATATTTTGATCCTGTGTTCCTCTTCTTCCTTTCATTCTTTGTACTAATTAGGACACAGAATAATTAAATAGAGATTTAATCTTAACTGCAGAATTTTTAAGGCATTTATTATTGCATACAGTGGATCAGATAATCTAGTAATTCAGACAGCTTTTATATCATGGTTGGAGAAAAGAAAGATGATTACTCAGAAACATGCTTCAGCAATGCTCAGCTGATAAATAGTATTTAAGAGATCAGCTGAGAAGAATTTGAGTATCCCAAGGGAGCTAAAACTTCTTGCAGTGCTGTGGTCAGAATCAGAGAAACCCTTCCCAATAAACATCTCCATCATTTTCTGTACCAAGAATTTCCAGTCAGAAAAAACAAGGGAGGAGGTTTGTACAGAACATGATGTCTAATGAAGGCTCATCTATATCACACACACAAATTAATAGAATTTCAATAGAAGTGGCTGTCCTGTAACTGAGAACTCAGTAACAGCAAGTGTCAGGAGAATTACATCTTTATTTCTTACTGGGTGAAAACAACCTTGTAGAGTAACCTGAGCTTCAGAAGTTCTGCATTTAGAGGGCTTTACTTTTTCCTTTTTAAAATCTGTATTTATTTATTGCACTGGCTTAGCTATTCTTCAGCCAGCTCTAGTGTAAGAAGTCATTTGGATAAGATTTAGGTTTTATAGTACTATGCTAACCATAAGCTGTTCTAAAGTGATCTTTCTGTCAATTAATAAGCAGGTCTTTTAAAGTGTTACTAATTTAAAAAAAAAGAAAAAAAGAAAAAATTAACCCTGACATTTTTGTCTTCACAAAAGATGTGTGAGAAAGGATAGTGCTGGTGAAAGCAATGTAATTCTTAATGCTGCATTTAATTTTTCAAATATTTTTTCAAAGTTCTGACAAATAAATCTCACCTACGGGAATAGGAGCTGCAATACAAGACAATTTGTTTTCAGACTGTTCTGTAACAACATTCAGCAGTGAGCCAGACAAAACCACACAAGCTTAAGCAGAAGTGACTGAGCCAAAAAATAATTGCCAAAACCATATACCAGGTAGTCAGATTAATAATAATAAAATATTTTTTCTCCCACAGTGCTTCTTATTAACCAGCAACAGGACTTAATCTTTGTTTTGCCTGTTACAGGTTTTGCAAGAGACCTCCTGGTTTCTTGGGTACTTCCTATGAAAAACAGTGTATCAGATTTTCATTGTGTTCAGGAATGTAAATAACTTGTACTTTTAAGACTGGTCTCTGCTACAGGAAGGATACATTGTCCACCTAGTGCCATGGAAGGTCTAAATGTCCATAATTTAATATAAAATTCAGTACAAGATTTGCCTTTCTGTCCAATGATTTCACAACATTTTAGCTTGGGGAGTCTGTAGAACTGATTCACATGTATTTTCATTTTCCCTTAATTAATGGCTGCCCAACAAGACCTAACTCTATTGCTCTTTTCTATATGTTGTTTGTGTCCTCATCCAGAATTATATCTACAGAGTTTTCATTAATCAAAAGATTACAGCCATTTCATTTTACCGGATTTTGTCTTTTTTACAGAAACAGAGATTCTTTCATTAGTTTCACAGAGAAATTCTTTTTTCTTAATTATCTCTTGACAGATTGGGAACCACTATTAAGTCACACTAAAATTAAAGTGTTGATTTTTTGCTTCCAATAGGGCAAACTTCTTCTGCAGAGAGGGAAGGGATGAAGGAGCAGTCATCCATTGCCATCTCTGTAAGGAAAGGGAAGAACTCAGGATCTTAGAGCTCTTGCTATGGAAACTTCCCCTTAATATTTTCTCTATTTTGCCTTCATTGCAGTAATATGTCCTGGGATATACCTCTTCTCTATGGTTGTTTATCCAGATCTCAATTCTCAATTTAGATTAGAGTAACTGAAAAATTATTTAAAGTAGTTCTGTATACTGTCACCAGAACGCAATATGAGACAATGGACAAGTGTAAACTTATACCAAAATTTCTATACACCTTATGGTTCTCACTTTGTTCCTCTTCCTGTCAACCACAGATTGGCTTAATGTCCACGGGAAAATCAGAAAAGGGTGGTGTCCCACTCATAATTAGGGTTCATACCAAGACCAGTGCCATTGAATATGTTAATCAATTACATAGTGGGATTGAGTGCATTCTCACAAAGTTTGTGGATGACACCACACTAAGTAGTGCAGTTGCTACACTTGAGAAGAGGGATGCCACCCCCCTCATCTAACTCAGTGAAATCCCTTGAAGGTCCCTTGACAGGCTGGATGAGGAAGCCAAAGCGAACCATGTGAAATTCAACAAGGCCAGGTGCAAGATCCTTCACTTGGATTGGTGCAACCCTTAGTATCAGTGCAGACTGGGTAATGAACAGAATGAAAGCCACTCTGCAGAGAAGGACCTGGGGATACAAGTGGATGACAAATTGGATATGAGCCAGCAAAGTAGCTTTGCAGTCCAGAAAGCCTATATCCTGGGATGCACCAAAAAAACCCCAAAACCAAACAAGCATGGTCATCAGGTTAGGGGAAGTGATTCTTCCCCTCTACTCTGCTCTGCTAAGACCCCTGGAGTAAGACTACCTGGAGTAGTGTGTCCAGTACAGAGGTCCTCAGTACTACAAAGATAAGGTCTTGCTGGAGCAGGTCCAGAGGTCCACAAAAATGGGCATAGGGTGCGAGCATCCTTCTATGAGGAAAGGCTGAGAGTTGGGGTTGTTTTGCCTGGAGAAGAGAAGGCTCCAGGGAGACTTTGTTGTGGCCTTTCAATATATAAAAGGAGCTTGTGATAGAGACTTTTTATCAGACCTTTAGTGACAGAACAAAGGGCAATAGTTTTGAACTGAAAGAGGGTAGGTTTAGTTTGGACAAAAGGAAGAAATTCTTTACTGTGATGGTGGTGGGACATGATCACAGGTTGCCCAGAGAAGCTGTGGATGGCTTATCCCTGGAATTGTTCAAGATCATGTTGAGCAGCCTGATTTAGTGAAAGATGTTCCTGCCTGTGGCAGGGTGTGTGGACTAAATAAGCTTTGAAGGTTCCCTTTAGCTCGAACCATTTGAGTCTATGGTAGATGCCCCCTCTAAACACTGCTTCCTGCTTAAACAGTTCTTTGTTTGGACTGACCTTTGCTGCTTAATATGTAGAGCATGAGTATGATGATATAAATATAAAGCAGTTTTCTTAAAACGAAGGAGAGAAATAGCAGATATTTTGCTAAATTCTGTTGCCTTAGTTTATAATTTCTGTCAAAGAATGTGATTCATGTATGTCTTCAGCATACTTTATTAAGAAAATTTCATACAGAAAAAGGTTTTGTGAAAGTAAATATTACCCAATTTGGAAGTAAAAAGCCCTAAGGGAAACTGAGGTTAACAGGATTTGTATTATGACCCTGGAAAGACACACTGTGAGACTGCAGTTATCTCACCAGCATGTTCCATGCTGGTTGCATATATTTGTAAAAGACACCGATGATTCATATGTAAACATTTTAAATAAAGATTTTCTTCATTTTCCCACAGACTTGCTGCTTTCAAACAGCTGCATCCCATTCCTGGGCTCAACAGAGGGGCTTGATTTTCGAACCCTGCTGCTAGATGAGGAGAGGGGCCGGCTGCTAATCGGGGCTAAGGACCACATCTTCCTGCTCAACTTGGTTGATTTAAACAAAAATGTAAAAAAGGTCAGTATACTTTCCACAGAGTTCATCTCGTAAGTTCAATTTTTTTCCCTTTTTCATTGTGCAATACTGTGTACCAGGATTTGATAATCTCACCTCTCACCACCATAGTTTCACAGGTTATCTTTAATAAATTGAATTTCTTATGTTTTGTGACCTCCTGTCAGACTACATGGAGGAGCCCTGCAGTGCATGAAAGTAATATCAGTATATTGGTAAAAGAGACAGAAATGCAGCTCAGAGTTCTTGCTTCTTAATTTTTCTGGTCATGGTCACCCTCATCGAAATGAAAGCATTTGGAAGAAGATAGCTGAAGACAGCTCTTTCCTTGCTTCCTGGCATCACTGGGATTACATTACTGTGATATTAAAGAGAACAGAGGCAATTTGTATGGTTTAGATTATAGTAAAAATGTTAGTGGCAATTTTAACATTTCTAGTAGTATCTAGAATTACTACTGATAGGAGAAGCTTCCACTGGGATCTACTGTACACCCTTGTCTGAGCCCTGTGACACTGTGTGAACTCCAGATAGTAAGATGGCAATCTAGTATTCAGTATTTCTAGCAGACATTATGAGCTTTTACAAGCACAGTTGATGGCTACTTGTACAAAACAGATTCTTGCACAGGAACACACATGAAAGCTGCTTTCTTGCTTGCTCCAGATATGCTACTTACATGAGGAAAATTCAAATTCTCAGCTGTGTGATATTTTCTTTAAGCACCAGGAGGAGGTTTTAAATTACTGTGTTCTGCTGTCAGCTCTGAAGAGGTAACTGACCCTGAATTAATTCAACTGAAATGCTGGGGCTTAGCAGGTGTAACAGGAGACTATTTTGCCACACATGTTTGAGTGCAACACTTGCTGTCTTTGTGTAGAAGAGATACAATACCAGGCTGAATATCTTATTTCTTACTTTTTTCATCTGCTATGCACCATATGTCAGTTTCCTTAAAGCTCAGATTTTGAGCATTTCAGGAAATTTCTTCCCCGAGATGCTTAATCAGTCACTTAACTTACATCTTCCATTTTTGTAGTTTACTCAAAAAGCAGCACCTCCTCCTGATAACAACATTATTCACATTCAGATTTTCAGATTATAGACTGATTTCTGGCATAGGCTTTCTGTAAAAACAAATTTTGTTTGTGTGCAAAGGAGATTTCAGTTTCTGTGGGATGCTGCTTACCTCCTGAGAGATGCTGAGTGCTGTCACCTCCCATTATGTTCAGTGGGGCTTGATTAGTTCAGAGCTTTCTGGAGGTGGTAGCACCCTGCATGATCTGGCCCTCCATCCAAGCTGGTAGCATTTTCCCTTTAGCCAAACCACAACTGATCATTATGGGTGTTGTGCTTTCCAAGAAGAATAGAACACAGACGGAGCCAGTAGAATTAGTGTGCAATCAGACGGTGCCATTTAATAAAGAAATTGTAGAGCAAAGGTTCTGTTTACTGTTAAATAGGGTCTGTTGCAGTAGGACAAGGGCAATGGTTTTAAAGTAAAAAAGGTTAGATGCAGACTAGATGTAAGGAAGAAGCCTTTTGAAGTGAGGGTGGTGAAAAACTGGAACAGATTTCCCAGAGAGGTGGTAGATGCCCCATCCCTGGAAGTGTTTAAGGCCAGGCTGAGTGGGGCTTTGAGCAACCTGATCTTATTGAAGATGTCACTGCTCACTGCAGGATGATTGTACTAGATGACCAAAGGTTCCTTCCAGCCCAAATCATGATGTGAGTCTATGATTTTACGATTTGAATGAAAATTTGCATTTGGTAAGCTGAATAGATAATGTATACTTACATATCTGGAAGAATGGAATTAAAATTCATAACCGCTTGTACATCTGGACTAAAGAAATGATCGTCTGCAGATTCACATACTTCCACTTCTCAGTTTAACCATTCAGGTCATCCTTAACTTTTCAGACCAAACACGGAGACAAAGTGTATTTAAATATCCAAAACTGACTGCAAAGCTATGCAGAGTATTCTGATGTGCTGATTTCCAAGGTTTCTTAGGGAATTCAGCAACTTCAGAAACTTACCCTCTTGGGTAACTAACACAGAAACTTACCCTCTTTGGTAAGTAACACAGGTAACACAAAACCTGTATTTCACACAACTGTTTCTGTTTGTTTCCTCTGTGCTGGACTGGTAGAAATGTGTTTTGGGAGGGAAGAGATGAGGAGATGAGATGAGATGAGATGAGATGAGATGAGATGAGATGAGATGAGATGAGATGAGATGAAGGAAGTTGCATGAGAAGTTATGCATAAATCTCAGTCCCTGACAAGGTTTCAATGCTAAAGGATACTCTCCAGTAGCAGAGAAGTGTCAGAAAGTAGCATTTGCCTGTGCTGTGTTTAGATTGACCATGGTTTGGGTTGGCACCAGTCCAGGCGGCTCACTTCCAGGCTTTCCCTGTGAGAGGAAACCACACATGTTGGGACTACAAGGGTCTGAAGTGTCTCCTTTGTACTTCTCTGGAGTAAGAGTCATCTGTAAAAAAGATATCTCCTTATACACAGCCACTAAAATGAGAGATAATTGATTAGAATATTAAGTTTCTTCCTATAAATGATTTGTTTCTTAATGACTTTGAGGAAGGAGGGTTAAAACCAGGAAGCTGAGGCTGGTGAGAGGTGTAAGAACTTTGTAGGAATGTTGTATATATGGTTTCATTACTTTTAAAAAAAAGACTGAACATAAACTGTAGAATGCTGTATGCTGGACAGATTCAGATTACTCTAAGTAAACTCTCAGATACTTATTGTACTAGGAACTACTGATACCCCAAAAAGTCAAATAAGGGTCCTCAACAGTTAATTCACAGAAGATCCTCATCTGTGAATATAATTATTTGGCAAGATCATATTATGCAGTCTGATGCTCTATATTCAGGTATTTCTGGAATAGTATCCAAGGAAACACCCAAAGCATTGTATCTTTTTCCCTCCTTTGATGTATACGTATACATATTTAATAACATTTTTATGACCTTACTATTTACTTAAATTTGCTAATTTAACTCACAGATATTAAGTTATGGCTTTATTTCCTGGTATGTTTTTCCTGAGGAAATAAATCAATTGTTCTAATTTCTTAAATCATTGCAATTTTTATTCAATTTATTGCGTAATTGGTTGAAAACTTCTTTAGCTGTCAGCTTGAAAAAAATACATCCAGTTTCCAGTATTTGCAAATCTTATTATAAAGCAACAATAAATGACATAGTCTAATAGAAAAGTCCTCCAGAATGAAGGACAAATGTAGAGAGCTAAAATGGTTGCACTCTACAAATATCTAAAGCTTAGTAAAAGACAAGTAATCCTCTTTCTCTAGGAGGGGTAAAATTTCTGTGAGCTATGATCCTGAATAGAAGCCTCTAGCTCAGGAATAGCATTATCAGGTGCTATAGTCCTTCTTGAAAGATCTTGAGATGCCTGATAAGTATTGTCAGCTATTTATAATTTGGAGGATTTGTAGTTCCATCCTATAAATAAAATAAAGATGTTCAGCAAAAGAAAGCAGAAAAGAGCAGAGGCAGCATGCATTTTTCAAGGAAATACAAATGCGGACAATAAATCTGAAGACAACTTTGTCATAATCAGTAGAAATGTAGTGTAAAATAAGCATATTCTATGTTTAATAGAATGAGAGACTGGAAAGCCTGAGAAGAAATTCTATAGGAGCCATAAGGCCTGGGATTCTGCTGGAAATATTACTTTGGTACATAGGAGGGTTTTTTGAGTTTACCTAAAGCCTTTGTTAATTTACTCCCTAAACTAAATAAATATTGAATAGAAAATATTTTCAGCTAGGTAAACCTTTTAAAAACTGCTGAAAAGAAATGGTGCACCTTTCTGTAAGCCCTGTGCTCTGTGTAAGTGGGGTTATATGTCAGCACTATTATCACTGTGTAATCCGCAGCGCGACCCGCCCATCTCTGCAGGAATAGGAATGCTATCAAGGGCTGACAAGCTTTTGAAAAGCTGCCAACCTGCAGGAGCTGTCAGTGCTAGAAGACACAGCCACATGTGGGCCAAATAGATAAACATGTCAGATCCCCAGTAGCAGTATCTAACCAGAACCACAGCAATCCTAGGTGGAAGAGAGCGTCTCTGTTATTTCCTTTTGCATTGTTGCCATAAATTACATTTCCATAAACATCCACTGTCATTTTTATATTTTACCCCTATGTTTAGGTATAAAGAACCACCAGTATCCTGCTCACTGAAAGCTTTTATACATATTGGGCTTTAGGTTTTTTCAAAGGTAGGATTTGTCTTCAGTCTACAGTGAAAAACATCACGAGGAATGAATGCCATTTACCCTAAAATCCTGGTGTACGGTTTCCTTTTAGGAGAAGCAGGTGGTACTCAGAAATCTGCTATGACTGCTTTGTGGAAAGTGAAGTGTAAAAACATTGCAACTTTACAAAATTTAATCCAGTGTAAACAAGATCAGCATCTGGTCTATTTCCTTTAAGCTTTTACATACGCTCATAATGTACACATGAAAATGCCCTTTAGAAAAGAAAACCTGAAGTACTGAAAGCACTGGCTGCTTCTAAAGTTGTGTTGGAGAGTGGATTGCAGTTTAGGAGGGAACTGTGGCATGTACAGATCTTGCTTCTTCTGAGACAGATGCAACATAAGAAGCCCATTTGGTTCTAATAAGAGATTTCACTCTAACAGCCACCTGCCAAATTTAAGCTACCAAAAAAGTCTGTGAATGTGTCATCCACATACACAACTGTTATTTCTCTCTGACTTGCAGTGGATTTTACTCAATGTGTCAGCAGTGTGAAAATAAAGAATTTCACTGAGTTGATCCTCATACCTTCTCCGTCCACTCCCCACACCCCATGCCATATGAAATTGTCTTTTGGAGATCCTGTTTTCTGCTACTATGAAGGAATTTGAGATGGAAATTCCAGTCACATGTCTCACTGAATGTATAAGGGTATGGGAATTAGTGTGTCAGGTGTAGGAATATCTGTTGGAAGAGGGAAAATCTATTTCAGGTAAGTAAAAGAGATGCAAGAATGCATTCTTGGCATTTTAGGGATCTCTTAAGTATTTCTGAGATAAAACAGTTGAAAAAAAAAAAAAAAAAGGTGAAAAATCTGCTCCTAAATACAGTCCAGTTAGATTTCAAAAACAGGGAGAAATTCAGATAAGGAACTTAGATGTCTCAACTTCTTTTGTTGATAACTTTAAAATTCCAGAGTACAAGTACAGTGGGAGCCAGTCACAAGAACAGCTCAGAGTAATCTTCCTCTTAGAATTTGTATATGAGAACAATTTGTCCAGTTCCCCAAGTTGTGGACTTCCCATACTGCACACATGAATGCAACAGATGTGAGATATTTAGAGAGCAAGTGGTATACTTGCATGCTATGTTAAAGTAGGGTAATTTTCCCATTAATTAAAATATCTTTTATATTGAGCAAAATAATGCTAAAAAAAACATTAAACTCTTTGCAAGCATTGTTGTGAAAATCAATAATTTTCTAATGCTTGTGGTAATTTTCAGTGAACTGACCTGGAGTCAGTATACAGAAGTGACAAATCTCATAGTTCTCAGGAAGCAATCCATGAACACCCATTCTTACTGTATTCTCCTGTGATATTTATGATAATTTCTTACACAGCAGTGTGGCAGTGTTACTGGATCACTGTTATATCTTTTCTTGGTGCTTCTCTATCTTACAGTTTTGCTTTGCTTTTCATTTTTCAGCTATGAATTGCTAAGTTTTTCAGGAAAACAAACAAACCCATCACACTTTATTGTCATTTTATTAGTGGGAAAATTGAGACCTGACCATCCCATATCACAGGACAATGGCAAAACTGGGATTAGACTCCTGATATACTTCAGTGGTTTTGGCTCATGTTGCCCTATTTATGTGCTTTATGGTCAGATTGGGTTAAGTCATGAATATGTTCTTTTTCCATTTTTATTTTTTTTTTTTTTTTTCATGGAGGGAGTCGTTTCCCATGGAGGAGAGTTTCTCAGAGAGAGTGGATTGCATATGCCAGTGTGACCATAGCTTTATAGCTCAGTCTGGCTTTTTTCTTTAGAAGCTGCAGATGGAATTGTCGTATAGGGAATTCATTCATACCAATGAGCTTTAGCTTCGGAGTTACTGTCTACATGATTCACAAAGCCTTAATGAAGCATTTTGATGCCCTGGAAGCTGAAATTTTATTGCATGCCTTTCCTCAAACATCAATGCAACGGATATGTAGAGCATAGAAAACAACAAAAGGAAGAAAGCAGGCTTTCTCTTGCTGCTTCAAGTAGCTGCTTAAAATCAGTTTATTTTTTTCTGAGTGCTTCTACCACCTCTCATTCCTTCAAAGTGGGAAGGAAGCAATTCCTTTATTTACAGGTGTCAAATTCAGTGAGTGAGTGTTATGAGACACGCTGATCAGTTGATGTCCTTCACTCCAGATACGGACACATCCTGCTGGTGCTACATGTACCACCAATAAAACCCTTGGGTTTCTCGTACAGAGATTTCCCTGATAGAGAAGTGCTTAAGTACGTGTGCAGCACCAAGCACATGAGAGGCTCCAGTGAAAACCTCAGGGCCACTGAAAGTCATCGACCTCAATGGGACACTTAAGTGCTTGCTGCTGGCATGAGTGTGACTGTCGTGAGGACACAAAACTGGAAGGAGTCACACTGGTCAGTTTGTCTCACTCCCTGCTATCAGCAGCAGCTACCTCATCTAGCTGTTATTCCTTTCATAACTTGATCCAAATCTGCTGCAAGGGGCCTTTTGGGATACTTTTTTAGGAGAGTCATTGCTACAGACCAGACCCTCTTTAATCTGACGCTTCAGATTTATTTATTTTTAGCCTGCAATCTAAATGTATTTATGTCTAGTTTTTACCCATTTCCTTTGACTGTTTATAATTCTGGTCTTCATAGCCACTTGATTCTTCCTGCATAATATTACCAGTCTTCATTTGTATTAGTGATGCTTCCCAACTTTGGAACATCTGCACGTGTTGCAGAGTGCTGGGTTTTTTCCAAAGCTACTGAAGGGTATACAAAATAAGATGAGCTGTGACAGTATTCCTTAAGGAACCACATGTGCAACTTTTTATCACAAGTACTTTACTTACCAGACTATTTTTTCTTGTAATATTGCCAATTTTTGTCAGCTGAGCTAATCAATTACTGTGTGACAACTTATGAAATACTTAATTGGAGTCTGACACTGAGGAACTCTACTACATTAATGTGGTGTGGGATTCAGCTTTAATATTAAAGAAAAACATTAGGCTGGAATAACAGATCTTTACCAAGTCTTCTGTACCACACTGCATTTTCATTGGAAACTAACTAAAAATTTATTTTGACACATTACAAGCAGTTTAAATAAGTCCAATAGGTCTGTAATTTGCACAGATATCTTGTATTCTTTCTCTTTTGTATTGTGACAATATACAGTATTTTCTGATACTTTAGTAAAGTCCTGCTTCATCCCTTATAAGTGTTTCTTGAAAAATCTGTAATTTCATACTGCAGTTTCTTTGGAATAAGAGTTCCCTTCCCCCGAGAATTTATAGTCCGAATGTTAGGCTAGGAACAAAGTTAGATAGAGCAACATAGATACAGAAAGATGAAGAAACTACTCACTTGTAAACAATATTGATCAATATTCATCAGAGATGACAGCTGAAATAAAACTCTTAGAAGTGAATTCAGATGTTACTTAAATATATATGTATAAAGATGTATATGTCATCCACACATCAATTTACGTATGTAAATAAACCTCTGTTTTAATTTTTTTTTTTGAATTTCCTTTTCATTCATTTCTTACAGTAAAAATGCAGTTTTAGAAGAAAAATGTTTCTTTTTAAAATGAATCTGCTTTTGATATGGAAAGGACCTTTGTGGTTTTTAGTGTTTTGTTTTAATCAGGAATCAATTTCCAGCTACCTTTTAAAGTGATATCTTATCTGTCCTACACTTATGTACTACTTAATTTTGTACTCCTGGGAGGTTTTCTTTCACTCTTCTAGTAAAGAACTTATTAACTTTAACTTATTAGGAGATTTTAATTTCTTTCCTGTTGCTAAATTTGAGAAAATATTTGTAGAAGGATTTAAAAGTAATGGTATTTTTTTTTAATTGGACTATGGAAGATAAAATCAGGAAATCATGACAGTAGACGACCTTTGGAATTTTGATATGGATATTTTGCAAGGAAAATAAACTTAAGATTAAGAGAAGAAAATAATCCTGGTAAAGTATATAGTTCATGTGTTTCAACTAGTTATTCTTGCCTTAAATTCAATAAATACACCTAACTATTCCAAAATTTTTCTAGATATTTCAGATACATATGCAACCATAAATATATTCTATATATAATTTTGTATCATTAAAATATTATAAATTAAAGTGTCAGTGTGGTTGTCACCATTAGTTTGTATTGGTCATTCGTGTTCTTTTTTCTTTCTTTGAGGTTTTACTTTTTGAGGAACTTAGGAAAAAGACTGTCAAATAAGATGAGAATTCATTGTGAATGCCATTGTGAATTCAGCATGTGCACTGTAAAAAATTATAAAACAAATTGACCAGTGTCAAAGCTCAAAGATTTTAAATATAGGAGAAACCACTGGAACATCTAGTCTAACGTTTTGCATACTGAGAGACTAAATACTTACCTGAATAAAATACAGTAAAACTTAATCTCACCCCCTACAAAAAAGCCAATGCAGATGCATGTAAAAATTTAGTGAGACTGTTTCACAGTTGTGAAGTTTCTTGTGTGTTAGTGTGTGAGGGAGCCAGACCTGTGGTACTGTGACACAGTATATAGCTTAATAAAAAATTAAGTTTATGCTTTCTTGCTCAACACATCAGCTCATTATTTATGATGCAATTTTCTTGACCCGTTACAATTTAGAACTGACAGTTTCTGGGAACCTCTAATTTCTCTTATGGAAAGCAAATAAATATCACTTTAACTCCCCCATATATAATTGCAAATTGATTTTACAGTTGGATCACTTAGCTTCACTTTTCATTGTCTAATACAGCCTTGTAAAATGTGAAATACTAGGCTGCTGAGTAGCCAGAAAGTAAAACAATTGATTTTTCTATGATAATTTATTGTGGTCAATTATCATAGAAAAGGGGGAAGGGAGATATATCTCAGCCTGACTGGTCCCACTGCAGGAGAAACACTGTTTCCCATGAAGGAATCTGTACAAGAATTGTGAGATGTTTATTCAGACAGATGTCTCTGAATATAACTGGGCCTCCCAAAGCAGGGATCCAGTTCTTCTGTGGAGGCAGCAAGGACAGCTAGGCACTTTTGAAAGCTTACAGAGGGACAGCTTCTCTGCCTAAATGAATGCCTAAACTTTGGCCAAAAAAAATCTCAAAAAAACCTCTCAAAGACCTCTAACCTTCTCCTTTACTGATACAGGGATCTTGGGCAGAATTAGGTATAAATTTTATATAATTGTCTATATTTTAATTGTCCAGAAGTATTTGGATATCCACGAACTTTCTTCCAACTGTTCCTTTTCATCAGTTTTTGTCCACTGGCACCTCTTAAGTCTTGGTCTCTCTCCTTAACCAGTGGCACTAGGGCTAGACCAGTGCTACAAGTGAGACCCATTCTACTCTTCTCAGGCAGAGACCAGTTGAGTTCATTGATGGTGTTACCCAATGGCTTGCAATATTCCCAGTACTTGCCTCCATACTTTCTAGCATTATAAACTGTGTGAGCTGGACACACTGGCACTGCTGATTTCAGGCTGTGTTATCCTACCTGGATGCTATCATGATGTCATTTTGAAAAAATGCTCTGGGAAAGTAGCTCTTGGTGCTCCAGTGCTGAGATGTCATATTACCTTATCTCTGACTTAAAGTAAATACAGCCGTAAAGGGTTAAGGTTTAAGTAACTTAAAATTGATTTCTTTGCAGAAGGCTAACATGTCTGTTTTCACTGGAAAGAGAAGAAGGAGAATTAAAGTGAAAAGAGTTTCCAGACTGAAAGAAACACTGGCTGCAGGTTTTGGAGAGGGCACAGGGCACTCTTGCTTTCCTTACCTGTGTGGGGACTCAGCCCGTGTATGTGGCAAGCCACATCCTTCAATATGCCAGCTAGCTGAAAGGGAATATGATAGCAGTTAATTCCTTTTGTGTGTTGTTGAGTTGTTCATCCTTCCTTGATGATGATTTTTTTCCTAATGCAAAGTATAATAATTCTTTAGTCATACGTATTTCACAATTTAAGATTTTATAAAGTGTGATTTGAGACTCAACACTACTCTTAAAGCATCTGTGACTATTAGTCATCTGATTATTGGTTCTTGGGAGTAGAGGCAATTTCCTAACCAATATTTCTCAAAAATTAGTGTGATTTGTTGCTGTTGTTATTATTAGTAATGAGAACTGGCCTTGCTTTGTCAAAACAAGAAGGAAAAAAGACCTGTGTTTAGGATGGTTTTCTGAAGCCTTTAGTTTATATTTTGGATTTAATAGAATCAAATATATTCTCAGTAGCATCTAGTTTTGACTGTTTAATTGAAATCAGTGAGCCAGAAAGATGAGGTGTTGTTCGTAGGTACTTCTGCACTAACATAAATGAGTTTACAATAACTGATAGTAATTTGTCATCTGGCTCCATCTACACCCAAACCCCAATTTACAGAATTCTGCAGTGCAGGTGAATGAAGAGAAACAACAATAATATGTGCTACCAGTTATCTAAGGTACATGGTGCTCCTTTAAACTTTCATGTCATTGTCCCAATAAATTCAGTGTAGTGTTGATGAGTGGCATTTTTAAACTCTGTGCTACTGATTTCTGTCAAATGTACTTTTTATTCTACAAATTTCCTTACAGGTACCCATAATTTTTTTAACAAACCTTCATTTTAAAATTGGCAGTAGCAGCTACATATTTTTGTAATGGCTTTACCAAGTTCACTGGGACAAATTCTTCACAAATGTAATTTTCCTTGTTTTGCGGTCAATTTAGTTTCCAGGTGATATGAGTCATCATAGCTTGGAGAAAAAATGCAACTCATAATGGTGACAAGGTGTGCTAGGCAGCCATCAACTAAGTACCCTTAAAAAGTAAATATACTGAATGAAAAATATAACAAAGAACAGGGGGGTTGATTTAAATCCTCTTCACTTTTTGCAATTGAACTCTGAATTTGAAGTAATGTTCGTTTAAGTTTCCATGCAAATTCCTTCAACAAGAATAAATAAGTTTTTACTGTTCATTCAAAGAAATAGTTAAACTACAGTCACAGGACAATTTATAATATTCATAATAGTCTTATGGTCTTGTTACAGATTTACTGGACTGCAGCAAAAGAAAAGGTAGAATTATGCAAATTAGCTGGGAAAGATGCCCATGTAAGTATGGTGTATATATATATTTTTAATGCTGTGATTATTGTATATCTATGGATGTGCTTCTAGATGCACAAAATGGGTTAGGAAACTGTTTTTAAAACCCTTTTCCTGGACTGATGAACTAACATGTTTTTTTCTTCATTACAAAAAAATGCTTCATTTCTTTTTCTTTAAAGTTTAATATTACAAGAAAAAAACCAAAACAGTTCAGTATCGCAAGCAGCAATCCTACTAAGGTATTCTTTTATGTGATAGTTGCAGTTGAGAGTTGAATGGACTTTCCTCTGAAATGCGTCCCAGGGTATATTCCCCTGAAATCCTTTCTTTCCCATCAAACTGCTTCTTTTTTCTTGGTTATATCCTGAACGTAACTTCATTATAATTTATTAACAGAACAGAGTAGCAGAGCAGAGTACAAATTAACTTAATTTGCAGACAACCATAGTCAAGGTTAAAAGAAAATCTCAGACTCATTAGCTTTTCCCTGGAACCACACATCTTCTTCAGGAAGTCTCTTTAGGAAGTATATTAAAGGTGCATTCATATATAAAACAAAACTTTCATACCTCATTTGCATGGCACAGATTACATCATGTGTCTAGACCCACTATAAATGTAAACTTTTCCTGTCTGTGTAATATATTTTTTCCTTTTTTTTTCACAAATCCTGTGATTTCCGTCCAGCTTGTCTGTTACCAAGTTGGACACCAGCTCAGAACACTCTACTGAGCTCTTTGCCTGAGGAATTTCAACTTTTTATCCTAACTTATTGCTACCCTTATCTTTACAGCAGATAAAAACTAAACAACACCTCTTCTGAGCACTGGGAAAATTCTGATACTGGTCTATGTGGAGGATTAGTGCAGATCTATTTCAACACTAAGACAAAGGGAAAAGGACTAGAGTGGAGAATATTTGTTTTGAATTTAGATCAGAAATAATCTCCTTTTTGCTTTCTACATTGTTTCTGAAGCTTGCCTCCCACAGATGTAGGGTGGCAGCTTTGACATATGCATAGCTCTTGTGTATTCCCTCCTAAGCACCTTCTCATAGCTGTATGTATTTATTCATACACAAAACATACCCTTGGAAGTATACCAAAGCCCTTTGGTCCACCAAAATTATTTCTATAGTGCAGTCTTTGGTGTTGAACCTTGTTCAGGACTCTGAAATGTGAGTAAAGGCAGGATTGGTAGCCAGACTAAACCAGTGGCTCTCCAACCTTTGCCCAGTTGTTGACAGAGGTTGTTTACTACAGCACAGGTGGAGCAGATATCCTCCAAACTGAGCTTTAACCACACAGCTTCTCATGGCTGTAAGCATTATAGCAGAATTCAGCTTGCAAGTCTGATTAATGAACTGCCTACTAGGTAGTGACTGCAAAGCTGTAGATGTCACAACTTTGAACGATTTAGTAAACAGTCTTCTCCACTAGGCTTGAGTAAGTACTATAACTGTATCCTACTAGAAGGTATAATATGAAACATTAAAATTAACTTTTCTTGTTGTTTTCCCAATAGACAGAATGTGCCAATTTTATCAGGGTTCTTCAGCCCTACAACCGAACCCATGTTTATGTCTGTGGCACAGGAGCCTTTCACCCTCTCTGCGGATACATTGAACTCGGAACTCACAAAGAGGTAATTTAATTTCCTCACCACTCTGACATGTCAAGGAATAACCCTCATCTTGTTTAGCATTGATCATAGGCTGGAGAATATTATGTGAGTGTGTAAAAAATGAACTGACAGCAGCTTGCATAAATAACAGGATAAATGGTGGATTTTGCAAATCAGACGGGAACTCGTTCTCACATTTGATATGTGTGTATCCCTTTTAAACAAAGCACTTCCCTCAGTAGGCTTAATACACAAAGTTCTTCAGAATGACACTTTTGTATGATTAACTAAGTGAAGAGAACACTTACCACAGATGTCTTTGTAGTAAGTCATTTCCTCACATGCTTCTGCTTACGTACACACACACACATGCAGAGTTCAAGATGACACACATAGTTCTATTTTTAATGTAGATACAACCTTGGTCCATAGAGATTTCGTATTCCTTGTGCATGAGATTGTAAATGGTCTCTCAGTTCGAGCCCATGATGGCATCCCCCGTCTTTACAGATGGTTTCCAGCCCTATAGCTAAGTAGGTGCTGGGTATTCTCTATCACTTGTGGCATATTCCTGAACTGAAGTTAGCAACTGATTGGTCTTCATTTGCTGGTGACAAAGAAATCTCTATCCTAAGTGGTAAATGTTTGAGACATAACCCCAACAACAGAAGCATTCTGGTGTTGTGTCAAGCAGCCACTTAGTACACAAGTCTCTTTTTAACTCCTATATGAATAACACTTTGGCTATATTTATAACAAAGGCTCTGTTCTCAGACAGTGTTGAGATGTGAACTGTCTGGCTGCTTGCTTTTTGTGCCGCTTTCCTATGCTGCTGTAGAAATAAACTTCTCTTTTCTTTGGATCTTGCTGAAATTCTAGAATATTGATGTCTAATGATGTGTTATTAAATGAAACAATGAAATGAAATAGGTACCCTGATATGGAAACAAGGACAGATGTTCACAGAAAAAAAAAGAGAAAGAAAAAAACAACCAAACATAAAACAACAAAGAAAAATGTTATTAATGCTTGCTCAGCCTGAGAATCATCTGAAACCCACACAATTTGTGTTTTGGTCAACCAGCCCAGAGGGGCTGCTTCTGTTACAGAAAACTGAAGCTGCCTGGAATCTGTATGTATGGTGGTGGTCTTTCCCTAATAAGACATTAATTCCACTGGCCTTGTTTCATCTAAGCTGTATAACTGGACATGCAACAAAATAATTTTTTAGGTTTCTTTGCTTCACTACTTCAGATACTCCAGTTGAAGCAATGGAAATTTTATATCCCTTGTATCATGCTGATTCCTTAGCCTGAATGATCAAATACACAGCTGAATTCAACAGAACAGCTCTCAGCAAGAGTATAAGTAAAGCTCTGGTTTACCTCTGGGTCATTAGTAGGATTCCTTATTCACTCTACCATTGCACCTTTAACTACTTCATTTGTGAAGGCTGTTTTCATCAGACATTATGAAATTATGGATTTGGTCTGATTGTTCAGTCTGGCAGCCAGTCTAGACAAGGGGTCTGTCTCAATTAGACATGACCAATTACCTTATGAGAGGAAATGGAAGAAGAATCCCAGTATTGTGTTTCCTAATCCCCTCACTGTCTCCCAGTACTGCCTCTCTTTTGCATTCCTCCTTGTTGCTCAGCTGCAATGGGAGGTTGGGCACTACTTGTGTCTTTTCTGATGGTGCATCTCTTCTGCAGCCTTTTTGTGAATGAGCAGCTGTGAATGGCATGAGGTATATTTTGCTTTTCCTTCTTGGGTCCCAAGCACCCCACAGCCATCGTCTTTGCACTGCCTTTGACATGGCAGGGGGGTGCTGAGGACAGACCCATGGGTGTGAATTTAGTAGGGAGATGAAAATTTCTCCTGGTTGTATGAGCAGAAGTGAGGAGTCCCATATGATAACTCAGAGCACTTTTATTGCAGATCCGTTCTGTTAGTTTTCTCTTCTCCCCCCCCCCCCTTAGTTTTTTTTTGTAAAACTCTGGATTATAAGAATGAATAATGGATGTTTGGTAATTAGCAACCTCTACAGGAATCTATATGATGCTTGGGAGAGCCAGGTCCTGAGATAGCTTCACAGAGGCTGTGAAACCAAGCAGTGCCCTGCTGACCTCAGGAAGCCTCTGGTGGATCTGCCCAGCAGTTTGCTGGCCAGTGCCAGTGCTGTGAAAACAGAGAGGAAAACAGTCTGGGTCAGGTGACTCAAAACCACAGCAGACACTGCTTTTGAAGCAGTACAAATCCCCAACGGGATAACACAATTAAAGGGGATTAAAGTCCTAGTCTTGCTATTGCTGAAGTCACTGCCAAAACTTCTCTTGGCTGGTGAAGAAGAGATTTGGCCTGGTTGGTGCTGTTAGCCACAGGTCTCCAAGGGATGCTCATTTCTTTGAAAGCTTTGTCCAAAGTGTAAGCAGAAGTTTAATTCTGTGTGAATGCCTGGTAGTGTCCATTAGTTTGTCTGGGTGAAGTCTGAAATATTTGATGTTTATCTGTAAGGCCTTTGGTCCCTTGAGTACTGCTGGACTTGGAGACAGCCCTTTTTCATGTGATACAGAAGGGATCTGATCTCTGAGCAGCTCAGGATTGCACATGCTAGGAGAAATGAGAATGAGAGACTAATATAACTTTGCATAACATTGCCAGCAAAGATAAAAAAAAGGAAAAGAAAAGAAAGAAAAAGCACCTAAATTTTTAATTTTGTTTTGTCCTCGGTGTGCTCTGATCCACTTCAGTAGGCTATGAATTTGTTTTAACTGATATCTCATAGGTTTGAGAAAGTAAACAGATTTTTTGTTTGACAATTAAATTCTGTTTTGTATCAGCCAGGTTTGCAGGAGAAAATGGAATTAATATTCATAGATTGGAATTGATTTTTCTTTTCTCTTAAGGAGTTTAATTATTCAGTATTCTGGACATTTATCTTCTGAGTCTAGAGGGTTTAGAAGATAACTGATTGAAATAAAAATGTTTGGTCATTTATAATCTGAATGAATGAATGAATATAATTAATGTGTTTTGAAGAAGACTGATCTTATGTGGCCATCTTTGGGCATTAGCTGTCATGGACTCTTAAATCCTCTTGGAAGGCAGAAGTAGAGAAAAAGATAATTAAAATCACTTCATCCTTTTTAAAGTATCTGTTTAAATCATTAAAGTGTTTTGATTTTTTTAAAACTAATTTCAGAAGTTATGTCTCTACAATATACATTAAACCCACAATGATTTTTTTCCTGAACCTTAGTGAGACTTTAAATATCACTGTAGGTAGGGGAGCATGTTAGGAGTACTGCTGTAGGCAGTCTCCCATCTCTAATAGCAGGAGAATTCTGAAAATCAAGTCTTTATACCTGAAAAAACTTGATTTTATTCCTCTGAGCAATCAATTTGACTTCAAAAGGACACTCTCTAGGTTTCAGGTTAAGCATGCTTTTAGGAAACCAGTGAAAGGAACAAGTAAAAAAGTCCATTTTGGCAATTCAAAACTATAGCAAAACTTCAAATTAGTGCTTGCAACAACTGAGCTGTTGATTGCCCAGTGAAAACATCAGGAACAGTTTTAAAATTATTTCTTTTCTTTATCTTGCTCTATGCCCTTGGTCTGTGACCAGAAATTAATCACACTGTATTTGGGAGCTACCGGGAAGGATCTATTGTGAGATTTCTGTATCATTAAGCCCTGTTAAAAATAACAAGAGAGAGCATATGCTGCTTTCATTTAAAAGAGGCTGAACTGTGTCTGCTGCAAACATTATTCAGCAGTCCCTGGAGAAATTTAGGAGTCAGCCAGAATCCCTTCTGGGTCTCCTGTTGCAACACACTCTATCAGCACTTTCCCAAATGGAAGCCATTGACTTTTAAGTACACTCCAGCTTTTAATTTGAGTAGAAATGAACAACGCATCTTTATTTCTGAAAGTACTTGGGTTTTTTGTAAGTTTTGTGTTTCACTATAGAATGAACAGGTTATAGTAAAAAAAATGAGTGAAAAAAAATCCAGATATAGAACAGTAAACAGTAGACTGTAAACGTCGATGTTGAGATGACAGCTGCATGATCTAACACAACTTCACTTCATATATTAATAGAATAGTTGTTTAAGTGAGCTTTTCTCTGCAGCCACACCAGGATAATGAATATTTGTTTATTCTCAGGAAATGGTATTCCGGCTGGATACTCAGAACTTGGAGTCTGGCAGGTTGAAATGCCCTTTTGATCCTCAGCAGCCATTTGCTTCAGTGATGGCAGGTAAGAAACCACAAGAGCCAGGCTTTCCTCTCAGATGTGCAATGGTTTCATACATGAACCTGTGGTTGGAAACTCAGCAGATGACCCCTTTGGAGCCCCTCTGGTGTTAGTTGTCTCTCTGATGCTGCTCTGTACTCTTGGAGCTGAGGGAGCCTTCAGTCTGCAGACACCAAAGAGCTGGAAGAGCAGCAACACAAACAGACATTCAAGCAGCTGGGAAGCCTCTGCCAGTTGAGCAGGATGGTGGTTTCATCCTCACCCAGTCATTTCTCCTTTAAGAAGACAACAAAAAATTCCCACATGGACAGAAATGTTTCAAGCGCTTCTGGGCCTCTTTCTGCAATTATCAATATGTTCTGCCCTTTGAAGTCTGCTGACATCCACTATTTCCATAAATACATTTTTGAGGTTTCTATTTACTCGAGTAGCCACTTCTGAAGCTGGAAGCCTAGGAGCAAGATAGTGCAATCTGCCTGCTGCATGCATCGCAGCACTGTGTGGTCTGACATTTGGTGCCGAGGAATGTCAGCTTGACCTCTGGATTTCGAATCACTATAAGAGCTACTTTTGTCATGGTTTGGTTCATAGCTTTGGACAATTTTCATTTAACTTGTCCGTCAACCATATGAATACAAGATAAGAGTGAAGCACCATGACGTTTTTCATTTACAGCCAAAAAGCAGTGGTGACAATGCTTTGAAGTATCAGTCACTCTGTGTTATAAAAAGAATATGACTAATGTTCAGTCTTTATTCTCAGATAATAAGATAGATGATTTGTAATTCTGACCCAGCAGATGGGGCAGGACTTCCTTTATTAAAAACAATAGATTAAAGCCGCACTTATTCTTCTCATGGACCCCTAGTACTGTCTAATGACCATGAAGTCTATTTTTAAACTGGCATTATAGAGACTTTAACTTTTTTTACTTCTTCTTTTTTTTCTTTTTGTTTTCTTTTTTTTTTTTTTTTTTTTTTTTTTTTTTTTTTTTTAGGTAGAGTGGGACTCCATGTTTTATTATAGTATTGGCTAATTCCAGTAGCACTCTAGTACTCTGACTGCTCTATTAAATCTTGTGAAATGAAAAAGCTGACATCTTTTAGCTAACTAAAACAGGGACTTCAGTACATAAGAATTTTGCAGGCTAGATAAAATTAATGGTCAGCGTGTTGTATTACCCCTTTTCTGACTATGGCTGGTGTCAAGTGCTTTGCCATAGTGTACAAGGAGCATTGTAAAGAGTTACAGGCCTGACCAGGGAATGAGTTCTTGGCCAGTCTTTTGATGATTACTTTATTCCCAGAGTACTAGGAGAGCAGTATAGCTCATGGATAAGATACAATCCTGGGACTCAAGGGAGCTTGGTTCCTGTCTCTCCCATTTATGAGAGGAGTAACCTTTGGCATGTCACTGCTCACTGCAAAATGGTGATAAAGATTGGCTGTATCCTTTAGAAAGCACTTTCTAATCAGTTATGTATATATGAGCTAAATAATATTTCATTATATTTTCACCCGTGTGTGTCTATAATGTGTCTCTGAATTCTACACAGCTTTTTGCCCCAAGTAAATTCCACAGATATATTTGAAAAGCCAGTCTTTTTCACTGAAAAAATCACCTGCTGATCATTCATCTTGTATTACAAATTACTGCCAACCAAAACTGCTCTGGACATAACTGGAACTTGGAAGGAGAGGTACCAACAGCCAAGAGAAGTGATGAAAATGCCTTGTCAGCGTAGGCAAAGCAAGGATGGAGAATTTCTGTTAGCTCTTCAGATTTATCGATCACTGAGTGCCTGTCAGTTAGCAAACACCAATTACCCTGCCCATTCCTCATTATGACAAACTCCTTTCAGAATGCACTATTGTTTCTTCACAAAGGCGACATGCTGTCTGAAAGACATGCTTTCGAATACTGTCATGGAAATAATACATAAGTAACAATAATAATGAAGCAAAAAGAAAGCCGATAGATCTCTTTTTTTGCCAAATAAAGTGTTTGTGGATTGTGGGTTGTGGTATTGTTTAATCCCCACTCCTTCTTGATCTTATTTTTTTGAGTGCATTTTACGTCTTTTGCAAATGAAAACACAAACATGTATATTGAATGGTGTTTATTCTGTCTTCACTCTCAACAAAGGGCTTCTCTCTAAAAGATCTTGTGAAATGTATCCACCCAGAGTATAAGAAAATCTGGAGTAGGAACTCTTGAAAAGGGATTTTTATGTATTATACAGCTTTTCATATGATGATCATTTATGAACAGGAACCTTTTTTTTTTTTTTTACAAACTCCATAGATTTATTGTTGCAAGTCATGAAATGAAGACCAAACTCTTCCAGCCAATTGTATTATCTTGCAGAAAAAAAAAATAAATAGAGAATTGTAAAATACAATATTTGTTTTAAAAAATTAACAGTAATACTGTTTCTTTACCTCTTTTTAGAAAAGTCCTGAGATCTGAAGGAAAACAGAAAATATTGCGCAGTTCTTAAGGCTGTGAATTTTTGCATTGCTCACAAAGCTTGCAGGAGACTAAACAGTAACTGCAAATGCAGCAAGCCCAGTTTACTATAGTATAGACACAGTTTCTTTGAAAAATTAATTCTGGCTGCCTTTTCAAGTGAGATGTCTGATTTATTTTAGTGGGACCACTTGCTAATTCAAAATTATCACAATTTGGATCTGTAGCTATATTCCTACCATTAACATGTCACACAGTTAAGAATTCTTGTACTGCTTAAAATGCTCTTTGTTCCTGAAGTGGTGGATGGCAATAACTTCATCAGGAAAAGGCCAAGTTACAAAATTCCTGTAGTGAAGAATCCATCATGTTTAATACTAAGCTCAAGCCCAGAAGAAGCAAAGCCATCGTAGCTATGGCAAACCTGAGACACAAAGAGCTAACTTGAATGGATAAATGGTTGGGTCCTCTCTGTGGCCCCCTGGTTCATGGTCAGTGCTCACAGGCCTGGGTGCTCAGATTGAATGCACCCTTATACCCTTAAGAGCACAGCACCCATTGAAGCCTAGGGAATTTACTTTTCTGAGTGCCTAGAAGATCTGAAAATGAGACTTGGACTCCTTTATTTCTCAGGCATGTAATTGCAAATATTACCCTCATTTAAAGGCAAGCAACCTCACAGAAGCCAAAATCCTAATAAAATATAAGCTAATAATACTTTAAAACACCAAATGAGTTCATAGGCCAATTAAACACAGGTGTTGTTCACCCAACAAAACACAAATAGATCTAATTTTCTGCATCCCATAGCTGTAGAAACCCTATTTCTTTTTCATTTGCAGACGAATATCTTTATGCTGGAACAGCTTCTGATTTCCTTGGCAAAGACACTGCGCTAACACGTTCTCTGGGCTCTTCTCACGACCACCATTACATCAGAACTGACATTTCTGAACATTACTGGCTTACTGGTAAGATCCCAAACATATGCTGTTTTCATTTGCATCATCCCTGCCTCTCTGAAGTTAATAGCCCCTTCCTTAAATAAACATATGTCCAGTAACTATAAATATAGATACTGTATCATGGTATCTTTGGATTATGTAGGCTTTTTTATAAGAAGCTCAGTGGAACAACATAGCACTTGAGAAACATCACAGAGGTGAAAATGCTAATTATGGAAAGAGTAGGAGCCTATGACCTATCATTCTTTCTGTCTTTTATCTATACATCTGTATAAAGTCCTGTAACTGGAATGCTGGAATGCTATCATGACTTAAATGCTTCTGTTTCCAGTCTTGCTGGAATATTTTTTTTAAAACTTTTTTTTCCGATCACTTATTAAAAGCTGTTCCCTATACCATGTTGAAGTGACAAACTAGAAGTTCTATGTTCTTAGGTAGGAGGTCTTTTTTTTTTTTTTTTCCTTTTTTGAGGGGGAAAAATATTCTTTGTTCCTGTGACAATCATTTTAAAACCACTAAGGGCACTCTAAAATAGCTTCCCAAGCAAAACACTGCTTTTTCTTGCCTGTTAAAAAACATCCTGAGCTACTAAACACTCTAAAAAAATGGCTGCATTTACACCCAGCCAGTCTCAAACCACACACAGAGAAACATGGAAAACTTCGCTCACAAGTTAACCCTCCTCAATTAAAGCATCCCCCTTTTAGCCATCAGCTGTCTTTAAAGATGTGGCAACACTGGCCCTGCTTCAGGATGCCTGTATAACTATTATGGGTGTATTGTAAGGCCAGAGCCTGCTGACCACAGGGCTAAGTTGTCTTCCCAGCAGACAACTTCTAAAAGGGATAATTTTGCCTCCTAACTCTTTGCGACCTCAACAAAAGGAAACATTCTTATTTTGTTTTAATTTTTTTTCCTACCCCTTCTCTCACTTCTTCTAAGCTTTTGCCTTATGTGTCTGCCTAGATGTAAGTCCATAACATCAGTATTTCTGTTGTGAAATGAGGAGGAAAGGAGAAGCCACTTAAAGTCATTTTACCTTTCCAAATGACAGTCTTTTGAACAGATAAAAGAATCTCACATCTGTGACTGCTGACCTATCCCACTTTCATCTCCTGTGCTCAAAACCTTTCTTATCCCATTTCTTCTGTCTCCTGTCTCTCCTTTCTATACATACTTTGTGCAGTGTAGTCCAGAAATGGGCCGTAAATGATAAGGACCAGGAAGGGTCCATCAGACAATTCTTAAACTGTAATTAACTGTTCAATTGAATATACAGTATTATTCACTGATGGCCTTCTGATGTTCATCAGGGAAAAATGTCTGGGGTAGACACTTTCCTCAGGGATACTATAATACCTTAAAAAAAAAAAAAGACAAACTGTAATTTAGTCTGGAGGAGCACTTGGTGTTATCGTCAGAATAGATCCACCTTGATGAGTATTACAGGGTTCAATTTGCAGCCCAAAACAACTTACAACTTAAATATCCAGATCCAAACATTTCCTTATGGCAAATTAATGCTCTTCTCTAAATTAATGCTTCTTCATTGAGCAGTTTGAGTCAAGGGAACAATATAAGAGCACAGAATATACAAAAGGTTTGAGAACTGTTTTTGTGTTTTAGTTTGGAGGGTGAGTGGAGGTTGTCTGCCTTTCTTCTTTCTTCTATATTGATTCATGTTTAATTCTGTTTTCATTTAAAGCATCTGTATTTGTGAAAATTTTCTAAGGAGAATAATATATTAGTATGTCTGGGTTTGAAAAACAGCTTTAGTGTGTAAGAGTGCGACATGAAAATTACCCCACTATATAAATTACTATATAAACACTGAAGACCCCTTATATACTTACATACACATACCTACTCACCTTGGTTCCAGTCATATAAAAAGCTACAGCCACGCTCTGTCTAAGCCTCCACATACACAATCCATGCACTGTTATACTAAGAGGCATAGATATAGATGAGGTGCTTCTAATGTTTTGAAACAGTCCTTTTAAGGTTGGAGAAAATTTTGAGTGCAACTCTAAATGGTGGGATCATATCTGCAATAAGCCATGGGGTAGCCAATATATTTCTAGTTTATTGTATTACATTTCCAATTATACACATTTGTGCTTTCAGCTGATACTGATACAAAGAAAATATTTACTTTATTCCAGGTATAACACTCCCATCTCATCTAAATTTCCTCTTCTCTAAATCTACCACCCGTTTACCAAGCATGTGTTAGACCTTCAGGAAAAGTTGTAGAGTAACTTGAGTAATTGTACAATTAGAAATAAATTATTTCCAGGCATGACTCATGTTTTACTTAAGATAAGCATAAAATATATAACTTGTTTTTTTCCAGAGGGATGAGGAAGTTTTGCTACAATGCACCTTAATATTTTTTAAATTTAGCCTTGTCCTCTTTCTGGAAAAAAGATTATCCTTTCCTGAGGGAAGGGAGGGAAAGACAAAGCATAAGGGAAAAATGCGTAGGATACCTTCCAGTTCCTTGCAGGGCATCTCTATCTTGACTAATTAAGACATGTCTTAATCTCAATGACTGAATAGCAGCTCCACAAAGGAGAGAGGGAGGAAGGCAGTTAATCTTTCCCATGACTCATGCTCACACAGGCTGATACTCCTGCAGGCAGTGGCACTGAAGCCAGAGGGGATGCTGCCTCTGCTCAGACTTCAGCAGAGCTGAAGAATCAGGCGATCCCACGGCCACTGACCGGAGCTGCCTCACCCTTGACTGTGGCCAGGGATGAGGCATGTGGGGCTTGTGGCCCTGCTCTGGAAGGCAAAACCACCCACTTGAACTGAGTTTGCCTCATGCTGGTCAGATACCCAAGCCCAGCGTGGTGGGATGCCCAGGCCCTGGCACACAGGCTGCGCTCAACAGCTGCACATCCCTCCCTCCTTTAGAGGAAGCTAAAGCCACAGTAGGAATGAGTGCTTCCCTGAATTGCATTCACAGAATCGGTCTTTTTTTGGGATTGTTTGGTTTTTTTTTTTCATTGAAATTTGATCATTTTGCCAGGGCAAAGAATTGAAGGCAATGACTTCTTTATATCCTGCCAACTTTGGATGGGATTCAGCTCACTTAGCTGTTAAATGGCAAAACTTAGCATCCTGTCTGAGCTCAGTCATTTCAGTTGTCTGTGTAATTTACAGAGAGAAGTGATACTTCCTGGGTGTGACTTACCCCATCTATCAGAGGAATCTGTTGTAAAATAAAATTAATCATCACTTTCTTCCTTGTGTCCTTCTCTGAGAGAGGACCTGGATGACTATAGGTTAGGATCTTGACTTAGAGACTCAGTTAAAGGTGAGCATCATCCTTTGCATTTTATCATGCTGCATATTCCTGGCAACGCAACTACAAAGAGCTGCTGCCTCCCACTATTTTGGGTTGCTTTTCCATTTCTTCATGTTCTGGGATTTGCTACTTGCTTGCTGTCTTCTTTTTTTCTGAGCCTCATGAGTCTTACTCCTCTGTAAGTTTTACTAAGGCATGCACTGTCTAAAACAGCTTCTGGTGTTACAAGGGTAACCAACAGCAAATATGACCGCTCCAGTGAACCCAGCAGTGGGAGACTAGGTGTAACAGGTCTTTCCACTGGGCCACAAGAGCTTATTTAAAAAAAAAAAACATGAGCAACACCTGAATCTGTTGTACAATCTATTGTCAGAGATCATGATGCCTTTAATCCCGTTTGGTTACAAACAATCTAGCCGTGAAATTAGTATCTAGGTAAAAACTTATACTGAAGCAATTAGGAGGGTATGGCTGTGTGTATGGGAAAACAAACAGTGGTTTAAAATCATCATCATATAATTTGTTTCCCATGCAAAGAATCCAAAACCTTAATTCCTAACCCTAATCCAAAACCCTAAAAGCTGATTTAAATGTATTGTTGTATGGATCTGTCACAAAAGATGAGACAAAGATCCCACTTGCAGAATATAATGTGCTTTTCAGATCATGATCTGTTTCATTAAATTCTTTTCAGTCCCTTTGTCTTCATATCTTTTACAGTGTATTTTTATTTGAATTTAACTTTCAACTTCAGTGTTTTCAATTGTGATTTAAAATCATTAAATATTTGTGTTCCTTTAATTTGTTAAGAGATTCTTCTAAATTGGTTCCAGGAATTGGTATTGAGACATTTGTTTTTTCATTTGGCTTGCCAAGTAAAGCAATGAAATTTAGTTAAAAAAAAACAAAACAAAACAGAAAAAAGTAAATTCACAGTTTTGTTTTCTGAATGCGGATTAAAAAAAAAATCTATGTGAAATTCGAAAGCGTGCTATAGACTTATTTCACAGTTTTTACTATTAAATGTCTATTTAGCCAACCACATATTTAATAAACCATATTGGAAGCTTATTTATGTATTTATTCACACTTGGTGATCTGATCTTCAAAGTAACCCTACAGGCATTGAGTGGTAATTGAATGTTTTCTTTAGGCTCATTTTGAAATCCTAACTTAAATTTATAGAACTTGATGCCTGCATCTTTTAATTTTCCTGCTGATGCCATTCTCTTATGTCAGAATGGTTTAAAATGGAAGTAGCACTGTGATTATTTTGACCCCTAAATTTACTCCTCTGTCAGAAAGATGCACATTCAGCACTTTATGACCCTCTTTGTGACTTCTGTATACTGTGGTGTTCATGGTCTGTATACTGTGGTGTTCATGGTGGAAATTCCTCAAAGCTAGTATAAAGTAACAAACATTATAAAAAGGACAAAGGCATGAAGATACATTAAAAGCTGATAATAGTATTCCTCACATCTTGTCAGTGTGCTCTGTTTGCTCTGCCATCTTAGGCCATCCTTACTGCTTTCTACTGCAGTCTGCCTGCTTACAAGGGACAAAGACTGTGTATTTTATTCCTGCAAGAATGTATTTTAGAGTCAAGGGTCTCTTTGCACCATATTTGTATAGCCACTTCTGTTTAAAGAAACACACCATCGATCCAAGTGCCCTCAGAAGAGCTCAGCTATTGTAGCACACTGGGGAGTGTCTTAAAAATCTCTTCTCCAAGTATCGGTTTCACTTGTTCAAGACAGGGTTGTTGCCTGCTCTGCTGCATTCAGAGGCCCTTGACTTTTAATTAATTACTTTAATTCTTTAATTTAATGCAAAATTTAAAGAAAAAAAAATAAAACAAAACAAACCTAAAAGAAAACCAAACTGCTGAGCAGGTAGAGCTGTGCAGGAGATTGTGGATGAGATAGCTGATGAATACAGTGAAGGAAGTATTGAATTTTTTCCCAATACACATGCCTATAAGATGCAAGCAGAGACAGTCAAGCTTTGTAAGACACCATAAGTAATATAATGGCTCAGATTGTCAAAGCAAGGTATGCTCTATCATTTCTTGCAAAAAGCAGATTTAAATAACCCAAACACAACATTGTGATAGTACAACTAATCTGTTTCCATACACAACAAGGCACTGTGTCCTTAAGTCAGACCAGTGAATTGTTGTGTTTTGTGCTAACTTGAGCATCCCAGTGTAGCATTGTGTTGGATTTGGTAGTTTACAAGATTGTTATAGCACAGAAAAGAAGGAAGCTTTTAGCTTGGGAAAATTGTTATTTATATTGACTTTAATCCCATGGATCCATAAAGGATCTCTCATTCCTTTGTAAACTGTCTCTAGGAAACCGTATTGTATTTTTGTACTCAAAACTGCTGCATTGAGTAATTAATTTAAATTCTACAGTGAGATTTCAGAAAATCTGCTTACCTTGGTTTTGGTGTCAAGAGCAGAAAGGCAGTTTTGTAGGCAATATTTTGTACTGAGATTTATCCTATTTTCAAACAGAGAATGATAGCCAGTCCTGCATATTTATGTAAGTGGTAGTAACATATATACACAAAACCATCACACTAAAAGTAAATACTTCAGAATCTAGGGTGGCTTTCACTTAGAGTTAGCAAGAAACTTGCTGCTACATATCTGTGTAGTGATATTTTTATTTCACTGGAAGATGCAACATAAACACAGATACTGTAGAAGAAATTTAACAGTGACTATGAAGACTTTTCTTTGGATTTTTAAAACCTTGCTTTTTGGGAACTTCTAGGAGCGAAATTCATTGGAGCTTTTCCCATCCCGGATACCTATAACCCAGATGATGACAAAATTTACTTCTTTTTCCGAGAAATATCACAAGATAGTGCCACATCTGACAAAACAATCCTTTCCCGAGTTGGGAGAGTTTGTAAGGTAAGGACTCTTATCTTTTTATTTTATTTAAATAGACAAAAAATAAGGTTTAGTTTGTTTCTGCATGAAACATGTTTTCCTCTTCTGATTGGAAGGAAATAGTGTTATTACCCTCTGAGCCATCATAGTAATTTTCTGCACATAGGTTACTATTGCTGTCTGAAATTTCCTTGTCTGAAAAATAGACTTGATATTGACTGTGCACCTCCTTTCACAAAAAAATAATATGCTTATAATTTATGATCACATGTCTAAAAGATAATATATTGACCTTCAGATGTGACCTGCTTTGTTTTGTAAGCTTTCAGTGAAGATTGACATGTTGCAGGTAAACAGTGGCAAGGTGTTTTTTTTTTTGCAAATGCCCACTGGAGGGATATTCAAACCCGTCACTTCGACCTATTTCACGACATCATTCCTGGGCATTACTGAGAGCTGGGCTCAGTAATTTCTTTCTGCACATTCTTGATAATCAGCTAGGGTGAAAGGAGGCTAAAATTGTATGTAGTTTCTGAACTACACCCACATCTGCCTGGAAGTTTCCCCCCTTGGGAAGAACTTCAGTCCTTGACCTGCTCGACCAGAAGGAACCAGGCCCCAAATCTGCTGCAGTGTAAAGAAAATAATTTGGTTGATGCCTAACCTCCTTTATATGATTATTCCCTTCACTTTCATTATGCTCGTTTTTTCCTCTTGTGAAAGATTTCTCTCCCTATAGTGTTCATAATACAGTCTCAGATTCCCATGAGATGCACTGTTTTTCAAGAAGCACCTCTGTCATGGGCCTAAGCCTCCCCTAATGGTAATGAGAAGGTAAACCAATTATTGCATAGGAAGGCAGCAGTCAGTGTAGAATTTGGTGTTTAAGAGCATGGTGGTCTTGCTGAGGTCTTCTTCCTAGTACAGCACAAGGGTCTGTTGTCTTCTGTGTCAGGTGTACTCTCTGTTCACTTCATTGTCCCAGAATACTGCAGGAACAGAAGCAGTCAGTATAAGTGCTCACATCCTGTGCATTGGTCTTCAGTGGACCCAGGTAGCCAGGAACCACTGATAAAAGTCAGGAAAACAGGACTTCAAAGTTGCCTTTTTACTAATAAATATGAGTACTGAGCAAATATTTATCCCATTCTGAACTATATATGAGCACTACCATCACCACAATCTCACTAATGGTACCTTTCTGTGATATTCTTGTTCAGAAGCATTAATTTACTTTCATTTTCTGAGTGCTGTGAGTCTGCTGGCAGTGAAAATTATCTTCTTAAGAAGCTTGAAAATTACTCAGCAAACAAAAGAGTTTGTGATTTATGGTAAGATGTGTCTAGGAGAAGAGCACACATTCAGCTAATAGACACACTGAAAAACAGAGTGGACATGTGTTTGGATATGTAAATCTACAGCAGCTCTGCAGTCCAGCAAACCAGTAATTCCAATCAAGATTTCAGTGACCACAGCCATTTCACACTTCTGTCCTTGACCTAAAAAGTTAAGAAAACAAAAATACTCATTCATAAATCAGTTCTTTAGTAGGTTTTTAACCAGACGAAAGACTGGATAAGCTTTAGCTGGGTATTTCACAGCAGTGTGATTAATGGCAGAATGGAAACACAAACATGTATGATTTGCTGCTAGACATGGCATTTGCTGATTATGAGAAAGCACTTAATGCATTAGGAGAAATTGGTAGACAACATTTTCAAGGCAAGGCACACAAGAAATTATTGTAAACTAAGATGTATTAGTTAGAGATCTCGAGCATCCTTTACCTAGAGAGAAAAGGAAATAAGATATCATAATAAAAGCAAATGTATTGTAAGGATCATATGTAATCATGATCTAAGGATCATATGTTATCATACATCAGGTGATACTAAATTTGTGGAGTAATTATATTAATGGGAAAAACATGTCTTGAATTTTATTTTCAATAGTCAAAGCAAAACAGTGGAAATGGAGAAGGAGTGCTCATTATTTATGTCAGCTTTGCAATACCTTCTCTATTTGTTGATAATTTCCTGATGAGTGCAGAATTTTCCTGAATATTTGTTTTCCTGTTTTTTTGTACATTTGTCTTGATTATCTGCAAAGTAACAAAACAATCCAAGTTATTATAATTAAAATAAAATTATTATGTTTATCTAATATAAATTAAAATATGCAGATAGGTTCCTCTGTTTACAGATTAAAATTGTCTGGATCTGTTTTCTGCAATGAAACATTTGCTATGCTTAATTCTCTCTTAAATGGGATCACTGTCTATGGTTATAACAATTGATAACAATTTCTACTTTCACTGTTTCATTAATATGATATGTACTGCATAAAGCTAAGCATTTAAGCATTTGCCTTTTTTCCTCAGCAAGCAGAGAATAAGAGTGAATGGGAGGAGCCCAGCAACTTTTTAAATAATTTGCCTGGTGTAAACACAGGTTTTTCTCTGCTAGAACTCATGCTTTCTACCTCCCTGTGCCTTAGGGCTCCTGTACATTAATGCCAGAGACACATGCTGAAATTAGAATAGGTTTTGTTTTCAACAAGAAGGTTAGTCAATGCAGCCTATTCTTTGGCTAATTTTCAGTGGCTCAACAATATGGTTTCTCTCTGATCTCCCACCCCTAGGGGAAATCTTCTCTGGAAAGCATTCCCTTTTCCCATCTACTTTCAGACCCAAAGACTGCAATACTCTTGATGGCAGCGCTTTGCCCAGAGTCAAACAGCTGTCACTTCTCCTGTTAATAAGATTAAATTTATACTTACTACCTCGAAGCATGAGCTGTAGTAACTCATCCTGTGTAGCACTAAAAAGCACTAATTTAGAATTACATCATCTGCATTCTGTATAGCACTAGGGGATATCAGTAGGAATCGGGCGGAAGTGCTTTCAACAGTCACTTTCAGAACCAGTTTTGTAATTTATCATGGCAAATGACATTTCCCATTTTTGATTTAAGGAAAGCAGAAAAAATATCACTGACTATTTTCAATACCTGATACTATTTATAAGTTCTTATTTAGATAAAATGTAATCTTTTGGGCTTTTTGCTTTCAAGTAAGGACACAAGTTGAAAAAGAAAAAATATTATTAAAGATTAACCCACATCGTTTATTTGGTTTTAAAAATACATATAGATACATATGTATATGTTGCATCATTGTGCAAACATTAAATTCTTAAGAGCACGGATACACATATTTCTATTTATAGAAACATAGGAATAAACTCACACTGCTGAACCAGTTTGCATCAGCTAAAGCCATGACACAAGCTCTAGACACTGTGCTGTATTTTGAAAAAAGAAATAGTATTGCAGCACCTATGCAGACTGCCCTCTGCAGACAAGTAAGAAGTCAGCCACATTTTTTTATACTCATCCACCACAAAATGATGACAGAATTGGAATTCTATTTAAGGACAACCTCATATATGCACAAATATAGCCCTAGAAAGGACCAAGGCTTCTCTTTTATTTTTCTCACTCACATAAAGTGAGAAATGAAAAGCCTAACTTACAGGGGCACATAAAGGTTTTGGAGATGGAGAGAGATTGTTGGGATTTTTGTTTCTTTCTTTTCTAATTGAAACAAAATTTTTCATAGTTCTAACCTCATCCTACTGGAATGGAGTGGAAATTAGCCAAAAGCAGTAGTCTCTCTGCTACAATATGAAAATCCTGTTTATTATTACAGTGGTTTGCATTTGCTGTGTTACAAGCTTTACTTTAATGTCTTTGGTGATGTATTGCAAAAGTTACAGCATGCAGTCTTAGACACTGATTTGCAAGACCTCAACTGCCAAGAAATCAGACTTTGGCCCATGATGCCTTCCCATATTTCCCAGAGAATTTCGAATCCAGAAGTTGTCTTTGTTCTAGTGGAAACAAGTTAGCTCTTTGTTTTTTGGTTGGTGGTTGTTTTTTTTGTGTTTTTTTTGTTTGTTTGTTTGTTTGTTTTTTTTTTTTTTTTTGGTATGCCATTCGACCCTCATATATACCATGCTGTACCGGGGGGAGGAGAATATAGCAATTAGGCACAGCCCTCTTGGTTAAACTGTACTTTCTAAACACAGTGGAATGTAATCATTTTAAGAGCTCCTGAGTTGAGAGCCCAAGCCACACCCTGCATTCCACCTTTAGGTAATGTGATTTATTTCCAAAGCCATGAACATGAGCAGAGTTCAAGGCTATGACCTCTCCTCCCGTCTGGTGCTTTCAGGCAATTTGTATTCCCATGATGGCAGGAGGGAGCTGTTCCTCTGTGACTCCAAGTCCAGGGTCTCCAATAGGCTCTGCTGTGGGGCTGCTTGTGTGTAAAAGTGAGAAGGTGTTTTTCTTGTCCTGGAAATAGTCTAGCCATGCCTTTACTGTGGCTAGGGATAACTGGGTCATTAACATTCTTTATATTTCTATATTGTGTAATGCATCACTGTGTAGATAATTGATCTATCTCCAAAAACATTTGAGTTGTCCTCATAGCGTATTGCTTTACCATTCAGCCGTATTAGCTTGGGTCCCAGCAGCAAAATAGCCATGTTAACATGTTCTCAGCAGGGCTAATTATTCTGGGCTCAGGGCCATGCTCGTGCAGCTATCCTGCTTCCAGTTCTGGAGGCAACTCATTCCAGACGAGATTTAGCTTACTGCATATTGCATATTTTTCTTTGTCACCATAATCTTACCTAGCCTCAATACTAACCGTGGGTAAGTTTTCTTGTTCTTGTTTTCTTGTTTTCTTGTTTTCTTTTTTTTTTTTTTCCTAATTTAAAAAAAAAATAAATTATTTCTCAGTGATAATGTTTAAAACCACTTTGAAAATGGCATTGCTAGAAAAAAATTGTTGAGCATCTTTGCAGCAGTTGGTCTTTCAGCTGCCAGCTCCTCTTGGATCTCCAAGTTTGGTATTTGAATATTACTTGCCATTTAAAAGATTTAAAATTATGTAGAAAAGCAGATGCTCTTCAAGATGATTTCATTTTAGGGGCTGATGTGTTGGAGACAGACCAGTTCCATATGTTGTCTGCTTCTAACTGTGATGAATTAAGAGATATAACATCAGGCTTTGTCAGGTTTTCTTGTCCAACTTTCTTTATTGGCAAGGGTACAGGCATGAGTATAGGAAGTTTTGTATATTTTTGTCCCTCATGGGTGTGTTTCAACAATATAATTGGTGTTTTTTTGAGGGGAAAATCATGATTTGCACATGAACCAAAAATATGTAAGTTACGCTTACATGTAAAGAGGTGTGACTGAATTTTGCTGAGCCCCAGGGAAAATGAAAAAGGAATTGTGGTATCAAGATAGAACTTTAAAAACTAGATTATGGAAATGCAGCTGCACGACCTCTGAAGCAAACTCTGGAAACCATCCTAGTTGTAGAAGAAACTGTCGGTAACCTACTGGCTTGGAAGTGGGAAGCGTGCAGAGTTAATTGGAGTGGAGTTCATATGTTTAATCCAAAGTCCCTGACTTAAGAGTGCTTTGATTCAGATGTTCAAATATCTCTAAGTGTAGCAAATTATGACTTTGTGGTCAGGGGACTGGGACATCATCCTTTAGCTACTTGAGCTTCATTCTGTTTTCATGCCAAAGGCTTCCCTGGTTCAGTCCTGCTGGGCTGCCAAAAGCAGGTTTGGCACTAGCCTGGGCACTCCTGCATGAGTGACTGAGATGTCTGTCCTTCCTGCCTGACCCTGCTGGCTAGATAGGCAAGAACATGGGTTGAGACAAATGTGTAGCTTCTGTGTTTGTTTTGGTTTTGAGATCTGTATTTGACCCTGGTTGTGCAATCAACTTTGGACGCGCACAGAGCTCAATGAATGATATGACCCACAGACTATAATCTTAGTCTGTAGAAGATACTATTTAACCTCTCCAATTCCTTTTGCAACAAACAGTGTGGTTTCCACTGAGGGACTGAAGCTGGCTCGTTCAGAACAGTGACAGGTTATGAGATCAGTAAAAATACTGCACTGGTGATGAGGACACTTTAGTCTTAGTGTCTGACGTGGTGGCTCTGTCTCTGGATGGGGAAAATAAGCAAGGAGACAAAACAAGCTGTGCATTAAGGTCTGAACTGTGACAAATGATGATTTCAGAAAGATGTTTGTAACTGACAAGTCCCAGGGACCGAAAGGCGGCCTTAGTTTTTATATGTCTGTTCCCTAGACTATGTTTTTTTTTATTTGTTTCAAAGTTCAATAGCATTAAGCTAGCAGGAAAGCTGTGAAAAACAATTGTGGGAGGATTCTCTGAAAGTAGGTTTGCCTAGGGAAAAGCTTGAAGTCCAAGCCATGCAAATCTAGAGGAACTTCACATTATGCTGTCGGAGGGGGTGAAGGACATGCAGCCTGCATTCGTGTGGCCTGAGAAGCATTGCAGAGATACCAAGCTGAGGGGGGACCTTATTGCTCTCTACAACTACCTGGAAGGAGGTTGTAATGAAGTAGAAGCTGGTCTCTTCCCCCTGGTAACAAGCGACAGGGTACAAGGAAGTGGTCTCAAGTTGTGCTAGGGGATGTTTACATTGGATATTGGAAGAAACTGCTTCACAGAAGGGGTTATTAAACACTGGTATAGGCTGCCCAGGGTGGTGATTGAATCACCGTCCCTGGAGGTGTTTAAAAGACCTTTAAAAGACAGAGACCTTAAAAAGGCATAGTCCATAGGCTGAAGAATTCATCAATCTTCCAGGCTGGACTTGATAAGGGACATCACTGCAATAAAGCACATGGTGCAGGAGACCAAGTCCCACTCAAATTCTCATCCGTGGATCAACCAGTTGAGGCAGCAGAAGTGTTGCATGTTAGCAATATCCACAGTGTGTAGAGGGCTTGGTGTCATCTTATATGAAGTAGTTGCAGTCCTTTAAGGAGATGCTTTCCACATGAAAGATTCTGTAATCTCATAGAAACAACAGAATTACCAAACAGCATCACCACTCCTGCTGTCAGATGGGGACTGAAGTCACAGAGGTGAACTGACTTTGCCAAGTTTACTTGTGGTATCCATAGCAGAGCAGTCAAAGATCTAAAATCACACATTTCTCCTTGCTCTTGTTTATGTTACAAGTGTACTTTTATTCTCTCTGAAGTCAGCTAGATGTTTTGGATCTTACCCACAGACTGCTGAAAGCTTGAGAGGAATATTTCATCTGACATCAGTGATGTTTGGACCAGAAATTTTGAATCTGAATTCCTGAAGGAGGAAATCTTACTTTTCTGTGTGAGGCCAGTACCTAACAGAGTAGAGTAGGACCAGAATATGCAAAGTAAAATTAAATAGTTAAAAAAAAAAACAAACCAACAACCTATAAATTTGAAGACAAAGACCCAAAGAATATTGTTGGCTGTTTCTCCATTCATGAAGTCTGCTAGAAGAGTTTGAGTTGTTTTTGTTTTGTTTTGTTTCCCCCCCCCTGCCCCCCATAATGTAAGGCTTTGCTGCAGGGGCTGCCATTTGTTTCTGGGGCCTTTGTAAGGTAGAGAGTCTTCACACAAGAAAAGAGCTCCAGGGCCTTTTGCAGATTCAGCACTTTCCCCCTCTGTTCTCCAGCATTTCCTTTTATTTAGGCCAGGAATTCACTTTGGATGGTCCTTCTGCACATCTTGCCACTGGCTCTAATTAATAACCTGCTTCTAGAAATTCCACTCATTGTCTTTTTTTTTTTTTTTTTTTTTTTTTTTTTCCATTTAAGAGTCTGTTCAGGATAATTACTGTCTTTAAAGTTTTATGAATCACAGTGTTTGACATCTTTGATGTTGATTGATTTTCAGAAAACTGCACTTTTTGTTCTAATGTTCAATTTGTCACTGTTACTTACAAACAAATAAGAGATTTAAAACCCAAAGATGCAGATGTTCTTTAGCTTTGTTGCCATCTGTTTCAGAGCCTACTGGATTCCAAGACTAACATTTGTGTATTTTAATGAAGTTACATTCATATCATATATAAGATACAATAGAATAGAAAATAGACAAAACAGAAAGTCTTTAATATGGGTTGATTTTTAAATCACTTGTTCATAGAGCAGTGTTTTTTTATGATGGTTTTTATTTTCATGATAAAGTTATCCTAGAGGGTTTGAAAAACCTGTTGTTCTGCTCAGTTGTTCTCAAATTACAGATCAGAAAACTGGTATTTCCATGGAAGTCTCCCAAAAAAGGTGTATGATTTGAACTTGACTTAATTCACAAATTTTACGTTGTGGCATTTAAACAACATTCTTCCTGGATGTCAGAATGTCATACACCTACCTGTGCTCATTGAAGTTATACATCAGATATTTAAATTCTTTGTGTAGTTTGGTATAAATCTGACTTGTCACTTCAGCAATTTTTTTTTTTTTTAGAACTAACTCATTGAAAAAGGTTAAAATCTTAGGATGTCCCTAGAATAAAAGTCTGTCTGATTTCTTAAAATAATATTTGATTACTTCCCCCATTTATCTAGCTAATTTCTGTGCTTAAAACTTCTATTTTTTGATAATATTTCCTCAATAGGTGACAGATTGAACTGCCCACCTTCTAGCTGGCAGTTATCTAAATCTCTTACTCAGAAAAAAACACAACTAACCAAGTAACTAAGATTTTACAGGCTTTTCGCCCTTCTTTCTGTTAAGAAGAACATATTTCAGGCAGTAATATTGGTTTCTGTTAGAGATGGTGAGATTAAAAAACATTAAGTGCTAATTAAACCTTGATTTATATTCAAAAAGAAATATGCAGGCCTAAGTGCCTTCATCTGTACTGTAACAAAGTTTATAGTAAACACTGCTAATCCAGTGTGCTTGGAAGTGATATTTTGGGAGATAAGATTTCAGATACTTGTGGCTGTTTTCGTGTTACAAGTAGATTAGCCTTATTTTTGGAATGAATAAGACAGCTTGCTCATGCTGCCTTCCCCTTCTCTCAGCACTTATATTTATCTTGCCTTCTTGTCTCATCCCTCTGAAATATTTACTGTTCTTTGCCTCCAGTACCAGCATCTTTTGTCCAAAATAAAGTCAGTGCACCCAGACATTTCCAGCAGGGTTGAGGCAAATCATTGCTTAGAATAAACCAACCCAGTGATCTTAGGATTCTGTAACTTCGTGTTGAATATTCATTTCTGTTCACCTACACACTGATAGGACTTCACTTTGGTGATTTTGGCACCTCAGTGATTCGTTGCAGATGGATACTATGAAATAATCTTTACCAGGGAATACACTGTCATCTTTCTGTAGCAACCCAGTCTCAAAAAGATTTTTGGCTAATACGTCCTTTGTTCAGCCTCTCAGAGGCCAATAATCAGGAACTCTGATGGTCTAGAGTCTGCAACAGAGTAGACAGATATAAAAAGTGATTGAGTTCATGACAAGAAGTTCTGAAGGTAAGGTGGATAAGTTCTTGTTCTCCAGCACCTGAAGCTTCAAGAGATGTCAAAGACTAACCTAATATTCACCAAAAAATAGTATTAGGAAGGAAAGAGTTCACCCTTTTTAAAAAAAAAAAAATTGAGATTTTCAGAGCTTACCAACTACTACTTTAGAGTCCAGGAGCAAAGATAGTAGTTTTTGAATTTCCTTTGCCTAAGCTGAGCTAAATCCTTTGTCAATTCCTGCACTTTCCCAGTCAGAATCCTGCACATATCTTAGGAAAGTGAAAAAAACTGTATTGTTTGGAGATTACATAAAGAATTGAAGGCTTAAAGAATTGAAGGCTTGAAGAATTAAAGAATGTATGGCTGCTAATAATAAAAAAACCTAAATGAAATCAACCAACCAAACATAAACCCCCCCTCCAAAAAAAATCCAACCCACAATCAAACAAATACCTCAAACAAACAAACAACAAAAAACTCCAATGTTCCTCTAATAAAAAAGTGAATTTTCTTTCATTCAGCCATGGCAGTAGGGAGAAGGATTTGGAGGATATGTCAGCATATTAATGTGCAACTGGCTAAATCAGTGAAAGGTCTTTTCAGTCTCCCCATTTCTGCACTGTAAATTTGTCACTCTCTGATTTCAGAAGGACTTGGTAGATCATGGAGTGCTGGCTAGTTGTTGAATTCCCCTTTCTCCTATATAAACTGCACGATGTTATTACTAGCTTTTGGATTTGTGTGGCACACCTAGTAAATGTCTGTCCTAATGTCTATTAAATTCAAATAACATGGTTAACATTGTATCCTGGCTTGAGAGTGAGGAAATAGGGACACATCTTAAATCCAGTGGTACTGGAGTGATACTTGTACTTTAAACCACATAGCACTTCCTAATGCTGCTTATTTTGAGCACAGGAAATCAGTGGGACTACTGATGTATTCAAAATAAAAATTTGTGAAAATGCTGTGTTGGATCATGATGTAAGGGTGGTAAAAGACAAATACTCATTTTTCCATCTCTTGTAGAAGCTGAACACAATGACAGAAGCAGGAGGTAGGCAAGGATGATTTTCCCATTGAAGTCCCATCACATCTTGCTTTCTCCCTACTGTCTGATGCTAGCCAGGCTGTTAGAGACATCTCCTGTGATGCTGCACTGCACTCACCAGAAATCAAAGTGGAAGCCTTGCAGTACAAGAATTGCTCAGCTGATCTGAATTGCCAGAGGAAGGAAAAGCTTAACACTTCTTGCTTTATAAGATTCTTAGTTGCATCTTTGTAATTGTTTGGTTTTAATTATACCACAAACTTTATCTGCTGTGCCTTTGAACAGAACACAGGAATACAGAGCTTCTTCTGTTGGCTTCAGGCTGCTAATTTTGACACCTTTGTAATAAATCTGTTGGCTAGATGCAAAGCTTCAGGCTTGGCAGGACCTCAGGAAATCAAGAGAGGAGGTAGCAATTCAACAGGAGTTCCAAAGGCGATAGATTAACAGGAACTGTTTCCAACTGAGGTAACTTATTTAAAGTAACAACTACATGAAAAGGGAAAAGGGTTAGAGTTCGTTACCAGAGAAGTGTTACTCTGTGAAGTTAATTTCTGAACTGAAAATCAGTTTTTTGAATACCTGTAATATTTATGATACAGCCCTATTTACAGAAATGTCTTATAATTTCAACTACCCAGTGATTCCCACTGCTTGGTTCTAAACCTTCAGAGCTGCAAAGCCAATCAACAAAAAGGCTTTTGTCCTAATGAAAGTGTGTGATCAAATTTGTGGTGCTTACATTTACAGCACACATCTCCTAGGCTTCAGACTTCATAAATAAAAAAAAGTAGGCATCTTCATGGGGTAATTCACAACATGAAGCTGGCAGATTACTGTTGACAATACCATTTCTCTTAACTGTTTGAATTCTTGGTTCCTACTGGAATATCCCTGTTATCCCTGTTCTTACAGTTTTCAGAATGAAGAAAAAGAAAAAAAAAAGATGTGTGGGTGGGCCTTGTAGAACTTAAATAGATCTGTTATTTGGGGACAAAGGGGACAAATGGATGTAATTAATTAGATTTTTCATGTTCTTAATGGAAGGAGAGTCCTTAGCAGAATCCTAAGCAAACTCCTAATTCCAGCTTAAAATACAAAACTTTCTTCTAAAATCCTTTCTCCTCACACTCTCCTACTGATCCAAGTCAGCAGAAGGACACTTAATCTTCAGAAGGCTAATTCAAATTTCAAATTATTTGAAATTTTCAAGATCTTTTACTTTCTCTAGTAAGTAAAGGAAAGGTGGGCATGTATGCTCATGTCTTGCAAACCCACAGTGAAACAAATGGGAAAAAAAAAATCTTTTGTGGATGATAGACTTATATTTCCATTAAGAATTATTGTTAAAATAATATAACTGTTTTTCCCTGGAATGCTCATCTCTCTACTATGTACACAAAACAGACAGCACAGTATTTATATTTCAAGAACTGCTATGAAGATAGTTTTTCTTTACTTAGACATCTATTCAGAATGTTCTGTGTTGTTGTTGGGTTTGTAAAGATATTTTGAAGAACAACTGATTGCAAAAATAGCATCACAGGTAGCAAGTAATCACATTATATAGAAATATGTTTTGACATCACTGCAGTTCTAGAAATGCTGAGACTATTTTTCAAAGAAATTTGGGTATATTTAGGACATTTGGGTTGCCTACACTCTGGAGAAACGACTACTGGAGGTACTTAATGAAAGTCTGTCCTACACTGCTTCTGGGAAAAAAAATCTTATTTTGTGGTGAGATCAAACAACAGAATCAGGATGAAGGAGCATGGTCCACACTGTGCTAGCATCAGATATCATATGTTAAAAATCTTATTTGTTGAATACTTAAATATTTTATTCTTATTTTTATTAGAATGATATGGGAGGTCAAAGAAGCCTAATAAACAAGTGGACTACTTTTCTGAAAGCCCGGCTTGTGTGTTCAATACCCGGTCCTGAAGGAGCAGACACACATTTTGATGAGCTGCGTAAGTTGATTTATCTTTAGTGGTCTATTTTGACATCAGTATTTCTCAGGTGCTTTCTTTTTTTCGTTGTTTGTAGAAGAACTATGTCTTATTCTGACTTTTTTTCCAAAAAGTAGGTGGTAATATCCCTGGTTTTTATCAGAGACCCTGATTGTAGCTGGAATTAGTCTGATCAGAAATATGAGGTTTTTCCTTTTCATACTAAAAAGCTGGAAAGTGAAAATCGAGGTCTGTATAAAAAACAGACTATCTTCAAATGGACAAACTTCAGAATACTAACACATATTCACATGTCAGAAATAAAAATTCAGGCAAAATAAAGCCTTGGTATATATTTAAAAATCTCTGAATTATAAATAGTAAAGGCAGAAATAGTAAATGTTTAATTAAAAAGAACCAAACAGAATGACATTTTTCCATTGCAGAAGATATATTCTTACTTTCTACAAGAGATGACAGAAACCCACTTGTATATGGAGTCTTCACTACAACAAGGTATGTGCTAAAATTACGTTTCCCTCTGGCAATAAATGCTGAAAATCCTACTCAGGCCTTTTATTAAACCCTTCTATTACTAGATCCTGATTGCTGAGAGCACTGAGGGACTGCTTGAAGAAGCTTGCAGTATTGGGGTGCAGTCATCACTGAATGTTTTCAGAAATGGAAATAATAAATTGTGTCCCTAAAACTTTGTGTGCCTGACTTCTGAGAATTATTGTAACACAAAATGAAAATTTAACAATCAAAAAAATGTTAGTATGTTTCAACCTGATCTAGCTGAATCTACAAGTTTCAGTCATATTTACTGAGCAATCAGTAGTTACTATTTTAGACAAATCATTGTCATGAAGCATTATTTCTGTTAGCAGCAGCTGGACACCATCTGTCTCTATGCTCTAAAATTGTATTTCAGTGTTTTTAAAGACAGAAGTTGATGGAAGAATAAACCATCTTTATCTCAAGGGGATAGATTATTTAATTAATTAATGAACATATCAGCTGCAATAGTAAGGTGGTCTGTATGGAATTGTCACAAAGGCAAGAAATAATTATTTCTTTTTTCTCCAGAACCTTTGAATTATTTGTAAATAAGAAAGATTAGCCGAATGCTGAACAGTATGAGTATAGTGAAGAATTGGCAAGACTCTTCTTAAGTCAGACACAATCACCACAGTGGCTACATAGAATATATAACCACATAAAATATTTGAAATTGAATGAAATGTTTCACAAGGAATGGAATAGCATATGAACTGTTTTTTGGTGTAAAAAAGTAAAAAAAAAAAACCCAACAAAAAACAAAAAACAACAACAAAAAAAACAAACAAAAAAAAAAAAAGAGGAAAAGACAAAAAGACATAGAAAAATAAATAAATAAATGCTTATTTATGTCTCTTTTTATAGTCTGTCCAATGCAACTTGTAATTCTCAGGCACATCAGGTGCAGTATCACTAATATACAAACTTCCAGATGTAAACACAATTAAAAGACATTTCCTTCATTAGCAGAAAATTGTAATTAAAATAGCTAATAAATGATAGCTGTCTGCCACTAGAAAAGAAGACAGTCTATCAAGTGGTCCCAAGGACTAAGTAAAAAATTCAACCAAGCAAAGCTTTAAACTGTAATGACAGTGACATCAAGTATCTGCAGTTATTGAATGTGTACACATTGTCTTCTATTGAGCATCCCTGATACCAGCTCTCAAACGTGGGATTAATCCAGGCCTGATCAGACTCTGTGGAAGTAAATCCCCAGATTAAACATCTTCTGAAGAGGTGTTTACAATGTGCATATCAACCCGTCTTCTTTTGCAGCTCTGTCTTCAAAGGCTCTGCAGTTTGTGTGTACAGCATGGCAGATATCAGAGCTGTTTTCAATGGCCCTTATGCTCACAAAGAGAGTGTGGATCATCGATGGGTACAATATGAAGGTCGCATCCCATATCCCAGGCCTGGTACTGTAAGTGTCTCCTTAATTACAGACTTCTATTTTCACTGAAAGCAACCATAATTCACACCACTCCCTGGATTGGCAATTTATATTTTCCACTCAGGATGTTCCAAATTGTCCTCTCTACCCTTTCCCTTCTGTCAACAACTCAGACTCCTACCTACCCTGTAGGTATATAAATATACATTTTTCCATGTCTCTGAGATAACATTGTGTCCAGACTGTTTCCTGATTGTCTCTCTTATTGTGGTCTCCTATTGTGCAGCTGTGCTTCTATCTGTTGGTATCACCTCTAAAGCATCAACACTTCATAAAAAGCCAAAAGAATTTCTTTATGGAGTATTAAGTTATAATGAAGTATTTTATTTGAAGTCTTGCATTTCTGTTATCTTTATTTTGTATTTCTTGTTATCTTGTATATCTGTTATCTCATTACTTGACATATGGTCATTGATTCCATTATCTGTGTTTGTGCATCTGTTGTATTTTGAAGTAGAATAAGAAGTTAGTTGCTGCAAATTTTATATGATGAAAGATGGTAGGGAAAAAAGTTTAATGTAATTTTAAATCCCAATCTCTTAGACATCAGATCTAACAACCAGTACAGAACAATGAGGAAAATTTTGAAAGAGTTATTAAAAAAATTCTTCCTTCACTTCTCTCTTGGTAGTAAACTTACAAAAGGACCTGCATATACAGCTGAGGAAGAAAATGGTATTTCCAAAAAATGCATCTGCTTTAAAGAAGTCATCACAATTTTGACCAACTGTTCTGTACAATATAAGAGAGCAATTATTTAAGAGTAAGATAGTCGTTATCAAGGATAAGTTTACATTATTTTGGTCAGGTATTCAGTGAACTAGTACTAGGTAGCTGTATAAATCCAGACAAGCACTGAGCTATTGAGGTTGGATGGCTGGTACTTTGCCTGGAAGCCATCTTGGTGCTTCTGCATTATTTCTCTGACATCAGCACTGGTGTAACCTTTGCTTCAAACCATAATCCAGTCAAGCTTATCTAGCTCTTCTTTCCACACATTTCCTTTCATCTCTATGTTTTGCTCATTCCAGTGGACTCAGTTGCATGGTACAAGCCCATGCTCTTTGCTGTTTGTTGTCTCAGGCTTCAGCAGATCAGGTCCTGAGCTCTGATTCCCTCCTTTCAACTGCAGGCAAGCCACAGAGGGCAGCTTTCTCTGTAAAGACTGAGACAGCTCCAGAGACTGATTTGGCCTGTCAAGGATCTGCACTGCTGAAGCAAATCCACTCCTAATTTAGAAAATTTAGGCACTGTGGGCCTACGCATCTCTCTCACGCAGAATACATAGTGCCCCCAGAAAAGAAGATTATTTTTTTATTTTTTTTTTTTTCCTTAAGCATGTACAACTCAATTACTGGTTAAAAAGGGCAGATGCATTTAGTTTTAAGTACAAAAATGGTGCAGTGAGAACAATAGCTGGTCCCATGGCATCTAAAGAGATTAAAATAACTCTCTTGAAGAACTCAGTGTGCCCCATAAGGATGAACAATCTGTACAGATAGATGGGTCATAAGCTCATTGCATTTTTGAGTGGATTAGCCATCACATGGTTGATCTGGGATTCACAAGGAAGGAAACATGTCATGCTGAAGCATGTCAATGCTGATTGTTATCACTTATTTGAATATCCGTGCTTCCAAGTATTTTAAAAGTTGGAAAGTGTAAAGATAAATGGGTATTTTCCATAAGCCACTCCTTAACTCTCCAAATGCTTCCTTTAAGCACCTGATAACAGCTGTGAGAAAGTGGTCTCATAACAATCCTTAGGACCTCCATACTCAGTGGATTTCTGTAGGAGTTTGTCTGGAAAAGGACTGAGAAGGGAAGTGGGTTTTACTGAAGAAAGCTCTCAGATGAAAGATATCTGTAATATTTGTAGTGTAGATAAGGTAAATATACTGCTGCATAGTTATGTATCTTTTGTCTTAGTGAGCTGGACTGCAATGTACTTCAGGCTCAGTAGTTTAATGTAGGGTGCCATACAAGTACATGGATGGCATGCTTTCATCATATAATGGGCGATGTCAAATCTTTGGACATGACCAGATTTAGGTTGGGATCTGAAAAAGCATCACAGTGCTCAATGGAAAGGAGATGAAGCAGCATGCTACACCCTGAGTGACACTGCAGTGTGAATGCTGAAATGTTCTTCCTTAAAGATTAGTTTCATAATTTCTTGCCAGCTATGAGGTGATTCAGGAATGCTCAGAAAAAAGCCAGTGAGGGATAATCTATCCTTTCTGAAGTTGCTAGAACGTTTTTGAAATTGAAAGTGTTGCCTAGAGTTAGCATAGCTAGCACTGCCCTGATTTCATATTTCTTTTATTTTAAGTTACTGGCAAAGTCTAAAAATGGCTATACTAGGAAATGCATTTCTTTTGATATTTGGCTTTGAGAGAGGCTTTGACTTCCTTTCAGCATTTATACAGAAGCAGGAGATTGCTTTACCCTAATTTAACTTTCTGCTCAGCTGCCTTTATCTCCTAAGTAAATAAAGCTGTTCACTGTAGAGACTGTGACCACTTTGATATTGAAATTTTGACAAAATGCTTCCTGTGGCAATTTGTGTTGGAGATAAACTCCCAACATGACCATGATATCATGCCTTTGCAATGCTGAGCTCCTGCCTGCCCGGGGTGCTGGTGCTGCAGCAGGATCTGCCTGCCCTCTGCTGTCATAGGGAGACCCAGGGACAGGGAGACTGGGGACCTCCAGCATGCTCCTCACCATTGCTGCTGCAAAATGGGCAGCATTTACTCTGACTTGTCCCTGACGTCTCAAAGAGCAAGTGGAACGAACAGGAATTAAATAGAGGCAAGGCTTCAAATCTAGTTAAATTTGGAAGCTAAAAAAACCCCCAAAAACCCCAAACCCCCCCCCCCCCAAAAAAAAAAAAAAAAAAAAAAGAGAAAAAGAGACAGAAAATACAGGCAGCCGTCAGCTCTGCAACAAAAGGCAACTTGAAAACGGAGGCAGCTTTTTCTCTGACTTCTTTAGCTGTTTAAAAATTGGACTTGCATATCTGCAGCTGTCCCCTGATAACAAATCCAGTTTTCTTCCAGTGTCTTAGGGTTTCAAACAGTAAATTAGCCATTCATAAAGACATCATCAAAGACTTTTTTTTAAAAAAGGCATCCTTCCTTCCTTCCTTCCTTCCTTCCTTCCTTCCTTCCTTCCTTCCTTCCTTCCTTCCTTCCTTCCTTCCTTCCTTCCTTCCTTCCTTCCTTCCTTCCTTCCTTCCTTCCTTCCTTCCTTCCTTCCTTCCTTCCTTCCTTCCTTCCTTCCTTCCTTCCTTCCTTTCTTCTTTCTTTCTTTCTTTCTTTCTTTCTTTCTTTCTTTCTTTCTTTCTTTCTTTCTTTCTTTCTTTCTTTCTTTCTTTCTTTCTTTCTTTCTTTCTTTCTTTCTTTCTTTCTTTCTTTCTTTCTTTCTTTCTTTCTTTCTTTCTTTCTTTCTTTCTTTCTTTCTTTCTTTCTTTCTTTCTTTCTTTCTTTCTTTCTTTCTTTCTTTCTTTCTTTCTTTCTTTCTTTCTTTCTTTCTTTCTTTCTTTCTTTCTTTCTTTCTTTCTTTCTTTCTTTCTTTCTTTCTTTCTTTCTTTCTTTCTTTCTTTCTTTCTTTCTTTCTTTCTTTCTTTCTTTCTTTCTTTCTTTCTTTCTTTCTTTCTTTCTTTCTTTCTTTCTTTCTTTCTTTCTTTCTTTCTTTCTTTCTTTCTTTCTTTCTTTCTTTCTTTCTTTCTTTTCTTTCTTTCTTTCTTTCTTTTTCTTTCTTTCTTTCTTTCTTTCTTTCTTTCTTTCTTTCTTTCTTTCTTTCTTTCTTTCTTTCTTTCTTTCTCTTTCTTTCTTTCTTTCTTTTTCTTTCTTTCTTTCTTTCTTTCTTTCTCTCTCTCTCTCTCTCTCTCTCTCTCTTTTCTCACTTTTCTCTTTTTTTCTGTCTGTCTGTCTTCCTGTCTTCCTGTCTCTCTTCTGAAATAATTTTCATAATACCTTCCCAGTAATCAAGAAGGCATTTGAACAAGATTTTCCATTAATTAGGAGGAAAAAATATTTCTAGCATATCTATTTATCTGTAACCATTACAGTATCACAGAATCTCAAAATGTCCATTTGGATATTCTGGTGGGATACAGAGGAATCATCCTCATTTTGTTGGTGGTGTGTGAATGGCATTGAGGTCAGATTTTTAAAAGAATATCAGTGTTTAACAGCTGAAGATTAACACCTAGTTTGATCTAGGACTCTTAATTGTTATGCAAGTCAGCACCAAAAATTTTAGTTTGATCTGGATATTTTGCTAACTGATTTGCTAATTGTTCAAAAGGTGTCTCTGGATCAGCAAAGTAATATTCTTGCAATATAAGTCACTTCTTACCTACAAGAAGAAACAGCCCAGCACATTACTTCTGTCCATTTGAAGCATTTGAAGGGCTTTATGTCTCAGCTTTTTCCAGCCCTGGTCTGAATATGTCCCTGAGCTCCTGAATTCTTTGTGATTTTTTTTTTTTTTTTTTAAAGTTCCTTTACATGCCCTCAAATTCTCCTGTGATCTTTTTCATCTTTTTGTATGGCTTTTTTTCTCCCTTTATTCAGTGAAACACCTTCCTTTATTTCTTCTACTAATCCAGTACATGGTCTGATCGAGATGCGGTGTCCATCCCATTGGGACTTGGCTAAGCCACAGAGAAATCCTGTCTGCCAAAAAGCCTCCCCCTGTCCTCCCATCTGGTTAGTTTAGCTGCTTTAATAAGCGTGTTCATAAAACATTGAGGGTTGCACAGGTTTCCCTTGTTATTTTTAGACTTATGTTCCTCTTTCACCTGATCTTTTATGGGATAGTCTTGCATTCTTTGCTTTTCCAATTCCTCTCTCCTTTGATCTCCCCACTGTAAACGGGGCTGCTTAATTAAGGGAAATGTTTCACTTTATGGGTTTATTTTCCTGAGAAAGCCTCCTCCACCTCCTGTTACTTACCAACCTGTTTTCCCCAACATGAATCACCTCTCAAATCATAGCAGCTTTCAAAACTCTGCAAACTCAGCCATCTCTCCTGCTGACAGAGGTCAGCAGAGAATAGCAAAGTGCCACCTGCAAAGTTAAGTTCACTCACCCAGCTGGTGTCAGCCCCGTTATCTTCAGATTGATGCTCTCTTATGTCAGCCTTTTCTATCAGTGTCACAGGTATGTTAAATGGAAAAGCCATACAAAGTGCTCGAGATAAACAGTGAGAAAGGATGAAGCAAATATCACATACCCAGTGGGATGCAAACTCCATCCTAAAAAAAAATCTTTTTGTGGTAGGGGTAGAGTGAGGTTGATTAAAATTTGCACTTTATCTCCTGAATGTCCTTCTCCCCTCTCCCCTGCCCTTTTCCAGGCTTGCTCTAAGTAGCTGCAAGGTTCTCATGAAAAGTCTCCCTGCTGAGTGTCCAGACCCTCTGGCACAACCATATCCATCCTGCAGAGAAACACCAAGGCTTTTTGTAGGCATATGCAAATGCAAGATGTATTGTGCAGCTCTGATCAGACTACAGAGAATAAGCCACATAATATTTAGGCCACTGGAGAGCCCACGTTTCATCTGCAAAGTGACTTGTGGTTGAATCTGCGGTGGCATATAAGTGACTAAGCTCTGAGGGTCATCTCTTAGCTGTTATCTAATCCACAGAAGATCCTCAATTTATAAATACCCCATTTTCTAAAGTACTTGTGAGCACCCTGGAAAATCACAACAGTCCACAGTGTTATATTTTAACCCCTTAGGACTCAGACTTTGCATTTCTCTATAAACATTATACAAATAAAGTTCTATTTGTTGGGATGTGTCCCCATTTAACACAAGAGTGACTAGTTGAAGGTGATTCCGTTTTTCTGCTTTTTGCTTGCTGGATCAGTGATAAAAGAATTTATTTAGAGCTTGGAAGACTTCAGAGACAGGAGAATGCTGACTACAAGGCCTTATCTCCTTGCTAGTTAAAGATCTATTCACTGGGAGCTTGAAAAAGAAGGACCACAGGGTTAATTTCTTTGCTCTGAGGCAAGGTCTGGTCCTTCAGTTCCTACTGTGCTTAATATAAACCAGAGAGCTTTTCAGAGGAAAACGTAGCTTCTCCCTTGCTGGTTAATATCTGAGCAACTTTCTGAGTACTTTTGGCTAAGCTGAGAGGTAATTATCCCATGAAAAGTGAAAAACCTTCAACAGCAAGGAGGTTGGAGCTCCTTGGATGGCTCTGGCCCAGGCACCTGAAACCTGCCCCCAGAAGGAAGTCTAGGCAAAGACATCTAATTCCCCGATGCAGGAGTGATATGAGAAGTATTTCACTCCTTTATGTTTCATTCTGGTCACTTCATATGCTCCCAAGAGAATGCCTTGCTGGTGTGGTGCTTAGTTCTCCATGGGAAATGCATAAAAACTTCTAGCCTGGATGTTGCAAAATCTGTGAAGCAAATGCCTTCTGCACTCATTATTATCAAGTCTCTGTTGTGTCTCTATCCTATGGGTGTCTGAGTCCCATTGTTAAGTGGGTCTAATGTGATCAGGCACTTTGAAATTGGGATTTTCAGCACACTAGAAATAGAAACCCTTTTGAAGCTCACAGGGAATAGCCTGTTTTAAAATTATCAGTAAACAACAACACTGCTGAACCAAATACGCATTATTGATTGAAAATTTAATTTGGTTTTTTTTTTGCATACCTTATAGCTAGTTTCTCAAATAATTGCCACAATTTTAACAGATGTTAGATCAAGCAGCTCATACCAACTTCACTGGATGGTGTGAAGCATTATGCATTTTGGCAAATTTGAGGTTTATTTAGGAGCCTAACGTCTGGTGCCAGCTTTGAAAATCTTGGCCCAGGGTTTTCACATAGTGTTAACACAGTCACACCGTATGTCTCAGTATTGTGTGAGATCTACACATTCTGCACTCTGCTAAGCTGCAAATTTAATAAGACAAGTGAAAAGAAAAGCTTATGTATATGTAGAATTGCTAAGTGTGTGTGTTTGCTTTTATTTAAGAAAGATTAGCCTTATTTGCCACCTCCTGATTACATTTGTACACAAATAACAAGTGAGGCAATAAAAGGCATCTTTCTAGATCATCTGAGATCAAAACTTAGTCCAGGGTGATTATTGTGAAATCAAACTTAAGTTTTTAAGTTACTATTAAATTGATTATTTAAAAGTTTTGTGCCAGAATTTTTATTGCAGTTGAATAGATGTGCCTTAACATTTCCAGTTCTGTTTCTGTTGGGAATTTTCTTTTATACTTTTTTGCTTGTCTGTTTCTTTACTTTTCATTTCTTAAGATATATATTTATATCAAGTTATCTTCACAACACCTCAGAAGGATATATTATGTGGTGGATCCATTTTTTGCAGGATTCTTTTCTAGCAGTAATAATTTTAATAATATAGTGTGACCCATTTTTCTCAATGTCAGTTATCTCTAATAAAAGTATCAAATCCGAGCTAGTTGTTTACATTTCTTTATCACACACACACAGAAAAGGTAAGTGCCTCCTCTGTGCAGTTAACACACAGCCAAGATAAGAATCTAGGGCAGGTAAGATGAATCCCACTCTGCTGCAAAAGCAGAGGATGCTGAGAGCATGGTGATGGTGTTATGAGAAGTTTTAGGGAGTCAGATTAGCTTGCAGTCCAGACGAAGTGACCCTGCCAACCTACTCCTGTGACATTTAATATAGAAGCAACTGTCTTATTTTTTTCAGTGGGAGATGTCACATATCTGAGGTAGCATCTGGTGCTGATGATGTGAATAAATGTGCTCTGTGAACTGGGCAGAGAACACCAATATAATTATCATGAAACACGCAACAGGATGTGAACTCACATTTTCAGAGGTGAAAGGCTGCTACACTTACCCACTTGGCCATGCAGCCTTTATCATCGTACATCCTATTGATTGCTATGAAAGGAAGCACAAGCCTACAGGAATTGTTCTGCAATGATGGGTGGACACAGCTTTAAACAGCTGCCTGAGGACTTTGCCAAAGGGTGGCCAAAAGGAATTTTTCCTTCCCCTATTCCATCCATCATGCCACAGAGAGTAATGCCTCTGGAAATAACTCCCTTGGCCAAGCATAACCTGTCCAGCTGTTCTTGGTGGTCATGCTGTCTTAGGATGGGATCCAAAGCCCACCAAAATAATTAGAAAAGGCCCTGTTGACTCAAGTGGGTCTTGGAAAAGACCCTTAGTCCTTGTTTCTACTGAATTAGCTGCACAAGCTGGCAAAGATTTCCCTATACCATGCATGGTAGGGTCTGGGCCTTTGGGATTACTGTAACAACTTTATAGTTCCATATTGGCAGACATTTTATCCTAGTGTTTTTTTAAAGTGATGTCATTGCTCTCATCTTCCTCTGTTGATGCATTCTTGGCAAAAGTCTAGGACATCTTTAAGATGGGGGCTTATATGAGGCTACTACAATTTTTCATATAGAAAAAGACTTCTGGGACTGAGCTGTGACTAGGTGAGCGATCAGCAAAGTTCCAGAATGTACAAGCTGTAACTCAGAGTAATGAGTGAGAACATGAACCACAGAAAATACACATATAAGGGAAAAATCATCCTGTAGTACTCAATGAGGGGGCAGAGACTTATTGCATGGTTGAAGAAGTGAATTTGTTTCTCATAAAATATAGAATAATTTGATGAAAAATTTTCATCGAAAGGCAATTAAAACACGTTTTTCTTTCTATCGATTCCAATAAACTTTAGTTCAGCCCCTGCAAAGATAAACATACTTTTGAAATCCATAGGGTTTTGAGGTCTGGTTCTGGTATAAATGACAAAGACTTGAGACCATGCTTTTTCTAAAGGCAAGGACAGATGTTCATTGCTGAAATACTGCTCATGTAGCAAGTGTGCACGTGTTTTGGTTTCTGTGTAGTTATTGTGCTGTCTGCATAATTTCTCCCGTTTACTATTTTTTACCTCAAAGTCTAAAATCTATTTTTTTTGTCACATTTCTGTTGTATCTTTTGCTATATAATACAAAAGCATGTATTTCATTGTAAAATTACTTAGCTGATACTGTTTTCTTCAAAACCGAAACTGATTATAGACCACCTCAAGTGTGTAACCCTGCAAAGACTTTAATTTTTGAAAGCACAGCAGAAAACAGAATGTGGGAGATCATACTCAGCAAGCCAGAAGGTGAAATTCTTACAGAAATGCTATCATAAAACCCCTAGGGATAATTCACTGCAATATGTTTCAAATTGAACTATTTTTTTCAAGAGGACTTCCTTCTTCTTCATTTTTATTAAACTGTATTTTCAAAGGATGTCCTTGGAGTAGGTATCATAGGAGAATAATACAAATCCATCTTTGGTTTCTTATCAGTTCTTTCACAGTCATACATTAAATTGTCTATTGAAACAAAAGGACTGAATATGCAATAGAATATATCTTAGAATTGGCACACTTATTGTTAATGGGCACTTAGACAAAATCTGTTTGATCTCTATCTAGATAGCCGTAAAAATCTGTCTAAGCAGGGCTTGGAAATAGCTTAGAAATTGTAGACTCTTAAATCACTCAGACTACATCCCAGCTAAATAAAACGAGAGGTCAGTTTCAAGTGCAGACCCACAGTCCCTGGACTGTTTAATGCTAAAATAGGCTTTGCCAAAATTTAGGCATGCTCCAACTGGTAAACTCCCACCCAAATCTGGCAGTATTTGGGGCCTAAGGTAAATCAGGAACTGCCTTCAACATACATTTCAGATGTGGCTGTAGATGTAGATGCAGAATGTCAGCTGGCCTGCTTTGTTTCTGAATACACAGGTAATCTCTGATACTTCTGAGAATGTCATCCTCCATCAGAAATTTTTAACTAGTTATTATTGTCTTTGCATTTAGGGTATTTGTATACAGGTCAAAGTTAATGTAGAATTGTGTATGATGACAATATTTCTTCATTGTATCAGTTGTATTTGCTGCACGAAGAATTCATCCTTAAGCATGAGTACACAGTACCTGTACCCAGCATGGGGAAGCTATATTCCCTTTTTAACTGTGTGCATCCCTCAGTCCAGGCAGAGAAGGAGCAGTGGAAACACAAGAGGAGAAGGGCCCAGGATGGTCCTGAACCCACAGGGATGGATTTGCTGCTGGCGGCTGGTATTATGTGGCTGTGAGGATGGAGTTTGTCAGCAATGGAGGAGGAGAAATGTTCTCGGCCCTTAGCACTGTGTGTGTTGCTCCTAATGCAAATGTTTTAGATAATGCCAACCTTATGTAGTGCCACAAATTCTGACTGCAGGATTACCCTTAACTGTCACCATAGATTGAACACGTGTCACACTAGAAATTTGGGAATGTGAACCTAAATCATTGCTGTTAAAAATTAGCCATGAGGGAGTATTGTAGGCCACAAGTCCTTTTCCCCACAGACTACAAAGGCATTATTGAACCAAGTTTCTTTTTTCACAGACTGTGTTATGGCTCCACCTGGCAGTAAATCCAGGGATTGCTTAGTTAAAAATAGAAAAGAAGCAAACAACAGTTCATATATATAAAACGATGTCACCAACTGGAATAGTGTTTTCAGTTTGTCTTATTATTATCCAGGATTTATAATACTGAGAATGACTCTGGGTTCAAAAGAGAAACTTTCTCAGACTGAGAGACTAGGCATAAAACAAGGGACGGAAGAGAGATGCAGCCATGGGCATGAAAAGAGAGATAGGTGAACATGAGAGGCGGTGGCTCAACATGCCTGACCTTGCAAGTGTGCTCACCCCAAAAGTCACAGAAGGGAAAAAAGTTGAAGGAAGTTAAAGAAAAAGCTTTGGGGTTGGTCTTCAGGAAAGATATGTGAGACCCAGCTTACTTTGTGTAAGCCAAAAAAGCCAGATGAATTGTTTAGTTTTCCGGTATGGGTCTAATAAGGTTAGGTTCCAACCCCAGCAGTAAGTGAGTGATGCTGGGGATATGTCTGAGGGAAAAAATGGTGTAGGGCTCTGAACCAGAGGAGGATGAGCCTGTGCTGTTCAAAGCCAGATAGAAGGATGCTGCAGCAGTTGAGCTGTGGGCCTGGGCAGTAATTTCAGCTGTATACATATATACATTTTCTTGTATACAAGAAAAGTCAGTTCTGAGAAACGATGAGCTGGCATCTGGAGAGTCTTTGTCTATTAGAACTAAAATAAAGGGAAGTCATAGGATGTGCAGTTCACTGAAAAGGTTTGGCATCTGCAGGCTATATACAGGGAAAAGATAGATGTTGGTGTTTCAGTATGGAAAAACTAACATGGTTGAAGCATTTTAGTTCTGCCTTCTGCCACAGTGCATCCAAGCATACGTCCCAAGAGGGGACACAGGCCATGTGTCTGTGACATCGGGGGATGCTCAGGGGGGGCTCTTGCCTAGCTCTGGGTCACTGCATCTGGGCAGGGGCTCAGCCTCTGTTAAACCTCAGGTAAGAGGAGAAAATATAAAAAAAAAACCCAGGAAAACTGATTCGTAAGGAAATGCTGTACTTTAAATCCCTGAAATTATCCTCTGGTTGCCACCGGAGGGCACTCTAGCCATGCTGGTGAAAGTCCTATACACTGGAAAATGAACCAGTTTGTTCAGCAAATAGCCAATTTAGCTGCTGGTAGGTACATGTGCCTTGAAATGAGAACTAGACAGCGTGACAAGTCTCCTTCACTCCAGACTTGATTTTCTTGTCTTTTTAAAATAGCCAATGTGATAAGGTGCCTGTGAGTGGGGCAGGGAACAAGGAGGTGAAATTCATCGCAGGTATGCAGAGCCAATCATGAGAATTTCACTGGTTTTAAAGAAATGCTTTCAAAAATGAAGTAATGGTGACTGAGAGGTACTTTGGGATGAGGAAAATATCTGAGCAATCTGGTTACACACTGACTTCACAAGTGCTCTCCCAGAAAACTTGATTTCTACCTCAATATGGATTGAATTTGTGGTATATTTGTAAGACCAAAACTCCAAAATGGCCTGCAGCGATGATATCTGTTATGGTAATATGTACAAGCAGATCCTAAATATTTAAAGAAAAAATAAGTATTTTTCTATTCTATTAGATTGCCTATGGCTAAGTCTTTCTGTCTCAAATATATAATTTAAAAAATTTCAAAGTGCATCACAATAGTGAATTTACTGCACGAATACTACTAATAATGTCTTTTCATTATTAGTGATAGTGGTATGAATATTAAGGCATGTCTCATACTTTTTTCAGGAACATTGCTAGGTGTAAAAACATAAAGGGTCTTGTTTATAGTCTTAAAGACCATTTGGTGATAAAACTAAAAATTAAAAAACTGTGTAGCTTTTAGTGGTTTTTGATTACAATATGTTAATGCAATAAATATGATTTAATTCACGTTTTATCTAACATCAAACAACTTCGGTTTTCTAATGCTGTCTTCTTTTTCTAAGTATCTTACAGAAGCTAAGGGAGTTCATCTTCCCTCTAAGTTTTAGTTTAGGTTATCAGAATCTCTGAGAAAGAAGAGAAGCCTTTAAAAATTGTTCTTCAAAGCCTGTATGTATCTGTAAGTCATTGCAGGTGTGAGCATATAACTAACAGGAACAGGAGATTTATAATTATGAATAGAAGTATGATTGAGAGGAAACAAAAATAATTAGGCACTTTTAAAAGATAAAGGAGAATTGTTGGGAGCAGGATAAAAGAAAATGAAGATGAAGTGGAAGGGCTTTTGAAGAGAGGTAAAAATGAAAAGAGGAGAGATTGGAGGGACAAGGAGAAAATGACCTTCAGTGTGCTTCCAGGCTTTCAAATCAACACTAAGCTTTTTCAATTGTAAATCTAATTACCAGCCACTGGCAAATGTGTTTCTCAAAGTGATATAGCTGATCCAGGCGAGACAGCTTTCCTACTATGCTAAGAAACCTGCAGATTACTTATAATTCTTCCCTAATATTCTTCCCATTCTTCTCTCATTCAGTGCCCAAGCAAAACCTATGATCCACTCATAAAGTCTACCAGAGACTTTCCTGATGAAGTTATCAGCTTTATTAAACGCCATCCACTGATGTACAAATCCGTTTACCCAGTGACGGGAAGACCGGTGTTCACCCAAATCAATGTGGACTATCGTCTGACTCAGATTGTGGTGGATCATGTCATAGCAGAGGATGGACAATATGATGTTATTTTCCTGGGAACAGGTATGAGAGAGCATTCCCACTATCATTCTGCACAAACCACATCCTTTAAGAACACTCCTGCTCCAGCAAGTCCTAAATAAACCTGTTGATTAACATGTCTTTCCCATGCATGCGGTTTTGGGAAGGATTTATATGCCCCTAATTCTGTGCCATTTCTTCATGCAAATGCTTAGATTAATTTGTCAGCTCAAGAGATTGCTACTATTGGGATTTTAATGTCTCCTGGTTCCTAGATGATAAAACAGTTAAGGGTCATAGTACCTGGACCTCCTTACCTCCCAACTACCATTCAGTGCCTAATTTTACATTACATCATAGGCTGTCTCAAATTCCTGCTCATCAGTAACCAATTAAAAGAAAAAAAACAACCAAACAAAATAAACACCTCAAGAAGTACTTCCTATTACCTGCAATGAAATGGTGCTTCAGCATTAAATCTCATTGGCCACTGAACAGCTAAGAAGGATTTAAAATCAAGCATAAGGCAACAATTCCACTTAAAGTTTTTGAAGATCCAGTTTAGCAACATGACTGGCTCCAAACAAGAAGCGGAGGATTGAACAGAGAGGTTAAGTTACTCTGTCAGGAAAGAAACCCATCTTGTAGTTTTTCTATGGATATTTGTGTATCTATTTACATTTTTAGGGCAGATATATCTGTCCTAAGGACAGATATTATTAAGCCTTAAGGAAAAAGTCTTAATTTTACTGTAGTAATTAAATTTAGAATCACAGGGTGAATCACCCAACAGCATGGTATGCTAACAAATATTAACCTACCTATTCATATAATTTCTGAAGTAATAAACTACCATCTTAATCCACTGGAATTTCTTTTTCTTAATCCACAATTTGGCATTCTCTCACTAGTAATAGGTCTTATACACACTTCTCACTGTTAGATCTGAGTGCTTTAATAAGTAGGTCATTGACTTTATCTCCATCTTGCAGCAGGTGAAACTAAGGTGCATGGAGGTGAAAAGGTTTATCTAGGACAGTGGATGAGCTACTACCATAAGATGCAGTAAATTAAGATTTCTGTTTGAATCTTACCCCAGACCTTGTTGTGTTCTGTGGCATTTTATTGGCCTATAAGCAAATCTTGTAACATATAGTGTTTGGTTGCTGGTGTGGATATACTGAAGGGACTGGAGGAAAGGATAGAAATGTCACAGAGCATTGCCTCTTACAAAGTGTGAGTTTTCTCAGCCTTCAAGAGCTTCCTAGCTGCATTATCACACACCTGAGTGCAGAGATAGCCTCTGTTGGACCATTTAGATCTGCCAGCTCAGTCCCTCTCACAACTCTTGTATTCCAAAAAAAAAAAAGACAGGATGAAAAATCCCTCTATGAGCACCACAAGATAAATACAGTGATGTCACAGAGAAAAGTCCAATTTCATAAAGAAGGACATTAAAGTGCTCCCCTGCTGGCTGAGAAGGCTGGGAATAAGGTTTAGCTGTGATGATGGAAAATCCTTGTTGCTTTCTGAATGTAATCATTAATATAGTCAGCAGAGAAGGAATGAGAACACACTCCCAAGCTATCAGATGCCTAGAATTTGGGAGTACTCACTAAAACTTCATTTTCTTCTTATAATAGTGAGAAAAGGTAATTTAAACTTAGCTGTCCCTAAAGATAAGATAAATATTAGTTAAAATATACAAAATATTATTTTAGTATCTACAGAAGTTGATCTCAGATGTTTACTATCCTCCACTATAAAATTTGTAATAGGAATTAAATTATATTTGAGAAACCAGCAACTCGAATATTCCCAAGTTTGCTGTTACTACCCAGCAACAATGATCATTCTTCTAAATTGTCCATTTGAGAGGTGTGAAGGCCAGACCGTACCATGGAGCCACTAGATGGCACTCCATAACATGCAGATATTTAACTTCTGTACCTTCCTTGAAAGTGAGTTTTCCTTTCAGAAGCGTGAGATTTTGTTCTATTTTATCCTCTAACTTGTCCTAAGGAAAAAAATTATCTCGAAGCTAAAATTTCAGGTATTACATATATAGACTGAATACATATATATATCAAATAACCTAGGAGATTTTGAGCAGCAGGAGATGAGAAAATTATGTTTGAATGTAAGCAACCAACTTGCACATATGCAGGCTTTGGCAATTATGTCTTACAAACAAGCAAAATTTATAATACATAAGGCAAACTTAAATACTTTTGGGTTTGATTGGTAATATGAGCTCCGGTAGTTTGGGTAAACAAGAATGAAATCTCATGCTTTCTATTATAATGTATTGTTTTTCATTATTCCAATACTGTGCATAGTATTTCTACACTGCACATTCCAGCACCTGGCTCACTATCCTGAGTGTTTTTTACAGGTTCTTTTTAAGGCCATTTAAAATTCACCAAGGTGTGATGGTCTGAGATGAAATGAGGAGCTGTTTTTTTCACTTAACAGGGACTCAGGTTAAAATTATTGAACAGATTTAATGTAAAAAAATCATCTAGATAACTCCACTCTGAAGAAATAATTTATGTAATGATTAAAGTAAGGTTTTGACGTTGAGTGGAAATTTTGTTCAAAAATTTCTTTAAAATGAAAATATAAATTTAAAAAGTGTGCTACTTAACTGCCTGCATTAAAATGAAACCCATTTATGATTGAGGTGCTATACTGGATGAAAATTCATTCTATAAAAAAAGAGGAGATAATTTTCTGCAAATTTAGTGCCCTGAACTGCAGCTTTTTGGGGTCAGATGGGCCTCAATTCTGGCCAAAGGAAATGTGCAGAAACTTCTAGTTGGCAGCACAGACGTGCTCGTCTGTGTTTCTATGTGTGCTTGTGTTCTTGTCTGTGTAGCAGGAGAGTTGGACCATCTCTGCCAGGAGTGTCCCATAATTGTGTTGGCTCAGACATACAGTAAAACCATAAATATATTGTATAGAGCTATTGAGATAGCAAAAGATGCAAACAGGGATAGATGTTGTTTTTTGGTCTACATCCTTGATGCATTAGCTCTATCTTCAGGGCATGAAATGGAGTGGCATGTAGGTACTGAAATGTAAGTGTGGGTTTTACATGAGAAACGTGTTTCAGACATAGGCACAGTCCTGAAAGTTGTAAGCATCCCAAAGGAGAAGTGGACCAAGGAAGAGGTAGTCCTGGAAGAGCTGCAGATATTCAAGGTAAGTATTAACAGCCATGACATAAATTAAATATTATTTGAGGGACTTTACAGCCCATACTGGCTTTTTCTGTCTGATTGTTTGTTTACTGGAAGTAGTTCAAGTTTCCAGAAGGACACTGTAAATTTTTAAATGCCTTGGTATTACCTTTGGGTACGTCAATTGAAGAAAATGCAAAACAAAACAGACCATGTTTTTTCAAACTCTTAAAAAATGTTATCTTTTTCTTCCTTTTTCTCGTTTGAATTCTTATTATTTAAATTTTTGTATTACTATCATTTTTTTAGGCTAAGTTTTCTATTTTCTCAGCTTTAGGACTATTCTTAGTACAATTATAATTTAAAAAAAAAAAAAAAAACAAGCAAGGAAACAAAATTCCCAGAAGCAGAGAAGTTCTTTAACATTACAAATATAGAAATGGAAAGCATAAAATAAAGCAAACTTAGTTTTGATTATCAGTGTGTTTTAATCTATTGGTGAAGCCTAACTCAACTTTTTGACCATTTTTATTAGTTTACCCTGGTTGAGTGATAAAGAAGAAAAGTAACCAGAGCCCTGTTAATACTAATCACAGCTTGTAAAAAGCCCAAACCCTTTAGTTGCACAGGCACAATTTCTGATTAACCTCATTGCTGGCGAGGGAGCTGACGTCAACATACCATTAAGTAGGAAAATGGAGGCCCACATATTCCCTACAAATTTTATTTTTTATTTACTAGTTCCTTCTTAGTTTTTCATTCTCACTTTGCTTTTGTGTCACTGTATTGCTCTTCAGTTTTCACCTTGTGTTTTCATCAAATTTTATCTGCATCTGTGGCATTTTGATTACTTTCTCATACATCCTCCTCTCTCCTATGTGCTGTATGAGGTTTTAGCCAACATTTCTGCCCATACTTAATAAATGAATTTGGAACTTAGTGTTTTCCAAATGTAAGGACAGAATCTTTAATAATTATTTCAGAGTACATTTCTCGATATGCCTTTTGATATGTCAACTGTGTGAAGCAACTTTGTTCTAAAGGATCTCCATGTCATATTCCCGCTCTTTTGGACACCCATTATAAATATTACTTTGAAATGTCAAAGTAACTCAGTGACTTGCCAAGTAATCAGCATTTGAGTACCTGCACCTATTTGCTGTATTTTTAAAATGTAACCACAATGGCAAATGTATATCATACTGAAAAGAAAGAAAAGGTTGTTTTTTTTCCTACTCAGAAGATACTCCTTCACATTTTCATTGGTAACATTTATAACTGTTACCTCTATGGTTCTGAATCCAGAAGATTGAGGGGGTTTAAGGGCTGAAAATTCATCCCTTATTTCCTCAAACTGCATTAATGTTAATCAATAGGCTTAATTATCTTCTGTTAGGAGATAGATAATACTCTGAGCTTCATCCTGGGTTTACCTCAGTCACTGGCAAAAATTTCACTGTTTTTCATAGCAGTGAAATTCCTTCTGGTGCAGAGCATCTGCCTACATATCCCTTAAATGCTATTTAAGCCTTTCAAATAGTACTTAATAAAAATATAAGTTGATGCGAATGCTCATGTCCAGTCTCCAGGATGGGGTAGATTGCAAGCTCTGAGAATTAAAGTCAGTTGCCTTATGAGCAGCAGAGAAAATTTATGTGAGATACTTTTTGGAAGCATGAATTTAGTAATTTCTGGGTTTTTATTTTTAATACTTCTTTATGCACATGCATCTGTAATTTTATTTCCTTTTTTCTATGTTACATTCTGTTCTCTTTTTCATTATGAACAGGGAAATTGTAAACTAATACACCTTACTAATTCTTTTTGCAGCACCCTTCGTTTATCTCAACCATGGAGATTTCTCAGAAGCAGGTAATCAAAACCTCATTTAATTATTGCAGGATATATGGTACACGGAACATTTAGCTTGATGTTTTCAGGTGATGCCTCTTGCTTACTGGCCAGACTTTTCACAGATGACTCTTAAAATGTATCGGGAAAGAAGGAAATATGTTTTAACTTGTTTGCCTGCCTAATTTGCATTTACTTACGAACAGTAGTTTGTATGCCCAAGCTGATAATTATTAATGGAAGCAAATTTTTAGTCATATGGTAGTGGGATTTTTGAATTAAGTTAATGCACACTGATTTTCTGGACACTAGAAATACTTGCCTCTTTACAATCTAGTAATAAATTATTATTACTATTATTGTTAGGTTTTTTATTAGAAGTCAAGAGAGAGCAGGGCCTCATTGCTCTAAATCTGTGCACACTGATTGAAAACCAGTCCACCTTCTCTAAAACTGCCATTTAGATCTGGGTGGTCCAGTACTGGCAGTCTCAGGAGCCAGTCCCAGTTGGGAATCTCCTGATAGGAAACAATTTTATGGCTTCTCCAAGCTCTATGATGGCTACATGCACGTTCAGGAGGCAGCGTGACACGAGCCATCTCTCCCTGCCTCACAGAAATGGCCAGAGCAGCCCCAGCACAACACATCTCCCTCACATGGGAGGAGGTATTCTGCTGTTCAGGCACGCACAGAACAGCTGGGCTCCATCTCCCCTAAAAAAAAAGGTGGCAGGCCAGCTGGAAGGCTTGCATGAGCCAGCTCCAGCTCAACAGCAAACTCTTGGACCACCCTTGTCTCAACAGGCAATCCACTCACATGTTGGGAAGAGGGGAGTAATATTATCCCCATGCTACCTAAGGATCAGAAGCAGAAGATGGAGTTTTAGTCACACAAGGTCATCCCTAGTTCCCATATTCTTACTGTCACAGCTATCCAGCCACTTGGGTTTGAATGTGCTATTAAACCATTCTTTCCATGGTTTGTTTCTGATTTTTTATCACAGCACAACTCTAAAGGTGTAAGGGAATTGAGTGCTAGTGTCTTTCAAGGGCTTCAGTCCCCTTTCCTCTCTGCCCTGTTCTCAGGTATTGATGGGGACTGGCCACTTCACACTGCACCCTGAGAAACATTTTATGCTAAAGGAGGAATTCTCCTTCGTTTTGTAAAATCTGAGACAAGGTTGTAAGTCTGTAAGTGTGGCTCTGAAGAAGGGAACTTTTAAAATGGGCTACTTGAAGAACGCTCCTAATTCATTCGCTTTGCCTGATTTGCAGCAACAATTGTACATTGGTTCCAGGGATGGATTGGTTCAGCTCTCTCTGCACAGATGTCACACGTATGGGAAGGCTTGTGCAGACTGCTGCCTTGCCAGAGACCCATACTGTGCCTGGGATGGAAACTCATGTTCCAGATATGCTCCCACTTCTAAAAGGTAAGAAACAAAAACAAACAACATGCTATAAAATGTCTTGCTGCTTGCAAGAATTTTAGGGGTTCCCAATCAGAACATGTCTACTTTTTACTTAGCATATCATTTGCCTTAAAATGTGATCATACTCTGGCCATATTTCACATTTCTTCTCAAAGAGCTATGAAGACAAAATTTCCTTGTGTGACAGTAACTCAGTTACAACAGCTAGCATCATAAATCCATCATTTTCCTTTTTTTATACTGGATGTTTTAAGGCACAAGATGCTCAGATGGAGGTCTGGGTTGTAGGCTGACATTGCCTGAGATGCAAGAGCCTCTCTTAAGGTCCTACCTTTTGCTTAGGGCACCGTCACAGTTTGAGAGTGGAGAAAGAAAGGAGAAAGGAAGAAAGTATTTCAGAGCAATCAGTAATAAAATACATTTGATTCCCCAATCTAAATGAACAAGCCTATTCTGTTTGATTTAACTAACCCAGATAACTTGACTCAAAGTTTGTCACTCCCATCAATTGTATTTGTGGTCTAGCCAAGAGGGAGACAGAGATTTAAGTACTATGATTTAACCACATTGAGAAATATTTTTCCACCGTGAAAGAAACTTCATCTGAACTTTCACCAGCCAGGAGAGCAGTATGAATCTGCAGGGAAGGAGAGCATGCTGTTGGCTCTAGGAGTGTGGTTCCAAAGTTGCTGGATGTGTCTCTTGGAGTTTTCAGTTGATTTAGCCAGAACTCTGAGCTCACTGTTTGAGCCAGGGTCTTTCACAGCCTCTTCATTCCACTTTGGACAAAGCCTTCCTGACAGTGATTCTTGCAGCGAGGGCTGGAGTTTGCAGTCTGAGCTCAGGCTCTGGAATGAGACTTTCTACCTTAGTGGCTGCAAGGCTGGAACCCAAGCAATTAGACAAACCATTGAAGTTAATGACTTGTAGACTGTCATGCCATGGTGTCAAGGAACTTTATGTGTTTTCCCTCAAAGCTAAAGCAAACTAAATTCAGAAAAGCGTAAACGAAAGGAGAAGAGCAACTGTTCAGGCTCGCTGCAAAGTCAGTGACACATGAGGCTTGCTGAAGCCTGAGGTGGGCTGGGACACAGAGATTGATGGTCCATGCTTTTTAACAGATGTGCAGTTTGGTGGGAAGGGCAAAAGTCTGTGTCTCAAAAACAAGAGGTGGTTAACCGACTATGGGAATCCTCCAGTAGATCAGTTACTTGAAATTTTTTTTTTTTTTTTTTTTTTTCAGTATAGCAGCCTGCGCTTCCAGTGTGCTCTTACACTAAAAATACACTAATCAGAATGAGTTGAAGTAACAAACACAAAGATTAGTAGGCAAGTTGGTTGTGGAAAGGAGGAGATAATCTCAGACTATTGTCTGAAATATTTTTTCTATCCGTAAAGATGAAAAATAATCAGATTTATCAGTTGTTTCTTACCAAACTAAATATGCTTTTCTCTCATTTTAATGATTGCATTACTAGTCAGCATTACTTCAGGCTGATGTTGAGCTCAAATTTGAATGCCACCTGTTGCATCTCAGATATTTTTCTGTGGCATACAATATTAAGGATGTTTTTAAGTATCTCTATAAGACAGACTGACCCACCAGAACATGCATTTCCTGTGCTCCTAATGAAGGTTTAGATGCTTTACTGTCAACAAATTGTACACTCTTTATTCTAGGCAGACATTTTCTCTTGCTTTTTTCTCATTCCCCTCCCAGTGGTTTTCCCAGATCACAGGCCCTTCTCTTGATGTCAGTTGTACAAATCTCTCTAGGCCACATGCTGCTTTGAGGGTGAGCCTGGTTTTAGTTAAGACTGTAATTGTCAGCAGTAGGGTGGGAGCAATGCAAGTCCACATCTGCTAAGATCCTCTGTATTTTGTTGTTGAATTCCTGCAATTACATTTGAAGTGTTAAAAGTTTGCATGCTCTTCTCATAGGCGAGCCAGAAGGCAAGATATCAAATATGGAGACCCCATTGCACAGTGCTGGGATGTGGAAGACAGTGAGTATTTTGCACCTTTCTTGCTCTTTAGTCACTTTGACGTTTGCTACAGAGGTCTCTGTGGAAACCTTCTGAATCCAACAGAATAACACCATTAAGGTGTGCAGATTCCTGTCCCACACTTCATGTACATTACTACTCCAGCAGTTAAGTTTAGAGAGCTGGGGCTGGTAAGGGTCAGCCAGCATGGGACAGCACCCTCACACCCCTGAGAGGCCACCCTTCCCCAGCACTTAGCCAGGGGAGGAAGATGTGCCCGTGATGTAAAAACATCACATACATCCCTACAAGTAGCTACCAGGGCCTTTGTTGAGCCAGGAACAGAGGAGATAATCCCATGAGGAAACCCACAGGGGCAAATGGGGAACACACATCTTCTTCCCTTCTGCCGCATAGATTTGACACCAGTCTCAAAGCCCAGCTGCCAAAACAGCCCCCTCCCCTCTCCATAGCTACTTAAATACTCCTGTTATTAACAAAAGCTTACCCCCCTCTCCCTTTTGGCTTCCCCTTTCCTTTCCCACACCCTCTTTTCAGATGCCAAAGGGTCTGGCTTGCTCCTTTGGCAACCTCATCACTTCTCTTACAGCGAGCACTGTCAGTATGAAATCCTGCGGTTGAGCAGCAATCTCTGCGGCAGCGTAAAATAAATGAAAAGCATTCAAAACCAAGCTTGGGTTTGTCTGGGGCTCTTCATGGCCACTTATTAAAGTGAGCAATCCAGTCAAAACAGTATTGATTGTATCACTGAGCTGAGCGTTGGATTCAGGGCGAGCCACCACTTTCCATTGATCTCTTGTCCTTTTCGTGCTGCTGTGGTGCTGGATGCCTGCCCCAGCTCCCAGCATGAGTCACTGCAGAAATCAGAGCCGCTTGCCACAGGATCAAAGACTTAAGTCTGTTGCACTGTATAGAGGGCTCTGAATGTACATGTGTGCTTGCAGGCATAGTTAAAAAGTCAGGCTAAAATCTCATTTCCATTAAAATCAATGACAAAACTACCGTTCATTCTCAAGGGCCACGATTTCCCCGCTGCTGCTTACCATGGCTCTCCAAATAGTGGTATCTGAGACTGTGCAAAGCTTAAGGTTATAGAAACACTAGCAGAAATGCTGACCGCGTCACATCTTACTGGAAGAATAAAGAGATACTGGAAGAGTTGTCTTTACTGGACAAATGTACAGTGACTTAGCACAGAAATTGGTATTAATCCTTTGCCCTGATGGAGCACCACCAATAGAAATTTTATCCAGCTGGGGATGGCCCCTGCGTGCCATAAAACCATGAAGCTGACCTGCCCCACTCCAGACTCTTGGCATATTTATGCCATTTGCGATAATTAATAACATTATGGCCCCAAAACCTATTTAAATTCAGTGCTCCACTGTGTGAGATTCACTCACAGAGACTTCCTTGGCTGCATGAAGTTGTTTGGCTCTACTGAAATCTCAGTGGCACAGTGAAATAAAAGAAAAGCATTTAATGCGGAGAGCTTGAATTTCTATAGATCTCATATAGGTACTTACTATACTGAAAAAACAATCCAAAATTGTATTCATTTCATTGTTGAGCTAACTTTTGATTTAGGAGACAATGCTGCTTTCACCTTCCTTTCTGTTCCTGGTAGGGCATTAAAAACAGCTTTAGTCTGATGGTAAGGCAGATAAGACACAGATAAAACAGACAGGAGAGGAAGATGGAGTTGCAGAGATTAGAAATTATTTGCTCAGGTTTACAGAAGGCCGAGAAAGGAACCCAGATCTGCTCATGGCTCCTGCAGTGTTTGGTCTGTCCTTTACTACAAGACTTTTCAAATCATACCAAAGGAAGTTAAACAAGGTTCCTTTAGGTCTGTGACTCCTTTAAACTGTTTGGGATGAAAAAAACAGACTGTACAGTCTACCTTTAGCAGTTTTAGCTCCGTTTAGTAGTTGCATTACTTAAAGAAAAAATACAGGTCAGATTTTAAATTCCTCAAAGGTGAAAGCCTCAACTTTAAAATGGAGCAAGCTCATGATATAGATTTTATTGGCCTCTTTAAAAACCAGTTGCACTGAGGAAGGTTAGCAGCCGCCTCTAAATCCTCATAGTTATAGTTTAAGCTAAAAGTTAAGTTTCCTTTTGCTTTTTTATAATTCACTCACTCTTATAGCATCTGTTCTGAATCAGGCTATTTTCCCATTGCTTTAAAAACCAGGTCAGGGTTAATCTCCTGTACCATGTTTGCTTTCCAGGCATCAGTCATGAAAATGCTGATGAAAAGGTGATTTTTGGCATTGAATTTAATTCAACTTTTCTGGAATGTATTCCTAAGTCCCAGCAAGCCTCTATTAGGTGGTATATTCAGCGCTCTGGAGAAGAACATCGAGAAGAGGTAAGTTATAGTCATCAAGGCGAGTTTCCTCTATGGAGAATTCAGATGCATTGAAAGGCAGGAGTTATTGGGATTAGTTGATGTTTTACTTTTCCCTGCCTCACCTTAGGTATCACATAGCATTCTGGTATTGCCATTTAGGGCATGCAGTGGGGAAGAGAGAAGCCATTTGCACAGTGTCATAAACTGATTTAGATATTTTTTTTGACTTTCATGCGCGTTCTATTAAAGGTAAAGAAGAAAAGAGACATTAAGTTCTCGATAGTGGTAAAAAAATCAAAGTACCAAAAAGAAAGCCTTTTTGTATAGTAATCAACACAACAACCACTTCTGTAGTTAAATGTATGTTCAAAATCCCTTGTTTTTATAAAATCTCTGGTTTAGTGTCTGATTGCATTCCCTTATCATATTAAACAGTGTAGCTAAGAACTGCATGTGTGGCTTGCTGGTTCTCTCCATCTATCCTCAGTCAGAGTGGTCTGTGCAGTAAAGAGCTTTTTACTTGCTTTTTTCTTGTTAGTGCCATCTGAGAATTTTTCTTAAATGGCGCTCTGCACTGATGCAGGGATATCAGGTTAAAGAATTATCATTGCATCTGGAGCAGAAAGCAGTGAGACTTGTGATGACCTTTAATTCCTGCAGGAGGCAGGTTTGGTGTCCTCACTGGTGGTAAAGCCCTGGAGAAGCTTCCAGGTCCCCACAGAACCCCTGCACAGTTTTCTGCTGATTCCTTTCTGAGGTACTAACAAAGGAGCCCTCTGACATTGCCAAAAGGTCAGTGTGCTGGGACTGATTTGGACTGGGTCTGAGTGAATTTCAAACTTCAGGAGTTTTCATAGCCTTTCTCTTACATGAGTGATTTTGTGTCTGAGGCCAAGTCCTGCTGTGATGGCAACCATGGCAACGGGGAAGGAGAAGGCAAAAGAACTGTCCTTTGAAATGAGCTGGTCCCAGGTGTTAGATATGCTTTTTTTGTTAAGCATTCAGCTGAGACAAAAAATAGTTTAAATGAGAGGACCTATCAAACACCCAACCAGTTTTCCATTCTCAATGATATTTCATCCTCTTGAGACATTGTGAATGCAAAATTATGATGGTTCTTTCTAAAGGCTGGGAAGATGCAAAGCAGGGCAGGTGCCTCTGGGTGAGATGTGACTCATGACAGTAGTTCCAAAGTTCTAATCAGTGTTAAGTCTTGGCCCAGAAATCCAGAGTAAGGGGATACAAGGCACTTCTGATTTCCCACCAGTTAAGACAAAAAAACTTGCAAGGCTGTAGATCAACTATGCCACTGCAGTTCTTTTAATTTACTCCCCTTTTCTTACTCATGATTTGGATTGGCAAAGATTCTTTCCTCCGCTGAGAATAAAAACTCCATGAATTGGTAGACACAGTGCTCCCTACAACATGAACTGAACACTAAAAGAAAGACTACTGGTTTGAAATCCCACCTCTAACCTCCAACCTTATTAAAAAATGTGATCTTCTGGTCAGCTGGCCAAGCGTGCTCACAGCTACAGGTGGCTGAAGTGAAAAACCCAGCTACAAGTGTTTCAGCCTTTAAAGATTTGTGGGCGTTCATTGTTTCTGCTTTAATTCCTTTACCTTTAACTGTCCTGTACAGAAGACTCTACTTCCACAAAGCAACAGTTTGCAAATGCACTTACATATTTGATCACGGAAACAAGTAAAGTACTTGTTTAACTCTAACCATGTGTTTAAAGTGAGTTTCGGTAAGAGATTTTTGTTTTGCTTTGGTTTCATGTTTCTTTTTGTTTGTTTGTTTGTTTTGTTTTTTCTGAACCAGAAGTTAAATTTTGAGGAGACACAAATCATTTTTTAAAATAATGTATTACAACTATAGCGTGTTCCTGGGCTTCTCAAAAAGAAGTACAAACTTTGCTTAAAGCTGCCAGTGAAGAGTGAAATATTTCTGTACTGTAATGTGTAAGTCACACATTCAAGATTTGGAGGCCTGTTTGGAAGGGCTGCTTTTGAATTTTATCTATGTCAATCTGGGGGAAAAAAGATCAGTTAATTTTTTTCATAAATCACAGCTTCAGTTAGCTCTCTGAAGGTCAGGAAGCCAAACTCAATCTGTCTTCCCTATTTAATTGCAGAGCAAACTGCAGGTCAAAACAACTTCTGAGCTAAGTTAGGGCAGACTAAACTGTATAGCATAGCCTAAGTTAAAGCTATCTTATTTTTTGCCGTGCTTCATATTTCCAAATGGTTCATTGTGGCAGTGACCTGGCCCATGCTACTTGTTCTAGGCCAAATGCCAGTTACACAGGTATGGTGATGTCCAATACTGCAGGACTACCCAACATGCCAAGGATGTGCACATTGAGAAAGAGTAAAGGAATGTGTGCATATGACTGATGGCATTTGAAGCTCCAGCAAGCACACAGCATACATCTCCACACATTAGCAGCCTTCCACAGCAGTGTTTACTGGGTTTGCTCTGTGAAAACAGTCTGACATCTGTTTGTATGAGAAAAATAAAGCTTTGGTAAAAGGCTAGATTAACCTTTGAGGCAAATTTAGAAGAAATTTTAAGGAGAAATCTGCAGACAGATTTTCTACATTATGAATGCTAGCAGTAGGCAAAGAGATTTTTACCACACATTGTCCCTGAAGCCACAGCAATGCTACTGTGATCTAGCTTTGATAAAAGAGAAGTTGGAGCACATATTTTGCAACACCTTTGTGTGGTTTTGTTAGTTTATTTGTATATATTTTCTTGCAGGCTTTGAAGGTAACAGCTATATAAATGCATATGCACACATTCATGATTACAGTATTAGATTGCTTAAAGATAGTTTGTAGCTATTTGTTTAGTTCAATTCCTACCAAAAAATTTTTATAATAAGAGAATTTCTTGTATTTTGAGCCATATTAGTTCCAGGGCTGTAGGAGGGAGGCTGAAAGGGGGGCCTCTCTACCTCTATTACTCTATTCCTAAATTCATACATGGCTGCCCAACTAAATGACTGGGTCTGCAGACATGCTGAACAATCACTCCTCATATTAGATAGGAGAAGGGTATTTGCAGGTTAAAATGTTAATCCCTTGGTAATTTGAGGATCTGGAAATTGAGATTTTTAGGTGTTCTAATTTTACTTATCAGTGAATAATGAATTCATTGGTATTACAGACTAATTGGAAGCCTTCCTAGAAAATCCAAAGATCATCAGAATAACTGACTCGTTTCAAAGTACTTCAATTTGACAAAAATACCATATGTGACAAAAGCAGTGTGGTCATATTTAATGTGTAGCTTGATCTTTATTCAGACAATACCTTACCGTAACTTTTCCCATTGCAATTCCATTTTCTGCTCTCTCTCTCTCCTTTCCTGCAGCAGATTTCTCAAATAACACTGTGCATTATTTTAGTGTGAGTCTTAGAGGTGTAACTTATTGTGATGATGATACCATGCTTTGCAAATAACTCCGTGCACCTGGAACTTAAGTTACGGACTTTTAGTTCCAGGGCTGCAACTGTAATGTCTCAGCAAGTCTTTAAGCCTGGCTTTACAAATAGGTGGTTATGCAGTCTCCTGGACATGCACTGCAGCTTCCTGAGGGAAGGAAAAGGGCAAAATCCAGACTAGATGGGAAGCATTTGGCCCAGCAGGATGTCCCTGACATTTCACCCTTAGGGTTATGGTTCAGAATGTGACTTCCAGGCAGAGCAACCTGTGGGGAGGGACAGGATCTCCTGTGGTACGGGAGCTGTCACCAGGTCATTTTGCTGCCAGTGGGAGTACATTTCCCTGTAGTCTGAGGCTGTTTTAAGGTCAGGAGTCAAATATCTAGTGCTTTTGTGTTTCATGTTGCTCACACAATTGATCAGTTCGTTCCTGTGCACGCAGGGTTAGTCACTGGGAGGAGGGAGAGAGTTTTGGTGGCCAGAGTTCATAAAAAGTGAGGAACAGTTATCTATTTCTCAGAAAAACTCCTGTGTTTTATGTGTGTAATTGGTGTCAGGGCTGCAAAAAAAGAATTCATGGCTCCCTACAAAGTCATTAGTTTTGGTGCCCCATGGCTCTGAAAAGCATTAGCCCCCCCTGCTTTAGGCTGCCCTTCACCCAGCATCTCCTGTGGCTGCAGGTCTGCCAAGCTGGCACTTCCTTTTGCAGGGACTAGAACAAACCATATGGCCTGAAGTGACAGAATAAGAGCAGGTCACTTTTAACTCTCTCTTCTTCCTACTCTATTCATATCTGGAGGTGAAAATAAATCCCTGAAAAGCAGAAGGACATGCCAGTTTCTTCTTCAGGGCTTCTCGCCTTTTATACATTCCTGTCCTACTGTCTGGGCTGTGTTTTTCTGATGGATCCAGCTTAGTAACCATCTGATGGTTTGGTAGATAAAAGAGGATGGCCAACTCTTGGACAGGACATCTTGGGAGGTGCAAGAGTGTGACCTAGGTCCCTTGTGGGAGCAAAAAGGTGTTTTTTCCATTCCACATTGTAGCCAGATTGAGAAGCCATTTTTCAGTCTATCTAAGAGATAAGTTTCCACCTATTTTTGTATCTGGAGATTTTTGTGTCACAATGGTGGCTTTATTTGTTACAAACATCTTGTCAGTAGCATCTTGTGAAAAAAAGGTCACAGACTTAGTGCCAGCACTAAAATCTAAGAGTTGGATGAGAGCTGAATAAAGAAGAGGACATACACCAAGGTCAGTGTTTCCAGTAGTACCTTCTGTTAGAGAAGTGTATACCAGTATTTGAATCCTTAGGTCAGTGAGATAAAAAAGAACAAAAATAAGAAGACATTAATTCTGCAGCCTAGGGACTACTTATAGCTCTCACTCTTTTATGACTCATTAACTTTTTTTTTTCCCCCTAGTACCTTGAGATTCTTAAGATTCATATTTTAGAATGTTTTCTGAGGAAAAAAAAAAAAAAAGTAACTCTGAAATGAGACACAGCAAGTGACATTTCTGCTTTGATTTGGATATACTGGAAAGGGCTTGGGAGGGGTGAGGGGGGAACAGGGAGTAGGAGTTTAAAATTTAGTCTCAGAATAAGAAGTTAGCTTCACCTTGAAAATAGAAATCATCTGTCTCCATACATGGCATTGTACCAGCAACACATTCTTCATTTTTCATGTAGCTTCTTGGTAAATAAAAAAAAATATGGGTTTTTAAAATAAAAAATAAAGGAAAAAAAAAAAAGATAAATTAACTCTACAGCTGTATTTGAGTTAAATGATGATTTTCCCAGTACAAGAGAAACAAAGTCATATGTAATAATAATACCAAAAAACTCCAGTGACCTTTATTTCCAGTCAAATGATGAGAATGAAGAAGAAAACAATAGAAAAACAAAGACAAATGTGAACTCTCAGCAAATGTTCCTCATTTTCCTTTCTCCTCCTCTCAGTTTGTTCAGGGGTTGCAGCTAACCCATGATTAGTACAGCTTTGCCTCCAACATTTTTTCACATGGTGATTAATGAGGGAAGGCAGGCTTTGAAGCCACTTTCTTCTCCCAGACAGGTGCAGTGTTTTAACTGTGAAAGAGTTGACATGTGAATTATTTGTAAAGAGGGAGCTATCTAAACACATCATTAGCAAAGGACAAAAGGCATTGACCTAACCTGGTGCCACAGCACTTTCAAATCCTTGGTTGTTTTCCAACTTACTGATTGTTTAAAGATTTGCCATTATTATTGACAATGACTATTTTTCTTCCATTGTTAAATTCAGATTATGAAAATCAAGTCTTTGATTTGGTTGGAGATCTTTTCCCTTTTTCAAATATTACTAGTGCCCAGGACATGTGCCATAATTCAGGTAGTGTAATTTTAGGCAAACTAATGTCCTTATCATGAAGGATGGAAAGTGCAAATTGCTGATAAAATACTGTCAGAAATCTGTTCCCACTCCACTAAGTAAAGAAATTTAAGTAATCAATTGCTTCATTTTTGTGGTTTATAATTTGTTCCCTATTGAACAAAATATGTCTCTCATGTTTAATTTTTCTTGTGTGCTCAAATTTAAGCGCATGTCAGCAAGCTTTTGTGAATTAAAGCCTTTATGCTTCTGAATTGCTAAATGTTATTTACAAATATTTTAGGAGAGTTATTGATTATGACACGGGAGGGGGAAACAATGAACCCACAGCTGACCAAAATAAATTTATCTTTTATCTAACTAATCTTTTCACTCTCCTCAAAATTTAGTAAAATATGTTTTACATCTACAGGTCAGGAACCAAAGAGCACATTAAGCATTCAAGTAAAAGGTTAAAGATCTACTACCAAGTAATGAAATGCCAGGTGTTTATGAAACTCCAGAGCCCTGTGGGGGGAAAAGTAGAGAGCAAAGACAGGAAGAGTTCTGAACCTATGGGTAAAACAACATAAACAGGATACCAAAAAGAAAAGTGAGGGAGGAAAACAGTAATGAAGTGTTGCTCAATACGTGTGAAATCAGAGCCATAATTTCATCCTGCCAGAGGATAAGAAAGGAATGAACAATGAAGGCATGGAGAAGGAGGAGGTGACAGTCACTGTAAATCAATATCCAAGGTTAACACAGGACATTCTGTAAGAACATTGCTTCATTAAAAATAGGAGTCGTGATGGGCTGGGATTAAGGGACACAACTGATTTAGACTCTGTTAACTTTCGTTGTGGTAGATAGGAGAGAAACTCAGTTAGCACATTTATGACTAAAAAGTGATGGCTGCTACAAAAATGGTAAATAGTTATGAGTAGCGCGGTGCTGGATTTGGGGGTCCAGTGATCTTTTCAAGTCTAGATCTGCCATTATTCTGCCTTCCTTTCACTGAAAATAGGCAAAGCACCACTGAGGTCTCTTTTGGCTGGCACCTAGCCAGCTGAAACAGCCAGCTGGAGGTTGTCCAAGTGTAGGAGGTGCACAGCTGTTAAGACCCTGTAGACTACAATACTGGCAGAGCCACCGATAGGCAGATGCTACTGCTGCAATTGCATCAAGCCTGGAGCTCAAAGAGATCTGTCCTGTTTTCACTCAGACAATGTGGGAACTTGGTCTTTCCACAGTGCCTTATGAAACCCAAATGTCTGGAAAATAGCTGCTTCTTCTCATCCTCTTCCCGAAATTTCTCAGACTTCGGCCTTCATGTTGACATGAACTTCGGGCGGAAGAAAGAGGGGTTTGCTTGTCATACTGCAACAACCAAGCCTCCAAGCACTTCCATCTGGCCCCTGTTCCTACTCCTCTCTGGAGTACAGCATGACAAAGAAACACCTGTCGTAGGCATATTTCAGCCTACAGCTACTCATTTGTGCCTTCATTTACACATTTTACACTCCTTACTGTAAGAAAGGTATATTTACTTGGAATGAAGTGTCACTAGCTGGTAAAATTAAGGACTGCTGCCCTGTGATATAGGTTCTGGAGGTGGAAAGGTGTCTTTTCTAGTCTGTGTCCCTGTTGTCTTCTGCATATGTGCTTGTGGCTTGACCCTGATTTCTTGGGTTTAAACTCAGTGCAGTGAATCAAAAGTAGCTTGTGTTCATGTAGCACCTGTTGTCAGGACAATTGATTTTCCAGGAATTTCATGAAATTAGTATGATTTCACCCTACATGGTGCCAAGTAGGCATGCATATATACAGTTTACTAACAAGGAAACTACAGCTCAGGGCTGACTTAACAACATCAGCTGGTGGCATGAACCGAAAAATATTTGGGCACAGAACTAGGCAACTAGAGCCATGTTCTGACCAGGCTTTTTTAGCAGTTGAGTTCTTGTCTCTGTGGAGTCCTATCAAAGGTAGTACAAAGGCCTATATCCATCCATCCATCCATACATCCACATACCTATCTATTCATCTACCTATGTGCCTGCTTAAATACCTACCTATATAAGTTCTGTGTTACTGAAGACTGTTACAGGTGAAACAGTGGGAGTGCGAGTCTCTCTCTATATGAATATGTATATGTATATGCATTTTGCTTTTTCTGATGATTTCTAAATGGCCTCTTAAATTACTCGACTCTTTCAAAGTCATTATCATAGAAAATTTGAAAATTATAAAGCAAAAAGTCCTAGGAGGTCATGTCATCCATCTCTTTGCTTCAAGAGAAGCTATTATGATAAAGAACTAGTGAGTTAGAATCATAACAGATGGAGAATCATATGTATGTATAAATTTTTTCCCATGAAGTAGAGGAGGGAATTGTGTGCAGATTTTTTACATAAAGAAACAGTGTGTAGCTTACCCACTGTGAATAAATCTAATTTAGTCATCTTTATGCCTCCCTGATCTTCCTCCTCTGAAGTTTGCTGGAGGGTCAGATGTGCACTCTGGGAAATTTTCCAGATTCTGTGTTGGTTCCCTCTGCCCCCCCCCCCCCCCCCCCCCCCTTTTAAGCCCACTACTCAGCCTTCTGATGAAGTTTCTTTGCATTATAACAATGCCAGCAGTGCTGGGGCTGTGTTTAAGGCCCTGGCTGCAGGCTAAGCAGCACTCCAGGTTGTTCCGTGCCATTGTGTGCTGCAGCCTCAGCGTGGCAGCAGAAGATAGAACGCCTGGGAGGTGGCAGCTGTGGGCTGGACCAGGATCATTTTCAAAGGAAATTCTGGTGTTGGACAGTGAGAGTTAGGGCTCTGCTTTCTACTTCCACCTCCAATGTTAGTCTTTGTATGGTCTTTGCCAAATCACTTACATTATGTGTTGCCCAGCTGCAAAAGTATTTATGTACCCGGTGCCCCCGACTGTTTTGTTTTGGTTTTGGGGAGGGGTTATTTATTTTAGAAATAATTTTCAGATCACCATCTATGTAACTTACCTCACAGTATTAGTAGTACTCTGAGAACCTGCTATATTTTTTTAAATATTTCCGTTCATAAGTGAAGCCACACTTCCACACTGACAGACTTCATTCCTCACTTGCAATCTCATTCTTTTTATGGCTTCTTCTTCTTTTTTTTCTTTTTCTTTTCTCCAGTTTCTTCACATATCTTAGCAATAAAATAATGCTAGTCAGTTGTATTTGTCTAACCTCACTGTGTGCTTTTAATCACTTCTTAATGAGTCAAAGCCAGAGTCAACTTCATTTAATAAAACCCAGTTGGAAAAGATAAGAATCACAGCATTTCTGTTTAAAAATCAGTAGTAGTATTTATTTTCAGTGTAATAGGGCCTCAGTGCTCCTGTTATGTATCCTGGTGTACTGTCTGCATTACAGATACCTTAAGAAGAGCAGCTAAAAAATAAATGGTATTTGTGGCACTAAATAGCTACCCTTCCTTGCAGAACATAGTCTAACTTGCTGCATTGTGGTGTGATGAGTGTTCATGTCTGTCCTTTTGGCTGCACAGCATGTATGTTTTACTCCTGAAATGTCACTGTTACAGATGCTAAAGTTAGGGATGGAACTCAGACATTGAAAGGATCTCCTGGTATCCATCTGAGCTGCACATGCCCCAGCACGTTCTGGCACTCATGAGATGGGGCATGCTGGGTGCCAGCTGAGCATTTCGTCCTCTTGAACATAGCACTGACAAATGTCCTGGTTTTGCTGATGAATCTCATGTATATCATTCTTTTTTGTCTAACCCTACAGCTAAAGGCTGATGAAAGAATCATCAAAACAGAGCACGGCCTGCTGATCCGCAGCTTGCAAAAAAGGGATGCAGGAGCCTACTTTTGCAAAGCCCAGGAGCACAATTTTGTCCACACCATCGTGAAGCTGAATTTAAATGTAATTGAGAATGGGCAAATGGAAAGCACTCAAAAAACTGAGGACGAGGAGGGCCGGGTGAGGGATTTGCTGACGGAGTCCCGGCTGAGGTACAAGGACTACATCCAGCTCGTCAGCAGCCCCAGCTTTAGCCTGGATGAGTACTGTGAACAGATGTGGCACCGGGAGAAACGGCGGCAGCGGAACAAAGGTGGTGCCAAATGGAAGCATGTGCAGGAGATGAAGAAAAAGCGAAACCGAAGACACCATGAGCCAGCCAGACCTCTGTCTACGTAGTTTGTAAATGCTATTTAAAGAAAGGACACTTACCATGAGAAAAATACTGTGTTCTGGTTTTGTGCATCTTGCCTATGAATCAGTACTGCTTCTTATTCAAATCAAATAATTCACTATCATTATTATTTTGTATGAGACTGTACAATGGGATTCAATACCAAGTGAGAAGTTCCTTATTGGAGTACCACATACCAGACAATAATTTCAAATTAAAAAGAAGCAAAGTACACTTTTAGCTAATTTCTGGGTAGCCTGAGGCTACGTGACGTGTGTTCTGTACTTCCTGCATAATTTTCACGTAGGATTTAGTGTCCATGTTCCCATGTTAATATTTGCAGCCACATTCTACCCCAGAGATGGCTGCATTTCAGGGGAAGGCAGATGTATTTCTAGTTCTTTGGCATCTTTCTGAATAAGCAGCATGGTAGAAATGTGTGACAGATATGCAAAAATACCTGCTAATTTACCCATTGGGCTTGTATACAGGCACATGGGTGGAGTTTGCTTTCACACAGAGGCTCAGCAGAAAATCAAATTATGTGTTGGCTTACAGACAATATTCATTCTTCCCATTAAAACAAAATTTCAAAAATAAAAAGAAAGCATAATCATAGTTTTAGATAGGAGAATTATCAGGTACTACTCATTAGAGTTTGAGTAGCCACCAGTTTGTAGTCCATCTGCTGAAATGAAATGCTGACTCTAATTGAAACTGCCACAGAGATATTTTGGGAGTAAATTTCTAAGTGGTCTGTAGGAGATACATGCACAAATCCGATTAACAAATAATGGGATTCCTGCCTGCACCTCTTCTATCTCTCTAAAGGTTTGACTCTGACTGTTTCTCTGTCCCTTTTCTGGCTTTGTTTTATGCAGAGGAAAATAAAAGACAACAGAGGAAAATAAAAATAAAAGAAAACAACAAAGCTAAAACAAAAGACGATGAGGGAAAATACTTAGTGGCTGAGACCAGTGCTCTTGAGACAGAGCTGACATTCCTCAGATGTGTGTATTCTTTGGGATTTTCTCCCAAAGGTATTATGTATTTTTAAATGGAATTTGCATTGTTGGAATTAATACTTTTATTATAATTAAAGAAAACAAAAGATGTCTGTGTGTAAATAAAGCTTGTAAGTTAGAAATTTGCTATGTACCATAATTTCATTTGTAAAGTATTCCCTGTTCCTTGGTTCATATTTTGGTTTTATTTGTGTAAATCTTTCCATATAAGCAAGAACAACCGGCTTCATTCTTGTCAACAATGTGATTTAATTGAATTTATTTCTGATATGCAGCAGCAAACACAAGCTCAAAATCACTCCTACTGCCTCTTCTCATGAGTCACAGCCCCCCTTTCCCCTCTTCCACCTAAACTCCCTCCATTTTGCCTTTCACGCCTTTTTGAGTGTGAAATGACAAATTAGCCACTTCCTCACAGGGAAGAGAGCTTTGATGGATACCAAAACAACAGACTTTACTTGTTTCTCATGCATTCTGCAGATCTTGAGAGCAAAGTCTGTGGGAAACCCGTGTAATTGGTATGCACCTCATTAAGGAACCAAAAACAGTGGCTCTGAAAGTTGTAGGTTCACCCTTGCCTGTGCTGGTGTTTGTATGCGCTTTCAGTCCCCGATCAAGAATTGTGTAGATCCAATTCACATTGTTGTTCTTTCCTTCTCTGTTGAAAGTAATTTACAGCAAAGTGGTTGTCAGATTTCAGGAAAGGAATCTCAGCTTACCCACGTTTCTTGTAAAATCCAAAAGCTGAGTTTGCATGTGTTATCTAAAAGCCAGTGATACCATATGTCATTAATTTTAGATGCTTTTTTTAATAGGAGACGTATGAAGTAATTAGGAGATATTAGCATGCATACAATGCTTTTATAGTGTAAAGCACTGAGTGCTAAGTATTACAAAATATGTCTGTAGGGAGGAGGGTATTTCTCAGCACAGGACCTTTAATCAGTAAAGAAACTGATGCTGAAATACTAACCAGTTGTGCAGTACTTTGAGAACATGCAGAGAACATTTAGGCATTTTTGCTACACAATAACAGGCCAAGAATGCCTCACAAGAGGCTTGTGATTTTGGGTACCTTGCTTTTAAGGCCAATTAAGACTACTTAGAAGTGGTATGAGGGGGAGGGCATTAAATACTACATTTAAAGAACCCTAAGATGGGGATACTTAACATTCCTGGATGGAAGGTGATGTTCTCACCATATAGAACCTGCCCAAGTATTCTTTGTGAGATTTTTATTAGTTCAAAAAGTCCCATTTCTCTGATTTGGACATTAAGTAAAGGAAGGGAACCACACCAAGACTGTGGAATGACAGGTGGTCCATATTCACATGCACTGAGAAAAGGTCTTCTTCTACCCCCCCATGGTGATGCAGTACTTCAATTATCCCATTTCAGACAACTCTTATCACATATTTGCCTACTCCATAAACAAGCAGATATTTTCTTTCTTTGGTATTTTTTCCCCTCCATGAAAACTAAATAATCTGATAGATTATTAGATATGATTGGAGGTATGTATTCTACAAATGAACTTCATCACTTGTTTTAGTAGAAGTCTGGAATGACTAAAAGTCTCAGTGCTGGGAGCATTAGATTTAAATGGTTGAATTAAAGTGTTATTACTCTTAAAAGCAACTTTCTTTTATTTCAAATGTTGTGGCAATGAGATTCTTCTCAAATAAATGACCTCATCAGTCTGGGGTACAGTGGTAGTGTAAAACCCCAAGTGAGATATAAAGCCGCTTTTGTCATGGGAAATAAATTCAGTATCCTCAAAACCAGTGTGTTACATTGAATTCATGCCACCCCAGGGAATGTATTTAATAACATGGCATAGATAAAGGTCTGTGTTTTGATACATGGGGTAAGAGGCACACTACAGCTGGCAGGGCTTGCACAGCTCTTCATGCACAGCAGGTATCACACATGGAAGGAGACCAGGTGACCTTGGAAGCCACAGAGTGTGAAAGGCAGATCAGGGAACACTACAGAAAGTGAGACAGGGATTTGTCTCAACAATGCAAACCCAGAAGCAGGAGGAGCAGTCATCTTTCCACAACCTGTAGTGCCATAAAGAGAGGTTCAGAGGATGAGCTGACCCAGAAACTGTAACAGAAGAGGATCCCCCTCTTTTAAAAAAAAATAACCTTCCCTATAATTTAAAGGCTCACCCCTAGGTCTGCTTAAACTTCATATCAGTGATTTGAGGGTCAGTTGGTCTGCTAGGAGTTGAACTGTGAGCCACAACAGGCTCATAGTTAAAATAAGACTGAACCTTGCCTTCCTTCAAGAGCTCAATAAAAATGACATTAAATGAAGTTTTGGTCCAAAATGGAAAAAAAGGTGCCTCCGTCTTAGTAACTGTATGCTTTAAACACATCCTTAGTGCATATGATAACATAGATACTTATTTACACATGCATTAAACTAGGAGTGGCATTATTATTATGTTATCTTTTCCTTCAACAAAGCCTTTCCATTGATCCTACCTCAGCAGAAGGCCAATGCTGGACTAAACTGAAGTGTTTTCAAGCAGATTCTTAGAGTAACCAGCACAATGTGAGCTGTAGTTATAAAAATACAGAAAACTGACATAAGCTTTAAAGCTCAACAGGGCCTTAAACTTTGTAGTGATCTTGCAGTCAGCTAAAGAACAGAAAATGGGATTAGCAGAAAAGGGAATAAAGTATTAACACTTACTGTGATAAACTAGTTCTGTTACTGGAACCTGTTCCAGCAACAGGTGTGAATGTGTGTTCTTGCCATAAGCAAATACCTTTCTCTCTAAGCAGTTAAACTTACATAGCTTGAGGTACCTAAGAACATGAATACTTTCCAGTTCATATGTAGATTTTGGACCTGGTTCTTATGCCACTCATAATGAAGTACTTATGCTGAATGCAACAGATTTCCTCCAGTTCATGTGCTTCTGAGATCATAAGATGCCAAGCATTCAAATGCCATGCTATGAACCTTTTAATACAACCATTATGGGTTTTGATCTGCATTTAACAGTTCAGATCATGAATAATTATTTGTTATTATTGCTCTTTACTAATACAGTGAACCTGTGTCTCATAATAATGTCTCAATATTTAATCATGACTAATGGAAACTGAGTTTGGCAGTGTTTCATCATATGAGCATATGTGTACAGGAGTGCATATACGAATGTGTTATTTTCTGTTCTTTTTGCAACAAAGGTTAATTGCAAAAGGCAAATTTAAAGAGTTAAGGTTCATCTTAGCTTCCACTCTGCTAAGAGATTAAAATCCTTCTGGAAGTAAATCGTAGTCTTAGTATACTACAAACCACTTGTAGTCTGGCAGTCACACACCCTAAACTATGTTTTTCTGTAGAGTGTTGGCCTGGTTCTTCTCTCACACAGTTGTAGTTAAGATGCGGAGGTCTAAGAAATTACATCTGCATGAATGGAAAATTAAGTCCACGTGTGTCTCTCATATATTCTATTACATTTTACAAACTTTAAATGGTCTCTATTGCAATATTTTACCATAGTGTTGCTAATATTACCCTGAAGTAGGCTTCTGTTGTTAGCTGAAGTGTGACATTCTTTACAGTTGTAACCCAGATTTCGAGGTTTGTAAAATAAGTTCATTGCAGTAACAGGAAAAAAAAAGAAAAAGAAAAGAAAAAAAGACATGGGAAGAGAGTTTTCAAGAAAGCAGAGATGTAAGATTTCATTTCTTTCTGTAAAATAGTTGTTATCCTAAAATGTGTTAGAAACACCAGTACTTGTTTGTCTGTTTTGGTCACGAAAGGATACTTAATTCTTCCACCACTTAAGCCCATTTTCTCCTGCTTTTGAGGCTCTCTAATCTGGTGGCTAATTCCACCTTTAAATAGAAGAATATTTTGGGATCCAGTGTTTCCTTGACATATAAACATCCATACAAAGCCACAGTCTGACTAGAGATGACAACTTTCTTAAGTGTTAGCTTTTGCATTCAATTGCAGATGCAAACCAACACTTTGAGGTAAATTGGAGACCAGATGGGGGTTTATTTTAGAAAGGAATTTTTTTAAACATTTGCATAGAGCTTTCCTTTCTCCTTTTGCTTATGTTGTTGCTGTATATAATTCTCCAATTTAAAATCAAAGTCTTTTGTTCTTCAAAGTGTAAGACTTTCCATGTGATGTGAAAACAAGAACAATTCAAAGTGATTTTTTTTAATGATATGGACTGCTGGTTAATAGTTTCAAACAGCACAAGCCAAGGAAATAATCTGTCCATTTTCCATCCATAGACAGTTGTACTATTAGTAAGGACCCCAGACAAATCTCGATTTTGATGGTGTTTCATATTATGTTCCCTTCCTCTTATTGTATATAATTGCTGTGGCTGGGATTTTGGTGGTTTTTTTTTTGAGAGGGCAGAGTGTTCTGGATTGTTTCATTGATTTATTTATTTATTTGGTTGGTTTGGTTTTGGGTTTGTTTGATTTTTGTGGTTTTTTGGTTTTTTTTTTTCGGGGGGGTTGTTTTTTTTCTGGGGGGAGGTGGGAAGTTGATTATTTGGTTTGGTTTGGTTTTTTTAGATTTATTTGATTGTTTTGTATGTATGTGTGTGTTTGGTTTGCCTTTTGTGTTCTCATTTTTTTCATGTTATTTTTCCTATTAAAAGGAAACATGCCCAAAGCCCAATGCTGTCTAGTAGTACAACATATGACAAAGAAGTAAAAGAAACATAAGTCTTGGGCAGATACTTTGGTATGGAGACAGCATATTGCATTTGCAAGCAGCAAAGTCTAATGGCTTAAATGACTATGTTGAGAATATAAAAACCGTTGTGCCATTCATCAGGTCCACAAAATTGAGCATAGAGAAATTGAAATTGAGAATAGATATACAGAATGTATATTTTTTTAATTTCTGAAATATTGTAATTGTAAACCGATTCAGAAAAATAAGCTGTTATTAGGTGTTGTCTGTATTAACTGCACATAGATATAGAAAAATAAAAACAGATAAGGACATTTCCACTTTCTAAATTTATTTTCGTATTTGAAAATGTGTAAGTTTTGGGGAAAAAAAGCTGTAATTTTAATTTAAAAATATATTTACCATGAATTATTTTCACTGAATTCTTTTTTCTAAAAATACCTCTAAAATCTGCACTTTCAAGTCTCTGCAAAAACGTAAGAAAAAATGGAAAATTGTAAGAGAAAATTGAAAATATATTTTATTTCAACGTATTCTCAAAAAAGAAGACGAAGAAAAAGGAACACCAGAAGTTGCTCATATCCTTCTTTGAAGAGTTTATATGACTTCCTTCGAGGACATTTTCTATAGAAATGAACTGTAAAAATCACGTTTTAAGACTGCCTGTGAATATATCTTGGCTGTAAAAACCATTCATTTGCAAAGCATATGCAAAGCATATGAATCTATGAAAATCAAATGAAAAATGAAAAAAGATCCTCTCCAAACATTTACATTTTTTTTTTTTTTTAAACTTGTGATGACACATGCATTTCCATTCCCTTCTCCCCAGTGACCAGCTCAGGATGTATATTTGTTGGGAAGAAAGGAAGAATTTGCAAAGAATATAATCTCCAAATTCCAAAATGAGAAGTCACACTAAATGGACTGACTGCAAGGATTATGATTAATATTTCACATGTGACCAGTAAAGACTATATTTTGTCCTAAGGTTAAAGTCATCGGTCCTTCAGAAGCCCAGCATAGGAATTGTATGCTGTATATCCTTTAATTTGTAAGGCATGAGCAGTGCTTAAGCTGGTTTGTGAGTGTTTTTCACTCAGTAGTATAACTATTTTTAGAATAATAAGCTTGAAACATTTTCATAAGAGTATCTATTTCTAAATGGTGCTTGTTGAGTTGATACGATGTCTGAAGTATAGCTTAAATAAGCTATGTGCTCACTATGCCTGATTTTTTTACTAGGTTAAAATCTTACACTCAAAGGTAATGGAAACAAATGCATATTTTGCTTGTGCTATAATAAACTGCAAATTCTTAGGTTTTGCTTCTTTTGTAAACCCATATCAAACTGTAGTAAAATGTGAAATTCCAGATAGACAAAGTCTGCAGCATGTCATGGAAATGATAAGGATGTTAATGCAAAGTCCAGTAGTGGAAAGTATCTTACATGAGAAGTCCTGCCTGAGTAAGAACTGAGATCCACCCAACCACTGAGGGCATTCCTGAGACAGGGTCTAAAGAAATAACTTAGAGAAGTCATGAGTCTCACTGTGATTGAGACAAATACATGCAGACCTATACCCAGTAGGCAACTCTACACTTAGTAATTTAAATTCAACAATAGCTTTTTAATGCAAGCCATTCTAGATGATTAGCAACTACTTTTGTCCTTAAAGACTGTGCTGACATCATGTTTTACAGTTACCCTGAAGCCAAATTAATGACCTATTGATCTTGGACTGCCTCAGGTGCACCTTTGGCTGTAAGGGAGCGAGACTCTGGCATTCACACCTCGAGTCCTGTGTCCAGTTCTGGGCCCCTCAGTTCAGGAAGGAGATTGAGGTCCTGGAGCAGGTCCAAAGGAGGGCAACCAGGCTGGTGAAGGGACTCGAGCACAGACCCTATGAGGAGAGGCTGAGGGAGCTGGGGGTGTTCAGCCTGGAGAAGAGGCGGCTCAGGGGAGACCTCATCGCTCTCTACAACTCCCTGAAAGGAGGCTGGAGCCAGGGGGGGGTTGGGCTCTTTTCCCAGGCAACTTTCAAAAAGACAAGAGGGCATGGACTTAAGTTGTGCCAGGGGAAGTTTAGGTTGGATATTAGAAAGAATTTCTTTACGGAGAGGGTGATCAGACATTGGAATGGGCTGCCCAGTGAAGTAGTGGATTCTCCGTCCCTGGAGATATTTAAAAAGAGACTGGATGTGGCACTCAGTGCCACAGTCTTCTAACTGCAGTGGTAGTGGTCAAGGGTTGGACCTGATGATCTCTGAGGTCCCTTCCAACCCAGCCGATTCTATGATTCTATGATTCTATGATTCTATGATTCTATGACTGTCTCCTGCCCCTCACAATGTTTTCAGGATGGGGATAACAGGGGAGAATGAAGTGTTATTCAGAATTGTACCCGGTGTCATTGCCTACTCCTATGGTTAAGGGGAGAGGGAATTTTTTTTAAAAAAAATAATAAATCTTGAGTCAGGAAAATAAATAGATTGACTGGTCCACCTCCTCTCCTACCCTTCAGAACAGCTCCCTGTTTCAGGGGATTTATTAAAGGTTAAGGAGACTATTTTGTTAACAGAGGGTCAGCATGTCATTTCCAAGGACATCCGCATTGGCGCACTGAAGGGTGCCTGATTCCCAGTCCCATGCTGTGTCCATTAGACCACGGTGCTTTTGACCCTTCGCTGGGAAAGGTCCCAGGGTACTGCTGGCCTGAAAGCTGATGCCAAATCCCAACTGCAACAAGAGGATTCTGCTCACCTAAATTCCACCTGCAGTTGCAATTGGATATGGTATTCTTCATTTCCGAGCCTGAACTCTTGTTTCTGCATTACCGTGTGCTGCTAAACAGCTGCTGCATTCCCCCGCTCCCTCCCCACAGGTGGCTGTATTTGATAATGTCTCATGTAGAATCAATCTTGGTCCCATTGAAGTAAGTGGGAATTCTGCCAGCGTGTCCCAGATCTGCTCCTGCATCCAGCTGCTAAAGCACTTTCAGCTCCTGCAGAAGAGGTGCTCTGCACAGGCTGGCTGATTATCCAGGTTCGTTAGCAGACAGAGGTGGGTGTTGGAGGGAAAGGAAGAAAGAAATCCTTCATCTTCTTCCTGCCCCTGCTCGCTCAGTAAGAGCATAAACGCAGCACTGTATTTTGTGCACTAACAAAAACAAAAGCCAATTAAGCTGAAACCTGTCATTTTCTCTGTAAGGATTTTGCAGGGTCAAACTTCAAGACAGTTAATGATGAGGCACAGGAAGAAGCACACAAACTCTTCTGCTCAGAAACATTTCCAGAATCAATTTGCTTTCTGAGCTCTCTCTATTCCACTATTTTCAGCACTTGGTGGCTCTTTTCAGGCCCTTAGAAACCTGAAGGGTTGTTAGCTGAGGAAGTCTGTGCTTAAAGTAAAGAGGTATGAGGTAAAATCCAGCCCTTCATGAGTCAAACTGCAGGAAGTGTTCTGGGATCTGTTCACATGCAGAGTCCATATGTACTATGAAAACAAGTGACTGGGAGCTAACAGCCTGTTCATAATCATTTATATTTCTGCAAAGTATAGCATGGTGTGGAGGATACTTAAGGGTTCATATATTTTGCACCACTGCATCCATGTTGTTACGGTGTAGAGTGCGAACCATATTGGTGCAGAATGACAGAATCTGCAAGTCCCAAGCACATTTCTGCAGGAATGCTCATCAAATACTGGACAAAAATATACACTAGCTTACAGAGGACAATTTATGAAATGCTAATGCACATTATCGTCCTCCCTGCTTTTGCTTAAAATTCTTTATATCCATTTGTAACTGAATAGATAATGTGAAAACTTAGCAAACTTTTTTAAGAGTTGCTAGATGAAGCTGAAGTGTTGTTAGGATAGGAAATGACAAACCTTGCCTCTTTGTCCAAAGTTTGATTCTTTGCCTTGCAATAAAAAAGTTAATAGCTATCATTTTTTCACATCTTCCAGTGTTGCAGTTACATGACATTACAATTACAGCATCCACTGCTAGATGCATTTCCATAGGCAGGAAAGAAAATCAGCAGCAGAAGAACAAGCTGTTCCTCTTCTGTTTTTTTCTTATGGGTAGGTGTGGTCCCTGGGGTTTTTTGTTGGGTTTTTGGTTGGTTGGTATTTTTCCCCCCTCATAAAGTGAACAACCACAATCACTCAGCGTTTAGACTGTGTCTGAGATCAAATCCTAGACTTGCTTCTCTCCATGGCTGGGATTCTCCTCAGCAATTTCAAGTTGAGCACAGGTGCTGGCATGGGTAGCAGTGAAACTGCTTTGAAAGTTGATGGCTTGGCCACACAGTTTAAAATATACAAGTTGTTGTTATTAAGTTTTATTATTTAAGGAAACACAAAAATTTCTCAGAGAATCAAAAATCAAAATGCTACATTAAAGGTAAGATGGGTCATGGTAAAAAATTGTTACTTCTCTGAAAGGAAAGCCCTTAGATGTCAGCAGCTCTGGTAGATTTCATTCAATTCCCCAGAGCACAGCACCAGACCAAAGCTTTTTTGAAGAACAGGTTTCCAAATAAGTAATAAGAAAGTTGCAGGAAACAAGGGTAGTTCTCCTTTAATGGAAGAAAGACTAGAGACTTCCTGCCTCTTAATCTGATAAAACAGTGTTCAGAGCCTCTCCTAATTTGTGTCTTCCAACAGATTTTTATGGTAAGGAAAATAGGGTATGCATGGTATATCTAAGACTCACCGTGGGTATGCATGGGCTGTGCCATGGGAGCTACTTTAGCTACTACCAAAACAGAAGATATATCTATTACTGATTATTATATGAAAAAGTTACCACTGCTCTCAGTTACATGGCAAACAGGGATATAGCTTTATAGAGTAGAATTGCAAATTTGGTGGCCATCCTTCTGAATCTCATATCCTTCTGGTTCGTATCTGTCTAAGGCAACAAGCCTAATGTACTGGAGACAAGATGTACACTCAGAAAATCTTTTGGATATGAAACAGTTGCTTAAGTGAAACAAACAGACTATGTAACTGTGGCATACAAGAGGATCTGTGGATTTGTGTGAGTCAGTGGGACACTGAAAGTGCCCAGCATGATGGGCACAAGTAAAAGTAAACCCAACATATAGGCACAAGATAGTACATAGGAAGTTTCACTTAAACATAAGAAGACTTTACTGTGCGGGTGACAAGGCACTGGAAAAGGCTGCCCAGGAAGATTGTGGGATCCCCTTCTCTGGAGATATTCAAAACCCTCCTGGATGCAGTCCTGTGTAATGAGGTCTAGGTGATCTTGCTTTAGTTGGAGAGTTGGATTGGATAATCTCTAGAGCTCCCTTTCAGCTCTGGCAATTGTGATTCTGTGCCATAGTCCATAGTCCATAGTACAAGAAAACTTACTAGCTGCTTTTCTAGGCACCAAGCAGGATTGCCAGTCACTGTTGTTAATTTAAAAAACAGCTGGGTTTTTTTGGTTTTTTGTTGTTTTTTTTTTTTTACATTTCCAACACCTTTTTAGCTTTCTGTAAGAAGCCCAGTCACACAATCCAGAACAAAAATTTAATTTTGGGGAATAAGCAGCTAAAGCTCAGGAATTTAATCACAAAGTAGCAGTGAATCGTACTAAGGATCTACAGCTAAACCAGAAATTTAACGTTTCCATAACAAAGAAATGTGAACTCTAAAACATAAGGCATTGGGTAGCAACCTACCCAATTGAATTATCCTTTTATTACAAAGACAAATTCTGAATGTATTTGAATTTACAGTGTCATCTGCAGGACGTCACTAGAAAAAGAGAAGGAGGATTGCTTCTATTAGATTGTAACCCAAGTTTTTAAATGGGGAAGAATTTATATAATTTTTCACTTTTCAGAATGTTCAGATTTTTCTGCTCAAATGAAAACAAAGCCCAAACCACAAGAATCTGTTTACCCAGCTTAATGTAGTTTTGGAAGGAGAGAGTCTGAGTCTCTTATGACATAGCTCTTGTTCCCACAGAAGGTATTGGCAGTAGTGAATATGCTGCCAGGTCAGAAAATCATAATTGTGTTCTTATTTTGATAGAATAGTCTGTCAGTTAAGTATCTTTCACAAAACAGGCATGCTGCACCAGTCTTTACACATTATTTTCTTTCACAAAATGAAAACTGTAGAGCGTGACTAGGTAACAACCAACCCTGCTGAATCTGTATATTGTCTCTTTTGTCTCTTTTCCTCCCAGCTAGAGGGAGGAATATTTCTATTCTTTCTATTCTATTTCTATTTCTTTTTTCTTTCTTATTCCTGAGAGGAAGGCATATTCTCATGTGGAGCATGCTTCGAGCTAGATTCAAGACTACAGGCTTTAAAACATGGTGAAGAATTTAACTGGTTTATTTCAGTTAATACAACCTAAATTCTATTTTGTATAGGTTCCTTTATCTCAGGAATTCACAATTCACTTGTTGCATACTTCAGCTTCCTTCCTTGGTCCTTTTCGGTGTCACTAAAGCAGCATATGAGAGTCCTCTATGATAAATGAAAACTCTCAGGAATATAAGTGGTAGGAAGCACATGCTATTTTATGCACTGATGCAATTCCATTCTGTTCCTATTAAAGGAATTTTTTTCAAAATAAAAACTCTTGTCCTTTTTCTCCACACTCAACACTAAATCTTCTGGGTTTTATTTTCTAGCTTTTGTTGTTTGCACTGTATGTTCTGCATTTGTTTAGACTGTAAGGAGACCTTTTTTATTCATAACAGAATGTAGGATTACATTTATGGATAGAAGTTTTTTGAAAGAGGAAAACATAATATTAAGAAACTGCCAAAATCTCAGACATAATATGTCAAGTTTGTTTTATGCAATGTGCAACCAGTTGGCTAAATGAAATTACAGAGACTCAGAGACTGGAAAGTTAATGTGGAAGACTGCTGTATGTCTTATACTGTATTTTATTTTGTCATATACCATGGTTTTCCAAAGATTAATCTTTTTTGTTTGTATAATACAGACTTACCTCTAATCACAAATCCAAAGGTTGACTCAGGAATATATAAATAATTACAATAACAGGAGCTGTTTAAGAAACATTAACAGCAATAGATATGTTAAAGTTGAAAATATTAAAGGAAATCTTCATCTAGAAGAAATAACCAAAATTTTAGTCATCTTCTTTGACATAACACCTGCAGGATAAAGGAATATAAAATGTGGAATCTTGATCATAGCTTTTTGGGAATAATGAATTAATTTTAACGATAGACCCTAAAAAATATTAAGGCAAAGTGAATCCTAAACTAGCTGACTGACTAGAAGAACTATGTTGTAGTGGGTATCATAAGCATAATTCCTTCAGAGGTGACAGAATGAATAAAAAATCTTACATTGAAATGAAAATAACAGCATTTTTCCCTTTCTCTTGATAAAGAAGTAATGGAAATGATAATGCATTTTCTGGTTTGCATTATTTTGGGAAAAATACATCTGGGAACATGCTGAGTGTCTATTCAGAAAAAGAAATAAGTTACACAGATGTTGCATATTTGTCCCTATGTCTTTGTAGATATTGTTGCAGGAGCACAATATTTAAAAGGAAAAAATAAAAACCTTTCAAAGCTTTTTCTGAAATGCTGTTTTACAGCCCATACACAAGGATCTTGTTTTATTACAAAAGATATTCTATCAAGCCATCATTATCTGGCTGTGTCATTTGTAGATTTACTTCCTATTGAAATATGGGATCCATCTGCTCACTGATAGCAGGATAACAGCCATCATTCCCACTTGCTTACCATAAATAACATAACTGAAAATACCAGAAATGTGATGGAGTGTAATCCCAACCCTTGGTCATTCCTTGAAATCATTCATAGTTAACTTAATTAAGGCCAGGTTTATATGCCTCCAGCATATTGACAAAATTCAGCCACAGTGCACTCAGTCTGATCCACTCAAAATTTCTGAGGCACACCTAAAATCACATCCTCTTTTATGTGTTTTCCTAATAGACTATTTAAATTTGTGCCCCATTTCAGTGCTGCGTCGGTACGTTGGAATCTGACCCATATGCTTTAGCTTAGTGCTGTGTTGTAAAGACAGCTTTGCTAAACCTTGAAATGAGTGTATCTCAGAGTTTGAAGAACCATAGCTATAGGTTTTTAGCTTTAGGGAAGCTAAAAACCAAATTCATTACTTATCTACTACATGGAAGTTGGTCACAATTAATTTGAATGTCACTAAGAAGAAAAAATTATTTCTCTTCAGACAGATTGATCTATTTTCAAATTTCAAGAAGCCTGTATATAATATTTTCTAAATAAAAAACTTTATTAAAGATCTGACTTGAGAATATGGAGTCAGCAACCAAAATGCTTATTCAAAGTTTATTTACTTGAAATGAGAGGAAATGACCTCAAGTTGTGCCAAGGAGGTTTAGATATCAGGAAAAATTTTTTTACTGATAAGAGTGGTCAAGCATTGGAGCAGGCTACTGAAGATGTGGTGGAATCACCATGCCTGCAAGTGTTCAAAGAACTTGTAGACTTGTCCCTTTGACACATGCTTTAGTGGGCATGGTGGTGGTAGGTTTATGATTGGACTTGGTGATCTTAAAAGTCTTTTCCAGCCTTAAGGATGCTATAATTTTATGGATACCTCCTGATGAATATACCCATGAGGTGCTGGTGAACATTCCTCGCTCGCAAATGGTGCAAAAATCTATGAAGAATGGCCAAGTATTGTGAACTATTAACTGTACAAAACCAGTGATCTCTCAAACTCACCAAAAGAACCTAAACCATATGTTGAGGGCAAAGGTTTAAAGGTTTATATGTCCCTTTATTATTCCAAATTATTTCCAAATTAGTTGTTTGAAGTGATTAAGAGAACTAGTAAGATATAATTGGATAGGATAGGATAGGATAGGATAGGATAGGATAGGATAGGATAGGATAGGATTCCCCATCACACACTTTGGCAAAGAAAGCACTCTTTAACTTTAATGCAGTACATGTAGGCAAATACAAAATTATTTAGGCTGCTGAAAGATTGCTTCTTTGTACATTCATTTAACAGATAATGCAATCCATCGGAATGGCCATAAATTCATTTTGTTTGAAAATGGAAAAAAACCAGAGCTGCACAGTTATTCCACGGATTTGACCAAAGACACACTTTCACTGCATAATTTTAGAATCCCATTTTGCTGTCTGACCTGTGCTAAGTAGGACTCTATTAAGAGACTTGTCTTGTTGAAATCTTTTGACCTCTCTATGATTAGTTAGGAGATGATGTAAGCAGCGTCATCATGTAAGAAATGGGTTGTAGGTCATAGTCTGACATTATTCCTCACTAAGCAGCTTCTGCATCAGAAATAATTCAATTGATAAAAATGAAGCTGCTTCGGCACTACAGCAGTAGTTGTAAAGGCTTGGGCAGGTTTCAGCTACACTTAAAGCTAGAGTTAACTGCATTACTTGATAAAGTGTAGTAGATACATGCAATCTTCAATTGAAAGCTTCAAACAGAACTATGTAAACACTAACTAACTAACTAACTAACTAGCTATCCTAGACTTTCTGCTAAGATTTTAAATGCTTTGCTAGATCACTCATTTTAATTTGCAACTCCTATGGAAGACTTTAATTATGGTGTATCTCATTATTTCAGTTTTTTTAAATGTCAACAGGTCTAGATATCAAACAGGTGCTGTGTTGTCTGTGATGAGATGTGGAAGAAAATGACAATAAAAACACTCTTTTTGCCCATCAAAGTGAAACGTGCTCTGAAATACCTTTATCTGTTTGGCTTTTTTCCTTAGAAGCAGTGATTTAGTATTGAACAGGGAGTATTTCCATTTGCTTTGGAGTGCAAGATTAAGAATCCAGTGGAATTATTGGCTGATTTGCATTAAGATATTGCCATAAACTGTGAATTCAGTGTTTCCAGGGAGTCTGACTTCAAAGAAAAGATTTTCAGAACCATGGCATTAAACAATTGCTAGCATGATCTGGAGGAATTGACAGAAATACTTTCCTTTTTCTTATTTCCAGATAGGAAAACACTGTTAAACATCATTCCAATGCTTTGTGGAAACAGATGGTATGTGATAGTGAAAGACTTTTTCAGACTAAAATATTCTCACTCTTTTTTCTTATCATTCTTATCATTTTTGCCAACTGTCCTTCATTATAGTAATTTGTGTGCATATTTTCTATGGAGTCTTCTTTCAAAAACATAACCCAGACCTTTAACATTTTCTATGCTTCTGTGCTGAATCAGATCAAACCTGGGTCACCAAAGAAAAGATGCTTGTATTTGCTGTGTGTGTGTTTTGCCACCCTGTTCATATCATTTTAAAATCTAGTTAAATCCATACAGACTGCTTTCATTTGTGCATTTAACCTCTGCAAAGGTAAGACCAATAAAGATCTTATCCAACTGTCACTGTGTTAGATCAAAATCTCAGGCTAAACATATGGTACAGAAAGATTTAGGTGTATAACCCTTGAATCTGGATTTGTGGCATAGAATTTCTTTTCTTACTTGCTAAAAGATGTGACTGTCAACAGTGCAATTTTCTCAGCTTATATAGCTGGGAGTCTGGCATGTCAATATATCAGTTTGCATTATAAATAGAAAAAGTCCAGACTTTAGTATGCACTCTCTTCAAATGCCCATCAGTACCACTGAATACTCTAGGAATTAAACTTGTCTTTATCCAATATAGAACAATTTTGCTAACTGCTACTATCCTTGCAGGACAAATGCTGACTGACAGCAGAAATCTTTTAGTTGTCTGTGTTCTAGAGGACAGTATGGAATAATAAAGGGCATTTCTGTTTATTTCCTCTAGTAGATGCCTCAACTCTGGAGACAAAGTCATCAGGATGAGTGGCTAATCTATTCTAGTATGGAAATTCCTAGTATGGAAAAAAAAGAATCTCACTTGGGTTACATACAAAATTAATGTATTAAATAAAGCTAAAAATCCAGAAATATGACTATAATGACAATGTAAAAAAAAAAAAAAATCAAGGAAAAAAAAGGGAGAAAAGGAAGTATAAAAATAAAAAAAATATCTTTTACTTAAGTTTTCGTTTTTTTTTTTTTACCTGCTTAGATATCGTGGGGGGTGGGAGATGGAGAGAAGAGGTACTGAAACAAGACTTAGTGTACTCCGAACGGTAATATTTCAGATGAAGAAATGGAAAATTCTGTTTTCCAAAATGAGTCAGATTTTATGTTCATTATACTGATGTTTCATTAAAAAAAGCAAAATATTTCCTTACTGATATGTGTATGGCTGATTTTTATAACAAGGGAAGCTTTCTTTTTTGAGGATAATTAATCTCACTCACAGGTTTTTTTTTTCCCATATGATATGTTGTTAATGTAGATTCCATCTTCCACTGTGAATTTATACTAAGCTGAGTGACTATTTAGATAACCCTCAGAGGCAATACTTTTCTTCAGATATTTGACTGTTGTAGTATGAATCATTAAAACAGTTTACTTTAGCAAAAAGAAAAAATAAAGCTCATTTCTGAAAGAGGAGAGGTTTTCATTCCCATGCTGCTTCAGAATTTATTTGCCTATTAATGGTTCCATAATAAGCTAACTGGTCATATTGAATTCCCGACTCATCCAATAACTTTTTTTGAGAGTTGGAAAGCTAATTGCAAAAGTGATTATTTATGATATCTGAGTGTTTTATTCTGGGGACTCATTAAAAGAATAAACAGTGGGGACAGAGAAAGGTTATAAGTGTCTAATGAAAAGAAACATATGAAAGTTTTATACAAATATCACTCCTAAACTTGCCAGATTTTAAATAAATCTTATGAAAATAATACTTTCCTTCAGAGGATCCAGTATGTTGTATACTAACCAAATAGACTATTTTACTCCCAGTATAACTATTCCACTTGTTAGTGTTTTCAAGACATCCTTGTGGTAGTCCCCAAATCAGATGCTTTCTTAAAGTCATGCTGTCTAGTGAATCAGTGAGAATTCCAGCTTGTACTTTTCAAAGGAAAGACCCCCAAGCCACTACTCCAGCTTCAAGTGATTTTAATTTGGTTTGTGGTGTTTTGTTTTTTTTTAAAGGAGTTCTATTACTGGTAAATCAAACTGTCTGGGATGAGAATATTTTACATTAACACATGTACCAATCTGCTTTTAGAGGAATACGGTAATTCTGAGGTGTGGCATCGTATAGTGTCTGCTGTTCCCTTAAACAGACTGAATCATCCAAAAATATTTTATTTGACACAGCCATGAATCATGTGCTAAATGATGAACTTTGTGGAAATAACATTTTTACTTTCACATATTTTCACTTTTTACACGGTGTTATAAAAAAACATAACACAATAGAACAAACCAGCAGTTAGGTCCTCATGTCAATTGTTTCCAAAAGGATAGGTAACATTTTTGTGCATATTCATTTTTGTCCCATATTCATGCCCCATATGCACACTGCATTCAGTCTAGTGCTTGAAATCATCCTCTGAGACCAGATCCTGAACATTTAATTTTCAAAGGGTTAATTTAAGGGTTATTTTAGTAAAATTTTAAGTTTTGCAGCTTGTGTGAAGTTTTGTTTTGTTTTCTTTTCTAATGAAGACTAGAAGAGGCAATTCCAACTTCCTGTGTATCTATAATCCTGAATATTTCCTACCCCATTGGAATCAATTGTATTGCAGGGTATTTGGTGGCTCTAAGGTATTTTTATAGTGAATCAATATCCTCTAATAAATAAAAACATGATAGCAGACTTTGCTATATTTTTTCCTTAATTTAACTAGCACTCTAATTTTTATGTCACTTGCTTCTTCTAAACCATGATGTTTCTCACTTCTTTCTTTCACTTCTCAGTCTTTGAAAAATATTCAACTTGACACATTGTATGAGCAAGTCATCCTTTGAATTTACAGAGCCAGCTCTTTGCAATGTCCTTAAATATAATTGAGGGTAGTATGGAGACAGTGAAGGAATGGGAACATCTGTGGACTTGAGAGGCCAAGGATGCTGCCTGACAGTGTGAGGAAAGCCATTCCTGCAACACATCTCTCTAAGTGGTTTATGCTACACCCCTCGAGCTACAGTTGTAAAATAATAAAAACTATGGCACATAATATCAATAGAAATATAGGTATGACGTGAATGAGGATCTACATCTGGAATGTAGATGCCCTCCTGCAAAGTTAGGTAGCCCAGACATCTGTATCTGGACATATCCTGCAGCAAAAACATACCCTTACATAGGGAACAATGCAGCATCTTGACCTTGGAAACATTCATTATGGATGGAGAGGGATATTTTAGACATTTTAGACAGCATGTTCTTACCAGCTCTAATTTTAGTTGATGGGTAGGGCAGGGTATAACTTGTGTTTGATGTGGTGAAGAGGAAGCCATGGCAAAACTCTCCACTGGGCTCCTCCAGGGAGACCAGGAATGAATTACATGTGACAGATGTTAGTCACTTAATGAATAAGTGGAAGGGCCTCAGATACAACAGCGATGAGAGCACTGTAAGGACCCATGGAGAGTATAATCATGATGATAGAAAAAGGTTGGGGGAGTGACCAGCTTCACAGCAACATGCCAAGAACATGATCTAAGATTTTAAGCTGGCTAAAATCCCAACAGATCAAACTGAGCAGGACTGAGACATGTTGTCATCCTTTGAATTGCAGATTTGGGGCTGAGTTTGCACTTAAAGTAACATTTTGATATTTCTCCCACTGAGGTCTGTGGAGAGCTGCCAGCTGACCTCAATAGGAACAGACTTAGGCCAGAAGCTACTATACAAGTAGAATTCACATAATGCTGAATGGTATTTTTTGAAAAATCCCAAACAAACAATAAAAACAACACTACAGTTTAAATGCCAAAGAATATGTGGATTAAAACCAAACCAAATCAAAACAAAACTATGCAAATGGGTAAACCAAAATCATAAATGACAAAATACAGTACAAAATGGATGGTCAATGGCAGCAGGTAGTTGGAGAAAGTGAGGTATTAAAAAATAAATCAGAGAAAGAGATTGAAACCAACACCAATATCTACTTGTAAGAGCAGGATCTCCAACATGTCCAGTAGCTCAGAAGAGATGTTCTGGCTTCTGATGGTGACAACCTGTTGCTGGGGCAGCCCTGCACAGGATAGGTTAAATGGAATATTAAAAAGAATAAAGTCTATTTGTTTCTGCTAGTTTGGGAATGAATGAGAATAAAAAGTACACTAGTTTGTTGGGAAACTCTTTGATATTGTGGACTCTAGAATTAACCACAGTACCACATATGAATTCAGAATAAAACACCTTCCTACCTGAAAGAGTGGATAAAGCAAGGCATGCTCTGGAAGAAAATGTAATACAAAAAAACACCATCAAAATGAAAACAGAATTTGTTTATAAAGAAAAAAAAGGGATAAGGTAAAATGAAGCTCCCGCTTTGATTTTTGCTAATGATGTGACCTACACTTGGAGGAAATCAGCAATAATAGAAACAACCTCAGTACTCTGACTGACAAATTACATCTAACAGGATTGTATTTAACCGTTTAAATTAAAAAGTCACAATCCCAATAATCTGTGCTTCTCTGAATGAATGTGTTAGGGAATTTTCACAGTAGACCTGCCTTAAAATACAGCACTATTAATGGAAATCTTTCAGAACATTGCCATTGTTATTGCCCATGCCAGGCATTAGCTTCTTGACTTTGATGTGTGTTTGAGCTCTTCAGTTTATGTCTCCATTGCATACAAGTGCCAGAACATTCCTACATCAGTTTGTCTTGGAAATCTCACTGGTGTGTGAAATCATTGAAGCACTGAGTGTGTAATAAGGTCTCCAGAGCTAGTGGAGATCCATGCTGGTCCAACTGATACATTGGGCATAAGCACAAGCTCTTTAGCTTTAGCAGCTTGACTGTGGGAACTGTATTGACTCTACTATGAGGCCAGAGTCCTTGATTTGGGTCTTCTCCTTCATCAGCACTTCACTAGGGTAGAATTTTGCCCACACAGGAACCACATGTTCCTATGGAACCACACTATTATTAGCAACCAAAATTGTAATTTTATTTATGCTACTAGTAATGGTAACTCATGTACATTCACCTCACTTTTTTAATAAACATATCTAAAATAAACATCTTATTCATTTAGAAAAATTTCCTTTGAAACCACTGTTTCTTCTTTTTTTAATGTTTTAATACATCAGTTCTCTGTATCATTGCCTAAGACAGAACAAGTGCAACATGCTTTAATAAAAAAAAAGGTTTTCAATTTTTCTCTCTCTGAATCTAGGTGGGATTTGCAGTAGCACAATCATTACTGACAGTTTGTTCTACAGGGGTGACCTGAACTCTAAAGGGTTCAAATTCATCTGTGACTGCCTGTTAAGAACTGAGTTGTCTGCTTATCATTCAGCAGAGTTTCAGAGAAAAAAATGCAAGGCAAAATAAAGGCATATTTGGTTTTTTTACCTTGTAGGTCAGCTAACATCTGTTGAAATTGAGGCATCTTTTTTCTACAGTTGCTAGAACATAAAATCCATCTTTGTAAATCTGAAGTACAGAAACATGACAGGTATCTATAAGAATGGCAAGTAATAAGGTGAAGGATCTGAGGCTCAAACAATTGGTCCCTGATGTCAAACTGAGAATCAGCAGAAATAACCATTTTGGTATCAGAGAGGAAAAGCCAAAGGTCAGGATTTGATGCTGTCACAGAAGGATTCTTCAAATAAGCCAAGCAGGTGCTTACTAAAGCATGATTATTTGTTGTGTTTAGGGATTCAGTGTAAAGCATGGTGTGAATGGGAATGTAAGGTCTACACTGAGAAAACAGAGAGCTGTCTTATCTGGGAAATCTTTCCCACCATCATTTTACTTGAAGAAGTCCATAGAAAGTACGTGAGTAGACTTCTCCTCCTTCCATTTTTTTTTTCCTCAGCTAAAGAGATTTGTATTAAAAGCATATTTTTTTTTTTCAATAAAATAAAGAAGTCCTAGTTCATTGAAAACTGGATGTGCTGACAGACAGCAAATGTAAAATTTGTCTCAAGAGCCAGCCTGTCAGAGCAGAAGAAATGCTTTAGTTCTTGTTTCTGTGCAGCACTAAAAAAATGAGACTACTGATGTCTCCTGTTGCCAAGGATGCTCAACTGTAGAGCAGCAGCCAATCTATTGGCTAGATTACTATCCCATCCCTCCTCCATGAATGTCTCTATTTGTACAGTCCTGCTTCATATCAGTGGACACATTAGTGTCAAATCAAGCTGAAGGCTGGATGATGTTCCAGGATTTACAGGTCAGTGCTCAGGATGATTTTTCCTGCAGAACTTCAACATCTCAGATTGTCAACTTGACAAACCGACCAAATTGCCTCTTGTGAGTCCTTTAAATATCCACATTCCTCTGACAGCTACAAAAAGATGCAAGCTTGCTACATCTACTTAATTCAAAAAAGTGCTATCACATGTTTCCCAGAAGATCCTAATATAGCTGACTGTTGCAAGTACTGGGAGAAATCAAACAGAAAGGTGTTCAGGGAAATCGTTTGATTCAGTGTAATTTGCCTGTGTCTAATGACAGTCTTCATGCTGACTTTTCAATCAAATGAAAAGGTAAGAGAGATATGCCTTTTCTAGAAATTTATGAGTAATAAAAAAGCAGATCTAGCTCAGGTTAAAATGGTTACAGTACTAAACATCAAGTTTGATACTCATACATTGCTGTTCAATTATGAAATTTTGCATATGATTTTTGAAGTTGTCCTCCAATCCACACAGAGAGGAGGGATTTCGGTAAAGTCATCCTGTGTCTACAGGACAACATAAATTTAGGAGACCAGAGTAAGAGAACTTTCCTCATGCTTGAGACTTCCTCAGATTCCCTTCCCCAGACTTTCTACACAAATTAATGTGTAGGTGTAGGTGTATGAGTCTGTGTAATCTGTTTGATCAGATGAAGAGTTTAGAAGTTGAGTTGCCACCTCTTCAAAAAAGTCTCAAATTCATTGCTTCTCCAAACTCTAATCCCATCTGAGGTATTATATCATGCTCTTTTAATGCATTAGGAGGACAGCCTCAAAATAACTCAATATCTAGTCCATTGAATGCCAGTAAATCAAGAGAGAAGAGGACAAAATGAGAATATAGAAACAGATACTGGAAACTTAAATACAGACGGGAACTGCTATACACACCATTGCACATGCCATCAACCTTGTCCTTACACTTTTTAGCAACTGTAATTTGGGATCAGAATTTTTAGATCCTTGAGAAAATCTCTTCTGATTTCTTAGATATCCATCTGATGCCCATTTGGACCTCATTCTTGAGTATTTTAACATTTACCATAAGGTTTCTATTTTTTTTTAACCTTTTTTTCCTTTTGTTTTCTTTCTCTTTCCTACCTTCTGAAATCATATTTCATGCACACCATAGACCAAGGGGCGAATTTACATAAAGACTTGAACACATGCTTTTTCTGCGAATGCTAGCTGAAGGTTTTAGGATTTCTGTAAATAGAGTTCCTACTGTTTTTCAGAATTTTCAAACAGCAGTTTTCCATTTGCCATGAGTTAAGCAAGGAACCATGAGACACCCAAAGCAGAGCTGCTGGAATCCATCACATGCAAGGAGTCATCACGCTAGAGGAGGAATATAACAGTGGAGTAAATGCTTTAGCAGAATAGATCAACAATCCATCTTACCCAGCATCTTGTCTTAATTCTGGATACTTCAGAGGAAGGTGTTTAACCCACTTAGTGCATGTGATATTATACCATAGAGAATATTTCTTCCTTACCCTGAGGCTTATGGATTGATTTCACAATGTAACTATTCAATGCCTTCATTTTCAAGACCCAGAAAATGTATGTTTCTAAATACTGATACACATGACTACCAGATAGTGAAGTTTTAAGCAAACATCCGATACTTTTTTGGTTTTAAAAAAAACCCAAACAACGAAAAAACAAAATACACAAAATAAAATCAAAACAAAAAACAAATCAACCAAACAAACAAAAAACAAACAAAAACCAAACAAAAACCAAAACAAACCAAAACAAAAAAACCCCCAAAACCTCAACCAACCAAATAAGCGAAAAAACCAAAACTCAAACAAACCAACAAAACCCCAACACCAAAAAAAAAAAGGCAACCAACCAGCCAACCAAAAAAATTTGCCCCCAAGACCACAAAATCCCTCTAAAATCAAAATCCATCAACAAAGCAATAAAAAGCAAGGAAACTAAACAAAAATACAGTCAAAAAGGAGAAGTAAAAGCATAGACAATAAAATGTTTATAAAATTTATAAATCTTCACTAGTCTTTCCTTAACAAACACAATTGCATCTACTCTAAGGCATTATTTTGTATCCTACCAATTATTATTGTATCCTACCAATGCCAGGATTAATTTTCAAGGATTTCAAGCTGAAAGTGAACAGTTTAAACTCTGAACACCTCTTTTAAGTAACACTATGACTCTGTGAAGTTTACTTATGCCTGTTTACACTACTTAAAAGAAGAATAAAGGTTGAATGTCACTGAAGATGTTCAACTTATTGAGTTGAATCAGGGCATGAAATGTTAATTTTTTCTCATGATTCTAGGGCCAAAGTTCATCAATCTGCTGCAGTTAAGGGTGCAATTTGCTCAAAGGTCTTCCTTCCTTTGTTCTTTGTGATGATTTTCAAAGGAATGGAAAGATGATTGCTATCTAGTTCCATTCAGTTCCATCAGTAAGTGGTTCCTAGGTCCTAGCATAGCTTTTGAAAAGACTACTTATCAGTTTATTTATAAGGATGTGTTCCCAAATGTCATATCAATTTTAATTGTTATGTTTACTTAATGTGCTGAGAGTGGGCTTTAAAAAAGTTTTCCAACTCGTGGGAAACTTACTTTTTAGCATTTGTATTTCTCCTGAATTGTTACAAAATATGAAACACTTTCAAGTTCATGTCAAAGAAAATATTCTGAAATATTTCTGGTTTGATCTTCTTAAAAATTTTAAGTTAGATAGTATTTTCAAAGTTATTTACCAAGATAGAGCAAGCATTCTGATAACTCCCTTAAAAAAAAAAAAAAAAAAAAAAAAAAAAAAAAAGAAAAGGAAAAAGAGAAAGAAAAAGAAAAAGAAAAAAAAAAAAGAGTTGATTCAGTTGTCATGTTCCTCTAAAATTTTCAAGCTCATCTAGCTGATATGTTTGCTGGAAAATCACTCTTCTACAAAAAAATAGTGCTTAGCTTTTTTGTGATTGATCACTGCAGTCTTGGGCTGTCAAACTATAAAAGTATACATTTACGCTGCTGTTGTCATGGAGGTTCTTATTCAAACACAGATAACTTGAAACTTGTCTAATCAGTGATAAATCTGAGTAGCCAATTTCAGTAACACAAGCAGGACTTCATTCTCCTTGCTTAACACTTTCATAAAGGAGCAATGTTGCTTGTGCCCAGTCTGGTTTGAAACTAAAAGTATTGTGCATTTATGTGAGTTGTTGAAATGTTAGTTCAAACTCCAGTGAGAAAAGAACTATGCCAAAACACAAGGTCTTACATCTCATTGCAGGGTAGGTTATTTCCAGGACTATTTTTCTTCAAGTGGCATGTGAAAATTTAATTACTTTAAAGACTTGTATACTGCATGGTGTAATCCATTTGTCTCATCCCCATGCAACCCCAAGTGACATCACTTGGAATGAGGAAAGTATGAGAAAATTAGAAATTTGCCCTCAAGCCATACAACAAGGTTTTAATCAACATGTAAAAGTGTATGTGGTCCCACTTCAACTAAAATGAATTACACAAGTGGGAGAACTTTGCCCTTACAACACAAACTACCGCAAAGGTGCACATTAAAGGAGGCAAGATTTTCAGGAACAATCAGCACAATCTATCAAAACTTCTGCTGAAATCAAAACAAGAAAGTTTGGCCATAATCTCTCACGTCTTTTCCTAACAGCAAAGCATCAGAATTGAAAAACATGGCCTGAATGTCTACATATTTCCCACACTTTGAGTTTATCTTTACATTTTTATGGTAATTTAGACCAAGCCTAAAACTGAAATGCATTTTCTTAAAGGGGAATAAGTTGCAGATGACGTTTTTACATACTAGAGTATCCCCACATTAAGTTAAATGATACTCTCCACATCACCCAGTTCTGCCATTTGCAGTTGGTCTGAACTTTAGAAAGCAGGCTGCTCACCAGGAGGTGTTGTTGATCATTCAAGTCTGGGCAATATCTCACATGATCCCGAGGGTGCATGTTTGATTTATGTCTGAGATACTCTTTCACACTGCATTACTCACACCCTTTAGCTGCAAAACACTGCGTAAGCACCTATTATTAGGAGGACAAGACTCACTTACTGCATAGTCTAGAGGGGAAGCATCAGGTTTTCTAGATTGATATTTAGTACTTGAGTAATGAAAAGTGTTGTGTCAAAGCCAAGGAGCTGGAATGACTGCCATCTTTGCTTTGGCTTTCAGTCACTTTCTGTAACTGGATATTAAATTTTGTGCAAGGTACATTCAATACTCCAAATATGTCTGCTCTATTAAATGAAATAAAATCTAAAAGGGAAATGCAGAGGGCATAGATGTTTTGGTCAGCCTTGAAATCAGATGTTGTAGCTAAAATTCTTCATACTTCTACCATTATGTTTTTTCTTTCTTTTTTTCCTTTTATTTTTTTTTTCCCCATGAAGGATGAAAGTCGTATAGTTCACAAGCTCCTGGGGACTGCTGAGTCAGTTGGAAAGTTACTGAATTATGTTCTTCAGTCTGGTAAATTAGTAGTTGTGGATTAATTGTTTTTGTAAGACTTTCAAAGACTGACTTCCTGTTCAGAAGGGTTTAGTGATGTAACTGCTGACTCAGATAAAAGAAAGTTCCTGATTTGAGTCTTACCATTAGATGTTTAAATATGTATTTTAGATGGATTCAGTTGTCTAGTGTTACCCTGTGAGTATAAACTTGTAAGGTGGGAGCTTTACATTAAAAAGCTAAAGGGAGATCAGATCTACTCCTTTTGCTGTTTCAACCTCAATCCTTTAAGTTTTTATTCTACTCAGTTTGAGGCTGAATGGTCCAACCTGCAACTTCAATATTTTTAACAATACTGTGCCTGTAGTATATCTTTATATGATATGTCTGTACTCTGTCACAGAGTAGGTTTACTTAACAAAAAAAAAAAAAAAAAAGACATTTGATGCTTGGCATGAAGTATTGACTCTAATAAGAATTATAAAACATCATTGTATCCACTTGCCTCTCCAAGCTCCTCTGTGCACTATAAATATTTAAGTACATACAGCTTCTGTCTGAACAAACTGTGTTTCAGCAGCTGCAAATAGAGAGCAAAGACAGAGAAAAATTAAGATCAAATTTACTGTGGATCCAGCTGTGATCAAAGACAAAAGCAGGGCTAACAAAATGTTGGACCCAAAATACATGAAATCAGGAGAGTTTCACCACTTGAAAAATCTGAACCTTAGTCTACTTCATTAAACAATGCAAAGTTTTATTCTATTGGTTCCACGTTACAATCACATTTTTTTTCTTTCCAATTTCCTATTGTTATTAATTTCTATTCTTACTAATATTGCTGTTAAGTCTTGATTAAGCACTGAGTGACCTTAAATGAACTCCAGGAAAGGACTTCTAAAACTCAGGCTTTGTATGATGAAGTGGCATTTTAATTCATTTGCTTTCCTGAGATATTTCAAATTATCAAATAGTTTGATTTTGCCTGTTTAGTTTTTTATTAATTTATTTAATTGGAATGAGATTCAGAATGTGCTTCTTGGTCTTTTCATTTCTGAAATACATACAAAGGAAGAAAAAGGCAGAAAAAGAGAGAGCCAAAAAATGTTACAGTGGCCATTCAAGCTTCCTATTAGATTATTCAGAAGTAAATATACAAACTAAGATGCTTTATGTTTTAAAGATGTATGGAAAAGAGATATGATAACTGACTACAGTAATTCCAAAATTTTTTTGCAAATACATGAGTTGTGTAGGGAGAAGAAAATGGAAGAAGTGAGCGAGAGCTGCAGAAAAAGACTGAGACATAGTTCTTACTTTTTAATAAGCCTCACAAATCACATAATATTTTTTAAACAATGGTTACACCTTGGCATCCTGTCAAGCCCACCTCCCCATTGATATTGCAAGCGTGACACCTCTTATTCCTTTATTAACCACTCCATTTTATGATCTGTTAGTCCTAGATGCACATCTGCTTCACAGGCCATAACACCACCTGCCTAAACATCTTAAAAACAAGAGTTCTAAGCACATAAGCAAGACATGTGCTACCCTGCAATGGGGAGTGTATCCTGGTGGTATGGCCAGTGCAGCAGCATCAGCCTCAGCTACTCATATGGTGCACACTTGTGGTCAGCTGGCATGAGGCTTGTCTGAATAGTGAGAAACTCTCAGGTTCAAAGAGTTGCAAATTATTTAAAGAGAATAAGGGTGTGAATTTGTTATGTGATCATGTAATGGAAGAGCCTCTCACGATACTTACATGCAAGACACAGGGTCAGGGTTGTGAACTTTAGGCCTGAATAGCAGTGCAATATTGTAGCCTTCTGCTCAGTAAAAATCAACTCTGTAAAAGTTCCAGAGTTCTCTTATTTAAAGCTCAAACAAAATAGTTTTGATGTCCTGAATACTCTAGCAGTCAACAAAAAAAGGACCCTAGCACTGAATACCTATCACAACTCTTCTTCCTAAGAAACTCCAAAAAGCCTTCCTTTTTTTTTTCATTTAGCCAGACTGAATGAATAGTCTTGCCAGGAGAAAGTTCTAGGAAATATCTTCTTGGCATCCACACATTGGAAAGAACCAGTTTGCTGCTCTTTATTTGTTTACTTTGCATAAGTGTTCCCTGACTTAGTATTACTTTTATTCTCATATATGATTAATTGAATTAATTTTATGAATATCAGGAATGCTCCTCTCCCCCTTTTTTTTTTTTTTTTTTTTTTTTTTTTTTTTTTTTTTTTTTCTTTTTTTTTTACACAGGTACTGATCAAAGACTGCAAAGCAGGGGCAGAAAGCTGCCCTGCTGAAGAAGCTCTGCCATCAAGGATCATGTTTGACAAAAATGCAAAGCCCGTCCTCCAACCATGTTTTATAATGGTGTAACTGGGGAGAGAAATCTTCATTAATATTTGAAGCAGGAGAAAGCTGGCCCCTAATCTGACCACCTCTGCATATTCCTGGGAAGTCAGCAGCTGAGAGCAGAGGTTGGTGCTTCCTGCTTGAAGTGCCACCAGTGCCAGGCATAACAGCCGAGAGACAGAGAAGTGACCTCGTATCACCCTTCATCTGGAACACGAAGCAGCCTGGCACCAACCTCGCAATCTGAGTGTTTGTTTGTTCCATACAAATGTTCCAGCAATTTTGCTCATAAGCTGCTGCATGTTTCCCACTCTCATCCTCCATCATGCTATATAGAAAGACCAATACTAAAATTGGATTGTGCATAAAATCTGAAGTCATAACTCTCTTGTGAGTGAAATCAGGACCCGTTTTAATGGAATCACAGTTTGGCTGATGTCATCTGTTGGTTTGGGAGATACAGCTTTGTGAAGAAAGGCAAATATAAGTTTTCCAGCAGTGAGTTTTTGAATGGTTCTCAGTGGAAATGCTACTGCCCTGTAGCCTTCAAAACAGCTAATTTAGCTTCTGTCTTTTTGGGAATCCCTTACCTGACTTTAATTACTAAAACACACTGAATGAAAATCCTGGTCTTTCCTAAAGCTATTAGTAGTATTCCCCTGGACTCTGCCAGGTCCTCAATTTCACCTACTCCCTCACATTCATATTTTGACCTCCAAGTTTTGGAGATTAGAAATTCCATAACCAAATCACTCATCTCAGTCCACAGGGCATGGCTGTTGACTCCACATTTGTACAGCTAGTATGAAATACAAGGACATTTCAGGAAATTTCATCTACAAGGAAGTTCTTTCCACAGCTATCACTTTAACAGCTACTGGGAAACAAGTACATAATGTGCTGCATATTAGCACCTGTTTTTGTAGTGCTCCAATAAATACCAGAGACCAAGACTACTGGGTCTTCCTGAGAATACTACTTACCCTCAAACCAGATTGTTACCTAGAAAATGTTGGAGAAGAAAATTATTTCCCAAAAGAGAGTAAGCCTCTTTAATCTACTGGGGTGATTGGTTGTGAAAAATCACTGATTGCACCTCTAAGTTGAAATTAGTCATGTTTAAATGTCACTGATTAGAATACCTGACACTGCAAACCTAAATGAAGGAGAGATTGACAAAATATCCTAATCAGGAAAGGAGAGCATTAATTTAAATTAATATTCTAAAATACTTAATGAATTATACAAAAGGTGATTAATTGAGTTCTAAACCAAATCAGTAGTGACAGGCAATGGATTTTCTACTTCTTACTCAAGTGTCTATTAAAGGCTTGTGTGGCAATGACTTTGGCAAAAATCTCTGCTCAGTTATTTATACTAAAATATATTTAAAAAAAAAAAAAAAAAAAAAAAAAAGGAGAACACCTAGTCAATTTACACTAAATAGTGAAGGTAGCATCATAACCACAGACAAGCCAAACATATATTTAATGTCCTGGTAACTTTACCACCATCCTAGGAATAAAATTGCAATGATAAATAGTAAACACCCTAGTGTTTACACTGTAATATGGTCTTTAAATGTCACTGAATTCACAGAGTGTGTACCTGGCCACCACACCGACATATAACTACATAACTAGTTATGTGTGATTTCTTAGATTTTACTTTCTTATTTTCAAGAGAAATGTAACACTAAGAAGTTACCACACCTGTATGGGTGAAAAGAAAGAATTTTTAGTATTTTCATTACCCATAATGAAAAAAAATGGATGTAATATGACTCTCTTTTTGTCTGACCAAGTTAACTCTAGTCTTATATAAAGACGTACCACAGCATCACACAGTCAAACATAGTTGTCAAGAAGTTCATCAACAAGGGTATGATTTCCTTTCTATTATTTCATAAAACTCTTAAGATGGTTATTCATTTAAATGCAGGTGTTTGTGCTTATCAATCACCTTGGAAAATAAAGCTCCAGGACAACTTTTACTGGTTTGTTGATGGGGTTAGGACATCTCCCTTCAGCCACTAGTTAGCAAGCACATTTAATTCAGGAAGAAGTGGTCACAGTTGTCTATGTTTGAGCAATCAAATTATAAGCATTTACACTCTTGGAAAGGTTTATAGGCAGAGGAGAGAGAATTATCCAGTGATTTTCCAATGGAAAATCTTGATAAGGAAATAAATGACACAGAGGTTTATTGCTTTTTGTGTCTGAGAGATGTAGTGCACCCCAGAAATTTTAATGGGAAAGTATGTTTAGCAAGCTGGTATCTAAGGCAGGGAAACTTGGTTTCTGAGTTCTGGTTCTGGGGCTGGTCTACATAAAAACAAGGAGCAAGGACCAAAGTCCAGGTTGCCACTTTAGCCAGTGACTGTCCTAATCACTGGATTTAGAAAAGGATAATCCCTTTTGTTTACTGGATCATGAAGTTTTTTTTCTAGGAAGTGGAACCAAGTCGACGTTTTAATCTGAAACAGTTCACATATGGTTCTGTCCTGGGGGAGTGAGAGATGTGTATTTAAAATTAATCCTTTAATAAAATAAGATTTGAACCTAGCTTTTATGATTCTTCCCTGAGTTCTCTGGAAATGGAGGTAGTGTATTAGAGAGATTATATTGTGCTTTTAGATAGGGACATATTGCAAGAGACAAATCTGACATCTGAACTCTAGCAGAACATTCTCACAAACCTTATCATAAATGCAGGTTTGAGACTTCTAGGAAGAAGAAGGAACTGGTTACTTTTTCTAAATATCTCTTATTGTCTGATTTGGTTGGTGATTTCAGGTGGCATCTACACTCTGCCTTGAGGGGCACTGTACATGGAACTCAAATACTCAACCAAAGTTCTAGTCACAGACTATACTGTGGGCACACTCTTACAAGCTAAGCACTGTACCAGTAAATGTGGCAATCAATAAGATCCTTTGTAGATTCAGATTTTAGCTCACCTTAAGTTCTTAAAATTGGTGTCATCTAGAGCTCTCCCTATTATCAGTGGAGATACACAGCTCCAGGGGGAGAGTGATATGATTCCAAGATAGTTATGCTGTGCCAGAGGCAATTCCTTCAGGAAAAGAGATTTTTTTCTTTTTGTTTAAGGTTTCTTTTTATTTTTCTCCTTTTTTTTTCTTTTTTTTTTTTTTCCTTTTTAACTTATTTTTTTTCTACTATCTCTTTCTCTTCTATTGTTTTCTTAGAAGGACAATATCTATTTCTACTGACTGGAGAATGCCTGATTTTTAAATAGGTGGAACCAGCTAAATGAATCCTAACTTTTACAACTTACCTCACCACCTGTAGAATTATAGCTGTTCTCTGCTTTACTAGTAGGCTGTAAGGCTAAATACATTGAAGACTGAAGAATGTCCAAAAATGAAGGTTATGTATGTCTATGAAGACAGAACTCATCAGGAATTTTGCTACTGACTTCAGTTGTGACAGGATTTAACCTGAGCGATTTAGCTTATATTTGGATGGATATTTTTTTTTGGGTTTTTTATATCTTAAAGCAGGTAAAAAAAAGTCAGTACTTGATAGCATTCATAAAAACAGGCTTTCCCATTATGAACTGCTTACAAAAGACAGTAACAGAACTCTTAATAGCAGGGAAGGCTTAAATAACCTCTTGACCATATCTCCTGTATTATGTTTTATAACATTGCTAAGTATGATCACTTTTGCAGAGCATGGTTGCTACAGTTCTCGTATGGGGAGTTCAGATATTTAGCAATGCATGGATATATATAGCATATTGTTTCACTTAATGTCAGCTACTGAGCTACTAAATACATACAGATAGAGAAAAAAAAAGTTTCACCATTATACAAGAGTGTGATAAATTCACAGAGAATTTTTGTACCTTGATAATCTCAAAATAATAACAGACTTAAAAATAGTCTTCTATTTTCTTAAGGGTAAAGATGCAGAGCAGACATGATTATGCACTGCCTGATAACATCAGATGCTGGAGCAGTTTCCAGTTCCCACACCTATCTTTGTGCCCACTTGCATCCAGCTACACACTAGTCAGAACACACCAATTTTTCTCCCCTGAGTTCATTGGCCAATAGATATAGATATGGACTCTAGTGAACTGAGGTAGTTTCATTGTTTAATAAACCTCAATCTTTTTCAGACAGGTCACCTTGGCTACTGTTTTCCCGATAACTGCTGACTGCTCCCCTGGAAATCTCTATGTCACTTTTTCTCCCAAGTTTCTGGAGAGCCTGGAAACATGTGAGTATCTAATATGATAGGGCACAAGAAAATATTCTCATGTAGATTTAGGTCTGTATATGTCTGGTGTTTAAAAGAAGACTCTGTCAAGCATTAGGAATATTCTAACCAGTCAGTTCCTTCTATGACAACTATTGTGTTGGTTCACTGCACTTGAAGTATGACATACTAGCAAGAACATGTTTACAAGACTGAATGTCTTGCCAGATGTATAGAGGTAGCATAAATATTAATATTAATGCTTTAATATTAATTAGTTTTAGCTAAGGAAAGAATTTTAAGTGTCTGGTGTAATAATTTAATAATAGTACCTTGGAAAATGTTCAAAGAAGCAAAATGTTCCTTTGAACCCCAAACTTTACCAATGGTCCTTGTGAGATAATAGCATTTGGTTTGCCTGTTGAAGATAAAAGGAAAATAAATGTTTATACTTTTCAAAATATGGAGAAATTACACTTATCCATGCAAAAATCATCAGAAATTGTAGAATTTAAAAGACAAAGTCCTCTCCTCTGGAGTTCCAGCAATAAAAGAATACCCAACAATGAGCTACAGTTTGCCTCTGAACTCCAGGATTTTGGACATCATGTGTTTTCAAAGCCATATGATCCACAAGAGAAATCCTTGTGAAGAAAGAAGTGAGGGTTGTTAAGGGACATGTATAGAAGAAAAAGACCACATGCTAGCCCTGTGAGTGAGAAGGTAACCCCCAAAATCACACACCGCAGTAAGACCAATTTACAGCTACTTGTGGGTCAGCAGAACAGAATAACACAGGCAGTCTTAGAGAGAAATCTCTAATGCTTAAGCGTATGTGAAGTGGAAATAGTACTAATTCAAGAACTGTCAAGCTTTTAACCTCCTGTTTAATGTTGCAGTATGTCCAGTTATTATCCAAGCTGAAAAATGACCTTGATGTGAAAAAATCTGCAGTTTTCAGAGGATGGTGGAGATTATCACCATGATAGAAATCCCTACATATGACTCAGCAAAATATTGAACCCAGCTGAGCTGTTCAAGCCACAGCCCTTTGCCTAGAGTACCCAGAGGCAGTAGATTTAAGTAAATCTGAAAGCCTTTATTCCCTGGCCCTTCTTTTGCAGAAGACATTTCCCATTTTCAGACCCATGAAATGCATGCAATTCAGAACCAGGGCATATTCTCAGCATTATATGTGAGTCTCAGATACAAATCCATAGTGCAGAAAAGTATCCTGAAATGCCTATGGCTTGGGACGTCTTGCAAACTGTAACTTTTTTTTTTAATGGGGTGAGGTTCACCTAGTTGAAGTTTTATGTGAACATCTGTAACTGACATGAGAAAAATAAGAGTCTTGACTGTCTGATCATTTTGCATACATGTTGGTAATAATAAAATATGATCTGTGATTTTGGCCTAGGAATAAAAGCACATATGGGGTCTGTGGAATTTAACTTCAGTGTTATGGAATCTGAAAAGGAAGATCAATTTAAAGATTAATGAAGGATCTCTAACCTTTTTTTCCCCTTTCATTGGTGCTGTGGGAGAACATATCAAGGGAAAAAAAACCAAAACACACAAAACTAAATCAAACCAAAACCCAAAGAGAAATATCGGATTTGGAAAACTATTTTACATGGTATTTTATTTGTTACAGTGTCATAGTCCCAGAAACTATTTTATTACACATTAAGTGTCTTCTTCCTGTAAACTATAATGATTTTATATTTTAAACAGCGTTCAAATAGCTGCTTCTATTCTTTTCTATTAATCAAAAAAATTGACTCACAATGGGTAGATCAGGGTAAAAGAGTCATACAATAGCTCAAAAAGGAGGACTAGGATCCTTTCTTTACTTAGTGGAAAACGGATTTAAAAGCTGTCAAGTTGACATCAAACTGCCGTCTACAAAACTGATTCATTCTGCTTTCTAAATTACACAGAACTAGAGTAAGGGATTTTTTTTTCCTTTTCCCTTTTTTACAATGTCTAAGCTACTCACATAGAATCTTTTACAATGGTGATCAAATCTGATGCCTAGAAAAAAGCAGTGGGAATTGAGGCCCATGAAATCTTGTTTCAACTGCTTTTATATTTGCTGTTGGAGATGGATATCATTCTCAAAAGGAGAAGGGCGTTACTTTGGCTTCCAGTCTTCCCTCCCTTGTGTGCTTTTCTCTGGAGAAGCAGGAATAATTGTATAATTTAATCCTCAACCAGTAATCAGTAGATCTATTTATTGGTCATCACTCTATACTCTGAAACACTACAGTCTGGAAGCCTGTAAAACCAGAAAAGAGTTTCCCAAACTGGAAAAAGAAAGGCAGTTATCTGCCCCAAGTCCCTTGTAATTGTGCTCTTTAATAATTAAATTGGTTGTTGGAGCTTTCAATTGCTTTCCCCTAGCACTTTTCTTGGACTCCAGAGGAGGAAAGTAAAGGTAGTAACAGTTTCAAGGGAGGAATAAGACATTAGCTGGGAACAGATGGATCTGCTGTAGGAAGCTCAGATGTTCATTAATAACTAGCAGCTAGCACATGAAATTAGGGAGGAGAAAAATATCTAAAAGCAAGAGACACAAGAGTTCTTTGCATTATTTAGGGCTTGTGACGCATGCTGAGTACTTTTCTCCTCAAAAAGTAGGCCACTGAAATCGTGAGTATTATTAGTGGAGCATAGGACTATTTCTTGTGAGGAAGTCTGACTCATGTTGTATTTGATAGCTTACAATAAAAAGAAATGATCCAAGTCCTCTGATCATTCTATTTCGAAGTACAATATACCATGAAGAGTGAAGAGTGATAGTAAAGTTTTGTATGTCCTATTCAATATTTAGTGTGGGTTTTTTGCTTATAGTGTAATGTTCCTTTCCTACAGTGGCTGCATGTAATTCCTAGTTCTCTTTTTTGAATTTATATTGAACATCTTTTGCAATTCTCAGCAAAAAAACCTGACAAACTCCTTTAAAAGCTGTTTTCTAGAACTGTACTGGAGACACAGAGTTTATAGGTAGATGCAATAGCACAACTTCACAATATAGCACTTATATTCTTCTGTCTGAAGCTCCAAAGGAAGATTATGATGTAGAAATGCAACAGTTAAGCAATCTGTGAAGATACGATTTTTTCTAGCAAACTCACTGAGAACTGTCTTTCAGCTTGGAATGTTTACATTTTAAAAAAGCACTGATCTAATTAATCTGTGGTCACTGTCAACAAAACTTAGAGCAATAGTCACTCTGTGAACCAGCAGAAAGGAAGCAGTCAGATAACCCTGAAGCAGGCTGCCTAGCCCATATGGGTGGTCTTGCAGCTTGTCACTGGGTTTGCCCTTTCTGTTTACATCACTCAGTTATTTTTTCCATTAGAGAAGGCCTTCAGATGCAGGGTTGATTGGTGTGTTTTCTTAGTTTTGTAGCCATTTATCAGGTTCTAAATATTGATTCTGCAGCTAGAGTCTGTGTCACTGAAATGCCGGTTACTTGAATCAACAGAGGATATTCTTGTTACTAGGATGGTAGGACCTGGACATTTGTGACAGGACTTTTATTTTAATTGTTAAGGTAATCTCTGCGTGAGATAAATCATCTTGTGAAGGACCTAATTTTTAAGATAACTGCATGCTCAGAATTAAAATACTATATTCAGAGTTGCTTAAGAAATACCATTTTTGTCTCTCAGGATGAAATCTCCCTCATTTCTTTCATCCAACTGAAGATTTCATGGAGACTTTGTAGAAAAACAAGGGCGTAAAGCTCTCATCCTAGGATAGACAGTAACCTAGGACGTAAATTTCCATGTCTGCTTCAAGTCTTGTGCTATCATTCTGTGAAAGTAACATTATTCAGCTTTGCAGTTGTACTGTGTTCATGCCAGGTTGCCTCCATTCCACAGCGCCTGTTGTGGAGTAATCGAAAATCTTTCTTTCCCTCCCACATGCACAACGACGTGCACTCATCCAATACTACATTCAGAAAAGATTACTTCCAGCTTGGACCCCTGAATGTTTCCATTGGGAGAAAAAAATATTCCATTTGTGTATCAGGACAATTCTTTGTATGCACACTCTAGTTTAATGAGATCAAGCAAAAGCTGAAGGTCTGGATGGAGCTTGGATATACTTACAAATTAAATACTGAACCACATGTTTGAGGAAAGAAGGAAAACTTCACTGTACTGGAAGATAAATCAAGCAAGAAAAATATGAAAAATCTCTGCTTCAACTTTGTGATGTTTTTTGAAGTGGATAAATTAAGATCAGTACAGATAAATATACATGCATATATGTATATATACACATACCTAATGCACAAGTACATAGAGAAATGCTCCTTTTTCAGGGGGATAAATTTGCAAAGATATATTTATACCTCTAAAAGAATTATTCACACCAAGAAATGGAGAGATTTGGTTGTCAAACTGCAGCATCAATAAAAGCACAAAACTATTCTGCATTCTGTATCTCATTGTGAGTACCAGAGAAAGGAAGGGGCCAATTAGGATTGTTTGACTTGGTGATAGAAAAGAAGCCATTTAGCAGACTGAGAGGCAAGCGAGTAAAATTTCAAGCTGCTTTTAAAAATTAAAATTTATTTTGCTTTTAAAAAGACAATTTTTTAAGTAACAAAAAGGGTTCATATTTCTCAGCCAGTCTTCAGAAACTTTTTTACTCAAATATAATGGCAAAATTGTTCATTAAATGAAAAATCTTTTAAAGTTAAAATAGTTTCTTGTTGAAAATCCTATATATATTTGCATGAAATTCATCCTCTTAATATGTGAAAATATAAAGGAAAGCAATTTTATATTTTCAAAAAAATTATGTCAGTTTTCAAAAACGAAAAAGAGGTTCACATGAGGGCATGAGGAACCTACAACCAATGCCTTAGAAAAAGGTAGCAAGAAAGGATGGAGACAAAGTTTTTGTAATGGTTCAAATGGTGGACTCAAGCCTTAGTTTGGGTGTTTTGTCTGTATCAGTTCGCTCGTCACTAACTTCTTTCTGTATAGTGAACAAATGAATATATTTTCTTTTCAGTACTGGTATGATCAATATGTGATCATTCTTGTTGATAAATGGACTCTTAAAACTTAAGTGAAAAAGTTATAAGCAAGAGCTGAGTGTTTGAGAATTCAAATAAATAATTTGTCAGGAAACTGTAACCATCTGTCAGTTCTTTGCACTGCTAGGCTTTTTCTTCTTTTTTTCCCAGGTCACTAGACAAGCTGGTCAAAGTCCCAGAGTAAAATAAAGAGCATACCTTTTGGGATTTTGATCAAACAAGTGAGAGGATGATCAGTCACATAAAAGGAAAAAAAATTAAGATCATAAAAAGATTACTTAGACTGTCAAAATGAATCACAGATTTACACTATAAAAAAGAGGGGCCAACAGTAAATTCCTGAGTTATTCTATGTCAACAACCATTTTAGATGGCAAGAAACTTATCCTCCAGCTTTGTTTCACAATCAGCTTTGAAAGAACTAAGGCCAACATGGAAATGACAGGTGTTTGATACGAAACAGCTATTTGAAAATACTGGGATCTCATTAAAACTGATTTGACTTTACAAGGTGCATGAGAAAGCACTCAAACCCTGGCTCCTTTAGAATTTAGATGCCATATCCTGCTTGGAAATGACACCAACTCCTGACAGGTTGGAGCTGTTTCTCTACTTTCTTACTTAGAGAAATGAGAAAGACAATCCATGATGTAAACAATCAGGTTAGACCAGCTCACCTTTAACTGCACTAACTCAAACACCAGAGGCAGCATTATTGCTGAGAAACAGGATACAGTAGCCTGCATAGGCTTGTTTCAGCAGGCAGCATTCTGCTACCCAGGGTAGGAGAGGTCTCCTCTACAGAAGGCACTTACATTTCCTTCCCAGACACTCCTCTTGGGGTCATGGTGATGTCAAAGGAGAGAAATATGCACTTTTAGGCACTAATTAATCTGACTTATTTTAGACATCTATTTTAAGAAGAAGTCAAGGATGTTTGTGCTTGGGGAATGCACCAGATATCTAAAAAAAGTTTTCTTAAACCTTATGCTGTGTATGCTGCATGGAGATTCAGATTCAGCAAGCAGGGAATCAGCCTTCTTGCCTGTAGGCCATTAACACATCTAAGTAAAAGGCTGATAATTGCACTGAGTCCCTGTTGCAATTAGAAGTTCCTTGACAAGGTTGCAGTTGGTTTATTAGTTTTCTTCATGCTTTTTCTTTTTTCTTTTGGTTTTTTTTATTTTTTTCAATCAGACCCACAAAATACCCATGCTGGATGATTCCCCAGCAACATATGATAGTTGGACACTTAAAAAAATCAGGATTGACAAGACAATAATTACAGACTTTGTGTGGTCTCCCCTGCTTGGCATACACCAAGCTCCCAGAAGACATGAAGCTGCTATTTGCAATACTGCAGACCTCTAATACTCCAAAACCTTTAACATCCTCACTGTAAGCTTTATATTTTCTTAGGTTTTCAGCATTTGGAAATCTTTCTATCAATAAAAGACAGACTTTTAAAGTACTTTCAAGGTCTCTAAAATTACACTGTCTGTTTTTTGAGTCTTTAATATTTGTTTCTGATTATTATAGAGTGAAAGTTACCCTTTCCTCCATTTCCTTCTGACTAAAAAATGAGATTCTTACATACCCCTCAGTTTTAGAAGCATCTGTCTTTAGCAACTGAAAATTATCATAAGCAATGGAATAAAATACCGAGAACTGTCAAGACAGTTTCTTTCCAGTGCACCAAGACTGTACAGATAAACCATACAAACTTTAATTTTCTGACATCCCGGCTTTGCTGTGAACAACTTAAGTATGCTAATGTAAATTATGTACAGAGTTTTCTTGTAATCCATCTGTTAGAATACCTTCAGCACATTCTTAATGTTCATTGGGAAGCTATGAATAGAAAGAGTAGTGCAGAGACAGCTATTTAGCTTAGAACATTTTAATTAAAATATTTATTCTCATTGTCTCCTCCAGCTTGTTGAAGTGATATAGGTGTTTGAAGATACAGGAATAATGTACTGTGAAGCCTCTGCCAATTAAACCATTAAGTTTCTCAGAAGTATGCTCTAGGATAATGTAAGGCTCAAGGAAGTGGCTAATGTTTTAAGGTGGAATCGAAAACCAGAGACTTGCTTTCTTCTCTAAACTTTAAGGCATCACGTGTGAGAAAAATCACATCATTTCAATTTAATATACATTCTAGATCTGAGATCATTGTATATGGGCACCTCTCTGCTCCTATAAATAATGACTTCACTTTCAAAGGTGCCATTTCTAAACATTGACACAATCATTATTTTTCATGATGTGCTATTGTGATGAAATATCACCCAGACTTGACCTCAGTCCCAGGGATAGAAAATATTTTAAGTTTCTAAGACCCTTAAAAAAATAAATATAGGGTAAGGGAAAAATAGTTTGAGGAAAGCTATGTGGAACAAGTCCTAGTTCTTATAAAGGTAATATGTAAGTAGCTTAACCCCCCCAAAATATAAAATATGAAACATTATATCATATAGTATCTATTGGGTACTTACATAGGAGACTGTGTAACTCTATTGAAAAAGTATTGACTTTTCCTGTATATTTCAGAAGCATTCATGGATTTTAAGGAAAATAAATAAATTAGGAAAATCATGTTGCTGTTCTTGCCATGATTCTCTTAGCAGCCCTGACAGTGTCTGTATGAACATCTCAGTATCCTACTCAGCAGCCAGGTGTGGAAGCTCTGCCTGTCTGCTCATGTCCAGCCAAACCCTCCCATTCTGGTAGTCTCAAGGGGTAGAAGGTGAATACAATATCATGGCCGTGCTCAATGGCTGTGGTAGTGCAGTCTCTTGATGCAATTCTTCAACATTTAAATGAAATCTCCTGTCCTTTTATTTTTTTTTTTTCCCATATCAATATTATATTTTGACCTTGCTAAAAATACTCAAAGTAGATGTCCACATTGTTTTGTAAATTGCCTTTTGGTACCTTTCTTACTTACATGTTGCTGCTAAAATTTTCCATGTTACTGCAAACTGGGGTAAAATCAGTTCTGAGACAAAGTGAATATAGTCAAATTTCCAATTTATAGTCATTGGAAAAACTCTGCAAACCATAGCAACATTAATAGCTCTGTGAAATTCTACGTTATGCATCATTTTTATTATTGTTTTTTACTAATGTCTAAAGAGTATAAGTTTGTTATTTTGAGCATAGCCAGATTCCAGTGCATTCACATGGAGAAACATCGTAATTTATGTTTCCTTTATATACTCCAATAATTTCTGCCTGACAATCACAGTCTAATGGTAAAAACTAAATGGAAAAAACTTGAACTGGTTTAATTGTTTTCCCTCAGGTAGTATCTGAGGTGTCCTACGGCCAACATTTATCCACCCTCACATCTCTCCTGAAGACTTTCTGTCTCCTGGAGAACTCATTAACATTTTCTGTACTGTTCAACATCTCTACAAACCCTGTGCAACAATATGGACTAATATATTAGCAGTCAATGTCCCTGACAATTTATGCTTAGCTCAGCTCAGTATCAGATACAAAGTACATCTTCCCCATCTCCCTCAGAGCCGGAATGAAATAATAAAGTTCTTTTTAAAAGAGGGGGAAAAGAAGGAGGGAAGGAGGGAAGGAGGGAAGGAGGGAAGGAGGGAAGGAGGGAAGGAAGGAAGGAAGGAAGGAAGGAAGGAAGGAAGGAAGGAAGGAAGGAAGGAAGGAAGGAAGGAAGGAAGGAAGGAAGGAAGGAAGGAAGGAAGGAAGGAAGGAAGGAAATAAGGAAGGAAATAAGGAAGGAAATAAGGAAGGAAGGAAGGAAGGAAGGAAGGAAGGAAGGAAGGAAGGAAGGAAGGAAGGAAGGAAGGAAGGAAGGAAGGAAGGAAGGAAGGAAGGAAGGAAGGAAATAAGGAAGGAAGGAAGGAAGGAAGGAAGGAAGGAAGGAAGGAAGGAAGGAAGGAAGGAAGGAAAGAAGGAAATAAGGAAGGAAGGAAGGAAGGAAGGAAGGAAGGAAGGAAGGAAGGAAGGAAGGAAGGAAGGAAGGAAGGAAAGAAGGAAATAAGGAAGGAAGGAAGGAAGGAAATAAGGAAGGAAGGAAGGAAATAAGGAAGGAAGGAAGGAAGGAAGGAAGGAAGGAAGGAAGGAAGGAAGGAAGGAAGGAAGGAAGGAAGGAAGGAAGGAAGGAAGGAAGGAAGGAAGGAAGGAAAAAAACTTTCTTCCTAGTCCTAGCTAGAGTGCTGTCTCCTAAAGAAGTCAGTAACAAACTGGTTCTATCAAATGACTAAAAAAGACTGGTTGCATCTGTGTGGGCCAGAGTACTGTCTCTCTCACCAGAACACACATCTTCCTCTGCTAGTGCAGAAATTCTTTCCTCTAGTATTTGACTAATGAAATTCTCTGTTCCCAGGAATGAAGGAGTGCAGGCTCATAAACCAAGAAAGCTACTATTTGTTTGAAGAACAACAGCAGGCCCTGCTTAGCAACCTACTCACCTGAACACACCACCATGATTTTTTTCTCCCTCCGCTGACATCCTTCAAGAGGTTTTGGTGCAGACATGTAAACAAATAATTTATTTTCTAAAAATTATAGTTTTCACAGGTAATAAATTGGTTATAAGGTATCTAGGACTGTTTTTAGTATTTTTGTAAAGTAGAAACCATAATCTCTTGGTGAGACGGTCAAGAGGAGTCTGGGAACGAATCCAGAGACACACAAGAAAATTCCGTGCTGATGGAAGGGTTATGTTGTAGCAAGAAGTGCTCCTTTACCTCAGAGCATTCTGCCCAGCTGCAGAAGACACCTTTGAAGCTTGTGGCCCTCAGCCCTCTGAAATAATTTCTATTCCCTGCCTATCTCTGCAGCTCAAGTTATATCAGTGAAACATTATTAGAAGGTGAGGGCTAGAAAGAGGAACTGTTGGACATGACTCATTGCTGAGTGGATCTGGTCTGAGCCTTGGGGAGAAGCTATGTGTGTGCAGCTCTTCCCCTGAGAGAGCACGGCAGTAGACCTCATCACTTTTGGAACAAATAGTGAAATTCTCCTATTTAATTTATATCATGTCTATTCTCCAGGCCACACTGGAGAATAGGATTAGCCCAAGGTAGCTGTAAAGGAGCCAGATCATATGTGAGACAGCATGACCACAGCAAGATGAAGCTCAGAGGTATGAGCTTTATTTCTCAGAGGTGCATAACAGCCTGAAATGCACTCTAGTCTTGCTTGTTTAAAAGCTAGTTTAGGTATCTCTAAATTATTCTTCAGAAAGAGCATCCTTTTCTTTTGTCTTTTTTTGCCTCCTCCCCCTGAGCTTTTACTCATGCTCACAGATTGAAAAAAGCAAAACCAAATAAATGAATCAAACCATGTTCTCTAGACTAAGAAGACAGGAAACACAAGAGAGAGATTTATTGGTTTTAATTTTTAAATCTTGGGAGGTGCTCAAAACATATGCTGATGGGACTGTATAAGTAGCTAGATAAAGACAGTAAATATCAGAAGAAGAAATTATAAATCTTGCTCATGTTTTTATTGGGACAAATCCTGAGTTTATATAACTGAATTATATGCCAAAATTTCAAAGTTGAGTGTCTAGAAATAAGTACCTATGTCCATGTGGGAATCAGTGAGGACTGAATTCTCCATACCTCTAAAAATTGCTTTCACATAGATGCAATTTATAGGACTACCTTCAGACACTAAGCTTTGAAAAATTTGGCCAGGATTCCTACCTATTTATTGTTTCCTGGGCCAAGAAGAGTGATGAAAGTAGCTAGCTTTCTATTATTATTTCCATATGCAATATATTTATAAGAATATTTATGCAAAGAATGTTACAGAAATTCCATGCTTTGTTTCCTTTGTGAAAGATACCTTCCTCATAAGAAACACATTATGCTTGGTCAAATATTTCTCTCTCTGGGAGGATTAGATCCACAGAACTGTGGGGTTCTCATTTATCAGAAGCACTTAATTTATCACCTGGCTTTTATTAAAAAAAAAAAAAAAAAAAAAAAAAAAAAAAAAAAAAAAAAGAAAGAAAAAGAGAGAAATCTATTCTGTTTGGACAACCACTGTACACTGGTTTTAGGAGACTAAGGTTTACTCTAGAAAAGTGTTATTGTGAGATATGATATGAATAGCATGACATCATTTCTGGCAATACAGTGTCAGTGAGTAAAAGGAAAAAAACCCAACATGCAGACAGCTTTCTGATGAAGGGAAAGAGTTTTATACTCTTCAAAATTTACTGTGGTTTTAGATTGTGTATGTCATGTACCAGTCTAGAAACAAGAATGGACAAAACAGTAATAAATTCTTTGGAGGGCATTATTTTAAAATATATTGATGCTTCTCTGTGTGGGAGAGAAAGGAATTTAGGGCAGACTAATGAGGAACCACTGGACTTGGATATGTTTTCTTACTTACCAGAAAACTAAGGATCTCCAACTTTTACTTTAAATCTTTGCATGGATACAGTACTCAAGATTTATTATTTTAAAATAAACGATTATATGTCTTTTTTGAACATCTGAATGATTTATTATAATTTGCTTGATATCATGGGAGGATATGTTTACTCGAAAATTATTTTATTATAATCACCATACTCTCTCCCAATCAGAAAAAAGTTTTATGAAATATTTTTATTATATTTCATATATTATTTTATATGAAATAAGTAAATATGAACTACCTCCTAAAAAATATCTTTAGTTACACAACACTTTGTTACAGTTCACAAAATTTATATTTTCTTATTTTTGTCTTTGCTACACACTTTTAATAACATATTTTTCTTGTTTTTAAAATAAATTAGAATCACTACAGACACATATATCACGATATCTTGTTTATCAGTAATAAAGTATCCATACACACACACAGAATTCACTGTTTTAGATTCATTGGATTCACAGTGTATGAGATAGTGTCATAAGTAGTGCTGTTACTGGGTGGTCTTCACAGCTGAAACAGTGAATGCAGGTAAGGAAAATAAAAGTACATCATTTTTTTCTGAGCTTTTGGACTGCAGATATATGAGTAACACTGTAACATTAAAAGATCTCAGAAGTATCCTTGGTTCTAACTCTGGTGCTAAGAGCAAAATATAGTCAGCTCAGTAAAATATTCTACACCCCAAAGTTTTTAGTAAAATGTTTAGATGAGACTTAATAGTTGCAAACTCAGAGTCAGACTCATTTTACTCTTAGCTTCAATGTCTTAATTACTTGATAACGTTTCATATATTCTTTATTGCAACACTGAGTTTTAGTCGTTGAATTTCTGCTGTTCTACCAGCTTGCGTTATGTTCACAGAAGTCACTAGATTTACCTTTATATACCTTCAGTGTACCCTTTAAATAATTTTTTTCTGTAATACATTGTCTGCCATCCCTGAGCTTAGCAGTACCAATGCAATGTATCTGTAAATTATAAGCATTCCTTACAAGAAAAGTTGTAGAGATATCTCCATCCCTACAGTTCACTTGAGTTCTTTAACTGTAACTTATTAATTATATAATTTCTGTATCAAGTTATTGTCCTATATTAAAACAATATGAAAGGGTTTTATATGTCCTATGGTTTATTTATCATTGTATTCACTCTGTATTCTAACAATCTTAGGGCAACTTCCTTACATTCCTAGGATTAGTTTATGTATTTTATATATCACTTTGTCTTATGTTAATATTTACAATCCTTTCCCTTATGTCGATTAACTGCTAGGACATCTAGCTAGACAGTGCACTCAAGTATAATAAAGAAAAGAAAAATACTTCAAGATGCTAACAAATTATAACCATTCCCAGATATAAACCAGATGTATGAGTGATAAACACAGAGATACAGAATTGTCACCACCTTTCAAAATCACAATTTAAAATGTCTTCACCTTTGACCTGTGGTAATAAGCTTTACAAGAGCATAGCAGAGAATGGAAATCTAGCCTTGTGTTGTCTCATTGAGTTTTTAAAAGTTTTTTCTTCGTATTTTCCTTTTTTAATTATTTGGTGCTTCTTTAGTAGCAGCATCTTCCACACTACCCCTAAAAACACTAACAAGAGTGATGAAAAAGCAGCAGCTAATGGTGTTGCGGTTACCTGTTAGCAGTGCTTGATGCAAACATGTGCTTCAGGTTATGAAATGGAGAAATGTTCTCATTACCACACAGCCTACTCCCTTCAGTCACCATTCACAGCTGTGTTTAGTGCTGGGAAATATATATGCTGATATAAACCAAGAGCAACGTAGGCCAAATTCATTTTATCCATACTATCTGGTAACAGCATAGTTCCTGAACAGACCTCCGAGTCTGGAAGATTGATTGATTCCTAAAGACAATTTTATCATCCTTGATTTGATAGCAATAGAAGTACATTGAATTTTTTTACTGCAGTCCAGAGAAAACATGTATCATTTAATGAAAAAATCTTATAACTATATATATCTTATATCTATCTATCCATGTATAGATATTTTAATTTCTGTGGAATAGTTCTTATGTAACATGAAGTAAAAAAATATCACCTGGATTTCAGGTTTTTAATAACTGTAAAATGAAAGCAGAACTTTTAAACCAAGTTTTGTTGGTGGTTTCTTTTGTTTCCTTTCCCCTGGAAGTTGCATTTTAGTAGTGGTTTTCAACCTGCACCCTATGTGTCCCTGATGTTCCAAAGGGAAATCATAAATCTTTAGAAACAGTGAGGAAAGAGAGTAAAAACAACTCTCAGAGGCTTTACTTTGCTCTACTTCTACTGTGGTCACTGCAGTCTGTGTCAAAAATGATGTCAAAGTTTCAGTTCAAGCAAGAATGATAACCAGAAGCCTTGAGGCCTCTACTGAGCATCCTGGAGATTCAGTACCTTCATCTGACCTTTCAGGTTGTGAGACTTGGCTGTGCTTCACTTTACCTTGGACCAATTTTGAAGCATAACAGTTCATACTTCTATAAGGAAATAATGAAATTGACTCATCTAATATATGTTTTCTGAAAAGTGAGAAACCAATAAAAGCTCTTTTTCTTTTTTTTTTTTCTTCTTGTTTTATTTTTCTGTTTTGTGGTGTTTTTTTTTTTTTTTTAAGACAGAGTTTAGCAAAGGGATAATCTGGTTGCATTTCTGGATACATCTGTGAACTATCTGTATTATATAAAGTATGGGAAACAACAACAAAATCAAACCAAAAAAGCTGTACTGTGAGCTGAGTATAGTATGGTTAATATCCATGTTATTCATCCAGTCAATGCTATAAATAAATACAGTACAATATGATTCTGTGAAATTTTACATGAAAAAATTAGTCTAGGATCAACTGTTTGATGAGCCTCCTGAAAAAAATTCAAACTAAATCCCAGATTCACTTTGAATGTTGGAGAAAACGAGTGAATTCAAATCTCAGTCTAATACTGAATAAGTTTTATGTGTAGTCCCAAGAAAAACGACACTGTTAATTTTCAGGGAACAATTGCTAAGTGTTAGCCAAATGTGAGTGTGGCCAGTCACATTTCAAGGAAACAACTCCTGGGCATAAGATACCTAAGGCCAGAAAGCACTCCCTTCTCTGAGTATTTGTATCACATAGGTGCACTTGAGTTTAGGGCACAAATCCACAAAAGGCAAAGGGAGAATACATGACCCACCTTAACATTTCTTATTTAAATACCGCACTGCTCAGAGGCTGGTTATTGTACCCTGTTTTATTTACTAGCACAGACATCACCAGAGTGTCTGGTGCCTATAAGTCTGGATAGAGTGGCAAATTTAAACCGGAGCTCCTGAACTGAATCTAGATGCTGTCAGAATCAAGAGGCTGCCAACACAGGCATTGCATATCAAAGACAGGATTAGCTGCAATTTAAAAAGATCAACACAAGTTCTACAACTTTTAATCCTTTAAAGGATGGCTGTATCATTTCACCCAGTGAAGACTGCACATATCTATTGTTCAGAGGATATTATGTAAACCGCCAAAGTCCCAGTAACACCAGGGACAGTTAAATGTGTAAACAGAAATAATTCTATATTTAAACATTATAGTTCTTCTGGTTGTTAAACTATCATTAGAACAGGATGGAAGCTGGTTTACAAGCACCACTGCTGTATTTCTACACTGTGGGTGGTAGAAACCAAGCCATTTTAAGACAATAAAATTTCTTTGTCAAATATACTGTAGATGACTGTTTATGCATAGCAAGATTTGCCTCTCACCTTCTGAACCTTCAGGATAGAGGACAGATGAAATGGATGTGTTGTTTTTAGTTGTTGTAGCAGCCTGGAAAGTCAGGACTTGAATCTGCTGACGTGGCTGTGGTTATTTGCCAGTTCTTTTCCTCTGTTGGAGAATTAGTCCTACTTTCTTTCTGACTACATAAGACATGTTGAAAGAGATCTTTAATTCTAGTGAGGAGATGAAAGGTTACAGCCTTGCATGGGCATACGGGTGCTCTGCTGTTTAAAAATAGTTTCAGTTACTGAGAAAACAATTTTTTCTATGTAAAAGAAGTTAGAAACTTACTAAAAACCTGCTAGTGTGATGATAATACTTAGCACATTTTAGTTGTCCCCAAACAAATGTGTTATTTACTATATAATTTACACTTGAAACAAAGTTGGTTAATACATATGGAAAAAATAGAATCCTACTAGTAAGATATTAAGTCTAAAATCCAACAAAATGCCATGTGTCAGTGCTTAGACAGTAGTCTGAGACCCTTTGAAGAACTGGGGTCTCAAAAAGACACAGAAGGATTCAATCATCTCATTGTCATTAAAACCAGTTGTTTTTTAATAAGAATCCAACAAAAACTCTTGTGGGTTTGAGCCAAACTACCTTCACAGTTAGTTGAAGCAACTGAAACTCAAATTCAGAGGCAGGCCACCTTGCTTTACAGGGCTGCCTTTCTGAAGATCATTTAGGAAAAGAGAAACATCAGCAAAAATCCAGCTCAGATGTGCCCACAGCAACAGAATGCATGTGCTTTAATTTCTTCCCCATTGGTTGTGCAGCCTAACAGGATGTAGGAAACAGGAGGAAATTTCTCCTGATGGAAGGGAACTGTAATTAAGTTTTGAAAGCACAGGCCAGGATGTTTATTTAAAACATGTTATCAACCCACCACTTTACCCTGTAACAGCTTAGTGTTTAGTATTCTTATCCAGCACTGAGACAAGGGATTGATGCCCTCCTGACCAAATCCTTGGAAAATACTCTGACGTTTAAAGGCTGTTCTGAATGGGAACATTCTGCTGTGCTGGGTGGAGCACTCTGCAGGAAGGACCATGGGATCTCTGATGTCACAAGAACTGCTAGGAGGTCACTGACATGGGAAAAAACAGTCCTGGACACTTGCCTCTGCTCACAGATTTATCTCTGCTCTTTTCCTTCCCACCCTAATACCCGATAACGGTGTAATGTAAAATACCAGCAATAATTATTAAGTATTTGGGGGGATAATGGTATATTCAGGACTAGTTTCTGGATCCAATGGAGAAACATGGAACTTCTTTTTTTGGAGTTATTTACTAATGAAAAACAAGGGCTAAAGTTTTATTTTAAGGAATATTTTGGGAAAACATTTAATAGAACACTTATTTTTCTAGCAGTCATAATTCAGCTTCCTATACATTATTCAAACTGGCCACTATTTAAAATAGCATTAATAGTACATTTCAATCAATTTCTGTGTTTATTTTAATAGCTTTAAATATACTACTAACATAACTCTAATCTAGACTCTAGCTTAACATATCCAATAGTTAGAAGGTTTCTGTGATCTATTCAAGTCTACTTATGAAGGACAAATAACCATCCCACTGCTATACCTAAGGTAAAACACATATCACCTGAAAAAACAGAGAGAGCTAGGGTTTGAAAAAAGTATGTAAGTTCAGTTCCTAATGCATATCCTGGAAGATGCACATAATTACTGAATTGAGACATAGTGTTCTTCAGATAAATAACACATATCTATTTTTTGTGAAGTCTTTTGATAATGATTATTTCATAAAAATCAACACATTCCTCACATGAAATATGAAAACATGCCAGGGCAAGTTTTCTTACTGAAAGGAAATATTAATGCAAGTATCTGTGAATTGATGTATATAATTAAATGAAATTTTAAATCTGTTTTTATCTTTTTCATTATTTATTTTCAGTTCTATCAAATTTATGTCCTGATCCTTTGTCAGCAATTCATTATTGCAACTTGTATTTATTGAATTAATTATCTTCAGAACATGTAAGATTAGACTGTTCCCATTTAAGGCGGTATTGTTAAAAGGTTCAAGCACATTTGAAAAAAACCTAAATTGTATTCAATCGTTAAAAGATCCTCTTTATTATTAGCTTCCTGAAATAATTGATAAATTACATTTTCATCTAATGTACAACAACAAATTTTAGTTCCTGAAAATATTACTAGCAAGTTTTCAGTTACTGAGTCTAGATATGTCTATTTAGATAGGTGAATGCTCTCAGCATTCCCGCTCCTTTAAAATTTATTTTAGTTTTCTTTTTTCTTTTTTTCTTTTTGTTTTTTTCTTTATGGGGGAAGGAGCATGGATGTAAATATGGTTATAAAATGTTGATCCTTCAACCTGTATGATCAATCTCAGCATAATTTCTTGACCGTGTAGGATACAAAATAGTTAACTGGGAAAAAAAATTGTTATTGTTCCATTAGTTTATACTAAATTCAACACATCCCAAAACTAAAATCAACATTATTGTATTAGGAGAGGCTATGAAAATAATTTTTAAGGTCATGTGAAGACATTTGATTGTAAGTTATTTTGTTTTGTTTCTTTGAACCCAAGTTGGTCACTGAAAGTTTAGGCTACATATGTAGGCTGAGGTACCGAGCTGCTATTTTTCTGGCATGCAAAGAAGTGACTCTTTCAGGGTCAGTAAGGAGACAGAATTTTTTGCTAATTCAGATTTGTCTGAGGTGAATTGAACGCTGAAAAGGCTTCTTGGCTTGAAATTTTTGAAGTTTACCTGGGCTTCATTTTAAATGCCTAAAATAAAATTTTAACCCAGGCAATGAGAATCACACATCTATCCTGTGTGTCTTTGCCAGTGTGGCAGAGTGGATCTGGTGTCCATGCCCAGCTGTTGGCAGAGAGGGGTTTCAGGGGTGGCCCCTCTGTGGAGACACACAGATGGTTCCAGATGGATGCAACAGACCCACCAGGGCACAGATGAGCCAACTGGGTTGTGCCTCTGCAAAAACATGCTTTAGAAAGGGAAAAATGTCACACAGGCAGTGGAGGAAGAAGTTAAAAGAATGAGATACAGCAGAGGAAACATCAAGGACAGAGGAGGAGGGGGAGGAGATGATGAGGATTATAAGGTATTCCATGACACCAGTGCAGATGTCCACTTTGGTCCATGGAGGACCACACACCACAGCAGTTGGATGTTCCCTCAACAACTGCAGTCTATGGAGAAGAAGAGGAAAAGCATGAAGAAGGAGAGAACAAGAGAAACCATTATGTACTGACTATAAGATTTCAGAGCTTATCACCAGAACACAAATTTGTCAAAATTTGAAGCATGCTAGTAAATAAAGCTCTGGAGACTTCAGTCCTATTCCCTGCTATGCCAGGCAGCTGCTTTAGCAACCTGGGAAAATCACTTCATTCTTCTTTCAAACACTTTGCTGACAAGTAGTTAGATTGCTTTAGACCGATGCTTAAAAATGCTTAAAAAAACCAATCAGGCTTTCATACATGGAAGTGTAACAGTGTTAGAAGTTGTTACGCCTCTGCTCTGCCTGCAAGACTTTGTCTGTTTAGTCTATTTAGCTTATATGCCCTTGAGGAGGAGTTGTCTGCATATAGTGTTTAGAACAATGATATTTAATCCAACTGTATTACCATGCATAGTTTTAACCATAGGAATGGTCTCAGAGAGGCCATTTGCAAATCCATTTGCAGAATGCTAAGCATGAGCACAAACATTTATGGGACTTGGGCCCCCAAATGGCCGGAAAGGTAATTTAAACTTTGTACAATCTAGAGTGGCTGTACACAGAATGTAGCTGGGAATCAGTTCCACGCTAAAGGATGAAAATAGTTTTCATAAAGAATCAAAAAATCAGGTCTATCTCGAATTGGTCATGGTATGAATGTTTATTAAGTCACAGGTTTGTGGTTCTACAGAATCATATAGAGATTTTTGAATGTGTTTACTTTCCATGGTATTTATGCACATAACAAGGGGCTGATGAGCACCATTTTCAGGATGCATTTTAAAGTAAATCTGATTAAGATTGAAAAACAAGACTTTTCAATTAACACATCTCTGCAGGTTTAAGTTTCCATAGAGTTTATCACTATTTTCTGCCTTGCTTTCATATATAGTCACTGATTAGTCACAGAAAAATTAGTTCATTTTATATTCCATTTTCTTATATTTAACTCAGCTGTTATGCTGAAAAAGTATTTCTGTTGAAACAAAGGTGATTCTGAAACAGAGCATTTACAGTAAAGTTGTTCTGTCTGATTTCTGACACTTGGCTATACACAGATGTCTAACAGGAGTCAATCATTCTAGGAGAGGGTTCCTTATAATTTTTGGAAGATAAGCTTCCATTTAAGTCAGAAGTATGATATTGTGAGTTTTCTCATTTCCCTGAATAAAGCCCTTTGATAAGCCTTTATCATGAGAGGCGATGCTGATTTGGCTGAGCTGGGCAGAAGGCACTGCAGACCATGAGGGATTAGACCAGGAGGCAAGAAGTGTGGCACTACTGGTAACATGGTGCTTGCCTGTAGAGATTGTTCAGAGTAAGTCAAAGGTGAAAATAAATGCTGTGCTGAGAAATATAAACCAGATTTCCTTTTGCTGGCCTGAGGATAGGAAGTAGAGAGAAGAAGAGAGAGGGGCAACACTGTAAATTAAGGCTGAGGTGAGTTTTCCACAATAAGACTACTATTTGAGCTAGTATTGGCTCCCTGCGGGGGAAATTTACCCTTTTGAAGTAAGATAACAGATGACTAGGGTAGAATTTAAATTCTCTTTTGAAGGCCTAGGGCAGCTACAACTGTGTTCATACAACCCACTGGGTAGTAGCCATTCTCTTCCCTCTCTGTACCTGATTTACAGTGCTGAATCCCCATGTGTCTGATGGCTACCAAACAGGGTAGCAAAATCAGAACATCAAGAACTGAAAAACATGTAAAAGCTCTGTAGCTTGAGTCAAATTTATATTCTCTGTGCACAGTGAAGTGGGGGTGGTGCAGAACTTGCTCAGCTACCTATATTAGTGTTCTGACAGACTGAAAAATTAATGGAAAAGTTGCAACTAGAAAACCTAGCAACGCAAAAAGAGAAAAAAAGAGAGGAACTTTTGTCACTCACTAATGTAACACATTAAACTGTCTCTTTCATCAGAAAATCCCCACTAGTTGCATAGATTCAGTGTGATGCAATATTTTCCACATTTATTTTTGTGCCTTTTTTTCATTGTAGTGAGCCATTATAAACATATTTTCCCTTTTAAATTAAAAAAATAATTTTATAAGATTGTTTTAAGAGTGAACTTTACGTGTCCTTTCCGAGTGTTTTTATGTTAAAACAAATTGTGTAGTAAGGACCTCTTGAACTAACATAGCAATTTTATTTAATGTTTACAATATCTTCACAGGTCTGATTCTGAAAGCCTAAATAACAATACTTAATAGCACCACAGATTTCAATGAGGAGTCTTTATTTAGCCTGAGTAAGAGGAACCCAAATTTACATTTTTAATTTCATTTGCAAAGTAAGAAGGTTCTGTGTGATCTAAACTATCAAATACTCTTTTTAATTACCTCTATAAATATACCAGACTTGGCTTTCCCTCCACTGCTTCCCCAGCAGTTATAATTCATGATCTATTCTCCCTGTGAAAGACTAATGGATGCTTTAAATTCCTTTAACACCAAACCTGCAATTTGAGGAATAAATGCTAGTGGGTGAAATGGTTTTTAATGCTTCCTTCCTCCTCCCAAGGTGTTAACATACCTCTGTCTAGATGGTCACCTAATGTCTTTATTTCTCCGTTTTCTTTTCTTATCTCTTCCTCCTCAATTGTGTAGCCTGCCATCCTCTTGGCATTTCCCTTGAATTTATTACATAATTGAAGGGAAGGTCTCCTGTTTTATAGCTGCTGTCTTCCCTCCCCTTCTTTTTTTTTCAAAGACAACTCACTTCCAGATTGCAGGTGTGTGGCTTTTATTTGCCTTATTTCCAGTTTCACACCAAGATTGATGAGAGAGCCACTTAGTGAGGATTTCCAGGTAGGAAAATTGTTACTAAAAGGGAAAGACAAATATTTTAAATCCATAGCCTTATTATTTAGTGTCACAATACCATTCAACTGTTAACATCAAGACATCATTTTTCTGGAAGACATTATGTGTGGTTCAAGGATGTGAAAGCATATTTTGTCATAGTTCTAAATTAAACTGTACAAGGCCTTTCTATTCTGATACAAAGTAGGGTGTTGCTAAATAGTAGTGTCAAGTTATTTGCAGTACGGCTTCATTTCTCATCCTTCTGAGACCTTTTCTTTCTATATATCCTCTATTGGTTTGGTCTATTTCTTATGTATTCTGGATAAAAAAAGAAAGGAAAAACCAAAAAATTGTATAAACAATATTAGATCCAGATGGTTTTCCCTTGAAGGGACTAAAGATGTTATCGAATCACATTCTCTTTTGCTTCCTTTTAGGACCTCTTTTAGGCTCATCTCATTTCTCTGTTGTTTTGGGTTTTTTTATTGTTTTGTTTTGTTTTTGTTTTTTGGTTTTTGTTTGTTTGGTTTTTTGTTTGGGGTTTTTTTGTTCTGTTTTGTTTTTTGCACTTTGTTTTTTGTTGTTGTTTGTTTTATGGACTGATTAATACCCAGGCAGAGGTTATGGCATATCCATAAAATTAAACCACTAAACCTGCAGAGCAAGTTTATGGTAAAAGGAAAGTAAATTCTTCCATCAGATGTACATCCAGCCTAAAAAACCTTGAGTATGTTTATTTTGTACAGAAGCGATTTAACCTTTTCTTGCTAAAAAGGGAAACAAACCTATCACTACATTTTTCTCCATGTCTGGTTGTGAGAAAAATGTTGTTGCTGATATATTATGCTTTGAGCTTGGTGCTGTTATCACAGAACGGATTTATGTTCTGCAGGTATTTGTTGGAACAGTTTGGGAAATATATATGTAAAAGTATCTATCTGAGCAGTCAATGCAGAATTTTCAGTTTCTTTCTTGTGTTTTTTTAATAAGTTAAGTCAGTTTTGGAAAGAAAAGAGGTCTTTTTCTTAAATGACTTTAAATTAGAATATTTTCTGAAGACACCTTACACCTTTGAAGGCATAAACTCTGTCCACTCAGTAGTCTGGTGATCCCTTGAATGACAAAATTATAATTCTTCCTGCCAGGACTCAGCTAATGTTTCTGACTATCCCCTAATCAATGTAGCACCCATAATTTCTATGGTGACACTACAAGTGCCCTATGACAAATTTTTAAATGTGTTTGCATGTGAGTCCATGCTCTAGAAATTTAATCTAATATCATGACCACTTAAATTCTATAGTGTACTTTTTATTTCTTAAAATTTTAATTGAAAAATGACAAGCATGTTTCTACTGTAAAATGCTGCAGAATTTCTAGTACATTGGAGTCTGCATAAATGCAGTTAAAGTTTCTGTTTAGTCTGTCCATAGGTGTCTACTCATTTGCCTTATTTTTTATACATACTTTTACTCATAATTTATCCAGAATATTTGTGATACTAATCCCATATACTTAGAGGCTGTTCAGAATAGGAGGCATGATTTTCAGGAGTAAATGGCTTGAGACTACTAAGTAATATATAAAAACTCAATATATGATGTCTATTTTTTTTTACATTTTTTTTTTTCTGAAAAATGAGTGGGTTTTAAATTAGATATCAAAACTCCCAAACTTTTCTGAGGAAATTAAAAAAAATGTTGTGGTTCTATTTTGTATTAATAATATATAAGTTATATATTTGCAACACTTGGGATATTTCTATTTTATTCCCTTTGCCTCCTTTTGCACATTAAGAGGAACTTTTGAAAGGTTAGCAATAGCAGAGACTAAAAACTATTTTAGGGATTAAGATATCAATCAGGGATGGGTATGTAATAACTGGAAGTATCTTCTCAGGTGCTGAATGAATCCTGTTTTTCATTTGCATCCTTTAAGTATTTGCTGGCAAACTTATCCCTGGATAATGTAGCCTTTTTTTAATGGGCATTTTATGACCTAGGCAAATCACCAATTTAGGTGCTCTTTAAGGCTGAAAGAAATGTATTCGTTTTGTGAGAAGCCCAAACCCCAGAATAATTGGTTTTAAACCAATTTAAAAACACAATGGTTTTCAGATACTGATTTATGCTAAATACTGTGTTGTGAGAATGGTATGGGTCTCATTCTGGCTGCCCAGAGAGGATTAAAACTGAGAACCTTACTCTCTGTGATGTTGATTATTTGGAGCTGGGAAATCCAGCTGAAAGGATATAGCTGCAATTTAATGCGATTAGCCTGCCACAGTAAGTCATTGGGTAATTGTAGACCTTGCAAGACACTGTTCTTATGGTGTTGATATGCACTGGCCTCTGGGAACACTGATTGAAGAGGAATGATGAGAGTAAAATAGATTCGGATAAAATTAGAGATAGCTGGGGCAAATAGATGCAGACTTTCTCATTTTAACACAAAAGAAATCTGTCTTGGGTGAAATGGAATCTGGCTGTTATATGCTGAAAAGCTACTTATCACAACTCCCTCTGGTATGTGAAACAAACATATGGAATAAGCTTGAGGCTTAACCGTTCTTCTCAAGCTCATATGACAGATTCATTATTTTCTGCATTAAAGAGAGAATATCAAGATCAAAAAACTCAGTTCTGATTAGCTGGCTAATGTGCACTACTGTAGTACAGATCATGCATTCATCTACAACTACTTTGCTGTATTTGGAAATCAGTTTGTTTCATTCCTGTTGAGGAAATACTATAGTATCATTTCACAGCAAAAGAATGAAAGGAATCAGTTTAATTGCTGGCCATAGGATTCTGACCTTTTGTTCATCACCCATGCCTCCCACCAAGTGTATGTCAGCTCTACTGCTATCATTCTATTTTATTCAGAGATTACACCAATTTTGACTCAGAGATACTGGCTCCATGCATACCATTTATCTAAGAGTAGAACAATTCAAAGTTCCTCAAAATAGATAATTAATTTGACAGTGTAGGTACAAGCCACTGATCGTGCCATCCTTAGAATTTACTTAGAATTAGAAAAAAATTGTATTTTTTACATTATAATTTTATTTTGTAAGCAATTTCATTGGCTTACCCTATACTGCAATCTATGTTTATTTTTTAAAATTTTTGGACCTTGTTCCACCTATGTAGAACAAACTGTTAGTTTTACTTTGCCTGTTGTTTTTGATGGTATCTCTATTATTGTTGAAACTAATAATCTCAAAACTCGAAATCTGTATAAGTGTTCATCAGCATATGAAATTTGAAGAGATCATTCTCTAGACTTAAGTGTGGACTGAATAGAATTGCTTCCTCCAGACTACTAAAATATCTCATTATCTTAAGATACTTGACTGTAAATCATCAACTAAAAGTAATACATTACACTTTTATCTTCTGCACTATGCCCGGGAAATATTTGGGACAGTAGTAATTTGTCTTTATCAAAAGTTTTGAAAATTTAGCAGTACGAGTGATGAAGCTTCTCAGTGCTGGCAAATGTATCTTGATACATTAGTATTAATTATTAGTGGTACATTTATTTATTAGTATAGTTTGACCTTAAATGAACAGAGTCCATATCAGGGGTCTGCAAAAGGTGATGAGGAAAAATGAATTATTAAATGCCCCACAGTAATCTATACATGAAACTAGTTAGAGAAAGGAGCTTACACTTTTGAAAAAAGCTCATGTGTCCATATATCATAAGTGTGCAAACTTGTGTATTCAGTTAGTTACCTGTGTGTTTTCCAAACCCCAAATTCCTTCATTTTCAATTAACTATGTCTAAACTACATATAATACTTTCATTCCATTTAGAATCAATTACTTGATTATAGATCTGTATGAAGTCTTGTGGTACCTTACATGTTTTAGAAAATTTGTCTTTGTTGTTCCTCCAAAATCTTGGAATACCATCTTAATTTTTCAATGTTTATATTTGTATCTAAAACTTCTAATCTAGGCTTGGTCAAATATGAAGGGTTTTATTCTGTGCTTGCCTCAGATATTGATTCTCAAATTACTTTCTTGCAAATTAGAAATCATATCTGTTTTGTTTGAAACACAGTCCTATCACAGAACAAAAGGGTGTTTAGATTTCATAAAATTTTACAGATTTTCTGTTTTATGGATAAAGAACAAGGACATGAATTTTGGAAGATATGCATTTAAAGATCAAAATAATATTTTTATAGACAACCCTCCAAAGCTCAGATATGAACACATAAAGGGAACTTAACAAATAAACTTTTGCAATTCCTTCACAAAATATGATATTTCAATTAAAATTTTATACAGTGTTTTTATTCTCTATTCTTTTTATTTGTGACACATACAGACATCTGTTAAAGACCTGGTATTAATTTGTTCTCTGTTTGAAGCCACAGATGAAAATCCTCAGTGAGTCTGGACTTTACTCTCTCTCTACCAGGCACTCAAAAGCTAGCTTATGACTTTCAAGTTCTTACAATTGCCAGTGATACTGTAGTTCTCTTCACTCTTGTTCTAAGGAAAGAGACAAAAGGAACTTTGCTTGCTCTCCTGTATGCAGAAGAACATTAAGTGAGGGTTAGAAAGCTAACATTTGAATTACTTCTTTTAATAAGCATCTTATTTTATATAATCAATAAGGTACACAAATTATTGTCTTCAGTTCTGCTTTTCTTTCAGACAACAATACTAAAATACTATAAAAAAAATTATTTGTAGAACTTCGTAAGTTACAACTTTGTAGTGTCCTTTTATATTGGAGAGCAAAGAATAAACTTGGTATTTCTTATGAAGTATTCTAAAACAATGAAAATTTAATTTGTAACTGCAAAGTCACATGTCTATTCTGACTTTACAAGTTATTTTTTGACTTTACAACTGAATTGTTGTTCATTGTTTTATTATTATTGTTTTTTTAATGTTTCATAGTAATCTGGCATTGCCAGTAACTTGAATTCAGAACAGACACTAATAAAGTCTCTCATTGCAACATATATTACATCTAAATATATAGTAAATATAAATAGTACTTAATGAGAAAATAAATTTTGTTCCAATATCACACTATGTTCACGGCTGAAAAATATATTGGTAATCATAAAAGAGATACTGCAAACACTCTCACATACCCACTGTAACTCAATGACTTTAGGTATCCTTGGAGAGTACGCTGAGAAACCAGGTATCTCATGAACTCTAAGAATAATTTCCAAATAAAGTAAAGACTGGAAAAGTCTCTCAAGTCAGCAAAAGCAATAAGGACACATTCAAAATTATTAGTAATCTTCTAACATATTTTAGAAAATTTAGTATGGAGAAATTCTAGTAATTCTAGTTAAAACCTTATTTACTGAGTCATTAATGCCATGTCATGATAAAATAATCAGTGACATCAAAAGCCTCTGCATTCTCCCTGGGCTTTAATGGTTTTCTTCCATAAACACCAATCCTTCCAATATATCTATGTGGAAATAGTACCACAATCAGATGCAAAATATAATTATTCCTATGTTTTGTATTCAGAATTCAGGATTTCAGAAGGAAAATGGTGAACGATTTTTTTACTTTCAAGTTCTACTACAGTTGCTACACATATATCATCTTCATTGTCCCAAAGTTTAAGAATTTTTGCTGTAGATATTTAATTTTTGCTGGTCAGAAGACTAACACTAATATAATTAAGTATCCTGATGAAGGTCAGCATCATCCGCCTCTGCAGTCTAAGCCATTGAGTCAATTCCTTGTACTATGACAATGGTATTTCCTTTCCTCTTTTTCCTTTATTCCACCTAACTTCTGCATATATTTGGTCTGGAAGTCATGCATTATATTTGTCCTCTCAATCTTGATGGGTCTGGAAGAATACTAACCCAAAGGGAGTTATTGTGCATTGTAAATATCTTGAGAAAGAGGAGAATTGTGTCAAATTTGGAGCAGACATGAATTATAGCACAATTGTCTTCATAAAATCATGTCCTCTTGGGTATATTTTCTTCTATTACTTCAGTGTGAAAGAAACACTACCCACATCTACTCTGAATTGCATGCTGTTGTGATTCAGTTTTATTGCTGTTTTCAGCCCTGAATAGGGGTAAAATGAAATTTCTTTAGGGTCAAGAAGTGAAAAATGTATTTGAATTGAAAGTAGTAGATTATATGCATACTAAAACTTAGATGTAGGATTGAAACACAAATAGTTGTTTTCAGCATAAATATAACCTAACTATAACTCATTGGGAAATGCTGTAGTATTGCTGTAAAAATGCAGCCTACAACATAGCCTGAACTCAGTCATAAATCTATTGGACGAATTTACAGGTCTGCAGAACCTTGTATTGCTGAATGAGATTTTTTAGCTCAATTGGCTAAATTAAAGCTGTCTCAGATGTGCTAGAGGCACTAATTTCATACTCAGTTTCATTATTAAAATCCTTTTCTCTAGCTGTATTATATAGCAGATAGGACTATGTAGAAGAAAAAGAATCAGCTTTCCTGTTCCTGACAAGGAAAAGGTCACATCTATTAATGCTTATGAAATTTTATCACATTATTTAGGAAAAGTAAAGACACTTGTGTTAGCTATAATTTCCTTCACTTTGGTTGCATGATATGGGAAAAAAATTATGGAGGTATTGCTATTTGATTAGGCTACACTTTATGTAAAGGGAAAAGATAGGCCCACAAATAATTTAGTTAAATACTTAACATAGTATTTAATTTCAGAGTATAATAATTCCACTACAAAAATGTGCAATGTTGACCAGAAGATGTTTTATCTCAGCATCCACTTTTGGAGAAGTTTCATTCCCTTAAGCCAGTGTGGCAGGTAATGAACTCATATGTCATGAATGTCAGCTCTATTTTTTTTATTATTCTTTTTAATTTCTTTTTTTTTTTTTTAGCCAATCCTGTCTCCATCAATCATCCCCAGAAGGAGAAATAAATCTCACAAAAAATGTGATAAAGTGCAAAAAGAGAATCTCAGCCCCCTCTATGAAGTCTCCTATCATGTCTTACAGAACACAGGTAAACAGACTAAGAGTCATATGAATAATAACTCATATTTTATATCATATAATAAAGATAAAGTAATAATAATTGGTATTTCTATTTTGAATAAGAACTCATTACCCTTAAAGGATAGAAAAGTGACTATTCCTTCTTTCTTTTCAGTATTCAACAACTGTTTCTGTTGCTTTGATTTTTTTTTTAAATAAAAGCCTTACAAAGATAACCTCTAAACTATTTTTTTAAAAATTTTTCTTCCATGTATTTTCTCTGTTGCCAACATAATTCTGTTAATTCACCATAATTCACCTAATCAACCCTTTTTAGATCTCTCTTCTAAATGTAAACATTGAATATAAAAACTATCCACAGAAAACTTTAGTTCACTGCAACTAAAGCTTGAAATAGTTTTCAGTAATGAATTTCAAATTGGAGTATTCAACTGAATTTGGGGAGATCTGAAGTACATTTTATTATCCCTTGTTTAAGTTGTGTTACCTAGATATGGTGCCACGTCTCTTCAGCAGCTGTTGTTTACACCTGAAGCTATTTTAAAAATACAGGATCTCATCAGTTTGGGGGTTTTTTTCTTGATTTTTCATGTGACAAATGAGGCCTTTATAAATTAACTCAGCTGGTGCACATTTGACCCCAATTTTTGAATGTATTCCCTGGGTCAAGTACTTTTGTGTGTGAGAATAGAGTCATTCTTACCACCCTGAGGCAATGAGAGTACTCATGCATTTAGCTTACCATCAACACATTCTTAATAACAAATAATTTTCGACAAGTTTAATCTAAACAAACAATTATAATGCTAAAACCAATTAAAATACAATACAGTTTGCTTGCTGGCCTCCGCTTACCCATATTAAACTATTTTACTGAATAATAAATTGAAAATAAAAATCTGATACTTTAGAATAGTTAGTACGTGGGTCTTCCAACATATTTAAGTGAAAAGTTATTTTGCTCTGAAAAATCCAGTGACTCTTTTCTTCTTATTTTGATGTGAATGTTCAAATGATGTTGTTATATCTATATATCTGTGACTCTCTCTCTCTCCCCTACTTGGTCTTATCAGTTCCTTCTATTGTTGGGAGTTTTTCTTCCACAACCTAAGTGCCAACATATGGTTGCATTCTGTAACATGAACTCATAGCTAAATCTATGAAGTTCATTCTTTAGTCTCCACCTTTGGGACATCAGTAGGTGGTAATCTTAGCAACCTGGATGTGATATCACCATTGTGGCATTTTCACTGACACAGCTCTGCTACAGAGACCCCTTGCCCCCAAGTATAATTCCTGAAAAATTAGCCTCTCATTACAAAACATTAAATCTCTTGTCACTCAACCATGTACCTTGATGGAAGTGCTGGATATGCAGTGGGGGTAAAAAGCTCCCCTAAGGATTAAACTTGGCACTTCCCTGCTTGGTGATATGGGCTCTGGATGGGTGGTCCCTCTGGATCTCCTGTCAATTACAGGTTCATGAGGAAATAGACAGCAGCTATAGAGAGGATTAGTCATCAGTCCACAAATTTTGTGAGTTTTGAAGTTCTAGCTATATTATTTTTATGTTTTTTATACTGGCAAGGGGAAAGGATTGCCTTTGATAAAACAATAGACTCTTATGTATTGTCATAAAATATGTAACAAAAGCTTCCCTCCTGGGTGGTTTGCCTTTTCCCCATTTTACTTTCTAGTGAATGTGTGAGTTGCCCCCTCTTTCCTCTTCGTGGTGATTTAGGTTTGGTGAAATCTAAACAATGTGTTTCATATTTCTTATTTGCCAAGAGAGATTTTCAGGGCAAGGCTGAAAGAAAGCAGTGCTTTTGGTTAACATCTCCCATGGAAGCAATATATCTAGAATAATTGTCCTGAGAAAAGCAAGCCAAAGAAATTTGCTCAGCTGTAGACTGACTGAAGAGTTCAACAATGTGATAAATGAGTTACCTTATCAGAGTACTGAATAAGTCAACCTGTATATAACAGCTTTGATAACCACACAAATTGCTATCATATTTAGGTAAAGCAAGTTTCTCATGGAATGTTAATGTTAAAAATGATCCCACTCCCTACAAAACACTAGTGATTAGGGATGTCTACTATGAAATAATAATGTGTAGTGATTAAGTTTACATGAATTCCTTCTGTTATTAAATAATTATTTTAGGATTTTAATAAATATTCCTGTTTATGCTTTAAAAACCTCAATTTTTATACTAACAGTACTACTACTACTAATAATAGTCAGAATTCATTAAATAGCATAGTTAGCAGAGAGATGAGACAGCATGTACAATGTTTTGTTCCTCATGTCATCACGAGGTGATAATTTAGGACTTATAAATGTTGCTGAAAGATTTTTCAGGAAACCCAGACAAACTTATTGTTATCTCATAATTAGAAATAAACCCATAGATTTTTAAAGCAAATGAATGATTGCTAAAAATGAGACTCCTATATTTGCATTTGAATGGTAAATTTTAATGACAGCTGAACAAATCTCTCCTACTGTTTTGAAATCTGTTTCTTACAGGCATATTTTATTTAAACTATGTGTTGAGTGTGCATTAAGTCATAACAGTATCTGGGTAGCAATAAGAATCCCAGTTTAAGTGAAGTAATCAGAGGATCCAATAACTAGACGACCATGTCATGGCTGCATTGGCTTTTACTATAGTGTAAGTATTTAGGTGTATGATTTATAAGAATGAAAACACAGATATTTATTCACTTCAAAGGACATAAAATAACCTGCTGAACTACATTTGCTATAGTTTGTTTATATTACTTTCTAGAGTTGAAGGGCACTCTTCATCTTCTTATTTGTGGTTTAAATTAGAAGGTCATATATCCCATGGTGAAAAGAAGTAAACAAAAAGCCACACGGCCCCCTGGATCTCTGGCTTCTGTTGGCCAGCCTAGTTTGAAACAGTGTTTGGAAGAGATTCATTCCCTTCAGGTATCATGATCATTTTTCAAGTACAACCATGTTCATTCTCTCTGGAGACCCTTTGATTCCCTTTGAGCCTATCAGCTACATATGTAAGGTACCTTTTCAAAGTGTATATCAGTGAAATTCTTCTCCTGGCTTTTCACCTACTAATTGCAAGCAGGGAGATATTTCTTCTTTTTCAAACAAAGCCACGATTTTAAATCTTCCTTCAGTTCAGCTATGGTTGTAGAGTCATATACTGCATAAATCACGATCATGATAACACGAAGCTTTCATCTTAGCTTGAAATAACATCTGTCTGCTGCAAAATCTTTGAAATTTTGATTGATAAAGGATTTAGAACTGGTTTTGATTATTGTCTTATGTATTTGGCAAAGGTTAATATTTTGCATGAGGAAAAAGATCAGACTATAATTCTTGGATTTAAGAAAAGGACTCCAGAATTTTACTTAACTATGCCTCCAGTGCTAGAGAAAGCAAAACTTTTTAAAAGAAATAAATTTACAGTTCTTCTGAGAAATATGGAAATTTTTTTTCACGTTTTTTGTAGTTTATAAAAAGAAAAGCTATTAGCTGTCAGTAGCAGGGGACAAAAATAATGACATATGCATTTGTTTGGTAAATAAAGTTTTTGAAGTAAAATAAAAGTCTCAGATTGGTAAATATATATTTTCTGTTCACTGTTTCAAATTCATTAACAGCTCTATCAGACCCAAAGTTAGAAGGATTACACTAGCTCTCATTCGCTCATGTTTTTCTGATAAGGCCCAACAGTACACCAAATCAAAGAAGTTTGCAAACTCTTTTATGTTTCCTCTACTGCTGCAATTATATGAAACAGACAACTAAATTTTACTGTGTCATATTAATAACTGTGATACCATATTTTAGGACATGACCAGCACCACAAGATAGGCAACTTTGTATTTCAACTTTCAGCATATCTTGAGTATTATTTTCTTTTTTATCAGTGGGTTTTTTTTTCAACCTGTATGTATAATAAAATACCAGTATACGCCTGGATGGATACTACATGACATTAATATTTTAAAGAAATAACAAATGTTAAAGTTTCTAAAAGAGAAATTGAATTTTCATATCATTATACAGTCACACAGAGTTCATTTTGCTAAACAAAATGTACAAAAGGATTTTTTATGTTTGTGACCGTCATGCCAGGGACCTATAGGCTGGTCAGTCTCACCTCTGTGCCCAGTAAATTCATGGAGCAGATCTGCCTCGAGGTGCTGCTGTAGCAGAAGAATAATGAAGTATGACTGGGTATAATCAACACAGCTTCACCAAGGGCAAATCATTCCTGACAAATCTTGTGGCCTTCTATCAAAAGATCACAACATCAATAGAGAAGGGAAGAGAAACTGACATAATTTACCTGGCCCTGACTAAAGGCTTTGACACTGTTCCACACACCATCCTGGTCTCCAAGCTGGTAAAACATGGGTTTGACAGATGGACCACTCAATGGATTAAGAACTGGCTTGATGGCTGCACTCAGAGGGTGGCTGTCAATGGGTCCATGTCCAAGCAGAGGCCAGGGACAAGTGAAGCTCCAAAAGGATCAGTGTTGAGACTGGTCCTGTTTCACATCTTTACTGGTGACATGGATGGTGGCATTGAGTGCAACCTCAGCAAGTTTGCTGATGACACCAAGCTGTGTGGTTCAGCTGACACACTGGAGGGAAGGGACTGCCACCCAGAGGGACCTTGACAAGCTGGAGAGGTGGTCCCATGCCAACCTCATGAAGTTCAACTAGACCAAGTGCAAGGTCCTGCATCTGGGTTGAGGCAATCCCAATCACCGATATAGGCTGGGCAGGGACTGGCTTGAGAACAGCCCTGAGGAAAAGGACTTAAGAGTGCTGGTGGATGAGAAGTTCAACATGAGCCGTCGGCATATATTTGCAGCCCAGAAAGCCAACCAGATCCTTGGCTGCACCAAGAGAAGTGCGGCCAGCAGGTTCAGGGAAGTGATTCTCCCCCACTACTCCGCTCATGAGACCCCACCTGGAGTGCTCCATCCAGGTCTGGAGCCCCAACTACAAGAAAGACATGGATGTGCTGGAGTGTGTCCAGAGAAGAGCCACAAGGATAATTAGAGGGCTGGAGCATCTCTCCTATGAGGACAGACTGAGAGAGTTGGGGTTATTCAGTTTGGAGAGAAGGCTCCGAGGAGATCTTATTGTAGCCTTCCAGTATTTGAAGGGGGCCTATAAGAAAGATGTCAGTGGACTTTTTAGGATGTCAGGTAGTGATAGGACTAGGAGGAATGAATTGAAACTAGAGGAGGGTAGATTTAGTTTTGAAGTTAGAAAAACTTCTTCATCATGAGGTGTTGAACCACTGGACCAGCTTGCCCAGGGAGGTGGTGGAAGCCCCAGCCCCATCCCTGGAAGTTTTTAAGGCCAGACTAGACAGGTATCTGAGAAACCTGATTTAGTGGGATGTGTTCCTGCCAATGGCAGGGGGGTTGGAACTAGATTTTAAAGGTCCCTTCCAACACTGAAAATTCTATGATTCTATGCCCTGTGTTTTTAAAACATCCCTTTTATGACTAAGAGGTTTGATAAAGTTTCTGATGTTGAATTCATCAGTTTCTGGGTTATTATTTTAATCAATATCTCATAATACTCATAATCTGACCATCCAGATTTTATGACTATCATTGCTTACTTCGTAATCCTCAAAATGAAGCAAGTACAAGCTAAAAAACAGTAAAAACTAGTATTATATTCCTAGTATCAGCAGAGAGCTAGGAAAAATTTTACATGAAAATGGGTCTTTTCTTCCTTCTAGATGATCTGTCCTGGTTTGAAAGGAGGAATTTTGAGAGTTCAGGGAGATCCAATAGAAACCATCATGAAATTACTTCTAGATGAGGGATGGAAGAACTTAAAAAAACCCCTCCTTTGTAATTCTGTAACTAAGTTTTTCAGAGGCTTTTCTGAATCTTCAGGCCATATGAAGGAGATTTACACACTCTTGAAATTATCCTGTATTTTCAGTTTTGAACATCAGTTTGATAAAGTCTTTAGTTTACAGACCTGATTTACTTTTTGTGTGTCTAAGTCTTCCAGAGCAAAACTCACATAATTCAGTGATTTCACTTCTTTAGCATCTGATTTTAATTAATCTGTCTTGTGTGATACCATGCAGAACACAACCATAAAGTAATTTTTGTTTACTTAAAACATGGCATGAGTTTTTTATGCTTTTGCAGAAGATGCCGTTGGTTGGCTGACAGTTTATTGAAAACTGTTTTAACTACTGTATTAATAAACAGTGCTACTTACAGATCATGGAAATATGTTTTGCATTTTCATTCCCCATTTTTGTATTATTCAGACATATAATGAAAACAATATATGGGGCTAGCTTCTAAGCATTTATTTTTAACTACTGTTTATGTCTCCAAATTCATTCCTTGTGTAAGATGTGCTTAGAAACGCAATGAATATGGATGAGATTGACCCCTGTTCCTATATTTTCACATAATTTCTGTAAAAGGCAGTTGTCTGTGCTAGTCTCTGTGGGAGAACTGTATCATATGCTAACTTTGAAAGAGGATTAAAGAGATGTTATAATAGATTTTTTAACACTAGATCAGTGATTATGATGTGATTATGAAGTGCAGCCAAAAGATAAATAAAAAAAGATGAGCTTTTAAACCCAAAGAATAGCTCTTGTTCATATATTTCTTTCATAGAATAAAGGAAGAGTAATCAAATCACTTCATATATACACCTCAGGGCAACAAGCTTCTCTTGAACTATGGAGAAGTTTGTGAGATTCCATAATACTTATTGTGGATATGTCCTTTGCTTAAACATTCATGTTTACAAATAATATAGCATGTCAGCCTGCTGGCACAAGGAAGGCCTTATGAAGTTTTGTTGTAGTTAAATTAAGAATTATTTACCCACCAGAAAATCTTTTTTTTTGCTTCCATGCAGTGTGTTTATAAATGTTTGAAGGCTGGGAGATAGTTGCCTAATTAAAAGAAAAGACACAGGGAATTAGGAACACAACTTGATTGACTTTCACTGTGACTTTTAGACTCTTGAAGATTCCCCTCAATAATCTCTCAAATGTTGAAACATTTTCCATGAAAGATCATTCACTAGTCCACATTTCCCTGAGGTTAACTGGTGCCATTCTAATTTTTTTCTGCTAATGCAAAGAAAAATGATCATTCCAATTGTGTGGTCTTCAGTAATCTTTTCTGTGAGGCCAATAAACCTGAAATAGGCATTTGCAAAAATGTACTGTAAAACACTCCCCACAGGCACTAGTGCCAGCTAAAAAGACATTTTTTTTTAGTCTTTTACAGATAAAGAAAAGAACTTAAGGAATTAATGATTTAGTTTGTTGGTTTTGTACTAGCTCAAGATTGGCTCTAACAGCAAATATTTTCACACTGGACTGTGCAATGGACACTTAAACTTCCATAATAGAGCTGTTTGAGAAATGAAGAAATTTAGTTTACTACAGGAAACTAACTTCAGGAAACTAATAATAAACAAAATATTCAGATGTTCTCAGTATTTCTTCAATATATGGTGGAAGTAGAACCACCCCACAGATATCATAGGTTTGCAAAACTCTTAAAATATGATGTTTAGGTATAATAAAGTCTTCTTGTCTGATGATGTCTTTCACTGAGGTCTAATTGCAACTTGAGTAAATAGAATGACAGTTAATCTGCACAAAATGTCCAATAGTTTATAGGCTTTGGCTTCAGTTTTACATTCTGAATGTGTAGGACCTTTCAACAAAGTCCAATCCTGCTGCAATTCCCTGCAATTATCTTCTACCCCAATGTATATACAGTGACCTACACTCTGCAGTAAAATAGCTTTTGCCAGAGGACTGCACATTTGGAGTGTGTTCTGCCTTTTATGGGCACAAGCAAAAGTTGTTATATGGCTCATGAGGGGAAAGCAGAGTAGAGAGATCCTGTGTTGTGTTGCATTCTCTCTGGTTTCCCTGGGTTAAGCATGACAAATCAACACTTGATTGAAGTTGTTAATGTCCATGGCGATGTTAGCTTTGTGAACAAGTGTAGTAGTATTTATACAGGCAAACTCTCCCCTAACTGCGAGAGGTAAGAAAGGTTCACAAGAGAAAAACTGCATTTGTAATAGTTTTTCGTTTTCTGTGACTTATGTGATTTACTTTTTATTATTTTTTAGTCTATATTTTTGTATTTTTGTGTGGGTTTTTTTTTTTTATTATATTCATCTGACAGCTCCTTTTGGGCAGACATGCTATTGAAAAACTGGTGAAAGACAGGAAATTAAACTTCTGAATGCTATACCTCATCACTGATTTTAATGTGCAGTGGCTTTTACTCTTTTAAATTAGTAAAATCTAATGTTCAAAATAGTATATTTTACTCAATAAATGGCACTGAAAAAACAAAGATTTATGTATGAAGACCTGCCATCTCTTAGCATTTTTTATCATCTCAGTCACCAGCACCTTACTTTTATTAATAGGAAGTATTTGGGAAAACCAAACAGTAATACCTAACAAATGAAGATAATCTTTTTCTTTTTTACTGTCAAAGTAATTAAGATTCATTTAAGTCATATATAGTTACACTAACAGTATTAAGTATGTAAGATTACCCATCGTATTGCTATATTGGCACAAAATAATATGTTCAGAAGATAATGAGCTTAATATTTTGAATAATTGACATCTGGTAATATTTACTAGTAATGCCAGAATGAATATCACAGTGAAAAAAAGGGAAAATAAGGAAAAACTGAAAGATATAAAAATAAAGATGGAAGGAGTAATTAATTCTATCTTTGTATCATATTTTAAAGCATTCTTTTCCTGAGTGTTGAGAAAACAACATATTTGAATGATTCTTTTATTTCTTTGAAATTCATCTTTAGTTATTACTGAGATCTGTTCTTACGTATTATAAGCAGGTGCAAGCTTATATGGAAAAAAAAAAAAAAGTTTTGTTTCATGTTTCTTCATCCTTTGTCACCATAATCTGATTTTCATTTTTTTTATCTTTGATTTAGATTAATAACTCATTGTCTGATTAGCCTGAAGAAGGCTTAAGCCCTCTGGTTCCTAAATGCAGACAAAATTATAAATAAGGAAAAAAATAAAAAAAAAAAAAAAAAGAAAAAAGAAAAGCAAAAATACTCAATCAACAACAAAAAAAAAAAAAAAAAAATCCCCTCCTCACCAGAGCCAGAAAGGAAAGAGGAGACCATCTTATTCCCTAAGTGGTCATTAACACCAGTGGTTTAGGTTCTGACGGAAGTTGTGGCTGCCTCCCCTCTGGAAGTGTTCAAGTCAGGTTGGATGGGGTCTTGAGCAACCTGATCTAGTGGTAGGTATCCTTGCCCATGGCAGGGGGGTGGAACTAATTGACCTTTAAGGATCCTTTCAAACCAAATAATTCTATGATTCTATAACTTTATGATTCTATTTATGTAGGACAAATTTTTGTGTTTGTGGAAGTTACAAAAAATTTCATCTCAAAGAAAGAGTTAGAAATTTCTTCTATAAATTATATATTTTTAGTGACTAAGATTGATAAGGGTGAAATATATAATCCAAAAATATGTAAATTTCAAACTGTGGAAGATAGCAGACTGGAACCGTTGAAACAGAATAATCATAGGCATAAAAAAATTATGTTCAAATGTCAGAAAGTCAGTTAATAATCTAGCCAAAAATATGATAGTATTTTTGATATGTATATTTTTATTAGGTATGTATAGTAAGTAATGGAATAATAATAATTTCTTATTCAATGCAGTGTTTTTTTGTCTCTTTTTACCAATTGAATGAAATGATCTAGAACAAGAATGAGTCTCTGCAGGTAATGAATATGAGCTGAGGCTGCTTAGCAAACCTAAAGATCAGATCCGAAGTAGAAAAATAGGTCATAATCCTATAATTATACATTAATACAGCTTCTTCTTGCATGCAGTGGGAGTCCCAACTTATTTTAGCAATTTAAAATTTATCTTTGTATAGCACCTTGGGATCCTCTTATGGTCAGTGAGGGAGCCAAAACCTACAGTTTCTTAGTCCTCACTCTGCTGGATTCTCATTAGTGTTCATGATTTACACTGGCCATGGAGTGCAGCAGAGAAGACCTGAGATCCTGTACCATTAGGTAAAATAATAATAAAATATTTTTTAGCTTGCCATGCATGTCTTTTAAATGCATGAAGTGATTCTTTCCACCACATGTAACCTCTTCAGATTTCATGACCTCTCTCCAACTTTAAACAGAAAACAGTGCGTAGCTGATTTAAAGAGTGTGAGGGGCAGATGGAAAAAAGAACTTTTGTAAATGTAACTCAAAAAATAATGACAAACTGGGCAGTTTAATGGTTCTGTGGTTTCAGTAGATGGTCTGCTGTCTGGAGAAAAGCTTTGTCAGTAGAAAAGTGTTACCACGTAGATTGTGGAAGTGCTTTGCGTTCTACTCATTATCTTTGCTTGGTTGCTTGTTGGGTATTTTTGTTTTGTTTTCAAATATTATGTGAATTATATTCATAGTCTGACTAGCCCCCAAGCAGATGCCACTCTACCAGAAAACAAAACTGGCACAAGAAATGGGAATACTCTCCTTGAATCTTACATTGGCTTTCACTGTATGTTATTTTAGCACTCTTATAATTCATAGCAGTTTGTAGACTGTCATTGACTAACACTGAAGTGTTTGGATAAACATAAGTTTGCCACAGGGCAAAAAACTGCTTTTACTCACTTAGCAAGGGAGACACCATAATCAACAAGGTGACTTTCCCAGCTTGGGACTTCCCTGTCACTCTGGATCACAGAATTCTCTGTGTATTTGAAACTATACAATTTGGGGAAAGGAAAGGAAAGGAAAGGAAAGGAAAGGAAAGGAAAGGAAAGGAAAGGAAAGGAAAGGAAAGGAAAGGAAAGGAAAGGAAAGGAAAGGAAAGGAAAGGAAAGGAAAGGAAAGGAAAGGAAAGGAAAGGAAAGGAAAGGAAAGGAAAGGAAAGGAAAGGAAAGGAAAGGAAAGGAAAGGAAAGGAAAGGAAAGGAAAGGAAAGGAAAGGAAAGGAAAGGAAAGGAAAGGAAAGGAAAGGAAAGGAAAGGAAAGGAAAGGAAAGGAAAGGAAAGGAAAGGAAAGGAAAGGAAAGGAAAGGAAAGGAAAGGAAAGGAAAGGAAAGGAAAGGAAAGGAAAGGAAAGGAAAGGAAAAGAAAGGAAAGGAAAGGAAAGGAAGATAAAATAAAAATCAACCTTTTAAAAAACTGAACATTTAGACTGTAAGGAGGGAAATATAATTTACACCTGCATCAAACCTGTTTCTTTACAAATTTGATTTCTTACAGCATGACAAAAAAAAGCTAACATATTTCTTAAGTTTATTGTGTAAATGCTTTTGGTGTGTGATCTGATGGAAAAGTTGGCAGTAGAAAGCAAGGACAGTTACCATTGGTCTTGTGTGCCTAGCCTCTGAGTCAAGGGGAGACCCCTGTAAGGAAAAGGAATTTTCTTATCTGTAAAGATCAGCCAAGATCAGAATAAAAAAATTCCCAAGCCTTCCTGGAAAGTCCTCTAGATATTGTCAAAGTTAGAGGGCAGAAGGCAGATAAAGGCATGAGCCAGCAAATGAAGAGCTTGCAGATGAAGGGCAGACAAAAGGGTCATGAGCAGAGTTGTCTTGCAGAAGGAAGGAATTGCATTGGCCAGTTTCAGTGGTGAAGGGGAAAGAGGAATTTTACTGCAATCCTGGGAGAGGAATGTGACTTGATGGAGTTTGGGCAATTCATCACTAAATTTGGCTGAACTGGAATGAGTAAAGAAGTTGAATCCTACCAGGACTCAAGAAGTATCTTTGTTTTCAGGTCTCTTGTTCCGGCTGAGACATACTGCTCAGTTGATTTTTCAAGCTGTCTTGCTCCTGTGTAATGCACTGAAAAGATTTAAGTCTAGAGACTGGAGACTATGACTTTGTATTTATATATATATATATACTTTGCTCTTCAAAGGAAGAGGGAGGAACTCCTCACTTTTGAGTCTCATCACATAGCAATATATTTAATAATATTTTGTAGCTTCTATTTTTTTAGATTTGGTAATACCTGTTGACCTTAATAAAAACTAATGAAGGAGTTTAGACTCATTAAGATTAGATTTTGTATATTCAGTCTTCCCCCATCTTTAATAAAACAGCTCAGTAAGGAGTTTCATTCAGATTAAATAGAAATTCTAATGTAGTTTTATTTCTATTAAAAACTGCTACAAATATAATAATTTTTAAATGTATATAAAATATGAAAATATATTTCATAAAGCATAGATTTCACTCAATGATTTGAGTAGGATTCAGATGAGGAAATTTGATTTAATTGATTTATTTGGACTATTTACATGAAGGAAAAGGCTGCGAGTTTGGGACAATCTCCACATCCTGAAAATTGTCAGACATAGTTACTCTGTCTGTTGCTGTTTGCTGCTGTGAATGAGATGGGTGTAGACAGCTGAATTTTGCCCAGATGTGGACGTAAAAGTCACTGATCCAGTGTAGGGTGAATTCGCAAAAAAGGTCCAGAAAAAATCATTCCTTGATATACCTCATAATTAGAAGAATGGACTTCCTTGTACTGCAGACATATGGAAGGACAGTAAAACAGTTTTTTTTGGCACCACTTCTTCTTCAAAAGTAAAATGAAACCTCAGAGTTCAGATGCAGCAGTGTTTGTCTCCTCATTACAAAAGAGGCTAACTTCTACTAACAGAAAAAGCCTGTACTTGTATTATCCTATTGGTTTCATTATTTTACTCTTACAGAAGGGGATATGCATGATCAAAGCAAAGGATCATTAACTTGCTCTGAGTTATTTACGTTCTTTGAAACAAGATGCCATGCTTCAAACAGTTTCGTGGCTACATGAAAAGGCATTTTTTAAAGTGCATACTACTGGGTAGAAGGATAAGTTTTCTTCCTCAGTTTGCCATTAAAATAATTTTAATCTCTGCAAACACATAAAAGATAACACAGTTAAGCCTTGGATATTGATGACTGAAAGAGAAAACCTCAGTTAAACTTAAGTTAGTAGATGTAAATTTTGAGAACAGCTCTTCCTACAATGACAGTTTAAATAAATCCAAATTTGATCCAATTTTTCCAAGCTCAGGTGGCAGTAATATTTTTACAAATATGGAGTACTCCTTATTGACCTGAACCAGGAAGAGAACACAGTTGCCATGAATGTTGAACCATTTATCATCTAATAATTTAGAATGGATTGTATTCTCTATGTAATTTTATTTACCCCAAATAAGAGTGCATGCCTTGATAATCTGAATTAACATACTGACATTTTCTAGATAGAGGCTGATGCCATTTCATCTCTGGAAGGTGAGATAGACAAAATCCCTAAGCTAATATGTTAGGCACATATGCAGTATGTATTAAATAAATCTCTGTGTGCTCCCTGGAAAGTAACTAGGTTCTTAGCAACGAAGGTTCTAAATCCAAGTCTTTCCCAGTTTGTAATTGGCATAACCTTAACAGATCGATCTTAGACCAGAATGTAATTTTTGTATTTTAATCAGTTGCAAATTTATTTCCAAATGTTTCTTCAAAGCATCTATAACTTTCAAGTATTTTTCTCCTGTTGAATTTGACAAAAAATGAGTGATGAAAAGACTTTGTTTGAACAGCACTAAACTAACATTTTAGCATGTTGCTTCCATTTTACTATGGGGTACTTTTTTTTTCTGAAAATACTGAAAATTGCACCTATGGAAGGAAAATAAAATCACATGTGCATATATCATAGTAAATGAAATTCTTCGGTGGTATTACAGGAAAATGCTCCTTCAAAACTAAAAGTTCTCTGCTGTATGTGATAGCTCATAATTCATAAACAGACTAATGATGATTTAACATATATGAAAAGAGAAAAATCATGCGCTTGAAACATAGATTTTAATTTATGCCAGTTAAACAAGCAGTGATAAAACATACATATTTATTTACTCAGCAAACACTAAGTTAGCTGTCTAAGATCAAACCAATTCAAAAATAGAAAGCAAAGCATGGAACAGTCTTAAGATTAGGAGACCTTAACATCAATTTAGTGCTCATCAAGGTTGGTAGATGAACTATTTAGAAGAAGATATTGTTCTGTGTTTGGAGAAAATTAATGTGAAAAAAATAAAATGTCTATCATTGTGATTCATTGTGGAGGGTGTCAGAGAGTGAGCAAGGGGGAAGAAGATGAGGAAAGAGATTTTCTCTATTGCTTGTAATGGCCTTTAGAAATCTACTGGGAACAATTTTATTTTCTTAAACAAACTTCTCCAAACTGTCTGACTGCAATGCTGACCTATCATTATAGAAACAGATAATGTCATAACACAGATCCATCACAATTTATTATCTAAATATATTACATATCTTTTTTGTCTCTTTTCTCTCAGTATCCTCCAGCAGTCTGAAGCTGCTTTTGATGACAGTCCTGGAAAATGAAAAAGTTGTGGAATGTGTGGGAACCAAGAGTCTGGGACACTACTAAACTGTCGTAACTTGAAAATTGTGTCATCCCTGAAATAACACATGCCGCTGTTTTTATTGTACTGTTTAAATTGGAACATAAACTGTAGCACATGGAAACTTTTCCATATGCACTCTGTGCTGGTGCCTCAGACTAAAGCTGGAGGCTCAAGACTCTAAGTTTGCAGCTAGGAACCCCAAAATCCCACTCAGACATCACCTATCTCTCCTGTACATTTTTGAGGAGAACAGATAATTTTGTTTGCACTGAGGTTCTTCCATTGTCTGAAGCTTAATGTTTGTATAATCCTGAAACTTCATAGCCCACAGTGCTTGTTTCTTTAATTTTAATTATTTCTCTTTTGTTTGATTGAATAAATTTCAGGTTTAAGCCTGTGGAGTTTTGAAGAGGAAGCTGGAGTCCGTAAATACTGTAATATGGATATAATGAAGTAAGTCTACATCACTATAAATTATTAGTAGGATGGACTGGTGGTAATTTGAACAGAAGTTAGAAGTCAAAAGATCTGTTTTGTATTTTTATTACTAGCCACTGTTTTATCTGTGGCTCTGGATAAACAGCAAAGGCTCAGTTTTTCACAGGAGCTGAGATACAAATTGTAGATTGGGGCACTCCGCTTTTGAGAAACTCTGTGAGGTCACGTGGATCAAAACCACAGAAAATTTGTAATCAGTTTGGAAGGTGACGCCTCAGGTCAGGGCTGTGTATCATGCATTCTTAGCTGCTTAGAAGGCAGTCTGATTTTAACTACTTGAAATTCTGTCAGGCCTAAGGATTCAATAGATAATTATGGGAGAAATTGCTTTGCTATTTCTCATTCTGAGACTGAGAATTAGAATTATGTGGAGATCAGACATTACTTTCAGAAAAGGATTCTGAGGCATTAAAATGAGTATCACTGGGAAACAATCATCCCACAGAAATGGAGTACTTTGGGGGAAGAATAATAAGAGAACATTGTCCTTGTGTTTTCTGTTTGAGATATTTTTTTATTAGAGGTTATCAGGAAAAAATGATTAATTGTTGATCATTTCAATCCTTAACCCTCAATTTTAGAAACTGATTTTCTTTTTTAAAGAAAAAAATAATTCTGATTTTCCTTTTTATTTTTTTTTAATTTTTTTTTTTTTCCTTTACCCTATAGGATATATTCTCCACACCTCTGAAAATTTTTTATATTTTTCGGCATCTTTCTTTGAACATATAATTAGATATAATAATCTAGATTTGATGGCTTCAGTGCCAGTACAGATGTATTATAACCTCTTCTCTCATACTTGACATTTTCTTACTAAAAATTTCAAGGACTTTTGTATTCCACAATGAAAACTCATGTTCAAGTAATTATCCATGCTGACCTCTAAGTCACTCAATATTTCTCTCATTCCTTTGAATTCCCAGTCCTGAAGAATGACTTACATTCCCTGTTCATAACTATGTTTTTTTCACTTGGCAATGTTGAAACACATAATTTTCCCACAGTATGTTTACCAAGAAACAGTTCATTCTGCACACATGACATAGTCTTTTTGCTACTACCATTTTCTCTTGATTTTTATTTCACTAGTAAATCTTATAATGAAGAATTTACATTGTCTTTCCTCAAGTGATTGATTTAAAAGGTTAAGTAGTATGCATTCAAGAACTAAAATCTACAGGCCACCATTAGAAACATTATCTTGTGACAATTATTTTTAGTATTTCTGAAAAATTATTTTGATTGTCCTAATATTTTAAATGTGTAATACTGCTTACCTGTTACAAAGATGTAGAGGTATAATTGTACAAACACTGAAAATATGAAGATTATCATCCAACCACCAGATGTACTCTAAAAATACATAATAGTTCAAAAAAACAGATTTTAAAAACTATAAATCATTTGGAAACAAATTGTAGATTTATCTTTGCTTCCCTAATAATTCTTCTGTATTTACTATATTTTGCTCTACATATGACTATCAGCTCCTCCTCTATTCTATCATAACTCTTAGTTAATTAATTGATACTTTCAGTTTCCTTCTATGTCTGTTTTAGCTAACATAGCCTTCTGCCTCTGCAGAAATTTTGACATTTTTGTCACTTAAGGAATCCCCTATTAACAATCACATTTAATTAGTTTCTCCCAGTAGACTTTGTTCATAATTGTTATCAACTTCATGAAGCTAGCTTATGAAATTTAAATGAACTGTAAATATGGTGGAGACTGGGTCTTTGCTCTGTGCCCTCACACATAATTGGCTCATTATTTCTGCTGTACGTATTAGTTGTTTCATTTTTGCTCTGACATCAATGTTTCTTTACATGTGGAGATAAAAAGCCTTCAAACCCTTGCTATCAGATGTCGCTGTTTCACATTATATTATAGTTTTTTAAAAATCATGAAAATATTGAAGGGTTCCCTTCATGTAAATTGCAACATCAGTCAGTAAGAACTGAAATCCTTGACAGTAATGCATCTTTTTTTCACCCTATTTATTGGTCTTTAAAATGTTGATCATTCTATTACCTGGTGTGATTTAGCAATCTACAGATCCACATCTAGTTCCTTATTGATTACCCCAGTAACACCTAATTACTAAAGTTTATTTTTTTGTCAGTGATAGTAACTTGGAGGCAATTAAAGTTGCTTTTAACATATTGTACCATCCTCTGCCTCTTATATCCATGGTCTTCTTCCTAAAAAGATAATAAACTAAATTATAAAATCAGTGGAAATACATCAAAATAAACCTTATTGAGCAATTTTACTTAGGAATTACTGAAATATTGCAACCAAAATCCAGTAATTCTAAAATAGGTCAAACTTATCTCAGACGGTTTGCGTAGTATCTAGACATCTCACAGTAATATGTAGGAACTTCCTGACTACTTTAGCCTGACTTTTCATGGAAGATTGATTCCAGGAAGCTCTAACAAGGGCACATCCTTCTTTTGCTGTACAAGAAGGTTATAACTTTTTCTGACCCCTGACTGTTTTTCCATATGACATGGGATATAACTTCGGGAAATGCTTTAATGTTCTTCTTCTTCAACGCCCCTTAGAGATCTCCAGAGTCTTTTGCAATTAGTCATATATAGTGCTATCAGTAATAGCCATGATCGTGCTCTTAGGACTACTTTGAACTACAGGACCTTTTCCTGACTACCTGTGAAGCAAACAGGTAATTCCAGTCTTGTAATTGCATCTTATGTTTTGGCTTCAGGGGGAAAGTACAACGTTCTTTTGTTGACTTGCTCATCACAGTACACTTGTGTTCTTTGTAAGACAAAATGGCAAGGTCACCCCTGGATCATTGAAGATCTTACTGTGTCTTTTCAGAACAACTTCATTCCTGTTTGTAAACCCCAGAACTGGTGAAGGTCTTTCAAAGGTCTACCTTCAAAATAAAATGTAGTGAATTATTTGAATTGTTTGTTTTAGTGAGTCTCAGGGACACAAATTTAACAATGAAAAACTAATTATTAATTGATCAATGGCTATTCTGAGCAATGACAGGAAATCCACTCATAATTACATGAGAGTACAATTCAGATAAGTATGGATTATACTGAAGGCTGACATAGATATATACAAGAATAAGCAGTAAATTGAATGATCAAATTAAGATAATCTTATTTCTGCAATTTTAAATTTTGTGTTGCCTAGTTTAACAATACTAATGGTACTAAACTTTAGATTTTTCCTTATTAGTAAATATTACATGTAGTTATTAAAAATAAGTTGTTATTTTTACTATAGTTTTAATCACGAGCACACTTAGTAATTTTCTTCTAGAATCATTCTTCATTTCTGGAAAGTGAGTCAGAACTATGAAAAGTATAGACTGCTTTGAGATCATTTAAAAAAAAAAAAAAAAAAAAAATTAAATATTTTCACACATGGACAATTCTCAGTAGACTTCAAAACTCCCTTTCACCATCTAAGTCCTCCAAGGGCTAGCTTTTCATATCCTCTTCTTTCATTTTATATGTCTAAAGCCGTGCATTGCACTAGAGAATACAGTGTGATTTATCATTGCTGGTTTATTCTGGGAGCTGTTCTTTCAGATAAGTTGTTTGCCTGAAATGCTGTCCCTGTTGGGCTATTTGCTTAGATTGCAAAACCAGTGGCAGATTCTGTGTCCCTTTTCAGGTTAAAAACCTGACAATTTACTCTTTTTTATTTTTATTTTTTCCTTTTAAGTCCTTCTTAGCATCTAGTTCTAGAAGTCTTAATTAGCTGACAAGCTAAAGAGCTGAATAGATGCCTAAACATTCAATTATTAAATATTATTCTACAAATATCAAATTCTACAGTCAACTTCAGAATGCTCTCTACAAGGAGGTTTTCCATGTTCAATCTTGCTGGAAGTAAGATACAGGTATTGGGCCTTAAGGGTACAGGTTTTGAAACTTTAATTTTCTTCTGGAGATAAGGAAGTCTTTTGCGTTTTTGGCTTTCCAAATCTCTGGAAGAGAATGGAACAAATACTGTGTCTGCATACTCATAGCATTTTTATAAATGTGATATTATGCTTTTTGTGACAACTGCACTGTAAGCCCCATGGTGATGATACTAGAGGACAATTTGTAGTAGACAAAGGACAATTTGTGAGTAAAATACCTTAATCAGTCATGGGTAACTAATTACTTGTGTAAATTTATAGACAGTCAGAAGCCCTTTAGGCATGTTATTTCTGACTGCTTTGAAAATCCCAAACCTTCAAAATACTGATGGAGCTACAATCTTTGTCAATCTTGGTGTATGCCTTATCCTTCTTCACCAACACCTGATTATGTAAAGACTACAGAATAAAAACCTTGTTTCTTTATGTTGCTTTACTTATGCACAAATTTGACCTACTAATACATACTCATTGAAGTCTTAGGTTGAACGTAGTCCTAATTTTCTTTTTCCTCAAATCAATACAAAGTTTTCAAAAATGCCTATATAATAAATAAATGTCCATATAATATAAAATGCTTATTTGTTTTTAATTTAAAAATCCATTACAGACATATTTTTCTATTTTACGCATTTAAGTGCTTCCAGAATTTCAGTTAAAAGTCTGAGTAAGATCTGACAGTAAAATGTTTGGTGGTTGTTTTGTTGCAGGGTTTTTTTGTTTTGGGGTTTCTGGGGGGATTTTTTTGTTTTTTTCTAAAGTGGAAAATATTATTGATTGGTGCCTTAAATATGGTAAAGGAGAGCTTTGAAAATTTCTGAAGGCTGGCTGAGTAACAAGAAAGTTTACATGATCCTTCAGGTAATGAAGAAAGTAAGCTGTTAACTAGAATACCACTTGAGACAAGGCAACAACAAATAAACCCGAGTGACTTCCAAGTACACTCTCATATCTTCCCTTTCACCGGGACTGACTCTGGAGCTAGAATTAAATGAGTCCTACTTTTCTAGTTCAGCTTTTAAAACAGTTCTTTTAAATTGGTGCAAGTCCCCTCTGTAGATATTTTTCATAAGGTTTAATTCTTAAATAAGTTTAGTTTGAATCAGTAAATTAGGAAATTAAATTGATTAAGGGAATGACAAACTCTTTTAAATGTATTTTCATATAGAATTTCTCTATGGAGTTTTGAAATCTAGTTTAAAATGTTTTGATTTTTCCTGAATGAAAAACTAAATGAAGTGTAACTTTGTGGCACCTAGTTCTAGTCACATATGTGAATGATTTATGATCATGATGAAAACCACTTGAATTTACTATTATTTTTGGTTTTCACCTTCAAGAAAACACACAAAATATGCACCAAGTCAGAAGCAGAAAACATGTGCCAGAACTGCATTGCACAGAAATCAAGCAGTAATATCAGGCAGTGTGGCTTTTCCCAAACCTCCAGTAGCATGTCTGCCACACAAATTGAAAAAGTGTGTGTTGTGATATCATTTTGGATAGAAATGCTTTTTCTGTAGTGTATCACTGCCAGGGACTTAATTTCAGTGATGACAATAGAAGGAATTTTCATAATAATAAATGTAGGTTTGTTTGGTGTGTTTTGCTTTTTTTTTTTTTTTTTAAGAAAATGTCTAAGAGATGTTTATGTGTCTCCTGTTTCATCTCATGCATTAATGTTCAATGAAATAATTTGTCTGAGATGGTCTTGAATGGAAGCCAGAAAATGAAGCTACTACTAAGAAATGGAAAAGGTACAAAAGGAAATGTGTACCCAAGCAAATAAAGATTTCACCTTCTGTCCTAGTAGGAGCAGGTTGAAGTTAACCAAATGTAAAATTAGTTTGATGGAGTCACAGCTTTTAAAATGCATCAAAACAAAAAAATATTTTGAATAATGCAGGAGGATGCTACGCTGACATTCTGCATGGAAACTGAAGTTGGAAGATACTCTGTTGGACTAAGTTGCAATAGAGATGGCATTGTACAAGAAAAAAGTCACTGATCTAAACAGAATTACAGCAGATCTGAAATCAGTGACAGACCAGAAGTCATCAGCATAATATTCTGTGAGCACATTGGCTTTTATAAGATTTTAGTTTTAAACACAAGGAAACCTTTGGTTTTGTTAGCATAATGCTGTCTGAATGTTTAAGCCTTCTCACCGTACTATTAGCTGTAGTATGAAGGCACCAGACTGAAAATAATTAGGCAACCCTTTTTTTTTCTCAGGGGCTTGTTTTTTCATTTCAGTATGTCTGTTCCCACTAACACTGCACTGAAAGACTGTGCGACTTCAGTGAGCTGTGAATCTGCTGCAATAATTGTAATAAACTTATAAGTATGTCCTTCACACTAACCTCCATGATCATCCTTGGACAATTCTTTCAAACTTTTGCTCCTTCACATTCTCTGTCTATTCTAACAGCACTAGAAATACCACACTTGTCAAACTGGTCTGTAAACACAGTGGTAGTGTAATCAGAGACTAGTAATTTCAGATTGCTACAAGTAACACTGTTTACTACAACAGAAGTCTCATTAAAAAAAAAAATAGTTAATATGGTACTAGTAGGTAATAAGTTCCTTCCTACCCTACATACAGTTCTGCTCTTTGAGAATAAGCGCTTTCCACAAGCTCCCTCACCTGACTTTGTTAGCATCTCACTCTGTTTCCTGAAACTGTGTGGGAGATGCTGTCCTGTTTTCTGCAGAGAAGCTCAATATGGATGTTGAGTTTGGTCTCTATGGACAAGACTGCTATTTTTCCTATGCCTCAGAGTTGTACTTAGACAAGAAGACAGAATTCAGAAATGTGTCAAAAATAATAATGTGATGTACTGGTAACATAGTTCTTTTTCTCTTCTCATTTGTACCGTTAGCTCAAATGCTGAGGGGTATTGGATGACTCGTACTCCAGGGAAATCTGTATGAGTTTTATGCCTCCTCTTTAAAGCATCAAAGTAAAAAGTGATTTTGTTGCCATCACATCCACTCCCTGTTTCTCTTTTTTTTTTTTTCATTCTTTTATTTCTGTTGAATATGGTATGACTAATTGAGAAGTATACATGAACACTGCACATCAGTAGGCTGAACGTCTGGTGCATAGACCACTACATATCAGGAAGCATAATTTACTTCTGGATATGAACAAAGTCTTTGCACAATATCTATACTACAATAAGCATGTTTTGAAATAGATTTGTCATGTTGATAAAAGCATTAGAGGATATACAAACCATATTTCAACAAGAAATATATAGAGTTTTATATACTCAGAGTAATATTGTAATATTAACTCCTGTGTTTTTATTGTTACTCAGTTCAGTTTTGCAATTCCTGCTAATGTTATGTAGTTATGTGTTGTTAATTTTAAGTGTACTTCCAGCTGTAATCACTCTCACATAAAAAGGCAATTGCTACAAAACTGGCATACTTGTCCTGTTAATATTTTGAATCCTAACACACTCCACATATACTACTTCCATGCCATTGTCAAGTATTTGTTCACAACAGAGTTGTGTGGTTGGTTATTTTTCCAGGACATCTATAAAACTTGGGAAAGAATCTTTCTTGAATGAAGTAGTTTGAGTTTTTCATTACTATCAGTAAAAGTAAAAAACGTTCCCTAGATTCCATACTTAGCTAAAAAAAAAATCCACATTTTTTACTAAATTGAAACGAAAAGAAAAAATCTTTATACATATTTAACAGAAGAAAATTAGATGATGAACTTACATAGCACTCAGAAATTATCGATGTTTTCCATGTTACAAAATAACATATATTTGTAAAACTGACCTATGATAATGGATATATAGCTTCATCCTCCTCCAGTGCTACAAGAATTTGAAATCTGCATATAAGAATAGATCTTTTCTGTTTAAATTATCCCATATTGTGTAAACTAATTAGATATGCTCTAGGCCAGAGACTGTGTATCAAAACTGTAGGATAAGAACCCTAAATACTGTGCAGCAGATGAATTATCTCATGTTCCTGTTTTGTTCTTCAGTGACTATCTGAATGTTCTGTATGGATGAAAAATCTCTTAGATGGACAAACTAAAAAAACAGCTAAGAAATTTTACTCAGGACAGAGTCTTGAAAGTTAAGAGTTCAAATGACTGCTCTTACATAGATATTATATTTGCTCTTGGTATTTTTGTGACCTATTTATGTGCCTTAGTATAAATTTTTCTTGTTGGAAATGTATTCAAACTGCACATGAAAGTGTGCTGACTCTGAAGTATATCTGAAATACAGGAGACTGTGTTTCTTCTCTGTGTTCCAAGTCAATAGAGCAAGTTGAATCTTAGTTTTTGCATCCAGTGTAGATCCCATAACTCAACTACACTTACAGTCTCTTTGTTTTCCCTCAGATGCTTACAAAGTTGTGCAGTAGTACCATGGATGACAGCCGGCATGCAGGCTCCATTCTTGCTTGTGAATCCTACAAAACCAATATAGAATGGAGTTTTTTCAAGATTAAAGACACAACCTTGAAATTTTATACTCTGTTCCTCCACATTCTCTCTGCAGAAGTCCACGTGGAGTTAATCTTATCTGTCTTTGGAGATGAAGGGGATGATACAGTTTACTTTATTTCCTTTTTTATAGGTCCTCGTAAAAGTAAGGATTGTGTCAAACATTTTAAAAACTTGAGATACAATCCTGATGTAACCTATGTTGGTGTAGATTTGGAACTACTTTCCTGGAGTTTCAGTGACAGAACTATGCCTATAAATTTCATAAAATGCCTGGAAAAGTGTGCTGCTTGAGAAAGAATAATACAGTACAGTCAACTAATGCTCCACTGCTGTCTCTTCTAAAAGAATTTTTGTTTGGCTATGCAATACTAAAAATTTAAGTAAGATGCAAGAACATTCTTAGGCAGTTGAACATGACTGTCTCTCTTATCAAGAATTTAGACTATTTCCTGAGATTATTTTCAAAGGTGTCCACTTGGAGACAATTTCAAAATTGTCCACTTGGAGAATTTCCAGGCATATTTAGGAGCTGCCACTTCTTGTGGGCTAGTCTCAATAGTTTGTACAGTGCCAACCTATTTACAGGAGATGTAGATGAACACAGATGTAGGTTGTTCCCTGTCATGAGGCCTCCATGCCCAAAAAGGACTGCAGAATGTGTTTAAATCAGTAACTAAATTAACACATTATGGTCAAATTCTACATTCAAAAGACAGTTAAAGATTTCCATTCCTTCACAGCCATAAAATTAAAAAAAAAAATAAAATTAAAGTTTAATATTTAATATATTTTTTAAAAAAAAATTGTAGATCATATAACTTTATAGCATGCAAGACTTTTTTTGTGGCTTAAAAAACTCGAAGTCTATCCTTTTGTAATATACTTAACTTTAATGTACATCTTGAGGTCAGGTGATGCTCTTGAATACACAGGTGTGAGCATCTAGTAAATTCAGGATTTTTGTTGGTTTTTGATTCTTAAAAGATGAATATAAAAATACTTGTATGGACATTAAATGCATGATTTACAGGGATATAAAGGAAAAAAACGCATGATCCATTAGAGAAGTGTGGTTTTAAATTTGGAATAATGTCTGTGCACTCCCAGAATACTAGAAAACTTTAACTTATATCTGATTATTCTGTCTTTTCTCATAGATGTTCTGTAGCCATGTGAAAATGCCATTTTGTGCATTCAAGGCTCCGCAATCTTGACCTTAAAAAAGCAATCTTTTTTATCATTATATAATCCTCTTGCCTTCTTGAAAAGGTTCTTACTGGATTAGGTTTCAACAGAGGCTACAGAGCCATGTTTTCTGTGCACCAGCCTCTGGTATGGGAAGAGCTATGTATGGTATGTACCAGCTACATTATGGGAAACGAGTCACACATTTTCCTATGACCATGTTCCTGCTGTACCTACCCTCCATACGTTTTAGTTCTTCTGATCCTCCATGTTCACTCATGAATACTCGTATTCAACCATTTGAAGGGAGGGTAGAAAAGAAAAGGCTAGCCAGTCTGTTCCTCTTAGAAAATGTTGCAGAGATGTGCACAAAAGTTTTGAAAATTTAATCCATGATGTTGAGACAGGCTACTGTAAGTAAACCTGAGTTTAAGAATTCCCTTAATATCTCAAAAAAAGCAGCCAAAATAAACAAAAAACAAACAAAAAACCTCAAAGTAATAATAATAAAAAAGCAAAACCGATGAAATGGCTTGTTCTGAAACTGTGGAAAGACAGGTGAGAAAATAAGTAGAATGAGGTCACATCAATGACCTCTTGCTCTAATATTACTATGATCATACTTTTCTAAACCCTGTGATCCAAGGCCCTTGACCATTGCTTGTGTGTTAAGAGAAGAAAAAAAAAGTGCTAAGGGGTTTGTTTGCAAGAAAGAAAACTTCATATTAACATTATATTCACACTTTTTGAATTGCTTCATGAGTAGGTCATACTTTATGACTTAACCTAAATCTATGTATGACACGGTAGCTGTTGGGCTGAACCCTGAGTTACTCAAGTGACACATGCTCTTCAGAGAGACAGTAAACTTTTCTATACAATACTTTTAGATTTTGGTCTTACCGTGGATAATTTTTAAAATTGGTGCAGTGGTAAGATGATAGTGTCTTTTTGTTATGTATTACTGTTTTGTTTAAAGTATGATTTTTAGTCCTTCTCTAAGTATCAAAGTCTAGGACAGCAGAGGATTCAAATAAATGACAAACATTTGAAAAATGAGTATTCAGGATTCATTAAAATAATTAAAAGTAACGTGTATGTAATTCCAGTTTATTTAATGAGAAACTTAAGCCTAACTTTAATCCCTTTTATGCTGTTGGTTTTATCTTTAAAAGTAAACCCAACCTCCAATTTCCCCAAAAAAGTAACGTCTAAAAAATATAAAATAATAAGAAATAATAGAAAGTATGGTAGCTTTCAATACTTCAATATTGCCATTGCTTTTATGTTGGAGTTGTAAAAGGCTTAAAATGCTTTTAAGCATTTACTAAAAGCAGCAAAACCATAAGACTATAAAGTAACACAAAAAATGGTGATGAGAGAATTTTGAAGTTTTTCTTAAGTCCTTTATCAACCTTTAATTTTCAAAGTTTCTCTAGAATGCTAAACATGAACTAAAGTTTCCTTCATATACTGTACTTTATTTCTACTTCTCTTTTCATATAGTACTTAATTTTCCCTAGAAAAAAAAAATTTCCACATGATGAACAGAAGACATACACTAAGACAGATCATTCCTAAGACAACAGATAGTATTTTTTTAGCCAGTCCTAATGAAAGCCACAGCAGTCACAAATAAAGATATATGTTTATACAATAATTTATGTTTCTAATAATGCCACTTGTATGAATACTTTCTTATAGACTGGATAATAAACTATATGCTAAGACCACAGCAATCCAATGAGACATTAGTTCCTGCATTTTTAATCAAATGTGGCTCTAGGGGCTAAGCACTACAATCCTGATTTTACATCCCTTCAATTTTGGCCACAATGTGGGGGAGGTAAGTCACCCAAAATCATAAAGAGAAAGTGCAAAGCAATATAGCTTAGCCTGAAAGATCACTGATTCTTTCATTTCTATGTATTTGCATCATAGGAGGAGAATATAAAGAAACTGTCATTTTGAAATGAATGACCTTTGCATTGAAGTAATAAAAGCAAAGCCCCTTGGAATCTTTCCAGATGAAAGATGCTATATAAAGGTATGATTGTTAGTGGTTTTCAATTGCAGTGACATTGTGCTTAGTTATGACGCAGAAAAACTGAAGAAAGAGTAAGACTATTTGTGAACTAGGTTTGCAAAAGCATTTTAGGACTATTACTGTTTTTTGAATCTAAACCTTTTTAGACCTTAGATGTATTCTTAAAAAAATCTTTATGGAAAATAAGCACTTTGGAATTTATTTATTACTTTATAGAACTGTGTGTATCTAGAAGAGAAAAAGATGAATAATTTTAAAATCTAAGACATGTTATGTTGAGGTATTCATTTAGAAAAAAAAGGTACTCTGTCACAACATAGTGCTCCAAAATACTTTTAATTCTATCCTTGAGATACATTTCTACAAATTTACAGTTACATAAATAATTCAGCTATAAAGCTTAGTTTCTCTCTTTTTTTCTTAATTTACAGCTTGCCTACTGAAGGAACATTATTATGAAATAATTTGATTACTATTGTTTGACAGAAATCATTGAAAATAGGCTGCAGAAAACATACTTCAGAAATAAGTCAACCTGATTAAATTTTATTTTAAAAAGGAAGGAGAATTCAGTTGCTACTGACTTAAATTATTAACTCTTTTCTGGCAAGTAACCATTTGTACAGTTCTGTAAGTTGGTATCTACTGAGTTCCCATGCCCTATGGAAATATAATGCAGTTTGCTTTTATTCCTTTCCATCTAGACCCTTGCTGGTCTTTCTCAGCAGTTGGCTTCCACTTCATTACCCAAGCAATACTATGAAATCTGTCTAAACAAAATAAAGTCAATTGATCTGAAAATGATCCTTGGTTTGCTTAATGCTGAGGGTGAGACCAAGATGGTTTATTACAGCATCATCAAACTGCTGCATCAGAAGGCTAGAAGAAGACTTAAGCACAAAATATGTGATTCTCATCCTTCTTCACCAAGAATGTTGTAAGCTGGTTCATTCATTACATTTTCAGGTTTTTTACAAGACTTGGTAACTTGGCTAATTACATCATCAATGAAATATATTATTACATCAATCAAAAGAGATTTCTATAGGAAATGAAGTTTCAGAAATGAAGTTACTTTTTCAGTTTCAGGAGGATGACTCCCCCATAAAATAGTTACAGTTTGCAAGGCTGAAACAAGACGAAATATTTTTAAATTGAATTTGTGCACCAATAATTGTCATCCTAAGTTACTGATAATAACCATAGCTTTTCCACTTTTTTTTTTTTTTTCTCTTTTTTGACTGACACTTCATTACTGGAAGCCATCTCTCTTTTTTTTTTTTTTTCCCTTTGCCTCATAATTCAGATTCTTGGCACAACATACTGAGTTTTATGGTTAAGGGAGGAGCAAATCATTCACAGCTGGCTCTTGGTTAGGTGTGCTTTATGCTTAAAAAATAGTCATCTTGGTGTTTCTTCAACCCAAAATCAAGTGTTTCCAAGATTTCTGCTTGAACATGCCAATTTTCATACCCAATTTTTTTTTTCCTTTACTATTTTGAATGTGTGGCTGACACTTTACAGACAGTGCTGTCCTGGCACTGATGCCTGCAGTCAAAATGCATCTGAATCAGTGGTCAGCAGATATTTTCTAAATGGGAACATTACTTTAATTTTCTATTATTGTACTCTTTCTTCAGCAAATAGACTGTACTTTCCAATCAAGGTAATATACATAATAACAGTTTGAATTAATGGTATTTAACATTTGGACTGAGTAGGGGAAGGGAGGAGGGATGCAACAGTTAGTTATAAATCCTTGGAGATTACATTTTGAAATTTACTTGAGCTCCACTGGCATCACATATTCAGACAGACAGGTTTTTTTCTTGTGCTGGCAAATTGAGAGATCTGTTTCCAAGCAGAGATACTGTAACACAACACCCACCCACCATCTATTAGACACCTGTCCGGGTACAGAAAATTCCATTTGGATGTGTATATCCAGGATTTATCTCTTTATTGTAAGTCTTTATAAAGATATTTCAGCTTGTCATTTTTCCTGAGTTCAGTAGTGCTGTCAGTTCCCTATTTCTCTGCCCTGAACCAATACCAGGAAGCAGTAAAGCTTTGTATCACTTGGCAAGTAAGCCTAGAATGCAGGATGCCATCCGAGCATAGCTGGCTTGTACTTCACCTAAGAGACATCAAGAACTAAAACCTGCTTAGAAGCTGAGTGTGTCAGATCTGTTCCTACTGGAGTATTTGAACTGGTAGCAATCTAAATGGAGATTTATAGCTGATATCTGCTGCCTTGACATAGTCCAGGACGTGCCAAGAGAACACACAATGCCAGAAAATAACCTTCTCAGTCAGGCTTGATGGTTTCTAGCCAAAGTTTTTCAGACTACAAGTTAAAGGACAGGTTAAATGTTTTTGTGGGTTTCTCTTTAAACTCTCAGTTTTACCAGCATGATCTGAGATGGAAAGGTCAATTTGTGGTCTCTCTTATTCTCACATCATCTGGCTTTACGCTTGGGCTGAAACCTTGCTTCTTGAGATACATGCACCAGTAAACAGAACTGGTTTTTACATTCAATTTTTGTCTGAAAATTTAAATTCTGATGGCTTCTAAATGACTGAGAATGATAAAATATCTTATATCTTGATCACTGTGACTCCCAACTAATCTAAATTAATGGAGTTCCTTACAGGCATCTTACAGTTATACGCTGTCTAAAGAACTGATCCCAAATCATTTGGTCTGCAAAATAACTCACACAGAAACTTAGTGAGTTGTGGGAAATATATTTCTAAGCTCATCTACTCACAAAAAGTATTCTTGCTAAACCAAATATTTATTGGCAGCATGAATTTTTTGTGTATAACATATAAATAACACAAATTCTAATACCAGAGGAAAACAGTGCCTTCGTGAAATGGAAGATGTTTATCACTACACAACAATGCCTATCAATTTTCTGAAGGGTACTGTGTATCATGGTTTTTCAGTAGTTACCTTTGAAGCAAATAAATCACTTTAAAAATTTACAAGATGGGAACAGTTATTCCACTCTTCCCTCTATGTATGTCTAGTTTGCACCAGTGACGACTCGTTCAGAAGTTTTCTTAGACACTGAACTATTCTGTTGGTAGCTGCTATGATTTAGAAAACCATCCTTTCATTTGGCAAAGAACATTTCAAATACACTATGGTCTTCAAGATCATTATTGAAGGCTTTGACCTCTTGCTTTTCTTTCTCAGCAGACTTCTGACCTCTTAATGCCTGACAAGCTCTTTTTCTTTCACGGGTATGAGCACCTTGCATTAGACCATAAAGTGTAAAATATTCTAAACAGATGGACATAACAGTACAATGGCCTATTGAAGTGCAATAATATTTTAGTCTTGATATTTAGTCTTGTTCATGTGCATTGGAAAATATTTCCTAATTTAATCTGAATTTCTGTTTATTCACAGCACAGTAAAAAGAAACGAGAGTCTGACTATCATTCTAGATAACTTTTAGACAACTAAATTCCTAGTAATTTATGAAAGTGAAAGAAACAATAGATTTGCACAAAAATAATCAGTCACTATTGCAGAAAAGTTAGGAAAAAAAAAGACATGTACTGAAACCTAATTTGATGACTAAACGTTAATAGAATTTTTTTGGTGTGACAATAGCTTTAAGGATTTAGAGAGCAGCAGCTAATAAAAATATATATATTCCTGAGGAATGGGAAAAAAGTCACTATGTCAGCCTTGTAAAATAAGTTGTTCCTAAAATATAAAACAGATTATGATGTATATATGGGAAATATTACATCATTGCGAATTCAAAGAGAAAATTCAGTTCCAACACATAGTATCACCATTTAGTGCTTTGATCAAAAGGTCAAAGAGGTCTACTAAGTATCATGGCCCCCAGATCTCATTTTGCTTTTCCTTGTAAGTGCAAGTCAGAGCAATGTATAGAAACAAACAAACATACAAAAAAAAACCCCAAAGCAAACCAACAAACAAACCAAACAAGACCAACAATAAAACAGAAAAAAAAACAAAACAAACAAACAAAAAAAATAGGTTTGGAGCATTTTTTCATCTCCATGAGGATCACGTCCACTGTCATAAAATTCTTTTCAGGCTGCACCGTTCCTGAAAGCAGCTGTCTGCAAAGGGTGATAATAAATTCTGTGATTAGCAGTACTCCTGCCCTGGCTACATGATGTAGCCCAGCCATTTTCTTGCAGTCTTTTGAGATCAGAGAGATTTAAAGATTTTAAAGATAAGATATTTTAAAGATATTTTTAAAATATGCTATTTTATTGCAACATATTTCATATATTGGCTAAAGGATAATATTCATTTACTGGTAATCAAGTTAAGTAAAAGCTTCACTCAACACTATATTAATTAAAGAAATTGTTGAATCATAGAAAGAGATAAATGCTACAGGGAACTTCTGTAATCATTGCAGGTGAAATTATCTTCCAGGATTAAAAAGACAAGAAAATATGATAGTACCTCTTTATTTCTTGTTAAAATGTTGGTAGACATATTAAAGTTTCTGACTGCCTGCAATTGAATCTGAGACTTGATATTACAAATTCATGGAAACTTTGGAAAGAATTATTGAGGTTCTTGCAGAATTTAATTTAAATGAACATGAGGAAACTAAAAGTTTACATTCTCATAAATCCTAATGAAAATTTATGTATTTGTTTTCTAGTTAACAACTAATTTTTAAATTATCAGTGCAGTCACCAATGTAGAAAAGAAATATTCATTGCTGCTTTCATGAAAAATTATTTTAATACTGCTGAAAAAAGTCCACTCTGCTTCTTTAGAGAGTACACTGGCATGATGTTTCACAACTGATGATTCACAACATTTTACAACTGCCATAAATATGGTACATGGTGCATGGTCATGGTGCATGACTCAAAAATGTTCAAAGACCAGCTGTATATCTGTGATCTGATCTAGTAATATGATAAAGGCAATCAACAGTCAGAGTAAAGGAAGGATGGTTAGTGTATTGTGCAGAATTTTCTCACATTCTTAAAGCATCAGTCTGTAAATAAATTACAATCATAAACCTTCTGTAATAGGGAACTTGCATAACAGTTATATCTCTGCAAACAGCAGAGCATAAAGCTAACAAATGTTCTACATTAAAGCTTCAGTATCAATAACATTAAAATGTTATCAAACAAAACATTCAAGGCATTGAAAAAATAGCTTCAGCTATATGAAGATTAAAATGTAACAGTCTCAGTGTCCTCATTCAAAAATGCAGTTGCAGAGCCAAAGTTCCCATTGTTCTTTAATATTTATGTTTCACTGTAATGAGAAGACGCTTAACAGAATCTGAAATTAATTGCAGATGAACTTAGAAGTAATACAAGATATGCATAGGTCCAATAATTATCCTTTTGTGCTTTGTGGTATGAAAGAGTCTTTCAGGGGTGGAATACAGTCTTACTACTTAGTGCTCTTGAGGGAAGAGGAAGATTCCATAGCAAGGTTGCATGGCTCAATGGAAAGCTGAAGTGTAGGTGACACCTGCACTCATTTTCTACCAGCTGCAAAGATCTGATAGTCTCAGATTAGTGAAGCACTGCTGCTTCAGTCCTCAGAAGGAAAAACCTTTCCAGCTGTTGGAATGAGCTGATGGAATAAGATTAGTTAGGAGCAGAGAACAGAGTCAGCTTCCCGAGACAAAGACAGATGAGCTGTTCTTCTCAAGATTATATTTTTTCCTTGTCTATATGAATTAGAAATCCATGAGGAAACATGGTTTTTTGGTTGGATCTATTGGTTTTATTGGTTTTTTTGTTTGTTTGTTTTTTAAGAGTAGTGCTGAAAACGTAAAATAGGAAAAAAAAAAGAAATTTAAAAAATTTAAATAAATTTTAAATTTTAGCAGTAACTGGGAAAATCTTGGAAATATTTGAAAAGATCCATGAAATATCTTGCTGATTTCTCATTGAAACAAAAAAATAAACAAAAAAATCCATCTTTTCTTTATCATCTTTCATTTCCTTCTTTCCTTTCTGCCCATAATTATTTCATGTCTTCTCTTGCAAAAAAATAAAAATGCTTAGCCAGATCTCAGTTTTTAGTAGTCCGTTAATCTTTCTGAAAAATTCTAATGTCTGAGTCTATACTGAAAAATACTAATCTGATTAAAACATCACAATATATATGTAAAAATTAGTCCAGTTAACTAATTCATTCACTGAGAAGAGATACTGATTATTTTTCTTGTCTAGGAGTTACCACACAGGAAACTGCAAAATGCAGCAACTGACATGCATGTTCTGAGAAACAAAATGGCATAATTCAAAAACTTTAAAAGTGCATAAAATAATTTTTGGTTTTCTAATATAGAGAGTAAGAAACCGATAAATTTTAGCAGTTAAGATTTAAACTCATAATGATCCTCAGGTCACTGATCCTCAGGTCACATCTAGAAATAGATGTGTAAACAAGTTTTTGATTTTCACCCTGACCAGGTCATTGATGAACTCTTAACTATCCTTCATTTTCCTCATCTATGAAATGGACCTAGTGAAGCATTCTATCTCCAGAGAATCCAATTTAAATTGGAATGAGAAACCATTCGATTGGTGTTTCTAGGATTCATAAAGTTATTGTATCTCTCTCTACATATATAAGTTTCTCAACTCTGATGCTGATGCTTCAGTTATCCATAACTAAAAATGGAAAAAAGGAAAAAAAAAACCAAACAAGTTAATGAACTTCATTCCTCTCCCTTTATTTCTAAATGGTATCACAACCTTTGATCAGGGAACAGGCACATATTGTTTCTTAGTGCAAGGGAATAAAACCTTCTCTTGACAGAGAAGAATGAGATTCACAAAGTTGCAGTCTCTCAAAAGTCTGTGTTAATTTTCTTAACTAAATTTTGTCTCACTTTAAAAGGTTACAAAGTCTCTTTATTTACAGAACAGCTTATTCATTCAGACCTTTTTTATTTCTGTATTTATTTATTTTACTCTTGATCTTGTCAGAAGCTATTAATGTTGATATAGTTTGACATTTTGCCCAGACTGCATCAAGCCGCAAACCTGAGAATAGAATGTGGCCATTAACAATTTAATAATCTGTTTCAATACTTAATTTTTTTCCACATCAGCAGTGTCACATTTGATAATAGTGTGATTTTTAACTTTACTGAATCAGCCGAGACTATTTACTTTACATGCCATAGTTTCTGAAGTGCTTCAGAGCCCTAAATATTCAGGTTTCATTTTTAAGTGCTGGCTATTTAAAAATGTCAGAATCCATAAGTATACTTCAGCTGAGATTTCACTAAAAGGGAAAAGTTTTGTCTGAGGAGTAGACATGAAAGCTGTGATTCAGTATAGTAGATAAGCACACAATCTGAAGACAGTGAAAGCCATTGACATCAGTGGGAATGCTTCCACACATAAGATATGCATATAATACAATATTTTCATAGCTGAATCTTAAACTTCTGTTCATGTTGTAGTGTTGGTAAAAGTCAATAAGGTCTATTAATCCATTTAATTGTTCTCAGCAATATTTGATGCTCAATCTGTAATTGGAATTATGAAATCCTTCTATGGAACAAGGTTTTCAGAACAGTCTCTGTAATCAGTGTGCTGCAATAGATTTTGGCTAAAATGAGAAATATCTCACGCTAACCATGACTAAGACAAAATGTGTGTTATATCTAATGGTGGACTTGCCAAACTGATAGAAGAAGACATTACTATTTTCAAAATATTTATCACATCAAGAATGTTAAGATGAAATATACATATCTGGAGAGGCTGTCCAATACTTTAGTAGTTTCTAATATAGTCATGCTGTAGCCATCAGTTGCATGGCTTTGTCCCATCTCCTGGCTAAGAGTATGTTTTGGTTTTTTTTTCCTGATGATGCTTATGGGAAACTTTTATAGACCACTGGAAATCCTCCACAGCCTATTGCACCAAAACCTAACCCAAGCCTCACAATTCATTTCACAAAAACAAAGTGCTGAACAAGATTCTATCTCTATTTGGTTTCAAATAAATTTCCATAGACTGATATCTGATCTTTCTAATAGGTAAGTCTGGTCTTGTGGTATGGGAAAAGCTTTAAGCAGAGGGTTTTTTGGGTACACTTCAAAAATTCTAATCCTTACTGACCACTGGCTCCCAGTCTGATGCTGACTGTCACAAAGGTTCTGTCATGATATCCTTAACATCTGTAACTACTTTTGTTCATTTACAGCTGTAGTGTTTTTAGCCTGATAATCTGCATTCATGTGTCTTTTTTTCCATCACTATAGCCTATAGCCATCACTTTAGCCTTTCTAGAATAAACTAAAAAAAACACCTGTATGCCTAAGAGATAGTGGAATTTTTATTACTGTACTTGTTTTACTTTTTGAAATGGAATAATGTGTTAATTAGGTTTTTTCCATCAGAAAATGTTCACTATCTATATCTGTGTCCGCTTATCATATTTCTGAGTTTATTTTTAGGACTTAAAATCCTCTTTAGAATGTGGGATAATCACTTTCAGGTCATTGCCTTAGATGTGAGCAGAAAATGCATGGGGCAACTCTTTCAAAATTTCCTTGGATTTTACAGACTTTCACTGTCATGGCCTGATGTCATTGAAGAATTCTTGCACTTTCTGCTTGCAGTCAAGCTGCAATTACTTGACATGTCTTCCTAAAGGTGATTAGCATAGTAGTTTGTAGGTGGTGAAATAAAACCCAAGATAACCCTGGACTATCATTTTTTAATGAATTTAAGAATAAGGCCATAATTTCTTCCAATAATTTCACCACAAATACATGTAAATTATGCATTCACTTCTGTAAAAGCATGTACTGGATCAAACTGTAAAAAATTTTGTACTATGCAAAACTTCCAAAACCTCTGATGTGGTTTAGGCGAGCTTTTGAGCATGTGTGTCTGTGTTTAAGTCCTAGACAAAAGCCTACACGTTCAGTGCTTGTAGCCAGATAGTAAAAAGAAGGCAGCAAGTTAAATAGTATAGTAGATTAGAATTAATTCCATCATTTAATTCTGAAAGTACCATTTTCACATCTCATGAAAAACTTAACAAGCTTTCTCGAGAACTGTCTTCAAGTGTACAGGACCACTTAAATAATCTGAGAAATATACAAAGTTTCAATTTAAAAGTCTTTCTTTTTTTTTTTTTTTTTTTTTTTTTTTTTCATTGGTTGGTTGGTTGGTTGGTTTGGTGCATGTAGATACTGTAAATATTTGGATGATGTGCCTGGAAAAGCATTGAGGAATAAAGAGTGCAGTTCTGGTTTTCTAGTACTTATTACATTTAATGTTCACTATGAACACCTTTAATACTGCTTCACAAATTTTAACCTAATTTCCTAATTTTATAACTACATTTTGTCTAAGACACAGTAGAACACATTCAAGGGTGTACCACAGTTGATGGCTTCTGCAGAACCAATAAAATATGATGTGTATTTTAGATATATTTCTCTGCCAGTACACTCCATCAAGATTTAACAAATTTGCCCCTTATCTTATAATTCAGTTCTATGCAGCAGCCAGAAGCTTTACCCTGAAATGGGCTGATAACTCTCTTGTTTTTTCCTGTTTTGGTTTGGGGTTTTTGGATTTTTATTTATTTATTTATTTAGTAGTAGTAGTAGTAGTAGTAGTAGTAGTAGTAGTAGTAGTAGTAGTAGTAGAATTCTGCCTCTGTAGCATCTGTAGCACCTTGGTAAGATTGTAGAAATGTTGTACTCTGATGTGAAGGGAAATTTCTGTGTTGGCTAAAAACACAGAAAGACCTCAAGAGCATTAGAAATAGACAATATGATGTATCTCTTCTTGTATAGATAGTGACATCTAGAGCTGCCACTAGTATTCCCTAGTATGCAACTAAGTTAAAGGTTCTCATCTGCTTCAGATTTAATGGATTGCATTAGTATTGCAACAAATGACCTTTGCAGATCCTTTAAACTTGATCGATCACAATGTAATTGTCAAGGCGGACTAACAATTAATTTTCATTAGTCAGGGAAGTCATTAATGCTTGCTGTTAGGGAAAATTACTATTAGATTGAAATGGAAAGGATCCGATAATTTTTTACAACTAAAATATTGGCCTCATTTGCTGGTTCCATATGTGTAAGAATATAATTTCAGCTCCATTACCATGTGCTAGTCCTGCTGTGATGCTCCAACAAAGAATTGAATATGACCCTTTTCATACTGGCAGGGAAGGCATTTATTATGGAACTTCTATTGGGAACATTATTTTTAAAGAGTGATCCATCACTATTTCTTTTTTCTATTGTCTTTAAAGAGATGCTGGAATTTAATGTTACCGTGAATATGTGTACCTCCTCAAGTCCAAGTGCTGTTTGTCTTTTCTTTGACACATGAGGCTTTTTTACTGAGTAAGACAAAGGAGTTGAAAGATCCCAGGATCATTCAGCTGCCTTGGTAAGTACTAAGTTGCCTGGCAATGACAGTTCACTGTGATATAGCTGCTTGACATCACAGTGATACAACAATGATCATGATTTGTACACCACATTTCATTTGAAAACTTAAAAGCATTTTTTTAAACTCAGCCTTCAGAAAGTTCTAGTCAAATATGGAAGTCAAACTGAAATATAAAATCAAACACTTTAAAGTCCAAGACAGAATTTTCAGAAATGTCCATTTTCCCTTTGGGTTTAATTAATCAGTATTATTTTCCCATATCCTCAGTGTTACAACACACTTTGCTGAGGTACCTTTTGTTATCCTAAAAGTCTATTCTGTTTCTCTGCATAACTTTTTGTTATCTTAAAAGTCTACTCTGGTTCTTTAATATCTCTGCAAATGGGCTTTTAATGAATTCGAGTAGAAGAAAAATAAAATTATCTAGGCCTGAGGCACTCCCTCTGAGACTCAGTTTCATCTGCATTTAGGTACTTAGCGAACAGCTCTTTTTTTTTTAGTATATAGCACCATTCTTTGTAAAGTAAATGCTAGAATGCAGTGGTATTTGAATGTTTTCATAAAATTGTCTATTCCAGTTTAGGTCAATAAATTAGGTGAACATGATGTAGCTTGAAAGGCTTTTCAAAACACTTAATGCTTTTCCTTGACTAAAAGAATTTAGGAACTGGAGTGAGTAACTCACTTAAAATTTATGTGTTTAAAAAAATGCAAAAATTTGAGTAAGCTGGCTCTTATAATGATAACTAAAACACAAAGAAGAAGATATATCAATGCTGCTTACTATCGTAAGAAGAGTTTAGAAAGTTTAAAGACAATCATGAAAGTATAGTATTCAAAATGTGCCTAAGAGAATATACATAGGAGTCTATAGGAATATACATAAGAATATACATAGGAATATACATAGGAGTCTAATTTTTTAGACATCAGAAGTTCAGTAAGCTTTTGGAATGCTGCTCAGTAACTAAAAATCCATTGATTTTAGGCCTAGACGAGTTGATTTGGATAGGCTTTCCTCATTCATTATTTCTGTGTGTGTGTATGTGTAAGGGATGTTAATGAGAAGCAGGTACTTAGCTTCTTTTGTAAATGCCTAAAAGAACCTTATCTACATAGAACAGGTTTCAGATAATTTAGTTTGACATATACATTGGTTTTTATGTAGTCAATGAACAGTCCTTGGAGTAGTTTATTTGACCCAAACTTCAAAGTCACTTTTGAAAATATTACTTGTCATTATAAAATATTTACTTTCCCATTTGGAAGATTTCTAATGGCAGTTGCATCACGTAGGATTATTGTCCGGCATTTTGTTGAACTGCCTCTTTAATTAAAAATAAAATAAAATAAAATGGCCTGTGTTCTTGGTTGATGTTTTCATAGCAGCAAAAGGATTCCGGGTTCCATCTCACCAGGATGGCTCATGTAATGAGCTATGATTAGCTTTCCAAAATGCTTGTCCCACCTCAGGCCATCGGTGAACAACGGAAATTCACCTCTGCGATTAACGTATTCAAGAAGAGAAAGCCTGAAGTAGTTAAGAGCAGGACAGAGGAGAAAGGGGAGGTGAGAGAAAGCAATGAGTGAAGAGAGAGAACACTAGAGGAGAGTTATACTGAGCAGAGAGACCAAGGTCAGTGAGGGAGGAAAGGGAGGTGGTGCCTGAAGAGATTTTTCTCTACATCCCGTGATGAGAGAGCAAACTTTCCCCTGCACCCATGGAGAATCACAGTGGAGCAGAGCCTGAAGGACCACGGCAGAGCAGGTGCTGTGGACCTGCCAGCTGTGAGGAATCCTTTTGGAGCATCTGTGGACCTGCAGCTTGGGTAGGATCACGGAGCAGATGTTGTGGATCTGCAGCCGTGGAGGGGACTGTCCCTGAAGCAGTCCATGGTTCTATGGACCACCTGTGCTGGAGCGGTTTGCTCCTGAGGGTTTGTGCCTCACGGGAGGGACTCACGTTGGAGGGGTTCCTGAAGAACTTTCTCTGGTTGGAGGGACCCTACATTGGAGCAAAGGAAAACTGTGAGGAATCCTTCTCCCTCAAGAGGAAGGAGTGATAGAGAGCTTGTGAGGTCCAAGCTGTGAACCCCACTCCCTGTTCCCTGTGCCTCTGGTGGGAAGAAGGTAGAGATATGGAGATCAAAGTACTTTGGGGTTGGGAAGAAGGGAGGGGTGGGAGAAAAGTATTTAAGCTCTGGTTTGTGTTTTGTGTTTGCCTTTTATTGATTTGATGAATGATAAATTAAACTGATTTTTCCGCAAGCTGTGTCTGTTTTGCCCATGAGCATAATTGGTGAGCGAAAACCTCATAGCCCTTGGCTTGACCGACAAGGTTCTGGGTGGATTTCCTCCTTGCCGTCCCATAATGGTGGAGAGGAGTGAGCGTCTGCGTGGTCTTTTGTTATCAACCAGTCTCAAACCATGACAGCCTAGATGTGGGTGTGATAGCTTTATTATATTTTCAGGTATGTTGCAATCTAGATTTTTAGAAGAATATTGTAGAAGATTATTTTCAAAGTTGGGACAAAAATCAAAATCCTTCCTAATGTTCATAGATGGTCAACATTCAGCACTTCAGACAACTTCAGCTGTTCTGAAATTGAATATTTAGAAAACAGGCACTTCTTAAGCCATTAAGTACTCAATTCAGACATTAAGTGACTAGACATTTAACTTACTTAAAAAATTATGTGTCTGCTCTTGTAGTTAATGATTTACTGGCATTTGTCAAGTAGCATTTGGCAACAGCATAATGGATAACAAGGAAAATTATTAAGATGAGTAAGACTGTATTCTTTAGAATTTGTGGGTTTTTCAGATGGACTCATGGTTCTCACCTTGTTATAGCCTTCATTTTCGATATGTTACTGTTACAAGATTGACTGTTAAGTCATACTTCCTCCTGACTTTTATCTGTTGCTGAAAACTGAATTCTCAAGTCATTACGTTCATTTTGAGTCTCAATATTTCTGGGTTTTTACAATGAAGCTCAGGGGATGAAATATGACATTTTCATGCAGTGCATTATATGGTATGCATTAATGGTAAAACAGTATTGTGATCAAAAGTTTCTGTGGGAGCTGGTGTAGGCAGACTTTTTGACTAGATAAATCCTTTTCTATTAAAGTAAATTATTTTTTTGCGAGATGAAACACTGCCATAAATCATAGTCCATAATATGAAAAAATGGAATAAGAATAAAAGTTTTCCTTCTCACCTCATTTTTAATTCTTTCACTGTTTCTTCTTTAATTTCTATTTAAAAGCTCTATTCTTGCACAACTGAACTGCTGCTACAGAATTACGTTCAAAATAACAGGCCTTTGAGATTATTTTTCTGATTAAAAGTACCATTATTTAGTAATTATCTTTAAGCAGTGATATTATTTGAAAAGACAAGCCCGACTATCGGTCTCTGGAAAATTCTTACATAAAATCTTGAAGATGGAGACTACTAGTTACTCTCTTCTATTTTTTAAAGATAAAAAAACCACTAGGACACAGCCAGGACTAGGACTTCATTGCTTTTCAAAAGCAGACTGGCAAACGGTTCTTATGAGTTAGACAAAAAGATAAAAGACACAATCTGGGTATCACCCATAAGATACTGTAGTGACTTGTGAGCTTGATGGCTAACCTTACCAAAGACCATAGCATTACTGAATCATTTGGGTTAGAGAGATCTTAAAGAGTATCTGGTTCCCAGTCCACTGCCATGGGCAGGGACTCCTCCCACTACACCAGGCTGCTCCAAGCACCATCCAGCTTGGCCTTGAATACTTCAATGGATGGGACATCCACAATTTCCTTGGGCAACCTGCGCTAGTGTCTTATCACCCTCACACTGAAGAATTTCTTCCTAATGTCTAACCTATATCTCCCCTCTTCCAGCTTAAAACTATTACTCCTTGTCCTATCACTACACACCCTTATAAAAAGTCCCTCCCCACCTTTCTTATAGGCCCCTTTCAGTTACTGGAGCCCTGCATTTAGGTCTCCCTGCAGCCTTCTCCAGGCTGACCAACCCCAACTCTGCCAGTCTGTATTCATAGGAGGGATCATGTTACATGAGCACAGAAATATCAATTACTCCTAAAACCTATATTACTCTCTAGATGAATGTGTAGATGTACTGAAGCAGCTATAACAAAAGTCTAGTTCTTCGGGAATCAACAAAATCTTCCGCACAAAAGTACTGGCATCTGGAGAACTATAGAATCATAGAATTGGCTGGGTTGGAAGGGATCTCAGAGATCATCAAGTCCAACCCTTGACCCACTACCTCTGCAGTTACCAGATCATGGCACTGAGTGCCACATCCAGTCTCTTTTTAAATATCTCCAGGGACAGAGAATCCACTACTTCCCTGGGCAGTCCATTCCAATGTCTGATCACCCTCTCTGTGAAGGAATTCTTTCTAATATCTAACCTAAACCTCCCCTGGTACAATTTGAGACCATGCCCTCTTGTCCTACTGACAGCTGCCTGGGAAAAGAGACCAACCCCCCCCTGGCTCCAGCCTCCTTTCAGGGAGTTGTAGAGAGCGATGAGGTCTCCCCTGAGCCTCCTCTTCTCCAGGCTGAACACCCCCAGCTCCCTCAGCCTCTCCTCACAGGACTTGTGCTGGATCCCTTCACCAGCCTGGTTGCCCTCCTTTGGACCTGCTCCAGGACCTCAATCTCCTTCCTGAACTGAGGGGCCCAGAACTGGACACAGGACTCGAGCTGTGGCCTCACCAGGGCTGAGTACAGGGGCAGAATCACTTCCCTGGACCTGCTGGCCACGCTGTTCCTGATCCAGGCCAGGATGCCATTGGCCTTCTTGGCCACCTGGGCACACTGCTGGCTCCTGTTCAGCTTCCTGTCAATCCAGACTCCCAGGTCCCTCTCTGCCTGGCTGCTCTCAGCCACTCTGTGCCCAGCCAGGAGCTCCCCATGGGGTTGTTGTGGCCAAAGTGCAGGACCATGCCACTTGGCCATGTTGAACCTCATCCCATTGGAATCAGCCCAACTCTCCAGTCTGTCCAGGTCCCTCTGCAGAGCCCTCCTGCCTTCCAGCTGATCCACACTCCCCCCAGCTTAGTGTCATCTGCAAATTTGATGATGACGGACTCAATCCCCTTGTCTAAATCATCAATGAAGATATTAAACAGAACTGGGGCCAACACTGATACCTGGAGGACACCACTGGTGACCGTCCGCCAACTGGATCAGCACCATTCAGCACCACTCTCTGGGCCCGGCCCTCCAGCCAGTTCCTAACCCAGCACAGAGTGCTCCTGTCCAAGCCGTGGGCTGACAGCTTTTCCAGGAGAATGCCATGGGAGACGGTGTCAAAGGCTTTGCTGAAGTCCAGGCAGACCACATCCACAGCCTTCCCCTCATCCACCAGGCGGGTCACCCGATCATAAAAGGAGATCAGGTTGGTCAGACAGGACCTGCCCTTCCTGAACCCATGCTGGCTGGGTCTGATCCCTTGTCCATCCTGTAGGTGCTGTGTGATTGCACTGAGGATGATCTGCTCCATGACCTTGCCAGGCACTGAGGTCAGGCTCACGGGCCTGTAATTTCCCGGGTCCTCCTTCCGGCCCTTTTTGTGGATTGGTGTGACATTCACCAACTTCCAATCATCTGGGATGTCCCCAGTGAGCCAGGACTGTTGGTAGATGATAGAGAGAGGCTTGGCGTGCTCTTCTGCCAGGTCCCTCATCACCCTTGGGTGGATTCCATCTGATCCCACCTATAGATGAACATAGAACACAGATCAACCATAGAACAAGAGAAGCTTAAAATAATAATAACAAATTATTTACAGTGTCATTGCTAGTGAGTTATCAGACTTACTTTTTATGTCATGTAGGTTACCATTTTGCATTTTATAATCAGTTTTAAATATGGCAACTTCATATAGAATCAGAGACTCAGAATCAGAGAATCATAGCATCTTAAAGTAGTTTGGGTTTGGGCAGGATCTTCAAAGACCATCTATTCCAACTTTTCTGCTGAGGGCAGTGACATCTTTCACTAGATCAGGTTGTCAAAAGCCCCATTTAACATCATCTTGAACACTTCCTGTGATGAGACATCCACAGCTCCTCTTCCAATGTCTTGTCACTCTTACTGTAAAAAATGTCTTTCTCATATCCAGTCTAAATGTACCTTTTAGTTTGAAACCATTGTTCCTTGTCCTGTCACTATAGGACAGATATCAATTTATTGATTCTGTCTTATGAAAGTATTTTCCTTCAGCCAATGATGTGAAGTTAGACAGTGTATTTTTCAGTCATTCAATTGAGTAAATAAAAGAAACAAAAAGAAAGTTGATGAACACCAAATAGCTTCTCATTGAGTTCTGCTATGCCTTTACGTAATTTCCATCCTTTATATGTTTATAGACATCAAGCTGTTAAAGCCTTAAACAGGTTTTTGATGGTAATACATATCTCTGCAGTTGTCAACTATCAAATACTTGTAGATCATTCTGAAACAAATTTGGAGGAGAATAGTAAACCTTGAAATTGGATCAAAACAGGTTATTTTGGGGTGTAACTCTTCTTCTTGTCACAATAAATGACTTTTTTCTTTTTTCATTTAAATCCTAGGAATATCAAGATTCATAATTAAATGCTGAGATATCATAATTTTAATTTCTCCTGTTTATCATTGATATTCAAAGAAAGTCAAGTAGGTTACTATTCAAAATAGAGCATTAACAAGCTATATTTTCTCTCACTTTATCTTTCTGAGGTTTTAATTCCTTCTGCTGTTCAGATCTAGATGTGGAATATTGAATAAAGTTTACAATTTATTGCAGAAGTCTGTATTTTTATAGATCTTCTCTACAGACATAATCAGATGGGCTTTATTCCTAGTGTGCTAATACTTCTGAATCTTAGGATGCTGCTATTTTCTCTTCTGACTGTGTATACGGAAACATTATTAAAAGAATAATGTGTAAAGTCAAGCAATTGGAAAGCATAATAGGATGCTTATACAACTTTGATTTGGTTCCCTTTTTGTATATACATTCTTACAGTCATTATTTACATGAACACATATGATTTTTCCACATAATTCTGGGCTGTGCTCTTTAATTAAAAGCTATAGTATAACTCCTCATTATCTTCACTTCTGAATATGAAAAGCACAGCTCTCTCCAGGGACTCATGATACTCATTTTTGTCATTTTTTAATTCTCCACAGACTTTAATTTTTTTGTGAATCTACAAGAGCTACAAGAACAATACTTTTCATATGTTTAGATCAGAAGGGCAAGGATGGAGAGATCAACGGTCAAGCAAATTTGCTAACATAAAATGAACAGTTTGAAACAAGTAGGCCTAATTAGTCCAGGTTTATACTGAAGTCAAGTAAGAAACTGAAAAAATTAAATCTCCACAATGTACATTGCAATACTGAAGCTTAACACTTTCCCAGATCCTACTCCCTGATTTTAAAAGGATCTTTCAGTAAATACAGAATATGGAGTAAGTAAGCACTAACTAAGTTTGAAGAGAAACATTTGCTTACACACATTACTATGGAAGAAGGTAAGACACAATTGTAGAAGCTGGCAGCCAGCTCTTTTAGCTCTCAGATTGCTCTTCTCTTTGCACATGTAAGGTCATTCCCTATTCTCTATAACTAAACAAAGTTCTTTCAAGAGAAAATGCACTAAAAGCTGTCTACATGGAGAGATGCATATTCAGACTCTTCTTGGAGAATCTTAGCAACTCAGTTTATCATTTTGTTTGTCTACATACTGTGTTACATATTGTATTATGGAAAGCAGATTTAGGAAATTATTTTACTCGCCACACTGAAAGGTCTTTACCTGGAGGCAGGAGAGGGGAGACAGGAAGGGTGTTGAACTGATAAACTCCTCATCTCCTGCATGATTTCATACTGCAGTCTGAAACAGCTCCTAAACACATGTTCCCTTCTGCATGATGAATTTATATCACAAAGACCTATATATATATATGTATATCTCATTCACATACCAAATTCTTGAAGTGAAAGGTATATGCCTCTAGGTTACATAGCTTTTTTATAAATTCAGGATGTAGGTTTTCTTTTTTTCAGTGGAGAGAAATAGAGGTTTTTCCCTTGCCAAATTCTGTTCCTTCTTGTAGCAGAAAGGGTGATATAACTAAAGCAATAGACTAATTTAGGCTGAAGGTCATTTATTCCAAGCCCCTAATCAAACCACAAGTAACATCCCAGCTAATCAGATCACTCTGAATCTCATCCACTTGGATTCTGACTATCTTTAAAGGTGGAGAATCCACAGACCTTCTGGGCAAACTGTTTTATATATTGTCTTCACAGCTGAACTGAAATAGTAGTGGTTTTCTTTGAATAAAACTGCTTTATTTTTACACAGACTGATTTGAATTCCAGATTAATTGTATTCAATTATTTACAGTGTTGAAAAATAAGTGGCTTATTTCCTCTTTCTAATTTTTTTAGAGGAAAAAAAACCAAAAGACTCAGCTCTGGTTTAAGCCTCTAGTACAGTCATGAATAAAAGTGTAGTGAATATTTTTAAACCCCAAGGCAGTGTGCTAAAGTTTTTAAAGGATTAAGTCTGAGTAGAGGTTGGCGCTATAAAATAATGCTACCCAGATGCTTTATTTCATATTCACTCTGCATGCAGACCTGTTCTTTGGTGCACCATATTTGATGGGCTAACCAAATACTTCTGAAAATATTCTTTTTTTTTTTTAAGTATTGGTGGTCATAATTTGCAATTGAAAACCTATATTCTCTCCTGATAAGTGAAAGCATTTGTGAAAGACAACTCATATAGAAACATTTTTTTTTTATTTCTATCTGTGCTGTTATGAAGTTATGAATCGTATTTCACCAGTATGCCCAAAATATTGCCAGAACACGGAGCTTGGCAGCTTGTTTTCTATAGGTGTTCATTTCCCATGGTTTTACTTATTTCATAGGCCATGAAAAGATTTGTCCTCAAGCTCTGTCCAGCTTATCTTCATATCTGAGAAGAGATACTTGTGCATTAATAACTTCTAGTTGCTAGTTATATTTGGAGACATTCTATAAACTCCTTTCTTTCAAATCAGGCGTTTAGAAAATTATTAGTACTACTTGCTGCATACTTAGCACTTTGAATGTTAAAAGAGCAATACAAAAGAACTTTGCTTAAGCATTAATCACATCTGTGACCCAGGGCATAAAAGATCCCCACCTGTCTATAAGACTTAAAACTACTTATACAGAATGAGCCAGAGTGAGTAACTAGCTGTGAAAGTGGCTTTCACTTGGTTGGTAGATGAAATGAGGATTTCTCTGGTTATCAAAGTTATATTTTACAATGAAGATTCCATAGAGATCAGTAATTTTCTTACTCTTCCTACCTGTTAAATCACATTTTATGTAAAAAATAAAGTAGAAGTTCCTGTAGTACTATTTTTCGGCATGAGCTACTGCTGTCAATGCCACTGCAGTACTGCAGGATGATGAATGGGACAGGGAATTGATTCATGTTGCTAGGACTGGGAGGGAACACAGCCTTTTGGTCCACAGACCAATTTTTCTATTAAAGAGTCATCTATTCTTAGATCTCTAGCTTCAGTACATTGCATAAATCAGAGACTTCTTGTGTTATTTCCCCTCAATTCCCTTTCTGTTTTGAACTGCATGCCACACTCATATCCTTTTTTGTTTCAGGATACTTTCTTTCCCTCCTCCCAGTTTCCAGCCATTTTCCTCCTTTTTTAAAGATTTAGAGTGCTTCTTTAACCTCTTGTAGGGACATAATTTCCATCTACAGGAGAGGTTCTGGGAGCTCTTCTGAGATCCTCAAACCTGAGACTTAATGCTATCTATGTACACCCTTGCCTCTCCTACTTGTTTTCCTGCAAAGACACACGGGAGCTGCTGCTATGATGTCTGTTGGCCCAGATGCAACTGAGGTGATGGAGGTAGAAGGACAATTGCAGTGTATGCCCACTCCCATCAGCTGGCAGAAGAGATGACCCATCACTCCTAGAGAGAAGGTTTTAAGGTTGTCATCATTTGCAGATTGTTTAGGGAGGGGTGACAGTGTGCGCTAATGCCCCTTCTCAAGGTGCTGTGTGTTAGGGTGCAAAATCACAGAGGCAATTGAACTGTTGGCACTGCTAAGCTGTCTAAATTACTTTGAATTCTCCAATTTTTATTTTTTTTTTGCATCTGACTTTTTCCAAAACTGAAAGACAACCAACATTAAGGAAATGCTAAATTGAATGTGAATTATTTCTCTTGTGCTCACTCAACAGACGTTTTATATTCTTTCTGTTAAAATCATTGGACATTCTGACCTCACAGGTTAGCAGAGTAGTAACCTCTGAGTAACTTCTGCTTTCCCCTCAGCCAAAAAAAAAGGCACACACTAATGCTCTCAAAGGAGGTTATTTATCACTTCAGTGGTGTAAATGAGGGCAGGATTTGGCCCATAAGCAATAAAAGAGGAGTACAGAATGTAATTCTTAATGCCGTTGTGAGGAAAAGTCTGTCCAGCAACAGTAAATTATCTGAAATTCTTTCAGGATGTATGAATGACTCCACAGTCAGAGAAAGCTTGTGAGGTTTAAAGCATAAAAGTGACAACCATAAATAAAGGTAGAAACCACTGTTCCCCACTGAAATGGAATAGTGGAACATTCTTGAGGCACTGGTGTCTTTGGAAAATACATTGTCTGTCTGACTAGTAGAAAAGGGAGGAAGGAAAGTAAACCCATCATCCTTCTTAGGGCTTTGTCTTCCTAAAGCAAAGTTAAATGCTCCTGCTTAAAAGGACAGATTTCTCTAGGAAGACCCATCCTGTAAGGATGTGAGTTTATCGAGTTTGTATGACTTTCAAATGTACATTAATCAATAAATATTTTTCTGTGCATTTTAAAAGCTAGTTTTTTTAAAAAAAGTTTAGCAGGATGAATATTGAGAATATCTATTTCATTTAATCTTTAATGCAAAGTAGAAACTAAGGACAATAAGCATTTTCATAGAAAGGTAGAGAGGTGAATTAAAGCTTGAAAAATAACTGCTGTACTCTGTATATTTCAATATCTTAACACTGTTAGCCTAGTCACATTTCAACATTAACTATTTCAATGGCATAGTAATGCCCACTGCAGATAACCGGATAAAATACTTTGTCAAAATATACCCCTTTTGACTTGGAAAGGACAAATCTGAATTCCCTACTTAGATCTGGCATACTCCAAAAGCTTTGGCATAATGTTTGGCATAATGACAACAACAATTTTGAATATAATCTTTGAACACTGGATTAACGGTTCCACGATCTCAGTATGTTTCAGTTTACTAATATATTGAGTTTAAATGCTTTATGATAATACAAATAAGCAATCATGTCATTTCATTATGCCAAAATGAAATTTTAACTTTATGATTAATTATATTTGAGTTCAAATTTACATTTAGATTTTTTTCAGCAGTTTCCTACTCTTACAGGAACAGAAGTGACAGATAAATTTCAAAATCAAGTCAGTCACCAAAAATGTTAAAAACACAAAAGCTCAAATTAGTGAGATAATTTTTGTAATCAGACAGTATTTGGAGATAGTCTGTCAGTGAAATCAAGTCTAACTCATGTGGTTGCAAATGTTCTAAGCTAAGAAATCAATAGCAGGCATTTGTGCTCAGCACATCCAAAAAATCAGACAACTTGCTTGTTTTAAAACTTTGAACCGTAGTTGTTCTTCTGCAATGACAGCATAGTTTTGACTCCTTACACAACCACTGAATATGGTCCACTGAGTCTATGATAGCCTGTGATGATAGCTTCTTTGATGAAGGTCAGATGTTAAGGAACCAATAAAATGACACAGCAGGTTCATATTAGTCTAATCCCTGTTTCAGTGTAAATCTTTTTTTTAACTGTTTCGCATGTACTTTGTCTCAATATAGAAATTACATAAAATTGTGTTATTTTATTTATAAGCTATCATGGCCTTGTCTTTTTATAGAGATTATTTTTACCATAAATATATGCATATACATCTGTTAGACATTATAAACATAAGAGGTAATCTTCTTATATAATTATGTTTTTAAAAATTAGTAGAGCTGGATTTGTTTTCAGAGTCTGATATCAATCAATAGACTGACCATGCCAAGAATAAACTTCTTTTACTTGCTTTCTACTTGCTTTCTCTTTTTAGGTGATCAGTGTTTAAATATGATCTAAGAGTATAAAGAAGAAGGAAATATTTGATTTTGTCTACCACTTGAAATTTTTACTGGAAGTTTCTTATTTCTCTTATCTTTGTTCTGGTCCCCTGTGAAAAACTGTCTTCTTCACTGTTAGAACAAATATTTTGAATAGTAGAAAATGAATCTAAAGGTCACCTTAAAAATAAATATTAAAAGATAGTCAGCTAAACCTTATGACAGCTTTATACAGTATGAGTACATTTTTATATTCATTATGTTATGACTTAGTCTTCAAGAAGCTTCTGGAAGGCAATATGATTATACTGACAGATGCTAATTTTTGATCTTTTCAAAACATATGTAAGGTATGGAGGCAATATTGGATGCATCAGCTATAAGTAACATGCTTTTAATTATGTGCTATTACTCCAGGAGGTCTTCTAAACATGGAGAATCCCTGTAGTTTTTATCACTGTTTATGACATACTATTTGGTTAATTTTCTCTACAGTAAAGCAATGGTCTGGGAATTCAAACTGTCATTGGGCTTTCTACTCAGCTCCACTGTTAACGCACTGTGAGATCTTTAGTAGGCACTTTATCAGTCATTCTCTGTACTGAGGTCAAATAAATAATTTATAAGTTTCGCTACCCTACCATACTGAGATAACAGTTTAACTGGTGTACATGATATATTTTAAATATGGACATTTCTGGAGAAACCTGGTGCAAAGAAAAGTAATCGGTGACAATATTGTCAATATTTCACTTAAAACTAACTGCAAGAGATCAATATGATACAGTGAAGTACTGTAATGCTAAACTCCTTTTTATTTTTATTGGAGAGTCCTTCCTGATTGGAATTTTTTGGATGAACTTATTAAATGAACATACACATCCACCAAGAAGTTAGTTTATCACAGTGAATTTCTAGTTAAAATTAATGCTGTTCTAATGATTCATCTGCATTGTGAACATGTGGGAATTCACTATATTAATAAATACACGAATGATGTCAACATTCAGTTCTTATTGGCACTTCTTCATTTCTCTGTTTCCAGGTCTCAGGTGTTAAATGCAGGCCTATGAAATGAAGGCTGCTTTGCCAGGGAGTTGTGAAATCCTCTAAATTTCTTAAAGGGGACACTTCAAAATGATGAGGAGTCCCTCCTGAGGGCAACTTTTAAGACCACTGCTCATCTCAGGTATGAAGTCATTAAAACATATTAACAGAGCATACAGTTGTGATTTATAAATGTTTAATTTAGATAAAAACTGTCAGTTTGACTTGAATTATAGCAGATGAACATTATATTTTTCTCTCAGAGGTACCCAGTGAGAACTGGCTAAGCTTCTTGTACAAATAATACGAGAGAGAGCTTGCATCAGTTTTTTGCTTACACAAGAGGAAGAGATGTAAGTGAGTAGAAGTGCTTTCCATCAGGTTACAAGATGGCTCAGTGGCATGGCTGGAATTTGACCCCATGCCTCCAGAGGGTTTGTGCTGAGTCCATACATGCAGCTCCCACCTAAGCGGGTGCAGATGCTGGGGCAAAATTGCTTGATGGGCAAACACTTGGAACACAGATGAACAGGGATGAAAGCACAGTGTGCTACCTCAGCAAAATTTTGTGCACACAGAGCACAACTTCTCACAAGTCAAGTGTAGCTTGGTTGTCTTCAGACAGTAAATACCATGATGAATTTCATCTCAAGACTCCAAGATAAGTTTTCTGCCAACTTCAGCCATACTGCACAAACATGTTTTTATGAATCGGTACCTTCACATTGCAGGTAGGAAAATTATTTTTTCTCCATTAAGCAGCAGTGTGGGCCCTAGTTTTCCATGTTGCTTTTATAACTTGTTTGACACCTGTGTCTGAACCAGTGTTTTACACAAATGTTCAGTAACCTGTATATATGTATTCAGTGTAAAATTCTGAATACAATTCTGTACAAGTCTGAACAATTCTTAAAACATCGCATACTCTTTCTCCTCTTTTGGGCAAAGTCAGAAAATGAGATCAAGCCCATATATGGCTACTCAACAACGGAATAACATTTAGCAAATAAAATGAAGTCACATTTTTCTCTCTTTTCTTAAGGCATATGAATTCCATTTAGATTTTTTCTCTTATGCCTTTGTATTGTCAGATTTTAACTAAGTCTCTGAAAATCATCATGGTGTTATAACAACTATGGATAAAACTATTCAAACCATGAACTTGAACAGCTTTTAATTTTGCTCTTCATTATTTTATAATACAGACTAGATTCAACAAACAATTTGTAATGTGAATATTATGTGAACAGTTATTTTGGCGACGAGTTGCAAAGAAGAAAAGACATTGCAAAGGTATTATTTGAAGAAAATTATAAAAAGTTGAAACCTAAGCTTAAATTATGTGCAAAAAAAAATAAAATGTGTAAAAGTTACCTTTGTAAAATTCTATGTGACTGGAGAAAAAATGTCATTTAAAAAAAAAATATTACCATCTTTTCTTTTGCCTTAGGTGGAGACAATTGCTGTATTAAAAAATACATCAATTAAATAAATAATAGTGCTGAAGAAAGACAACATTGTCTTAAACTTCTAGACATGATAGAGCACTGAAAAAAATAATTAAGTGCAAGACTTCCACAAGAGTATGCAGAACACAGACAGGAAATCAGTAGACAACTGTGTTTCTCAAGGTAATTTAAAAAGTCCTGCCCAATCACATATCAATCTACCAGTGATACAGTATATCTGTAAATGGAGCATTAATTGTTACAGAAGTCTATGACAGAGATAAAGATTTTGTTTCAGCCATCAGAATACCACGTTTGTTTCTTCATAACACAAGTACACACTGTATACACATGAATTCTCAGAAAACTGATTTCTTTGCTATGAATGCTCTGTTTTACAATAAAGGCTAAGTTTTGTTAGATAGATGAAAGAATAGTCCATAAGCCTATAAATCATGGAATCAGACCTGCAAAACATGGTGCTTGTGCACATACAGAGAATTAACCTGGCCTCATATAAATTTCTAGTGGGTATCGATGGGTAATATGAATCTCTGGTAACACATGTTATGTTTAGACAGGTTTTCCTCTTTAAACACATTGACTTCAGAATCTTACTGCATTATCTACCAAACCTATTTTAAAACAGACCTAATTTAAAAGAATAGCCTTTAGGAAGGAAATAGAAAGGAGGTGTCTTTGGAAGGAGGTCTGAATTCTTGGCTTCGTAGCAAAGAATTAATTTATTTTTTCAAATGCATCATTGTTTTTGAACACCTTATATCAAATGAAGGGTCTTCTACACTCTGTTGCCTAAGTTTATGGCTCGAGAAACCATCCCCAGGCTGTAACACAGTCCATATGGCTGGCTGTTTGAAGTGTGCTTAGTACTCCATTAGGGATTCTCGATTTGTACTTCTCAATCTGATTTCGATAAGATACAGGTTTCCTTTAGTGGCCTGACCTAGTGCAAACACATAATAGATTAATTCTATAATAAATTATGCTGGCAGTAAAGCTTTCTAGACCATTGTGCCTTCTAAGTAATATTTTTTTTTAATGTAGCCATATAAAGCTGAACCAATCTTTCATTTGTAAGTCACTTTATGTATATACATAACTACTTGAAACTTGGAAACATAATTTTGCACTGTGTGCATTACTTCTGAGTGTATTCCATTTTATTATATGTTTCTGGAGCTACTTACATTCTGAGGAACACTAAGAGCTTTCTGAAACAACATTATGCCTACAAATGTATTCAGCTGCTATTCAGGAAGCTCCAGCTGGTTTCTGATTTAATGGTGGCATAACTACAATATTTCTGTATGCAAAACTGCATTTACATGAAGTCCATTATTACTTTCTAGTTTTATGTATTGTATATGTATGATACTATTATTTTCAAACACTAAGGTTGTTTGGGGGGTTTATTATCTGCTTAGGACTTTATATAGTGCTGCTGCCATTTCTAAATCCTGTTGGTACAGAAGTAGTAAAGAAAGTTATTTTAGGCATTGCTGTTAGTTAAAGTTGAGGACCCCAATTTGCTAACCATTTGGCAAAACCAAAGCCAAGATCTTACACATTAAATATATAAAAAAAAAAAAACCCAAACAAACAAAACCCAATCAACCAACCAAAGAAAAAAACCAAAAAGACAGACATGAGTTTAAAAATGAGGATGTAAAAAAATCTAGACACAAAATCCATCATCAAGGCTGGCAGCCATCTGAGAAGCAAATATTATTTAAGAATAGTTTGTATTTTAAAGGACAGTACCAAGTATACCAGTGCAGAGCCTTCTAATTATTTCTAGGGTGTGGCCATAAGCAGAAGGGACAGCATGGGAGAAAAGCATTGCAGTGCTTTTATATATGATTGTAAGCTGTTTTCAAAGACTGCTCATCTGGTAATTTCTATCCCCTTTCCTTTTCAGGTTCATGATCTTAGTTGTATCCCTCTTAGAGATATCCAGTCCCATCTCCTTCACCTCAGGCCTTTTCATACCTAAGACAGAAAGAAAAAAATGTGACAGTGTCAAAAGGTTGACTTAACCAAAAGAAACATACAAAATATGCAACAAGACAATTTTGTGTTCTTTTTTCTGTTTCTTTATGGTCACATAACCTGTGAAAGTGTGAAGATACACCTATGTAGGTGCAACTGGGTAAGCCTGTTACTCAAAAAATGTTTAAAGAACACTGATCATGAAAATAAACATCCTACTGAACTATACTGTGGTCTGAGGAGCAAGAAAGTATTCTACATAGTTATCTGACTGATTCATCATCTGTCTCCCGACGTTACAGAGACTCATCTATACTTTATAGGAAAGGATAAAAGAAAAGGAAAAATCATGAAGTGAATGAAGAGGAAAAAAATCCCTTTTGGATCTAGTGGAAAGACACAGAAAATGCAGGTGTAGAAGAAGCTGAGATGGAGTATGAAGGGAAATGAAAAAAGGTCTGAACTATGGGCGGAATACTTCAGGTGCAGATAGCATGAAATTTCAGGCACCCAGTAAGCAAGAAGAAGTAAGGATAAAAAAAGAAAGACAAATAAATAAATTAAAAAAAAAAAATAAAATCTCTCAGAGGAGAACAAGGATACAGCAGAATAAATGGGAAAAGATGCAACATTGTACATATTTTAGATTATTTATGATCAGCATGAGAGTGGAGAATTTGCTGAAATGCAAGTAAGCTTTCTTAGAGACAAATAAAATTACACAAATCCAAGTACATAACTTTCCAGTTTCCAAAAGAAAATGCATAAAGAGAAGTAGAATGATGCTATATTAAAGACAATTAGCATTTTAATTCAACCTTAATGCCAAGATCAAGTTAATCTCTTTATAATCAACTGAAATTATCTTTTCCCCAGATGGAAGTGATTTTTGTGTACCACACAATGGTTTTCAGAGAAGTTTTAATATTCTCATTAAACAATATGTTTCTTATTTGATCCTAAAACAAAGCCTCAGTCATAATTGTAAACAAAAGGATCCTGGCTGGTAGTAATAGGGAAGGATTTTTGTATATCATTTAGTAAATCCGGGCAGGTAAAAGAATACAGGGAACATTTATTGCCAAATCCTGATCTTGCAAAATGTCATTTTGTTCCAGTGTAACCCCAATCAACTCATGGTATATATTCGAGCACGATGTTTTGTGTAGTTGCAATAAAAATGCTTCCATAACATTTTCCTTTTTTTTTTTTTTTTTATTCAGTTTCCACTATCTGAAAAAATTACTCTGAAAATGCTACTACATGTAGATATAGTTATCTGTCAGATATAAATTACTTGCATTGTTTAATTTTAATTAATTTACTTTTCAAGGTAACTAAATTGATAATCTTTCTAGGTTTCATATGTTTAGATAAATAATTCTAGACTCTTGCAGAATTGTCTGACGATTCAACAAATATGTAGGCAATTGACTACCTGTGAAAAGCCACATTTCTTTCCTTCATCCTCCCGATTCTCAGACTTGTTCATAACCATTCTTTGTGAGATGACTTTGTATTGTGCTTGGAAAGTCATTAAGTGAGGGGAAAGAATAGTCTTTTGAACAGGATGGTTAAAAATAGAAAATTTTGGTACGGTGATTTTTTAATGCCAGATTTTGAGATGGAAAAAGGACTTTCAAAAATCCAATTTTATCTTCTTGAAAGCATAAAGTGAAAGAAACACCATTACAGACTTTTAACTAAAATAAAGGTCAATATAAGTATGTGGGGTACTTAAACTCGGTGCTAGTTGAGGATTTCAACCACTGTAAACAGCTCAAAATTATCATTACAAGACACTTCCTGACTCCGTATGTGAGACAGAAGAGTTTGTTAAATAATATTCATCTCCTGCATACAAGTTAAAAAATTCTATATATATAGAAGACAACAGCATGATTAAATACCCCCTAAAATGAGCACCTAGTGAAGTTATAAAACAGTGTATTAGCTATTCAAACACTCAAAAGGGAGGGGAGCAAATTTCTTCACTGATCCTATTAGAAATCTGAGGCAGCGAAGGCAGCTGTCCCAAAGGTTCTTATCATGGACCAGTTGTATCAGACAGGACATAAAACTGTTGCTATAATTCCAGACCAGTATCATCTAGAGGGAAGGAAAAATTATTATGCATACTTGAGTTACATGTTTGTTCCCATATTTTCAGTCCTATGCAGATAGAAGGGGTTTCAACATAAATAAGTGCATTTGCAGTTCAAAGAGGTCCTAAACTCAAAGCCCTTTATAGTTCATATATGTTGTCAAAATTGAAATATTGTTTTATTTCTTGTTTAAATTTGGATTCACAAATACATTTTAATTGAACAAAGCCTTCTACTGAGAACTTATTTCCAGTAAGAAATTCCAGGTAATCATTTGGCACAGATATTTAGGCATAAAAATTTGAGTTGCTTAAAGCTTCTTGCCATATTGGTTCCTTCTGCCTTTTATTATATTCATTAGCATGTAAGTTTTGCACAAGTTTTTCAGGAATTTTCTTCCTTCCTCACAGAGAAGTATATTCTAAGAGTTTCCAAAGCAAAAGAATTTTTATTATCTAAATATCAGAAGAGTCTTCAGAGAATGTATCTGCAAGTTAAAACATTTTTGAGGACCTTTGTTCTCTGAAGCTTTTCTGTTTAGAAAGGATTTGGATGCACAACCAGTTCTTCCTGGGATCTTTGTAGGGCCAAGCCCTCTGACTGTAACTACCATCTGTGTTCTGCATTCCTCACCCACCCCTCCCTGAACAATGCAGGAAAATTATGTGAGAGACAAATTTTGAGATGTAACTCTCATTATGGATCAAGCTTTAAAACTCTGATCTCTCAATTGGCTCCAAACCAAGTCAAAAATAGATTCACTAATAAGAAATAGGGAATGTCTTAGAAAGCCAAAGTAATTATAGTGACTTTTCTGAGTATACTGCTGGGTATAGCAATGTCACAGAGGACAGTACATCTTCTAGCTGTTGACTGAGTAAATGAGTACAAAAATGGCTTCATATTCCCTGAGTTTCCTTAGACAAGGAAATTAAAATTAATTATAGTTTCTTCACATTTTTTTCATATTTCTTATCGTGATGAGAGAAAATCTGCTAGTAATTACAATTTTGAACAGAATAAATATGTCCCTTCTTAATGCCTTAAATTATACATATCTGTGGGAATAACAGAGCACACAGCAGGTTAGAACCATTTCTTTTCCTGAGGACCATAAGATGGTTTTCATAATGCCTCCAAATCCATAGCAGGGGCTGATCTCTTTTAATCTAAATTTCCCATAAGGCTGTAATTATCAGAATACAAAAAATAAAATCTTAATAGAATTACAAGTGATGTCTGGGCTGTAATATGTATCACAGTTTGAAACAAAAGTTATTTTGATGACTTATGAGAAGGTCGTTTGATAAGTTCATTCTTTCTGTGAAAGATCAAATACCTGTCTGGGTGTGACAACATATTTGGAAATAGATAATTTTTTTTGATACAGCTTCAGAAACTTGGAAACATATTTTTGATGACTGATTCTGAATGTATACAGTTATTGTATGGATGTTATGTATTGTTAAATCCAGTAAAGTTTAAAGCTAAAACACAGAAACATTTAAGTAGAGGGGGAATCCCCATGTACTCAAAAACATGGTCTCAGGTAAGGTTATTAAATTGATTTGCTTGATAATTAGCATAAACTTTATCCATGTGTTTACACTAAGCTGTGTTGAAATGAGAAGCTTTCCTGAACTCATTGATATGATATTATCATTTTTTGATTGACCAAAATTTTGGTTTGCTTTATATCTGAGCTGAAATCAGTAGAAAGACTGCAGGCTTAAGAATTTTTGATGGCAGAGTTTATTTTGTTCTGGTGTTTTCCAAACTGCAATTGACATCATCAGGTAACAATGAAAGAAATCTGGAAAATTACTTGTGTGTTTTGGAAATTATTTTCACAACCTAGCTGGAGTTTTGATTTCTTTGATTAAAAAAAAAAATATCTGAGCAGAACTATTTAGTATATGCTTTTCAAGGAAGGGCTGAAAAGTGAACATTATAAAAAAGTGAATGTTGTGAAGAGTACATTTAGAGAAAATTAATAGAACTGGTAGTGTAGACTAACATCTCCCTGCTCAATCAATAGTATCCAGTGGCCTGCCTAGAGGAATGCTAAGTTAAAATGGCAGTGATTGACTTCAGTAGCAGGTATGGGTTCTATGTACTTTTTCAAAATTAAGATCGCAGGCTCTTTGATCTAGGGCTGAATCTTTAAATTTAACCTAGGTATCTCAAAGACAAAGAGAAGCATACTGTAGAGCTATTTCTGTCTTCTATTCAGATAATCCTGTCCTTGATTAGCTTCACCACACAGTCACAGAAGGAAGTCACACGTAAAAATATGCAGAATCCTGTGGATCCTGTTCCTAATCTAACCAGAAAAAGATTATAAATCCATCTATGCCAGTACCTATATCTTCGATTATGGCTAATGCATACCTAGGGGAGATTATAGTAACTTGGAAAATATATGTTAGCATTTCTCTAAAACAATCACACAACTTTGAACAGCTTCTTTATCCAGCAATTATATTTTGAGGTGAAAACCCCTTGTATATCTGTTTTAATGCAATGGACAATGACTCCAAAATTTCCTTGTCCCTTTCACTCACAAGTTATATAAATTTCTATAATTCCATTTTAACATGAGCTAGCAATGTCTACTTGCAATCCAGAAAGCCAACTATACCCTGGGCTCAAATGAAGTGTGGCCAGCAGACCAAGAGAGGTGATTCTTCCCTTCTGCTCCTCCCTGATGAGACTCCACCTGGAGTACTTTGTCCAGTTCTGGAGCCCCCAGCACAAGAAGGACACAGAGCTGTTGGAGCGAGTCCAGAGAAGGGTTGGATCACTTCTCCTATGAGAACAGGCTGAGAAAGTTGGGATTGTTCAGCCTGGAAAAGAGAAGGCTTCCAGGAGACTTTATGGCCATCTTCCAGTACCTGAGGAGCCTGTAGGAAAGCTGGAGAGGGGCTTTTTACAAGGGCCCAGAGTGATAGAAAAGGGATAAAGGTTTTAAGCTGGAAGGGGGTAGATTTCGGTTAGACATTAGGAAGAAATTCTTTAGTGTGAGAGTGGTGAGACTCTGGCAGAGGTTGCCCACAGAGGCTGTGGATGACTCATGCCTGGGGTTTTGAAGAACCCAGCCTAGTGGAAGGTCTCTGTCATGCAGGAAGGTTGGAAGTAGATGATTTTTGAGGTTCCTTCCAATCAAAATATATCAAAATATATGATAATTTCTATGTTGGGTGGTTTTTTTACATAATTTTTAAAAATTAGTTCTTCTTTCTACTGAACCTTCTCCATAATCTTTCCAGTTTTTCTTTCCTTCCAAAAGGAGAAGGGAACGTGAGCATCATGCTCATATCCAGGATTTCTCTCAGCTTTATTCTCTATCCCTTTGCTAATATTTTGGACACTTTTTTGATCTAAATGTGATCATTGAGACCATATTTTCATAGAAATAAATATCATAGCTCTAAGATCATCTTATCCATAGGGAAAAGAGACCATTACTTTATTAACAAGGTCAGAATGTTTTTTCTCTTGTGCACCACTAAAGAATTAGTGCATCCATCTGCAATGAATTTTGTCTGCCATTCTAATGTTCATTCACTTTCTCTAGTAAGGGTCTCTTGCAGTTCTGCTCCACAGACATTTGTCTTTACTGCCTTGAATAATTTAGTACCATCAGTAAACTTTATCATATCAGTATTCACTCCTTTTAGACATAGTTTCTGAATATATAATAACAACATATGAAGACATACAAATTATATAACAATCCACTTGTAATTTCTTTCAATATGAAAACTGATCATTCACTCTGTTCTGTATTTTAATTAATTACATAGCTATGTGAGATTCTTCCATTTTATACTAATTTACCTTTCTATATTTGCTAAGCTTTGTTCAAACACTTTTTTTAAGCTTTTAAATCCATATGAGACACTGAGCAAATAGGTTTTGCTGTTGCTATTTATAATTGCCAACCAAAAGGCAAACTTTGTCAACTCATCAAAGAAATTGTATAAAAAAATTTTTTGTTGCCTGCCAAAATCTTTTTTAAAATCTGACTTGCATAAATCTCCTGATAACTAGATCCTGAAAACGAGAAAGAAGCATCTAAACTAACAGAGACAAGAGAATTTGCCAAAAGTGTAGCCTCTCAAGTCTTTATAAGGAGATTAAGGAGGTTCTGGAAAGGTCATCAAAGTCAACAATGAGTCAACAACAAAAGAGTGACTTAAAGAATGCTGTAAAGCATAAGAACTTGTAAGAAATTACTCTCAGCCAGTGAAAAAGAATTTTTGAGGACAGGCAAAATACATTCAGTGGGACAAGCAAAGACCAGAATTACACTGATGAAATAAAATTTAAAAATGTACTTGTGGGAATGTGGTAAAGGAAGTTGTTAAGTACATAAGAAGGACAAGGAGTTGGCATTAGACAATAAAAAAGAGTGGGTTGAAGAAAATAAATATGCAACTGGGTAAATTATTAGGGAATAATTTATTATCTGGAAGGGCAATCAACTCTGCAACATTTAAGGTACTTAAACAACCAGAGAAGAAAGAAAAGCAATAACTGGAAATATTTGGAATCAATTATGCAGCTAAGCAGAGAGTTGATAATGAAGTAATTTAGGAAAAAAATAGAACTTTAGGTGTAAGAAATTGCTGTTTCTGAGTGGGCTGTTGCTGATACTGGAATCCAAAAGGAGTAAGAAACTGACCAGGTAATAGTCTCTAAAGGAAAGACCTCAATACATGGGAACTAAGCCCTTAATGCTGCACATCCCTACAGCCCTACAGTCCCAGAAGAGGGCAGTGGTGCTCCATGGACACAATAAAATTATGGTGGACAAGGATTTTAATGACTCTGGTCTGGTGCTTTTTCAAAATGAGTACTTGCTTACATAGGGCTAAAGTAGAAAATCAGGGCTCGGCAGAGCTGTGTTTGAGCTTTGGTTCCCATGGAGTTGTAGGGGTCTCCTCTACTACAGGAGTGAAAATATTTAAGCCTTCTGTCCTCCAATGTGTCTTTTATTGTTGGAGAGTAGCATTTTCTTTGAAATACCATGAGCATTGAGATTCTATACCACAGTAGTTCTTATCTCATTTTTTCTTGTTCTTGTCTAAAAAGACTTGATATGAAATGACTTGCATCATTTGGCCTTCACAGAAGAAATGGTTCACTGAGATTCCTGGGGTCCCATTATAAGTTATAGTAGCTGTAATTTCTGTCACTTTATGGAGCAGTCCATTTGTGTCTGCTCCAGTTCCTAATGGTACCAGCCAGTCTGTAATTTGATCCTAATCTATTACATTTAAGTCATTTGATTCTTCTTTTTGAAGATTGTTGGGTGCAGAGATACCCATAAGGAAACAATGTAACTTTTCCGTATACCACATATGTTATATGTCTGGTGAAATGTACTGCACACATTTGAAAAAGCGACAGTATTACAAAACTGACAACTTTTCATGACCTTTTGTATTATAATGTATTTTAAGCATATGGTAGGATTCTGTTCTTCTCATGGATGTGGCAGATACTGTATGAATATTTCATGAATTGTATGTGCGTGTGAAAAAAAAATTTGTTTAAAAACCAAGAGAATCAACACACATTAGTCTTTCACATTTGAAGTGGGAAAATAGCTACTGATTAAATATATTACAATTAATATTTATGGACAAACAGTGAACATTTATTGAGAAGCAGTGAACATCAAAAAGTAAAACACTGAAACCAAATCATCATGCAATAGAATTCTTTACTTTTTTCTTCTAGATTTTGCTATTAACCATAACATGTCATATTTTGTTATTTTTTTTCATTTCTCTTTCTTTTGTATTTGTTTATTCAAAATACAAGCTCTTTACATCTTCTGACTTTTCTTTTATATTCCTTGCAGAAGAGTATTACCACTTGTGTTGATTAACCTGAGGAATTAATTTTGGGGGGCAATATTAAATTAGTAACTTCATTACAGAAAGGAACTGGATTAAAGGATCAAAAAAAAAAAAAAAAAAAAGTAATAAAATCCATAACAAAAAGGAAAAAACTCCATACTCCATCCTTTAAAGACCTACATGGTAAAAAGTTCTTGCTCAGATTTGAGCTGTTCTCCCAAAGCATGTGTCTCAAGACAATCAAGGAGGTACAACAACTTCAGATTACCTAGAGAAAAATCACTGGTCAACAGTGAATTTGTCTTCAGTAAATTACTGTCTCAGAATGGCATAATGTATCTATGATGGTTGTTAGTTTTATGTGAAGAATAACTACAAATTTATAGCTGTCATTGACGAAAAGTATGCTTTTAGAGGACATAACAATGAAGACATTTGGATAGGTGGCTTGAAAAAAAGCTTATAGATTTAATGAAAAGTCCTGTCACACAGGAGGCACAGCAGTGCTTTGACACTGGTGTACACTCAGACTCAGGAGCATCACCCAAGATATGTGGAAAGCTTTATCAGTCAAGGGGTGACTTTGCCTGAACTGTTCTTAGGCACCACAGTATTTTTTCTCTTTTCCACAGAAAGACTACTTGTTCAATTTAAGATGAAAATAAGGTCCCAGTTCATTACATCTATATTGATAAATACAAGAACAAGAATATATAAATATGTATGTGGATGTATGAATACATATAAATATATAAAGATTAGTCTATATATGTTGTGATGTGGTCTTCCAGTACTCCTAACAACCATGCTGATGGGACTACAGTAAATGAGCTTCCCATCATTTCTTCCCCCCTAACCCACTTGAATTTCTGTTTTGCTGGATTGTGATATGCCTCCATACACTGATACAGTAAATATTATCTTCCCTGGTGGAATCAGTGGAAGGTCATTAGACAGGGAATGGTTACAGGGCTGTCACATATAGTATGGAAGAGGATGAAGGAACTGCATTTATGCAACTTAGGAAAGAGTAGGCTAGTGGGGGAGATCTATTTGTTGAGTTCATTACCAATATCAAAAGCCTACTTGAGTTCAGTCAGTGGATGTGACATGTGCCTCTTTAGAGGAATCCAGAATTCAACTGGATGAGGGTAGGAGTCACCTGATTTCCCTGAGATTTTTAGCTCTGTTTTGGGGGGCTCAGACACAATGACTCCCAGAGGTTCTTTGAGCCCAAATCACATCGCTGTACTGTGGCTATGTGATGTAATGTCTCTAAGCAAAAAAAAAATTGGTTTTTTTGTGTTATCTACCCCAGTGCTTGAAAGCATGTTGATGGAAGCATAGGTAAACTGTTGTAGACATTAAGAGAGCAAGATATAAAATGGTTAAATGTGGTCTTCACATTAGGTGGAATTTTCTCTAAAGATAATAATTAAAAAGTGTAAAAACAAGTAGTAGTAGTTTCAAAGCTTAACAATACATTAACTGTTGATAACAGAAAAAAACACTCATAGTCTAAGAGGTGTAGTTATTGATTCCAGATGGGTTTTTTTCAAGTTCTCAACACCTGAAACATTTTAAGTGCAAATAACATTCGACAGCCCATGTTTTGCTATAAAATGTCTAAAAACCTTGAAAACTCCAGTCGTTTCTCAGTGTTTACAAATGATGAACCTTTGAACACATTACATTTTTATGTTCATTCTTGTACCTCCAGTGCCTCTAGCTTGTGTGCTTTTTCAGGAAACATCTGCCTTGTTTGGAAATTCTAAAATAGAAGACATAAATTATACTCCTTGAAAACTTCTGCTTTTTAAAAAGTATTTTACTTGTTTTAACTCCTATAGTATAAATGGGTGCTACCTTTTATCTTGCCAATTTGGTGCATCTTTTCAAAGAGCAAGATGACCTCTGCTACTGTAATTAGATGTAAATCGCATTGATAATTCCTTTGGAATTTATTTTATACTTGTAATTGCAATATAGCTTCTGGTAGCTTTATGTTCTTTGTGACTAGCCTTTCACTTGAGCTTCTGTGTTATGTCAGTCTTTTATTTTTGCAAGTTTAATCAGTATTCCATTACTATTTTAATTACTGTAGTACAGTAGGCGTGTGCCAGAGACTGTAGATCAGGCTTGTTAATAATGGTTCTCAGTGACTATCCACATCGAATGCATGTTTTCTGCAGAGAATGTTTGCATAGTTATTTTAATTTTGCAACGTGTCTAATTCTATATTCTTCAAGACTATATTTTGAGCATTATTTTGTTGGGATTTTAAATTCTTATGCTGAATATCATGGATTCTTAATGAAATATATTAATAGATGAAGAAAGTGTGTAAGATCTCAGAAAACTGAGAAGGGTTTGTAGAGATCTTGCAATGTCATGCACACCTCTAAGAAGTACTTGGAAATGACAATCTGAAAGAAACCATACCTGCAAAGTAGTCACAAAACTTAGTAATACTGGTAGGGTAATACATATAGTACAACCATGGAGTGAAAAAGAAAGAGATAAATGCCCTGGCCATAGATTCCTGATTTTCTTACCCACAAAACATCATAGGGATTGGGAGGTTGCAGAAAACTGGCACAGGTAAAACTACAGAAGTACATAGGTTGATTTGCTGAGACCTTGTCTAATTCATCACGGAGAGGTTAAGAAGGGCATAGTTTTCATTTCCTCAGGAGTAAAATGGAAAAACACAATCAGGGAAGACCTTTAAGGTAATTGCAAGCATAACATTGAAGGCTTTCCATTCTGAAAGTACTTGTAAACATGAGAAATTTTATTCCTGCAAGCAACTTTTAACATACCATAAAGTGTGCAGTTGTTTACATCCACGTGCAGTTCCACAGTTGACTATGCAGTTATCTTCTCTGTTAAATTTTGCTCCTTACTTTTGACCAGGATTGTGTGTGTGTGTTGATGCCTGATTGTATTTCAATATGTCTATTGTGTGAACTGTTCATCTTAATCTGCTTTGAATATAAAAAGTGATTCTTAAAAAAATATTTAATATCTACTAATTGTATCCTTATCTTATTAGTTTTAGGATTTAACAAGTTAAAAGCCGAACTATAAGCTGACTTTAAAAAGTTAGGAAGCAGGTTTTACCTCTCATTTGATGTTTCTCACATTCAGAACTGTGTATTTAGAATGCCATCACCTGAGGCAGAGGGATATACTGGAGGGAAGTAGTCTGCAAAGAAAGAAGCAGAAGCACAAACTTCTTTAAAAATATAGATCTTATCAAATGGCTGAAAAGTTCTCATAAAATATTTCTAAATTTAAGTTATTTAAGTGGAACAGTGATTAAAATAATTGACAACAAAATAGCTGGCACACAAATGTCTTTCAATGACTTTCACAGACTGAGGTACTGAGGAAAGAAGTATTTGGGGAATAACTTCAGAAAAATCCTCCCTAACCTGCTTAGGCGTATGAAAAATTTGTCTATCTTGATCTGAACATCTAAATGCTTATCCCATCTGGTTGTCAATTAGGGCACATCCCAGCACCTAAATCAGTGCAGAAGCTCAGTCTTCTCAGTGAAGTTTGAGTGACCCATGGGAGTTACACACCCACCCCTCACTGCAGGAATGAGCACAGAGTAACTACTCTAATGCACACTCATACCTCAGCTTCCTTTAGACTAACTTTTCAATGCAAACTTGCAAATTCCTTGCTACCCCTTTCTCATTAAGGGTGGTGAGCGTGAAGAGAATCATGGCATGAACATCCCTTTTATCATCTATTTTCAGAACGTGCATGGGACTTAAGTTATGTGGTCCTTTAATTGGATTTTTTTAAATTTATTTTAACTCATTTTATCATAAATCAAATACAATGAACAATCACGGCACTAAAATAAAAATTGTTAAAACAATTTTCAATTTTGTGTGCAAATCATTGTTAAGAATATGAATAGTTTAGACATGGGAACATTGGAAATATAGGGTGAGTAGAATCTCAACTATGTGGCAGCAAGAAGACAAATGTTATATACAGTTATATCCTTTAACTGTATCTTTACATCCACTATTCTCTTGTATTTTTCTCTGCTTGGAATGTCCTGGTAATGCTTCTGAAGGGTTATAATTAGCACATAAAGGCCTGCAAAGACTTTTCTCAGTGAGTTAAGGTTGGACTGAAGATTAAATTAAAACAGAGCTGTATACTTGAGGAGCTTCGGGCAGTTTTCTATCTCTATATGAATGAAGATTTTGGACAGAATAAATGAACTACAATTGGTTTTCACTATTCTATTTTTTTAAAGTAAAATCTCTGTATTTTTTTTTTACATACTGAGTTTTTAAATAATAAGTTCAAAAGATGACTGGCTTTCTTGGGATGTTTTGCCTGTGTTTTTCCATTAGATAATGGTAAAATTTAACACATTGAGTGAAAGTTAACTATCATAAGAAATTTAATGTTTCGTACTTCATTTATCATTATATGAATGCTCATGCCTTGTCCATCACCTTTTATCACACAATATCCTTAAAATGTTTTAATCTTGTTTTAAAGGTTGAATCAATGTATGGCATTTGAAGAGTGAATTATTGGTCTATGCCTCAAAAGTATCCTACAGTCCCCAAAAAGCACCAGGCAGTTACAACACATAAGGGCAGTTCATGATCAGGGATATTGAGTACCCAAAAACAAATGTAGTATCAAACCACTGTAGTGGAACTTTGAAATTCCAGAGAGTGATTGAAGATCTTGGCAGGTGTCATTTACTGTGCATTCACCTTGAAGTTTCCCTGGCTAAACATGTGGTTACTCTACTAGCAAGTGTCACTGCCAGGGCAGACAAATGTTCTGTCTTTCTAGTTCACTCAGTGTATACATCCAAATGTATATTTGCCCCCTTGGGTGAAAGTTGGTGCTATTATCCATCTGTCCTGTATTTTCCCCTTGACCTCTCTTGCTCACTTCCTGATTTGATGGGATAGTTTAACTACCTGTGCAATTTTCTTCTGTCAGTCTTAAAAATCTTGTGTGCACTTTCTGAATTCAGGAAAGCAAGAAACTGGTATCAGCCCTATTAGATGATAAACAGTTCTGCAATTCATGTCATGTCCCTCATGAAGCATAAAGGACTATGATTTTGAATTTCTATATACCTGACTTCAAAAAGTGCATAGTAGTAATAGTTATAAAAATAAAATCTATAGCTACACATAGCAATATGTTTAAAGAATATTGCCAACATTTGAAGAAAGAAAGCACACTAATAGAGATGGTATGCTGTTCTTTGTTAAAGTTACACCAGTTGTGTAAGTTCTTTAACTCACGATATTACATTATTCTTTTTTGAAGACCACAGTATAAAGAGCTATTGCTCATGTGAGACCTGCCCTTATTTCCTTTTTCTGTGCAGGACTTCAGTGGATCTGTTATTATCACCATTTCCTATCGAACTGTCATGACGAAGTTGGAGAGATACCATCCAGGATGCAGGTGTTGGGGTCAAAGAGGAGAGAAGGAAGTTCAAAGGCATTCCCTCCCACAACTCCTGATGCTGTAATACCAGCACACTATGACACAGGAAATCTCTGAAACACCCATGCAAGGGTGTACTCACCGAGTGAAATATTTAGAAGTATTTCATAGCAGCTGAAATTTAAAAATGGAATATATTTTATACATTGATTACAGAAAGGAAACCATTGGTTCAGATTTACTTGGAAGGCATGCTCAATTTTACAAGAGTCCTATACTTTGTAGTCTATAAGATAGACATTAACTTCAAATTCTAATAAAAGGTGTTGGTCAATAAACTTGTTATCCTGACTTTTTTTCTGATTGCATATAATTGCTGGAAAATTTAAAACTGAGTATGCTGCTGCTGTTATCAAGAAAGCTAAAGTTTTTAAGCTCACCTCGGTTATAGAGGGTTGAAATTGATTCTTCCCAACTCTCCTCCCTGGAGACATACATAAATTGTGCAATCTTAACAAGATTTGCTAAGATTTCTGTATTTGTCATTAAGCAATACTGTGAAACAATTGCCATGCTGTTCTTCAGTGGTGTTCAGCTACCACTCATAAGCAAGCAAGCAGGCAGCTTCTCTATTCACATCAGTAGGTGATCTGTATAAAGAAGGCTTGCTTTATACTGTTTGGAATGCAGTGCAATAGAAATGTAATGCATTACTGAGATATCAATTTAAATATAAGCCATTATATCATCTAATAATAGCTATTTAAGCCATAGGCACTGGTGATAATATTAGCAAGTGAGTAGTAACTTGAAATTAATGTGAAAACAGAACAAATAAATAAATTAATTAAAAATAAAATAAAATAAAATAAAATAAAATAAAATAAAATAAAATAAAATAAAACAAGTGTCTGCCATATACAGCTAACTTTTGAGTAACTAATATCTTAAAGATACTGAGCCAAATGGGAAGGTTTTGCCTTCCTTGATCTGTAATATTCATTAAAACAAACAAACAAGAAAACCCATAGCAAACAAAACCACTACTGTCTGCAACATAGCAAGAAAAATCGGATGAAGTCTTTAAATATCGTAATACAGAGGCAGAATTACTACACTTTGCTAGAACTCTATGGCTAGTACTGCTTTCTCAAGGTATTTGTGCGTGTGCATTATAATCAGCTATGGGATTGGGCATTTTATGTTCAATTTCCAGAGCACCGTCTTAATGACCATTGCACAGCACTGTTGGCTTTCCCTAAATGTTCCCTGGAGTAACCTTTCACTTATAAGGATCATTTTAAATGTAACCTTCTGTAACACTTTTCTTGTGATCCTCAACCTCTACAAAGAGGTTACGTTTTAAAAACAGGTGGCCACCTGTTAAGAGCTAATGATGCCTAAAGAAAGTCTGTTATGTCAGGATATTCTCTTAGGAAAGGTGATAAAAAAGGCAGAAATCTTTCAAGCTGGAGAAGCATTAACTTTAACCTAATAAGGACTCCACCCTTATAAATGATACTTCAAAGGCAGGCATAATCCTCTTGAAAGAATTGGGTGAGGGTAAGAACAGGGAGGTTCTGGCATAATAATTGCAAATGGGCAATTTTCTGTGCAAGTTTTACACTCCTATCTGGAAAAGAGATTTATTTAATCTTTCTTTTCCTCTAGAGAGTACTGGATAATAAAAATACCTATAGACACATTAAGATTTATTTGTTCAGTTATAGTATTGTACTTGGCATAAAACTTTGTCAGCAAAACAGAATGGGTAGCTTCCAAATCCACTTGAAAATTCTACCAGTCTGGTGATGCAGATATCCTTAAATGAACAGACAAGATAGACAGATTTACATCTGCAGAATTAAATGAAAGGGTAAAACATAAAGGTGAAAAAGCACTCACAATATTCTTGTTTCTCCTGTTTCAAGATTAACATGTTTTTTTTTTAAAGTATCAAATAGATATTTAGATAAAATCTGACTAAACTTGAAAGAAATGTAGGATAAATTATTTTGGACATATTTAAATTTAAGTATGAAATTAGTATATTTTAAGAGGAAAGAAGTGGATAGGGACAGATTGCTGAAGAACTAGGAGCCATAGTACTATAACTTTGACTTTAAAATGCATTTTTTCCTTTACTACTTTTCTCCTTTTCTCAATAACAAAATGGATAATTTAGATTCACAAAGAGAAAAAAGGGTGTATTTATGCCAACATATGTTTGACATCCTTATTTTTGTTTGGCACCTAAGAGAACCAGTATGTCTCATGGGATTCAAAGTTCAAAGTTAGGTGCCATTTTTATAATTACATACAGATGCATAAGTAGGATCATAGGAGGCAAATGAAGGGCTCTTTTACATAACAAGGTGCACTTGTCTGTATTTCTTACTAATCAGTTACAGAGATTGCCATTGTTCTAAGCTGAAATAGAAATTACAATGTCAAAGATTTCTTGGCTGGTAACCCTTGCAAAATATTTTTTTTTCACAGCAATCAGCAAAATAACATCCATCTATGTAAAGGGTTTCTTTTCTTTCTTGAAGAATTTGGGTCTGTATGTAGGACGCCTCCTTCTTTCATTTGTATTCATACTGCGTAAATCTTTCTTCTATTACAGTCCAAGTGATGTCAACAATGTAGTGAGGCAAATTAGATTATGATTGATAAATCCTTCTCCTCAAACTTCATGAGTACTTCAGAATATAAACATGAATATATATAGCAAATTTTAGCTTGTATGGAATACAGTTAGTGCAAAAAGCTTTCCTTTCTTCAATGACCTTCATTGTCATAGAACCTGAATGATTCTTCCAGCTCCACTTTTTTTTAGTTAATATCATATTCAGTTTCAAACATGGAAAACAAAGACAATACATATTGCATTAGTCTAATGTCTAGAAATTCCATCCTTTGAAGCTATAAGAGTTTGAGCAAATGCTTTCAATTGAAACATAATCATAACCATAATTACTTGGTTTTGGAAGTAAAGAACAGTAGCATTCTAAAATTACTTTCTACAATTACTCCTACTGAAACAAAAGCAAAGCTGTATTGTTAGAGAAACAGCAAATACAAATATTATTACTGTTTTTGATTAAAAATATCATATTTAAGCATGCCATTCTATCTTGAGTGCAGTACTGTTAGCTGGACCTAACTGTTAATCCTTAAATTAAAAGTTGTAAAATAATTTTTACATTGCAATATTTTGAACACTGAAGTGGTAAATTTTTTAAAGATCTTTTATAAGTAAATTATTTATTCAACAAGATTATAAAATATTTAATTGAATGAGTTTTGTGATTTCCATCTTTTTTCATCTAACTTAATTTAACAGCTGATTTTCTAGATATTTGTATGCCTTATTTCACCAAATTTAATCTGCTTTCTGTCAAGTAGAACAGAGTGTTTGAAAAGATCTGTACCCTCAGCATATGACCTTAGGTGTTCATTCTTCTCTTGAACTGTCACTGACAGAGGAAGTGAGGAGGCTGCATTCCCATCCTCTGCAGTGGGTATTGTCAAAATTGGCAGCTCCAGCAGAGGGAACACTACTTCTCATCTAAGCAAAAAATCAAATAGGAAAACCTTTAACATCAACATATTTTCTGAAAATGTGTTTAACCGTAATGCTATGCATACATGTATAAGAAAAATAAAATACATAATGCAGAATACAAATAAAAAGGCAAACCTTGAATCTTTCAGCTAAAATGGTTGTTGAAAATAAAATAGGTTTTATCTCCACCTTATCTAAAAATCCCTCATGAACTGCAGAATTCTTACATAAGTAGTGCATTACATTTTTCTCTGAAGTTAGTGGAAACTATTCTGTCTAATTAGTGGAACTAGCAATTCAGTAATATAAATCTCTGAAAGAACATCAGCAATAACTGAATGAATGTGAATTTCTGATCCCGGTTCAGAAAATGAATGCTACTTGTGGTAAATATTTTTTTTTAAATCAATGGAACTACTATAAAATAGCATACAATCATGTAATAATATATTATGGACTTCAGAATCTATATTTCACCAAATAGAATATTGCTCAACTAAGCCTTAAACATGCAACTGTAAGAAAGTGATTTCCAAATCTTCCTCCAAATTGCCTATCTGCTGTTTTCTTTATGGCTGGTATTTTCCCTAAGGGGAAAGAATGAAACATGTCCTAAAAGCAGTAACTGTCTTCTAAACTGTTAAATTAACTGTCTCTCTTTAATGTTTGGAACACTCAGGCATGTGCCTGATGAGCCATGGTCCCGGTGCCCAAATTTACACCACTTCTATGTTCAAATATTAGGTAAATCCAGGAATATGTGCTGGGCCTTATCACAGGCCTTTCACAGTGGAAAGTAACATATAGACATTGTAGCTATTACATTATTTTAGCCATCTTTCACGAACGAACATTTCCCATAAGGTATCTGCTTAGCCTCATTTTGTGCTTTTGTTTCTTTGTTTGTTTTAAAGTGTTTTTGTACAATATTCTATTACAAAATAATGCATGTGTTTTAATAGACATAATAAATAATTTCAGCATTTCTGTTGGGAAGTAGTATTTCATGACAGCAGTAGCATAGCGACTTTCAGCAAAATTCAGCCTTGCAACTTTCTCTCATTGGTCTTTGTATAACAAAACAGGTGTCGTTGACATTTGAAGCCAACATTCATGCCTGAACAGCTACTTTCTAAACACATTTAAACAAAAGACAAAAGCAGTTATTACTTTGGAGTTTCTTTTTTTCATGGATTCATACCTTCTGAGCACAAGAGATAAATGAAAGCAAATTGAAACCTTTAGATGTTATCTTCATCAGTACTGACACTCTTCCTTGGGGGCTGACAGCTGCTAATGAATTCATTTTAAACATGACACACAAGAGGAACAAAAATGTTGGTTTAGTTTTGTTTCCTTCTTGAAGAAGAGTAAGACTAGCAAGTACCATTGATCAAAATGGGAAAGTTAATCTGTACTAATTTGTGATCAAATACAAACAATTAACAGATTAGTGAAGAAATCTTCATGTTTTCCCAACAAATGAAATCAAGTTGTTTTTTTTAGCTGAATTCTGACATTTTACCTGCTCATTTCAAAGTGCTGTGGTTAGTATCATGCCAGAAATATAGCCAAAAGTTCAAATTCAATGAAGTGATTAACTCAGGTATACATTGTCTTCTCTTCCCCTGAGAAAAGTATTTGGTTTTATCCTCCATCACTATATTTTGTCATTTTTTATACTGATAATTATTAAACTTCTCTTAACACTGATTTTATATTGAGGCTTTTACTTCTGATTTAAGGAAAACATTTACTGAATTTTTATTTTTCCATAGAATTTAAATTCTTTGTTGAAAACACGGTAGTCCACATCCAGAACTATTCCGGGTTGTCACTGAATTCTTTCACATTCATAATTTCAAATAAAAAGCAGCTCAGTCTTACCTTGAGAATTACTGTTTGTCCCCCCTAGTTGAATCTGTGGTGTCAGCGTGGTCCACTAACTTATATTAACTGGTAATAAGTGATATATTTAACTATACCCTGAACTTTAGCTAGCTGAAGGGCATATGATCATTATATATTAATAGGAAGAATTCTTTATGGGTTTTGATTGCATTAGCACAATACGCTTAATGGCACTACTGTTTCTAGTTTTGTCTTTCTGTGTCTTTTCAGAAGACATGTATAATATGTAAACTTTTCACCTGAAAATATAAAGGGTTTTATTTAAGCTAAATTTGAATAAATGTGTAAAGTATTAATTATATGATACTGCTTTCATGAATCATGAAATGAAAGTGTACACAAAGCTCTTCCCATATGATATGTGTACATAAAGATTATATCCATTCCTGGAACAAAATCTGTTTGTGGGCACCTTGAACTTGTTATTTTTTGACACTATTACAAAACTGATCCCCCCTCTTTCTAATACTGTGCTGTTGACATAGCAGATCCTGCCGTAAATTTCATTGGCAAAGGTGCCACTTAGCTCAAAAATGCAAAAGCGTTTCATAGGGATATTTCCCTCCCAGCTGCTTTTCATAGAATGCAGTTTCTAAGTGCAGATACTGATTTTTACAAGTCTATGATTTCCTTCCTCTGAGCTCTGATGTGTATCCAGTCTGCCTGCAACTTTTTGCCATCACTAGAAGGCAGTCACAATTATTTTTAAGCAAGCACATTTGATATAAAAATCTGTGTGCTGCATTTACACATTTGAAGGAGATTATTTTGTGCCCCTTTTTATTGCCAACAGAGAGCTGAAGTAATGGCAGCCATTGTTAAAGAGAATGGAACATAAAATAAACTTTTATTGCTCTAGAAACAGTCTGTTTTTACGTTTCCATAGTCAGACATGAGACTTCTACATGCTTTGACATCAGATATCTTATAAAACTTTTTTTTACATTCTTCAGGCAGGCATATACCCTTTTTATCTGCAGAAAGTGTTATATATGATTCAGAAACTAAGCAGTTAAGCAGCATTTAACTGTTTAAACCAACAGTTCCATCCTTTGCAAAACAGTGATATTATTGTCAGTTATGGTAAAATTTACCACAAGAGAAAAGTGTCAGGAGTCACATCTATTGCTGTTAAGCTTCACATAAATGAGATCACACTTTCTGATCTCTTCCTGGTGATAGTGTCAGTGCTTAACACATTGCTCAGAAGTTGTGACAGGACATAGACTAAGTTTTTTAAGTCACACAAGCAGTAATATAATCTCTCACTTTCTGGTTAAAAAAATCATAAAAATCTAAATTGTCCATAGACACAGTTGTGCTGTGAGTGAGTTTGTGATTTTTTACTCTAGAAAGGAAATAAATGTTGTTTTGATCAGGACATTCCTGTCCCTACCATTGCACATGCTGGGAATGATCCTGTTACTACTGAATAGATATGATGCAGAAAAATTACTCCTACATTCTTTTATTCATCATTGATTTAAAAACACTCAATATATTGTTGTATATTACATTTCTTTCCTGATTGTATGCTGCAAAAATGGGGGCCTCAAATGATACAAGCTAAAACCAGTCAAACAATGTCAAGTATTCTTTTTTTTTGCTTTCTCTTTGTAAACTTCATGTCTTCATCCACTGCTACTGTCACTTCTCACACTTTTTCTTCCTTATGCACTGAAATTCATATTTGAGAAAACAGCCCCTTTTGCTATGGTGTCTGTTCTTTATGGTGATTAAGAGCTCCAAAGAGATATTTTGCAAAACATAAGAGACAGTCCTTGTCTGAAAGATTGCCCAGTCTAAGAAAAACAGTAGTACATGGGAAAGCAGCACTGGCAGCAGTTACAAAGTAGAGTTGTTTGCTTTTTTTTTTTTCCTTTCATTCTTTCTTTCTTATTCTTTCTTTCTTCCAATTTTTTTTTTTATTAGTTTTTTTATTTTTCATTTTCTTTTTCAAGGAGCCAGTACTATGATTTCTAGGACAAGTCTACCAATGAGAACAGGGAGAAGAATATATCATGCATAAAGTCATTTGGTTTTCAAGAGTCTTTTTGTGAACTCCCGCAGCTGCTCTGCTAAGCTTAACCTCCAGCTACCTCATGACTGCTATTTCCATGGCTTTGCCAGGTGGGAACAGAGGACTCACTGCATGATGCCTGGACTTCAGGTAATGCAGAACATTCTTCATGATCCTGGGCATGCAGGACAAGAGAAGACATTCCTTTTGGACCTCATCTTTTTCCTATCTTTCTCCCATTGTTATTTTTTCAACCTATTTTTGAACTATTCATTACAGACTTCATGTGGCTAACTCCCTGCTTTCTTTATTATCTCATTATTTTATTTCCTTGTTTTGGGTGGTTGATTAAAGGTAGAATCTTACTTTTTACCAGAGAAAAACTGGAGGAGGGAAATGTGTCAGAAAATATCTACATGACATCAGTATTTTACTTTTTATAAATAGCACACATCCCTAGTGAAATGAAGCATTTACACCCTTGAAAGGAAGCTGATTGCTCATGGATTAAAAAGGAACATCTCCTAACTTTCCCAGAAAGTGTCTGATAGAAAAGCAAACAAACAAACAAACAAACAAAAACCAAAAACCCCAAATAAGCAAAAAAAAAACCAAAGCAAAAACAAACAAAAAACCCCAAACAAACAAAATTAACAAAACAAAACCAATGTTTTGGGGGTGAGGATAAACGTTCATTCTTAAGTTAGATTCCAAACACAATGTAAGATCCTGAGCCTCATCAACTCATTTCGCATTTGTGTTCTACAAATGAGATTTGTAAATAAGACTTTTCATCTGCCTGGACAAATCTTTAATCATGAAGACTGTAATTTCCTCTCCCACAGTGCATTTTTGTGGAACAATGAGACTCGTGTAATCTCGTTTATATTGAGACACAAGCCTGGTTATAGCAGTGCAAATATGATAATACAAAACATGGATGAAAAAAGCTCCATGTTTTTGATCCTGAAAATATACCTTTGGTAGTGTTACCAAATAAGACAGCTGACACTAAAAAGGAGGACCTCATGCTTATAACAGGGTTATGATTTAGATTTTCAGAACAGTTTATGCACATTTATTGTGAGATAATTTCTGCCAGAGAAAGGCAAATTTCAAAAGGCCAGTGCTCTGTGCCTAGGTGTGTGTGTGAGTGATTATTACTACTAAATGTTTAAGCTTGTCTTTGTATGTGAGTTCTTCATGATTTATTGCTAGTGAAAGAAAGCCTGTGTATGTTAGAAAACAATTCTGGTATATTTGTCCAAGTTGAACACTTATGATTTAACTAGAATACTTTGGTGTTGAATTAATGGTCAAAACAAGTTGCAATCCTTTTGCAATGTTACTCCAGACTTCTCTGTGACCTTGGGTGTTTATGTTGCTGTGTAATAGCAGGTAATGGTGGTACTGAAGTTTCATGCTCCTATGTAGAGGTTATCAGCATTCAGTTTTAATGGACTGGCAGACCTTTCCCTCAGAAAAATGAAGGAACAACTCAACCCGCATTTCCTAAAGAATAGGAAGGGGACACACAATTTTCCTCATATATTTAACAAGCAGACCCAGTATGTAGGTAAAAATGCAAAGACAAGCTATAAAAATCTAGTACAGTGCTGTCTGGTGCCTTCTACAACTTGTGTAAGTCTCAGTTAATCCTCCTGCAGTCCCATTGAAGTCAAAGCAGAGATACAGAACAGACAGAATTTAGTTCCTCTGGCCTCTTCTAAACATTTATTTTGGGATTAGTTGAGCTCCCTTTGGAGGTAATGTTTTATCTCCACTGACTGTGGAAGGGACTTAGGATTCGTAGCTCACACATGCTTCAGCATTTCATTTTTAAGATATAACATGAGTTTTTTCTACTATCCCCACTGCTGACATCAAACTGGTGGATTTTATTTCTTCATTATCATTCTTTGAATATTTTAAAATTTTATATTGTTTTTACAATGTTACCCTTCCACCAACATGGAATTCTTGAGTAATTTTCTGCATCTATAGTGAGGCATGATAATAATTGTGATCTGAAGGGATATTTCAGTGGAATATTGTCATTAAGAATTTTGCATTTAACAGGTTTTACACAATACTTACACTGCTAATTTCATCAGTCAGAAAAGGTTTTCTTTGTTCAAATCAAACTTGAAACACTCTCTTGACCTGCTTGTCATTGGAATCCAAGTGAAATTACAGACCGCCAATTAAAAAATAATTTAAGTGCACTGATTTATTTTGCTTTGTGGTTTTTTATTGTTTTTTTTTTTTTGGGGGGGGGAGGGTTGGTGTTTGGTTTTGTTGTTTTTTGTTGTTTTTTTTTTTTCCCCTGTGGTTTTGCACCCAGCTACAGTCTTTAAAACATATGGTTTCGTAATTGTGATATGCTGGGAAAGTTCATAGCGCTCATTGGCCTTTTAGCTGCTACTTCCACCTGTGTGCTCGTACATCTAGTATTAATAAAGTGGACTCTGAGTCAAATAGCTTGCTGAAAGTTTGCATTTGCACTCTTTTTGAATTTAGACCACCTAAATCTTTAATTCATTTACTAAGACCACGAACAAAATATCATAATAAGTGAAGAACTATCAGAAGTTACCTTCTTAAACTGACTTGTAGCCTTTGTCCATATTTCTTTCCTGTTCATGTAAGTTCTAAGCTCCTTAGAGCAGGATCCCATAATTTAAGTGCGGGGTAGCATATTGAAACCCTGTTTTTCATGTGGGCCTTCCAACAATAATCTTATAACAGTAAGAATTAATCAAGACTACTTTCTATATTTAATAGACTATCCTTGATTAACCAAGGTATGTTTATTCATCTAGTTTTGAAAGTAAATATAGAAGAGAGCCATGGGTCACGGGTCAGAATGTGTCTTTGGAGCATGCAAGACCTCAGTTTAGATACATGCTTTAGTCACAAAGATGACTTGTGTGCATTTGACCAGCATACATTAGATATCTTTTTTCTTTCTCTCTTTATCACTGCAACCTTCACATGAATGTTTCTTTGTTGTTTGACTGTCAGTACCAACTATATTAATAAAAATGTAATTTAGTCTGTGCATAAATTACTATTTCTGTCTATTTCTCTTCCCTATTACTGTGAAATAATAGAATTCTAGGAAAACTGAATGCTATGTTGCTTTAATATTCCAGAGTAAGTGAGTCCTAAAGCCCAATCACAGAGACTGCATAAATTCTGTTTTAAAACAACGAGGTATATTGAATACAAGTACATGCAGAATTTTATCCCACAGTAGATAATATCTGGAAAATCAGTTTATCTGACCCTTTTCCTTTTAATCTTAATTACCCTAGGTCTTCAAAAAGACAGTTCTCATTACCTATGGACTGAGCAATTTCTTAGTCCCTAGATATTTTTTAGTAAAATTCAGTTTTTCCACAAGAAAGCTGTTAGTGTCCACCTCTTTTTGTGGTCCTGTGAAAGTTTCCTTGGCTGAAGACTTTGTTCTACACAACCCATCTTTCAACTTCATGGTTTTAACCCTCAATTCTGAACTCCCCTTGTGTGTTTTCTTTTTTAAAAAGAAAATTTAAAATCAGAGCAATATTAGGTACTAGTAAAGGAAACTAACTGATCTTGCAAAAGTAGAATACTAAAGAAAGCTGAGATCTTATGAGATGGAGAAACTTCTATGCTGCATATGCACTTTAAACAGCCAAATTCAGTTTGTTTATCTAATCATGGAAGTATACTTCATCCAAAAGCAAAAGTTGTATCCAAAGCCCTGACGTATTTTTAACCCATAATTTGCACTTTCCATTGCTTGCTTCCATATCTGACAGTGCTGATAGTTGCTAATTCTATAAAAGGAAAATACATACACAAATTTACCATAAATATGTTATTTTAGAAATGGATCTTATTTGGAAATCAAATTACTTTAACTTTCACCATTGAATGTTATTTAAGAAAATAAATCATCTCTAAAACTTCAACGTATTTCAGCCCTCCTTTCTTTGTGAACTATATTCTTCATTAAAGACCAGTTTGTGGATTTTTGAGCCCATAGAAATGCAGAAACTGAAATTCTAATCTTATTTGTCTTTTGGTTGCTGTTTTTCAGATAAGGCTGTGATCTGTCCTCCCTTTTTGGAGCTGTGTTAAGTGTATCATGAGAGCAATTGTATTTCTTAGTGGAAAAAGTGCTAGATCAGATCTAGGGAGTTCTTTTTCCCAGCCATTAGCCTGAATGCAATACGTAGGCAGTTTTTAACTTCTTTCTCACCTGTCAGCTTTAGTTTTATCATTTTGATTTGCATAAATCATTTGTCACAATGTAAAAACAGAAGCATAAGGAAACACCTGCCTTGTAGGCACTCTTATTGCTCCTGATTGAGTTACCATTTCCTCAAGTGTATTCCAGTTTAGCTACTCATGGTGGAGTTTAAGAATGACAATGGTGCCTGTTGTTAAAGACTGACCTTTGAGATGATTAATGAAGAAATTTTATTGATATTCTCATCTGCTTGCTTTTTGACATCTTTCTTCCTTTAATAAACAATATATCCCAGCAAGGAGCACATGAGTGTTCCAACCTGCCTTGTTCTGTACAGTAACTCTGTAATGGATTCACGTTTCTTTAACCTGTCAGCATACAGGACTCAAACACCATTCAGATCTGCTTCATTCTTCAGTAGAACAGGAGTAGCTCCTTTGAAGTCAGTAAAATTTTTCTGGCTTCATGTATGGGAAAATGAGAGAAGAATAAGGCCTTTTGTCTTCTTCCCGGGTAGCCATGCTACTTAATAAATCACCGTATCAGCAGCTGTTTTTCACTGGGGAACAGCACAATAATTGATGCTGCTGTCCAGAAACCCACAGAGGTTATTGATCAGGCCAGCCTGTTAGCATTTCTGCAAACCTATGGCATAGGACTGCAAAATAAAACAGTTTCTGTTTTATTTCTGTTTCCAGTATTTCCTGGAATAAAACAGGACTGGGAGAAATGGAGAATCTACTCACATAGTAAAATTACATTTTACTCTATTTCAAAAAGAACAAAATTTTGTTTGTGTTTTCTATGCTGGTTCTATAAAGACACAAGTATCACACAATTATTACACACAAGTATCTCTTTATTCACAGAGAACACCCCAGCCAAAAATAACACTTCTGCTTCCTAATCATGAGTCTCTAAATATTTTATTCTCTTTACTATTTGTGAAGATTAACAATTTAGATCTGAATGACTGAGTACATGCTACACAAAAAAAAAAAAAAAAAAAAAAAAAAAAAGTAAGAAGAATTTGGATCATGTGGTTGTCATCTCTTAAAAGCAATAGGTAGGGGTAATTCATTATCTCATGAGTACATAGTTTTCTTATCCAATCATATTTTCACTGACTTTTAATTTTTAAAATAATCTGAACTAGTTTGTAATAAAGTGTCCAACCGTATAAAGTAATCTCTTGAATACTAAAAAATGTCAATATTTTTTTCCTTAGAAGAGTATTAAAATAACTACCACAATCTAGTATTCAGTGAAATGCAAAAGCTTATGTCATTGCTCAAAAATATTACAAGAGAATTTTTGACTACTAAAAAAATTCATTGTATGCCCCATATATACTTACTAAAATCAGAGAGTAGCTAAGAAAGCGTTTTTTATTATTGTTACTATTGATATGTTTATTCATGACATTTTGACAGTACGTGTGTTTGTTTGAAAGAACTGGCATGGCTGAAATGTAAATGAATTTAATCAAAAGAGGATTCATTCAACAGGAATGGAAGAACCAGGTATTCTGATCTTGTAGTCCAGTATTTAAATAACTTATCTAGAAAGAGCATCCTATGAGACTAGGACATGAACTTGACTCCATGTCCCATATAAATATCTCAGGTGTCAGCCTTTAGGTACTTTGGAGAAAAGCAAACCTTTGATTAATTTCCCCTCATACCAATATTTTTAAAAATTATTTTTGGTTCCTCATGTAACCAGATATGAAAACCATAATGCTGCTTATAAGAAACAACATTGTTTTTCTAGTTAACCCTGGAAAATAAAGCAGAAAAAACCCACCATTATTTAAAATGTATGGCCTGAAAATCATTGTTTACACGTATAATGTAACAGGAACTCATAGGTCTTGAGAGAAAGGATGCCCATCCCTAAAACATTGTATATTCTGGAGAAAAGATTCATTTATTTATTTTAATTATCCTGCTGAAACACAAACCAGAAGATAGTCCTTACTTCATGTCCCTCCATATTACAGAGTTGTCTGTGACAATTTATGAAGCACCACCTGTGATGACAGCTCACTGTCCTCCTACTTCTTTCCTCCATGTAGCTATTTGCTCACCTGTTGCTTGGTGTCTGAGTCCCCATTTAGAACTCTTAGAAAGAGAAGGGTTTATTTTTGGATATTTTAATGTATCTCTAAATAGGATGACTTTAAACTGAATGTTTAAGGGCTGTTGTAAGAAATACAGGACTTCTTCAGGAGAAAGAAGCATTATAATAAAGGATGAAAAAACCACAGAAAACTCAGCCAAGGTATTCATGTATAACAAGGTATTTACAGAGAACAATCATAAATCCATTTTCCTACTATTGTGATATATAACTCACAGCTGCAAGAGAGAAAACATCATAAAATAGTGGAAAATAATAACTTTGGATACTACAAGGAAAGTAGCAGTTACATTCACTATCTCATCCTTTATCTTGCTAGACCAGTCTTTTATATGAACAAATAGTTCTCTGTATCCTCATGGAGTTTATGAATATTCTGACAATTTACATACTTGCTTGCAGCAGAGCCAAGTAGTTTGTTGCAGCTGTTTGCTCAGCAGACCCCAAAGCCCTCCTACCAGAGTCATTACTAATTCAAATAAGCCACACTCAAAACCAATTACATGTCTGCACTTTGGAACAATGCAGACCTAATTGCAAACTTCTAGGGTGAGGGAAAGAAAAATCTAAGGCATGGGAATATGTACTATCTGTGTTCCATATAAAACCCTGTGCTGTTTTTACCATGTATCCCAGAGACCGCATCAAGAGGACACAAAACTCTTAACAGAAGAAAGCAGTGCAGCAGGTGAAGTTGAATTTCATGTTTGGAGCTGCCTCACATACAGCTGCACTGGGAAAGTGGTCTCCATGGGCTCCCTGGAGATATTAAACTCACAAATACTTGGTCGTCTTATGGATCAACAATGAAACTCCTCACAAAATAATTAAGGACCAAGGTCTCTATTTCTGACAGCTCACATTAAAATTGCAGGCAGCTGGCACAGCTGGCATGTCTGGGCAAAGAGGATATACTAGATATGGTCTGCCAGAAGAGTGATAAAAGGATTATAGCATTGAAACTGTGTTCGTGCTATAGGGGTTCTCAGCTATAAATAAGAACCAATATTAAGTCCAATTCTAAAGACAGCTTTGTGGTAAATGCAACAGAAGAGTGAACTGTAGGGAAAAAAAAACAGAAGAAAAAGAATACACTAATTAACAGCAATGTGTGATATAGGAATTAATTAGTTTTCTTTGCACCTCACTGTTATACAATTCTCACACTTCTGTTAAGTAGTAAAAATAGCATTTCTGGTCATATAATTTATTTTCCATTTTCTACATTATAAAAAATATGAAAAGATAATGGTGCAATCAGAATTAAATCACTAAATTGTCTACTTTTACATTGACATCCATCATAGTCAGTGACTATTAATGTTCAGATTAATAAATCTATTTATTTCCATTGTCACTGACTTTGTGAGAAACATACATTGTTACAGTCCAGGAGGTCTTCTGAATTTTGGATGTTTGGAGGACAGTATTTTATAGTTTCCACATTTCTTCGGTCTCTGATTTAGCTGTTCACTTAAACTCTGTGGCAGCATTATAACCACGTTACCTTTTGATTTCAATTTACCTGAAATTAATTTTCTCCCAGTTACTGCTAGTATTTTGAAAAGCTTTAAAGAAGGACTTAAGGGTATTTCAAAATTGACCTAAATGTGTGCTTTTGATCTACACAAACTGGCCAAAAAAAATCTGCACAAAGATACTGAAGTTTTCCATTTTGGCTTTTTACCTAGCCCACTGCAAATGAGATACTTTTCAAGGCAAATAGTATACATGTTGTTTATATAGCCACATGAATTTATAACAGTGTTCATGCACAGATGCTGCTGACAAAATTGCAGACTCTGCGATAATTAGAGCATTCTCATCCACAACAAACATAAGTTTGCAAATGACCAAAGGATGAACTCTCTTCAGAAATGCAGAGAAATATTCCACCATCATTTGCTGATGGTTTGAAGAGAATGCTACAAAGACAGATAAACTTGTCAACCATGTTGAGTTCCTTTGATCTTGTGCCATGGCATTAATGTTCAGCTTTGTGATTAACTCTTCTCATTAGTCATTTTATTACCTTTTCTTCTTTTCTTGCCCTTCTTTGTACACTTTCACTCAAAATTTATTGGATGAAAGCTTACAGAAACAGTGCTCAGTTCCTGAACTGTTCAGTGACTAAAATCCTGAATTTGGACTAAATGAAAGTCAATGTCCTACAACAGAAAATAAAAAACTGATAGAGGGCTGGCCCTGTAAGAGTTGTTTCTTCATAGTTTCTTTTCAGCCCCTCCAGAATGTTTTTCTGATGAACCACATTAAGACTAGCACCCAGTTCTCACTGAATATCTTACTTGTGGATAAATTTATACCCATTGTACTGATCAAGTTCCTTGTAATAAGATTTGTCTCCAAAGGTTATGGTATCCTTGTAATCAGCTAGATGAAATGTAAGGTGGAAGAAACTCAGTAAATAGATTTCTTCAAAACCATGATAATGTTTGGGGTTTTTTTTTCTGTTCTATGAGAAAAGAAAGTAATATGCCATCAACATATCTGATTTTTGCAAGAGCATTTCTCCATGTTTCTATTATTTACTAAAGGCACACTCACTTGTAGACTACTTGTCAGACGTGGTTTTTCACATTCCATTTTCCAGATCATATTTAGTTCAAGCTAGCACAGAACAGGGAAATTCTGTTCTTGTCAGCTTTTCTTCAACAGTTAAGGGAAAAAAAGGCTGCTTAAATTTCCATTTGTTTATACAGGAAATCATGTGGAATACAAAAACTGATGCATAATAAAGAGAAAAATTATCTCAAAAAATACACAAGTTAATTGTTCTCATCTGAATGATGATGATAATTTGCTGTTATACAAAAGCAATAGCTAAGAAGATACACTGACCCAAATTGGGGCTTCATTTGGATCATTTGGATCATTATTTCACAGTTGCAAACAAATTCCGTTCTTATTTTGTCCTGCTTCTTTAATAATTTGGAGTATTTCTACTGACATTAAATATGCCAGTCTGGCCAATATATTACATGATAAATTAACCTGTTTATATTGGAACAGAGTCTTCAGTTCTGTAGATGAAACATTCTTAAATATTCAGTTAACAGTGAATTTCCCCTTATTAGTTGTGACCTTTATAATTTAAATTCAATGGATTTCAAGACTATAATTAAATAAGTCATTGATTATCACAGAAAAAAAAAATATGTGGCTATATTTTTTAAATGAAGAGGTCTAAAATTAGACAAAATATTAAAAACTTTTAATACAATGAACTAATTATCTAACCTTCATAAAATGGCAACTTGAACTTGCTGGTTTTAGTCATCATTCCTAGAATTTTAAAAGCTTCCTCAACACCCTAGTGGATAGCATGGTTTCTTTCAGTGACTTCTGAAGTCAACTGAATCACAAGTGACAACTATGTCTGGGAAAAGGCGAAGTAATATTATGACTTCTCACAGTAGTAAGAAAACAGAACAAATTTAGGAGATGACAAAGTGGGGAAAAGAAATCAGAGCAGAAGGAGGAAGAAGTAAAATGATGATAAGAGAATTTAAAAACAGAGTCTGAACTGGAGATAAATTTCAGTTTACATTTCAGCTTCCTCTTTGGATTGTATGCAGCATTGTTCTTGCAGATTTGTATGAGAAAAACCTTATTTTGAGATGTCTCATAGATACAGATCCATATTAGAAGTAGCTGGTTTGTAACATAATTTGAACCACAGAGATATAACAAGAATCAGTTTTGCAGAGTGCACAATTCCCATGGAAAATAATAATAATAAACTTCAGCATAAAAGTAAGTCCACTTGCTTCTATTTCATAAGGCTATGTCATAAAACTTTAAATAGATTACTCACAAATTAGCATACCTATAATCAATTAAGGGACTATCTCCATTCAGATTAATTTTGAAAGGGTGTGTATTTTGTCCCATCTTCTTGCTTGTACTCCACAAGTGCAAATAGCCATCTGTTGGGTGAAGTATCTTCTGTATTTCAGTGTAAGAATAAAACAAAATTATGATTTGTCTTTGTATGAACAAGAACTACTACATGAATACTTTGCCACCTTAATCTTCAAGGAAAAGAACAAGCAGACTTGGGGGCTCATGCGAAATCAGCAACAAAGGGAGCTAAGTAATAAAATCTGTCTGATGAAGATAAAAAGGGGACCTTTACTGGGATAAAACTGAAGTACTGTAATTCTGTGGGGCTGTGTAAGAGGGAGAACTATTATGCTGGTGTCTCAGTTTTAATTCACAATACTAATGGAAATTTCTTCATAGCATTCAAATACATAAACCATGAGTTTTAAAATGTGTGTGTATTTAGATATTCCTATACCTCTATAGATGTGTGCTGTGTATCTTTGTTCCCTACTCCTATTATTCACTGAGATATCTTCAACCCTTTCACCACAAATGTATGCATCCCTTTTTCAGACATATAAAACAGGAGAACACACTTGGGAGAAAGAAGAATTTCTTCAGAGTCCCCTAATGTTTCACAGATTGAATTTCTGTGGCTTTTTCTTAACTTCCTTTTCCTCAAAACAAGGTACCAAGTAAATGGGATGTTTTAGCTCTGAGTTTATCTGACAAGAATCTAACCTGCATGGCAAAGTATTAATGTCTAAGAGGACTTTGTTCCAAGCTGTTTTATGTCAGTTCTACTACAGTGGGGCAGGAGGGGCAATGTAACATTAATATTCCAGTGGTTTAGGTGCCCTCCTTGCAGGGGATCAGATTAAGTTCATTGCATAATTCATTGTTTTATATTTAATGATTGCCATTTAAGAGATGATCTTTTGGTTCACCTCCACCTCAGTTTTTTATAACAAACAAGTCACATTTGCTTTTCAATTGCAAGGGAAAATCGGATGAAGAGGAATGCTGAAATATTTCTGGGGGCCTTTTATTCTTTAAAAGGAAACTTGAAATCAGAGTTTTGATTGCTCAAGTGCTGTTTACCATTTAATCTATCTTGATAGAGTAGTAATTTAAGAGTTCTCAACATCTTGCTTAAGATGCTTAGCAACTTTTAGTATTTGAGTCCCAGATGAACATTTTAAGTTATGCAAAGGGTACATGAGAATAGTGACCTACTTCTGAAAAAATCTTTTAAAATCAGAAAAATGTGCACTGTATGACTGGAAGGAGAATTTTCTAAGTATCAAAATGGGAATTACGAATCAAAGCCCACAGACTCCAGTTTCCTCTAAATGAATAAACAATTTCATGCAACAGGATGTGCATCAGCTGGCCAGCGTTTATAAAACTGGGGTCCAGTGCTGTGCCCTAATGTTGCATATAGTGTACTGTTACTGGATGACTTGTGGACTTAAAAAGCTTATAAAATATTTTACTAGAGAGAAAAAAACTACATATAAATTTTAGAAACAAAGTTTTTAAAAAAACCTCTAGAAATAAGCAAATTGTTCTCTAGGGAAACTGCTGAGAAAAATTGCAGTTACTTCCACGTATAGTAAAACCTTATGTACATCATTTTCCCTGTGCCTTCTAATCCAGCAGTACTTCAGACTGGAGTTCCTTATGTGTCTTTCCCCTCCATTTCTGTCTTGCTTCTCACTTCTTGCCAGTTACTGAGAAGAGCACTGTCAATGCAGATTTTTAAATGCAGATCTTGAATCTACGTAAACAGGCTGAGGAATAAGCAGGAGAATTAGACCAGATAATCCCAAGAACTGTCTTCCAACCTAACTGATTCTGTGATTCTCTGACAAATTCAAATGCTCTCTTTGGTTGGAAGTGGAATACATCACAACCTATTGAGCTGTAGGAATGCACATCTGATTCACCACCTTCCCCACACAGTCCCCACCACAATTCTTTATTCTTTAAAAATGGGCATATTCCAACCACTTGGTACCCTAACAAGGTGCTAATAACTAATAATGTAAAAGATAAAAGTATTAAGGAGTTATTAATATTCAGATAAATAATAGTTTCAGTTCTTTATTTAAATAATTGAATAAGAAATGAGCACAGAGAAGTTACTGACTTGCAAAAGTCAGGACTACAGATAAAGTGTTTTCTCTCTTGCATATATTTTTCAGTACCTAACTTCACCCTTCAGCATTCAAGAAGATAATTTTCAGGAGAAAAAGTACATTTAAGATTTTTATTTTACATTTGAACCAAGCTTCACTTGTTGAATTTGGTTACCTTTGAGCATACCTTTTCTTCAGACATCAGTGTCTTTGTATGGATTTGACAAAGTTTCTGTACATGGTTCTAGTCAACAGATGTTATACTTCTCTATTTCCTTATACATGTGGATATTCTATTATCACTTAATACTTTATTTTGGCGTATTTTTAAAAAATTATTTCATATAATGGCTATATGTTCTTAACTTTGTTTTCATCAGATTCTGTGAAGCTATTGGAAGCCTAATATGGCCACAGCTGCAAAGATATTACCTGTAAAAATCTTTGTAATAATTGCAGAGAAGGTAATTGATAAACAAAATTATTAAAATTAATGTTACTTTTGTAGAAATTACATTCGTTACATAGGTTCTGTTAGTGAAGAGTATTACTAAACGTAATTACACTTGAAAAAATATGGTAATTAGGCATGTAAGAGAGATACAACTACTTCAGCTTTAAGGACTTCAGGACACCAGTTCAATCTTCACTCTTCTCCTTTCTGCAGACACTGTGGGCATTCAGATTTGAAGTCTCCGGATATGTGCTTGTTTGCTCACAAGCTCTAATGTTTTCCATTTTCACAAAATGATAAAAAATGTTATTTATTTTGCATAGAAATTATAAATAGCCTGGTGATCTCAAATACAGGAAAGTTATTAATTTTTAACCTAATTTTAGCTTCCAGAGAAAGAAAGAAAATCTGTAACATATTCTAACCATCTGAGTTGTCATTAATTCAGATTAAGACTACTGAAATTGGGGAAGTTTCTGTAAATTTTCAACATCCACAGTCTTCAGGGAAGATCCTCATAGAAATCAGCATAGACAAACCTCTTTGCTCCAAATCTAGGCTCACATCTTCCTGAGAAATAGAACGATTTAAAAAATGATTGCATATATTTGTATGTAATATGTAGAGATAAACAATTAATGTTTGACAGTCAGTGCTACATTCCTCTTATTGCTGGGATAACAAAATCCACAATGGGGAATTCTGTCTAAATAGTCAGCTTTTTTTTGAATACAAGCCAGTTAGCAGATTGACTACAAAGATGACATCAGTTTGAATCAAGACGATGCTTTTACAAGTTGCAAATGTCTTCTGACTTTTTTCTGACTCATTAAAGATTTTATGAATCTTGCCAGATGTTTAAGTCCTCAGGGAAATTCAAATGCACATGGAAAGATGACAAAAGAAAAATGGGTAGAGGTAAATACTGAGAATTATAATGCATTTTTGATTCTCAAGTAAAATGCCTGCTCTGGTAATGGCCTTCACTTTATTTGAGGGCATACTTTCTTATAGTATTTGCATTCTTTTATAAATATAGCCTCGTATTTTCTAACATTCAAAAAACCTTCTGGTTATCCATAACGCTACATATTTTTGAGTTAGAAATTCATCTCCAAATTATAGGTTGTCTTACACACTCTGAGGGTCTGTTTTGACCACTGTTGAGCAGGAAAAACAATAAACAGCCTGAAAATTTTATAATCCTGATTTTTTTCCCATGTGTTCAAAAATATTTATTATGTATTATCCCCTTAAAACATGATCTAAATGTTTCTTATCACAGAAATATAATGTACGCCCTTTGAAATGTGTATAAATGTTATGTTCACTATATATTTCTACAGCAGCATTACAGCAGCAACCATGTATGCAATGCAATAGTCAACTTTTCACAGTACATTTAATTCTGCCACTGCCGTAAAGCATAAACATTCCTGCTAAGTTTGAAATGCAAAATCAGTTGGAAGTTCTTGGCCTATGTGAAGAACGGTGGTCTCCTGGTTTTTGCAGACAGGCTGTATTTGCAAATCAATTACTCTTAACATTCTTACCACAGTAAAAGGGGCACACCCCAGGCTCCCAGAAATGTGGGTGGTAACACAGCCTCCAGACTGGAATAGCACAGGGAATGAGATTGATGCCAAAGAGATATGGACTCATGCTAGGCCTATGGCAATGAATCTCCCTTCCTACAGCTCAAGAGAAGAAAGGCAAAATATTCTGGCTCCACACTCCAGTAGAATTCAATATTTCCTCTTAAATGATCCATAAAGAGCCAGGAAAATTCTCTCCAGTACAAGCCAAAAAAAATTGGATGAACTAAAGGATAAAAAAAAGAGGTTCTGTAGCAGTATTGTGGATAGTAATACATGCTAGGGACAGTTTTGAATTTACTACAGTAGCTTGATTACTTTCCATTTCAGCTGAATCCAGTCAGAATAATAATAAAACCTTGTACTCAAAGAAAAGCGTTTTAATCTCACATGTCTATTGCAGCTGACAAAACTGCTTTGCTCAAAAAGAGCAGCTCCTTCTAGTGATGAGGAATGGGATTAAGTGCTATTATAGGATGTCCCCAAAGATAATCTAAAAGACCACAGCAACGTAGCAATGAATACTTAATTCCAACAAGATATGTAACAGTAAACAATTAACACTTAACAATGCAAAGTGATAGAAATTTAATGACTACATTGCATTTATTCCTGAAGTCACACAAAGGCAATATAACATACCTTCCAGATATCAAATGACCTTCAATATGCTTTCTGCATAGGAAGGTTTTTTTAATATTTTATTTTTTTTGTTTCTATATCCCTCTCTAATCTGGTCTTCTGAAGTGATTCTATTTACAAAAAAAAAAGTATTTTAAGTAAACTACCCAATACTATGGGTGGTGTGGAGTAGAAAATAGGAAACTAAAGTGAAACGATAATCTACTTCAGTCATTGTACCTGGTGAGTACAGAAACAGAAGGCTCATATAATTTGTTTCATATGCACAGCACTCTAAACAAAAAGAACTAAAAGTATCAGAATTGAATAATTAGTCTTTCAACTACTGGAAAATCTTGGCATAATAATGTAAGCTGTGATTGGAACTATTAAAAGCAAAACTTTAGATTGTTGAGAAAAAAAATAAAAAGGTTATATGGTAAAAATAGCTCCACAGACAGACTGGGAGAGGCATAATTATAGTCCCACTATTGTCTGTGTGTGAATACTTTATGGCATTAATTACTGAACATATGTAAATGTATTTTTACGACCACTTTAACTGAGTACATTAAAACCAAACCCAGTATGCAGCATTTATGTGCTATTTTTGGGCTGAAATCTTATCTAAGGACGTTTTTTAAAGATTTATTTATTTATTTATTTGGGGGGTTAAATAGCTGTGTAGAGGTCTTGCAGGGTTTTTTAACTTCAAAGATGCATTTAGTATTCCTTTCCCTTTGGATGCAGCTATATCATCAGTTACTGCTTGTCAAAGTGAACTTACAAAAATCTTTTCTAGTTTCTCCTCCCCCTACATTCCCTCACTCTAACATGCCTTGGACAGATTTTAAGAAATAATGTTAAAAAAAAAAAAAAAAAAAAAAAAAAAAAAAATACTTTCCAGGTCTGGAAGTGAAAAGGCAGCAATGGCTTTATACCTCTTCTGTCTCTTTATGTTCCAGGGATATTTCCAGAGGAAATAGTAACTCCAGCTTCAATTTAAGCAACACTGGGGGCCCTGTAGCAGTCTCCTTAATCTTTTATGGTTTAGTCACTCCTGCACTGGTGACAGAGCAGTTTTTTTGATTATAAGGTCACAGTGTCCACCTTCCCCTTACCCTGCCCTGTTCATTATATTTGAGAGCACTGAGGTGTCTTCAGCTTCTGACTATTTCTCCTAGATTAAAATTATTATTATGTCAGGGAATATTTTTTACAACATCAATGTATTTTTCATTGGATATGAAATTGATTAAAAAGCACCAGGAAGGAAATGTCTCTTTCCTGCAGCATTGCACTTATATTTCAACTCTATTTTGAATTTGGGGTTTTACAGAGTGAGACATAATAGAAATTGTTAGAAGGATACCAAGATTATCTCTACTGATTTAGTAATTTTTAAAAAATCAGAACCAGCTTTTATTTTTTATTCTCTTCTCTATTTTTACACAGTTTTATATCAGATGCCTTTGTAGCCATCCAAATTCCACACTCCCACCCTCTCCCACATTCTGCTGAGAGGTTGTCTCTATTGATAAATTGAATTGACCCTTGTGAGTTAAATATTCATTTGGAATGGGAAAAAATAGGGCATCCCTAGCTTTACTGGAGCTAAATTCAAGTTCTGATCACAGGAAAGGAATTTCTAAAAGGAAGTCTGGGAAAATATATGTAGCCTAATAGCTATTTACATGCATATCTAGCTCTTATTTTTTTGCTGATCACTCATGCAAACATCTCATCAGTTGCTGTGTTCTTGACAAATTTTCAGGATTCATTTTTAAACAAGTTGGTAAGGAAGAAATTTGTTGAGGGACAGGTTGCTCTTCAAAAGTCCAAGGAATCACTCTTTTTTTAACAGAAATGGGTGTGAATTCTTCAGACTCAAACAGATGTCAAAGCCATCTGACAACTGTCCTGCATACTTCCAAAATTACACACGCTACTGGTGTCATATAAGTAGGTTTCAGTTGCATAAGACATCAGAAAAAAGATGTTTGTGAGCTAATTTGGGGAACAAAGCATATATTTTTTATCTAAAGTTCTATGTTACTATTTTTTTTCATTGTATAACTGAGTCATGCTTGTGCATGCAGCTACACACTGTAATACTGATTTTTGTTTCTTTTGTTCGCTGTATTTCCCTGAATACTGAACAAGTACTCTGGTGTTTTGCACTGCAGTCATAATGTGATTTGTATTTTTATTTTTTTAACCTTACTTGTAATTTATCTATTCTGTCTTATCTATCATTCTATTAGCATTCCATTCATTTAGCTATCATTTATCATCATGTATACTAGGAAAAAGGGCATTACAACTAACCCCAAATTTGACACTCACCTCATTAAAAATTAATTTATTTTAAAATGTTACTTATGTAGCTGCTGCTACTTTTTGTTTCTGATATGGGAACAGTTTCAAGTTAAAGCCCTTTTCTCTCCTCATGCTTGCAGAAATGTGGTTTCTCTGTCCCAGATACTACATTTAAATAGTTATGAAAGACAAATCTATGAATCATTATTTAATTGTGAGAAGTTGAGGCAGAAAGGAATTTAGACATTTGTCCACCATCACAATATTATTAAAGATAGCTTGACCTTTGATGAAAACCTAGCAAAGAAATGGTGAGAAAACCTTAGCTAGATGCAAAGGGAACTTGATATGCTTGAGAAGTGGACTCATACCAACCAACCTCATAAAGTTCAATTAGGTGAAGTGTCAGGGGTCAGGGCAATCCCAAGAAGAAACATAGGTTGGGTTGAGATTGGATTCAGAGCAGTCCTGAGGGGAAGGACTTGGAGCTGTTGGTTGATGACAAGCTCACTGTGAGCCACCAATGGGCACTTGCCACCCAGAAAGCCAACATATCCTAGGCTGCAGCAAAAGAATCTTGGCCAGGTCCCAGGATATGACTGACTCTCCCTGTCTACTCCACTCTTGTGTGACTCCATCTGGAGTACCACGTCCAGTTATGGACACCTAAAACATAAGAAGGACATGAGCTGTTGGAGTGAATTCAGTCAAGGGCTAGGAAGATGATCAATGGGCTGGAGAAAGGATGAGACAGTTGGGGTTGTTCAGTCTGGAGAAGGCCCCAGGGACTCCTTATAGCATCCTTACAGAACCTAAATAGGGTGTGTAAAAAAGCTGGTGAGGGTCTTTTCACAAGGGCATGTAGCAAAAGGACAATAGGTAAGGGCCTTAAACTGGAAGAGTGTAGATTTGGCCTAGGCATTAAGAAGAAATTTTTTTCTGTGAGGGTGGTGAGACACTGGCACATGTTGCCCAAGAAAGTTGTGAATGTCCCTGCCCTGGAAGTGTTCATCAACAGGCTGGATAAGGCTTTGAGCAACCTGGTCTAGTGGAAAAAGTCCCTGCCATTGACAGGGGTCTGGAACTGGATGATCTTTGAGGTCCCTTCCCTCTACAACCATTCTACAGTTCTGTAATTTTATGATTCTATGGACACTCACACGAGTCAGAAAAGTGAACTTCTCCAGTTTCTAGTTTCTCAAAGCCAGTTTAGTTTTTCCACTCTTCCTCCAATTCCTTTTAAAAAGCAGATGTGAATTGGCAGGCATAATTGAGTTACTATGAAGTTCTGTAAGTACTCTGGTCTAGAATATCCTACCAAAAATTTTGGAATTGCAAAGCATTGTTCTTTTATTCTTCTAACACAGCCACACCAAAGGCTTTCTGTGATTTGATTGACAGAAAATATTCTGGTTCATGAATAGTTTGTCGTCAAAAAGGCATACAAAGACAGAAGTCTGAACAGTCTTATTTTGCAACAAAGACACTAACATCTAACATGGTAAGCACTATTGTATTAGAAACTTGTGAAAAATGAGCTACTCAAAAAAAAAAAAAAAAAGAGCTACTGGAGAAATGATCTGTGCGGTGTGTGAGAACTGGCTGACAGACCGTACCCAGAGGATAATAGTAAATAGTTCATCTTCCAATTGGCAACGGATCATAACTGGAGTTCCCCAGGGATCAATATTGGGTACAATGCTGTTTTAGCATCTTCATAAGTGAGCTGGATGATGGGATCAAGACCACACTGATGAAGTTCGCTGATGACAACAAGATGAATGGAGATCTTGACACCCCAGAAGGGAGAGCAAACCTCCCAGATTGGAGAAGTGGGCTAACACATAAAGTGGGCTTTATGAAGTTCAATGTACTGAAGTGCAAGGGCTTCAAGCTGGGAACATAACCCAGGAGTTCAGGTCAGACTGGGATCCACTTGGCTAGAGAGCAGCCTTGTTGAAAGAGACCTAGGTAGTCAACACGCTCAACATAAGGGAACGGTGTGCTGCAGTTGCTTTACTGGAAGACAACAGGATGCTGAGTTGCATCAACAAGGGTATCACCAGCAAAGAAGTCATCATCCTGCTCTACTCTGCACTTGTTGAATCACACTTTGGGAGTTTTACATCCAGTTTTGGTCACCACTATACAAAAACGATGTGGACAAGCTGGAGAGGGTCCAGAGAAGAGCCACAAGGAAGCACCTGCCATATGAAGAGAGGCTGAGAAAAATGGGTCTGTTCAGCCTTGAGAAGGGAAAGCTTAGGGGAGACCTAATTACAATGTTCCAGTACTTTAAGGGCAGCTACAAAGAAGATAGAGACTCCCTGTTTACAAGGAGTGACATGGAAAAGACAAGGGACAATGGGCAAAAGTTGCTCTTGGCAAGATTCTTCTTGAAAATGAAAGGAAAATTTTTCACTATGACGATAGTCAGACATTGGAATTGTCTCCCAGGGGAAGTGGTTGATTCCCCCACTTTGGGAAGTTTTAAGTCTCAGCTCGACTGGATGCTGAGACATATCAAAGAAACAATAATTTTAGAAGGGTTGTACCAGATGATCCTTGATGTCACTTCCAACCTCACATTCCATGATTCTACGATTCTCTACTCACAAAGTCTTCCTGCGAGCTAGCTTTGGCAATAAGCATATATACATGGCCTCATTAGAATGTTGCTTTGCTTTCTGAAACAGAATACCTCAGAATTCCTAATTCCTAGATTTATTACAAAATAATCTGGAACAAATCTCTAAATACTATGACAAGGTAATATTTAACAAAACAAAATATTACTTCTGTCTGTCTCTTAAAGCTGTTCTAAGAAAAAAAAAAATAAGCAAATTCTCCTGTTGACTTCTAATATCCAAATATTGTATACTTTAAAGTATACAATAATAAATATAATAAAGTACATTAGGTCAGAATCCAAGGGACACACTCTCCATTGCAGTAATGTAAAATATTAAAGAATGTGAAATTGCCATTGGTAACAATGTTGAGAATTTTTATTCTGTGGATGATTTGATTCTTGGAAATTTTTTCTTGATCCAAAACCAGACTTCATAAAAAATATTTAAATTCTAAAAAATTAGTCAATTTTCACTTAGAATAAATATTCCTATTACATTATACTCTAGTAGATATCGGCTTCATAGCTATCAGAGAAAAACATTGAAGGTTTTGGTTGACTTTATAGGTAGGACCTGAGGCTTGCAGGGGGCCCTGCTGCAAAGTTTTCTAAAATTTACTTCAGGGATTGTGAACCAAAGGTAGTATTTAACCTTTACATACAATATTCATCCTAGTGAGAAACAAATATAATCACAGAAGTTTTCTGTGGAATTCCTGTACCCATGAAGAGCTAGTGCTGAGCATCTCATCTCAATTCAGAGTTTTTGTGACTACCATTCCCAAATGTAAGTGCCCATACTCGGCTTTGTTATATGCACACTAAATACAGTTCCTCAAGAAAATGATAGCTTGACTTTCTTCATCCACCTCCAGGAACCAGATTATTACAGATAGCATGTTTAACTAATTTCCTGTCAGTTAGAGTTTAATTGTCTTAACTATTATTTCCTGTGATGCAGTGTTATTGTAAACTGTCCACCAAGTTAACAAGGATGATGTGAAACATGGTTATTTTTTTTTTTGTATTTTCACTGGATGCACTACTGAAAAATACTCAGAACACATACTGTAGCAGGTGTGTTAGCTTTGGCTATTCTTCCAAACTGGATTTCCTGATGACTTTTGCTGTTTCCACATCTCATCCTATCTCCCATCCTGAATGTGCAGTGTAAGAAAGAGAAATCCTTTCAGGGAGGAGTATGCCTGTATTTGACCTTTAGAAAGCTTAATAAATGAAAAAGGATATATGAAATTGAACAAGATAGATTTATAGTGTTTCTGGCGGCACAGGTTAAACAAATACTGAACAAACTCAAAACAGAGCTGTCCGAACTGCAGAGTTTAACACTTCAGTGTTGTAGAACGACTCATGGGAGACTGGTAGAGGGCTATTTACTGATTCTGGTTTGAACTTGAATCTTGCCACGCGATACTGAAGATTGAAAGACTGGCTAAATGTGCTTGTAATGAGCCTCCCTTTGCAAGTCTAGGTCAGGCTCCATGCTTTGACATTGACATTCAATTCAGCCTGTCAGGTGTAACCATGTCACATCATTAGTTGACAATGTTGCCTTCAGCAAAATAGAGCCACAAAAAAAAAAAAAAAAAAAAAAAAAAAAAAAGAGTGGGGACCTCTTCTAGTCTTTGCTTTTGCTGATACAGACTTATGAAGATATCTCTATACTTCATCAATACAAGGAGATTGTATTAAATTGTGTTTCAATTAGAAATTAAAGTGAAAGTTTGGGTCAAAATAAGTAGTGTAGTGGGTTTGTACTAAAGAAAATTAATATTTTCGGAGTTATCAACCCAAGATCTACTTTTAACCAGATGTACTTCAAAATAGTCTGTTGTTAGAACATCTCTAACTTACATGGCAACATTAAATATTAACCTAAATTTTGCCTTGGGCATTTTTCAGGTTTGGATACAACTCCAAATTGTGCCTATGAATTAGTTTAAGAACATGGGATTTCAGTAAAAAACCCACTGAAACTTTGCATGCCCTTCCATTGTACCTCGGGTTCTTATCTGGAATCATTTAGAAATTCTTGTGAATCTTTTACTCCCAGAGACTGTCTATAAACAGTAAACAATATTCAGAATGGAATTTTACAATACCAGAGAGCAAAAGTTTGGGGACTGAGGAATCTTTTCCCTTGTGAACCTTGTAGGGTAATTTTAGGCAGTAGAATATAATTTCCCAAATAGAAAATCATTAACAATACTTAGAAGAATGGCTTTATCATTGAATGATATTCACAGATCTTCACTGTGCTTGAGAGGAGGTTTTATTATTGTCCCAGAAAGATAAACTATATTCAGTTTCCTAATGTAACAGAAATCTGTAGTCTCGTATATTCTTACAGATGTGAGCTCTCAGGAATAGAGGAGAAAACAAACTTTGGCTAAATAAACATGTGCACACAATGTAAAAGTGCAAACAGACTGTTTCCTAATGATGAAAAGCCTCAGGGCATGAAACTCATGCTTTTATTGCTATAAATCCCAAAAGGACAAAAGCGTTTACATATTACTCTGCTGATGCTTTTACCCTAATCACATGTGCTCACCCTGTTATGCGAATTTCAAACTTATCTTAAGGTCAACAGAATTCCTTACAGAAGACCCACATTAGCGTTTAGCCCTTTCATTTTTCTGCTTCATCCCCTTGGCAAGCTGTATTTGTATTTCCCATAGTAGGAAGCATTCCTGGGTCTTGATGCAAAGTCATTTCAGTCATTCAAACAGACTGAAGTCAGCATATTTTGTATGTTTGCATTTGGGAGGCTTTAAGCTACGAGCTGAATAGACCTGTGGGAGTGATGGAATATTACTAAGTACCAAATCCAAGAGAGAATCCAAGATGTTAAAGCTGAGAGAGACATCCAAGCCACATTTCTCCTGCACCTTTCTTCAGAGTGTGTTAGGATGATAATTTGTGATGATGCATCCATCTGCATTGTTTCATAACCAAGGAGTCTTTCAGTGAAAGAAGACAGGGTATTCCAGACATTCCTGCAGCTCTCTTTCTCTTTGCTTAAAAGTAGAGAAGAGAAACATGCAGCTTCTAATTTCTGAAAAGCCCTAGGTCACCATCCTGGGAATCTGCCAATGGAGAGTGACATTGCAATGTTTTCTGAAATATTTTAGGTCTTTTGCAGTTTTTAAGATTTTCAGACATATGTATTTTGGTTTTATGTAGTGGCATATTCTTATTTAATTCTTATTTAATTACTCATTCCCCAACAATCAGAGAGAGTCCTTTCATTCACCTTAGGGGAATTCTGTGATTTTTTTTAAAATAAAGGACATTGAATGGTTCGGCTAGTGCTGCATTGCTTACTGGTTCTCTGTCTACTCATTTTTTCCCCCATGCTATTGTGATGTATACCACAAAAGAGCTGTTTTCTATTATCACTCTTTCACATTTATTAACAATAAGTTTGATCTAAGCAATACTATAGTTAATTAATTCTCAAAGATTTTTTCTCTTTTCATGTCAGGTGGGTTATAAGGTGTTGAAATTGAGCTTTTGTATAACTTTCCTTTATTTTCTATAGCACAGGAGTAACAGATATTCAGAACTTGAAAAGAAAGGAAAGAAATATTTCTGACCTTGCTGGAGAGATTCAGATAGGATTGTTGAACATCTTTTAACATTCTTTTAAAATTCCGGAGTTCCTTGCTGAAACCTCCAGCAAATAAAGAACATATCAAAGGATAATCAGCAAAGCAACTGACTGAGATTTATATCCTACAAAAGACTGATGCTTTCATGGTAACATCTTAGCATTTTTTTACAGTCTTCTAGTTCTGAAATAATTTCCAAAGCCTTTGGCCAGCCTTTAAAACTAAATCCAATGAAAAATTTCACACTTAAGCATAATCCTTTAGAAAGAGTCATCTGAAGAGGCAGTTTAATACTGGATTATTGGATAGGTTTATAATTAAATGCTGTCCTTCAAGAAATTGTCCGTCTTGTTTTTATGCTTCAAGCAGTCTCAAACTTGACCCAGCAATGAGTAACAAATAAATCTCATAATATAAATGTAATCCTGTTGGAGTAACCTTATCTGCTGCTGTATTAAACACACAATGTTCTCTGCTTATAGAGTCTTACTTATACAGTATATTACTGTAAAGGTACATCATAAGTTTCAAATGACAGTCAAGTTCTCCCAGGTGATCATGGCTGCTCTTGAAGAAGTATTTATCTTTTCTATCAAAAATCTTCAATCTAACATTTTTGCTGATCTGGGGATACTCAGCTCTTGCAGCGTGTATGAGTCCATTGCTGTCCAAATCACATGGGAATCAGCACATGATTCAGACAGGCCTGGGAATACACTAGTGGTAGAAACCAACAGAATGCAGAGGCCAGGCCAGTTTTATAATTAAAGCTCTGGCTTTGGATTCAAAGTCTGGATAATATTTTGAGTCCTGATAAAAACTTCCTATGCAGTCTTGAGCATGTCACCTACTGTGGAGTTTATCTCATCAGGTCTTAACATACAAAAAGTTGCCTACATAGCAGGGAGAGAGTAGTATCACCAGGAGACTATCAGTCTCACTTAGTTAATATCCCTTATGCAGCCTCCTAGTTAATTGTTTTGTAAGCACTGTTTTTTGTTAGATCCAGACTTTGTTACATTCAGATACATTTATAATTATACCAGATTTTAACAATATAGAGTATTGTATTTACCCATTATCAAAATTTTGCCACTGACAGTGATGAATTCTGGAAAATTACTCTTATCTACATTGAAAAAGATTCTCATATATTTTCAGGCAGTTTTAATTAGTTGCTCTAAACTAAGAAAATCCAACAAGCAAGGTTTTGAATGGACACTTTGGAGATTGGTATTCAGTTTGAAAACAGCACTATTGGCTCTTCCATGATCTTTGGAAAAGATATTTATCTATCCTGTGCTTCAGGTCCTTATCTATAAAATAGAATTTACATTAATCTATGGATACACAAATATATTAGTTAGATGTTCAAACTAAATAGTTTGACATGCTTCAATTTGAAATATTCATATATAGATGATCTGATGACAGAGCTCACATGTATCCATGTACATAAAGAAATAAACAGTTCAAACGAGTAACATGGAAATGTAGCATTTCACCTCAAGTCAGCACTCCAGTTCATTTATTAATGACTGAAAATTGCTCCCATCTGTAGGCTAAGAAGTACCATCTTTTGGTGGTCTTGGTCTATTTCTTAATGGACAGGTGTCCATATGATTAAAAATCCCTTTCCTAATTAACATTAATTGGCACTAGTGCAGGGAAGATTGGAAAACAGCCTGGGCTATGAGATTAATTTTCCTCTAAACTGTGCAGATGTATTCACTGGTACACCACTGAAAAATAAATATGAGGCTCCAGAGGAATTTCCCTTACCTGTGCACCTGGTCTATTAATGACAGATTTCATAATGCAGCACAAACAAATTAAATATTTTAAAATAATTGATATATATCAGGAAAAAAATGCATTACTCCAGGAGGAAATTATTTCTTGCAAGTAGATAAGTAATGCAATTTGGCATATATTTTCCTCCTGAGGAGGTGATTATTTACTATTATTTATTTATTTGTTTATTATAATTGTTGCTAATTTGCCATCTTCCATTCTAAATGTGAACTTTCTGGAAACCATGCCTCAAAAGAAAATACAATGATAGTCATATACAGGAGATGTCTCAGTCTTTTTATTCAATTGACTTCAATGAAGCCTACATCACAGATACTCTTCACAGTTAGTTTGATACAGAGCATCAAACGGAGGGCAAGCTAAGCAAGAACTGAACTATTTAACGTTCATTTAGTGACTGCTATACAAAATGCAGTACTGTAGTAATCTACAGTGATTAGCAGCAGTTCTGCTAGTCACTGTCACAGGATGCTGTTTAGAAGACTAATGTCTGTCACAGTGCTGATTTAGATGGCGGAATGTGAACTTTCCACTTGAGGAGGGAAAAAGCAAGTGATGTATTTCTCATAGTAGAGCATCCAAATGTATAAGTGAACACTGTGAAAATAAAGGAGATTCTTCTCTGCCATTGTCTGGCCTCAGAAATGTCTGTTCCCAAAGCTATTCTGCATGCTGTTAGGCATGTATATGAAAATCTATTTTAGGTTGCTGATTCCAGGTTCCCTCTATAGAATGCATTGAGAGGCAGAATATGATTCCATTCATTTAATTCCTGAATCAATTTATGGAAGTGTTTTATTAGGTAATTCCAGTTTAAATCTTCAGAGTAACAGTCAACTTTTCTTTTACTTTGATTATGTCTCAGATCCTAAGAAACTGTTTCAGCCAGCTTATTAATGAAGCAATGAGATTAACACAACTGATGCCTCTGAGGAGCCTTTGTTTTCAAAAACTAAATGTTACAGACATCTATCAACTTGGGCTTTTTAAGGCTTCCAGAAGCATGTTGTCATGAAACGTCATAGACAGTGCCTAAGTTTTCTTGCTAAAAAGAGGCTGAAGCCTGGAATAAGGCAAGAATCTAAAAGAATTTTTAGCTGGCACCATTCCTTTCCTTTTTTTTTTTTTTTTTTTTTTTTTTTTTTTTTTTTTCCAAAAAAAAACCTTTCATAATGTTTCCATGGACTTCTTAATCTATTTCTCTCAGTATTGTCTTCTGGCTAATTTTATTAATGAGTAAGGAAAATGTCATGAAAAGCAATGTTTTACTTTAGAAGTTGATACTCAAAACTAAATGTAAATGATCCAGATATTGTAGGATGCATTATTGTTCAGTTGAAGTCCCTATTGAAGTTCATATTTTATAATGTGTAGTGAAACTAATTTTAACAAGTTCTGTTGACTGCCTTCTAATAATGGCATGAAATTACTATATGGACAAATATAGTAGACAGTCTCAATGTTTATGCAATTTTTTTACCATTTAACTCAAACTAATTACCTATAACTTGATGCTAATTTTTTAGTTGCTGGTGCAAGAAATGTTGACTTTAATTAAATCATTACCAATCCATAGCAAGAATATGAAACCATAATAATAATTTTTTAAAAAAATTGATACACTTTCCAGATCTAGAGAAAAGTGTCAGTTGGAATAGAGCTGGCTCCTCATGTCAATCTCTCATTTTACTCATTTTTTGCCTATATGTCTATGCCTATGAAGACTTCTTTCAGGATCTCCATACTTCCAGTCATTTTAATTAGCATTCAGACATGTCTCTAATCTAGGGCACAAGCTACCTATAATAAGTAGAGACCTCATATAGTGGTGAAGGGTTTTTAGGTATCATCAACATTTTTGTGTCACCTGGAGAATGAGACACCCATGAGCCTTTTGCTGGGTCAGTTTTCTTCACTTGTAAGGCTGAAAGAAGACAGGGCTAAAGTCTTAGCATTTTACTTTCTGGCTGTTTGTCTTCATCACACTTTGGCTTTCTCCAAACCAAAAGTACATAGGATCAGAGCTTGTCCTTTGTAACCTCTTTGAACCCACATACATTTGGTCGATGCACACAAGAAAAAGTGTTTATCCATTTGAAATAAGTCAAGGGAACAATTGCATAGCACTGTCAGGATCTGGCCAAGAAGCAATTGCTTTATTGCTGCAGCATGTGTTGGATCTTTATTTTCTAAACATCCTGCTGGGAGACATGCAATAAAACCCTTTTTGCAATCGTTTCGCTCTCCATGGAGCTAAGGGTTCCCTGTTCCATCCTGCTCCAAATAACACATGTGAACTTCGTGCCTTTTGTTTTTAAGTTAGGACAGCTCCACAGGGCACATATTAACACACATTAATGAATGGATTATGGGTTTGTCAGAGCTTCCGGTGATGAATTTAGAGCCCATTAAAGACTAGGCATTGATTGCACTGGAGACTGTAGCTCTCTGTTTAATCCCTAGCAGGTGGGCACTGGTGCAAGCTTCACCATCTTGCATCAGCAGTGAACCTCGAATGTGACCTCTCCAATGGGAGAAGGGTAATTCATTTGCTGTGTTTACTTTATCTTCAGCCTCTATTTAGAGGAAAGCTCCTAACTGTGCTGAATTGTTCTAAGCGAGGAGTGGCAGATGTGTGATATGGCTCAGGTTCTTGAAGGATTCTGTAGCAGCCTCTATATGCTTGACCTTCAGACAGTTTAAAGTCAAGTCCCGATGGCTAAGAAAGGAGTGTATATTACGAGCTCTGTTAAATTAACTGTGCCTATCTTGGTGGACTTTCACTCCCAGGGAAAGCATTAAAATTACACTCCTGTACCATGATTTTAATTTCTAATAGGTAAAAGAATTTTTCAGTTACTGCAGTGGTCTTACTAAAGAATATCTAATTGAAAATGTAAAAGCAGGGTAAATCAGGACAAATTTGAAATAAAATCAATTTATTTCTTAGTGGTCATCCAAACACAGAACACAAACACAGTTTCTTTTCTCAGTTATAACGCAGTTCCAGATACCCCTTGGTTATCAAGCTAGTAATAACATTTAAAAGCAACAAACGAACAAGCAAAAAAAAAGAGCCTCCAAAAACCAACCCCTCAAAAAAAAAAGAAAACCCAACAAAAAACAAACAAACAAAAAAACCCAAACCCAAACAAACCCCACAAAGCCCAACAAAACAAAAACACACTCAAAAACAAGTGGGAGGAAGAAGCAATTACCTATTTACTGAAGAAACTGAGATCACTGAGGCTTAAGTGTGCAGCCCAGTGATTCACTTCATAGCCACTGCCTTTCTTAACTACTATCAGCCTGCAACATAATTTTGTCTGGAGTTTTGCAGGGGTAGTTCCTCATCTGGCTCATGCAGCTGAAATGGAAAATGGAATGCAGTCCATCACTCTTAAGATAATCTGAAGAACATGCTAGTAGATGGTGCAATTGCTAGTGCCCTAGTGCCCCAGTGCTTAGATTTTTTTACAACCATGCTTTATTGCTATCCAGGCACTTAACTCACATTTAATTCAACCAGATTAAAGTGTGACTAGAAGAATTTTCTCCTAAGAGCCAAAATAGATAATACAGTTACAAAAAGACAAAGGTGGAAGTGATAGGTAGCAGGAACTGCAAGAAAAAGTGTGCTCCAATTATTTAAATCTTACACTAAGTTCCAGTCATAATGCTTTTCTGTTTTTCTCTTTCCCTTATCAAGCTGTATTGATTTCCTTTCATGACTAGGTGGTTGCCAATGTTTCATTCTTTATTCATACCATATGCCTCACTTTTCAACTATAGATAATTTCCCCACTGAAGAGACTTCATCCCAGTGCACCTCTTCTTGCAGAACATCAGTTCTCACAGACTTTCTCCTTTGAAGTCTTTTAGGACACCCTAAAGATTTGGCCTTCCTTCTGTAGAAACTCTCAATTTCCTCATTAAGTATGACAGAAGCTTCCCAGGTTTCCAAATTAAAAATAAAAAAAAAACTTTAAAAATTTAAAAATCATTGTTATGCTTCCTTAGACTTGAATCTTTCTTTTAGTTAGAGCAAGCACTGTTGTGTTTGTTTTATCAATACCTTTGTTATTTAACATGGGATACAACTCTTTTTTCTCCTTCTTTGGGGATTTGTGGTCATTTTTACACACGAAATGTCTCTTACAACAGGCTGCACGTTTGTATCTCTGTGTACCTTAACAACCACAGTCAATATAAAATAGAATACATGCATGTAGCTCATTAGCTGGTTCTTGACAGAGGTGAGACATGGTAGCAATTCACTCTTCCTCCTGTCACATCATCAGTTATGCTCTCAGTTGGTTTAATTAACTTATAAATTTTTTTATAAGTTCCTTTTATCAAAAAAGTCAAACCAAGTAGAAACCTAAAGATGTGAGAATTAAGGACCTGTTTATATACTTCGACATATATGAGAAAAGAAATCAGACTTCAATAAAGAGGCATAAGGAGATACTGAAATATCATCCCAAAGTATAGGTCATTCTACCCCCTTTTTTCTTCAACTTTTAAAACAGCAAGTTGTTTTAACTTACAGTTACCTCTTATCTGTAAGCTTATCCTCCCCATTTGTTGTTTTTTTGCCTCTGTTTTCCTGAGATTGTAGCTTGATTGATATTCCAATCTGCAAATAACATCAGCATGGGGACTGAAAACAAATGTTGATACAGCCTACTAAAGCATCTAGCAGCTAAATATCATATGGAATTTACAGATGATCCTGAGGAAACTAGGTTTAGGACAAGCTTTCTTGACTTCTCTTTAACCTGGATGGACTAAAGTCATTCAGCTACTTTGCTGGGACACTTCATGCAATCAGTACACAGCTACTGTGACATTACACTTGTTTCCCACTGAGAGCACCAGAAAGCTTCTCTTCACCACACATTTTCATTTTTAGATCAGATTTTATGTTACCTGTTCCTCCAGCATTCCTCTTCTTAACAGCTGGTATAAAGTTTGATTTTTGTTGAGTTCAGAGTTGTTTTATCATGCCTGAACTGAAGCTTAGTGAGAATTTGTTTAAACACTGACCTGGAAGCTGTAAGGCAGATGAGGAAAACGTTTGCTTTCTGTCTCATTTTCCTTCCTTTGTCTGGCACCGGCATCACTGATTTCACCACTTCAAATTTCATAAAAATACTTCATGCTCATTTTGTATGTCCAGAGTGATGTTTTGGTGTTTTGTGGGTTTTTTTGGTTTTTTCTACTCATGAGTACTAGACTGTTGGTATACTGTATCATTCTTAGCACCTGTCCAAATTTATTAGGCTACATAAAAGATTCCTCAGTTTGGAGAAATTAAAAATGTGCAATTATAGTTGATTAGGTGTGAGATACACGTCACCTATGCAAGGTGACTGTCAACCACTACACCTGCAGGAAAAGTTATTTTATTTGGGTAGAGGTACACAGTGTCAAGAGATTAAGCTCCGTTGCTCCATCTCGTGGGAGGAACTAAGCACATCACGATGCACTAGTAAGGCAGGTGCAACATCTGTAATGGGATAAAATCTACATCTGCAGTGAAGGTAAAGATTCAAAAGGGAGAAACAAGTGACACAAACCTGGCAATGTTCTCTTAAGATGACTTTTTCTTTATGTATACGTTTTCCACAAGCCCACTTTCACATTCCACAAGAAATTAAATTCCAGAACTTGGTGTAGATTTCAGATATAGGAGAAAAAACAGACCAATCATCTCTGCAGCACCCAGTTAATGCTTTGTACCTGAGAGTTGCTGCCTTGTAGCTTTTTGAGTAGCTATTGAGACTCTCTGACTATATGTAATGCTATGTCCTAAATCCTCATCCACTCCTTTGGAATCCATTAAAACTGCACTTACCTAGAACTATTGCAGCTAAGTGGTCACCACATCATTAGTGTATGCAATGGACTACCTTTGTTATATTATTTTCTTCCAATTTATTTCTAAACCTTATGGCCCTTTGATCACAGAATAGATGTCTGTTCCTTGGTGTATAGGGTTTTGTGTGATTGATTGGTAATGACAGAACACCAGGCACTCTTTTGTGATGATTTTGTCAATGAAAATGTCAGTAAAATCATGATTCTCATCAGCATTGATCTGCACAGTACTTGAGAAACCATTTTTCCTACAGAGTCTAGCCAAAAAAAGAAAATCTCAGTAGGCCACAGAGTTTCCCGTAGGATTCTGTCACCTAACAAGTATGAAATAATTTTTGGTTTATGTATTTATGCAAGACAAAAATTTCAGCTAATATAAAGTCAAAATGAATTTTTAGCATTACATTTAATGCAATAGTTTAAAATAGTTAAAAAAAATTTGCTAATATCCTAAGAAGAAACAAAAGTCTTTACACACACAAAGAGATGAGTTTTTCTTTTGACAAAATTCTGCTTCCTCTCCTGTTTTTAATGTACTAAAAAAGTACATAAAGTTGTACCTATGAATTTATTAATTTAAATGACTGTTTTAAAGAAAATGCGTGCAAATTCCTCAGGGCTGTCTTCAACGTGGTCTAGTGAAACCATGGAAGATAAAGAGAAAATTATTTAGTCTGCTTTTTCTACTCACCAATCATTCAGAGGACAAGCTTAATTCTAGCAAATATAGTATGTAAGCAACTATTTTCCCTTGAGGACTGCTACTGTAGGGCCCTCAGAATGTATTATTGAGAGGGCAAATGAACTGAACAACCTCTATTACCTTAGCCTGGGAGGAATTCTGTGAAAGTCAAACATGAATATTTTACTGGGGAAGGGAATGCCAGTTTTATTGGCTGTAATTTATTTATGAATTAAACTTCCTATGCTTTTTAAGACACATGTAGGCTTTTTGGGTCAAACTCCACTTTCATGTCACCAATATGTCAAATAGCTGCACTGTCTTCAGTGAGCTCATGACTCATTTACACTGCTCTGAATGAAATAAATATTATTGTTAACAAGTTTGTGTCCATATTCCTTCACTTTGATTACTCACACAAGCTGAAAGGATATGGTCCCTTCAGGTGTAAATTTGACACATGGGGTCTAAAGGTTCCCCCATGTAACCCATAGGGCAATACAAGCATCACAGAGTTTTCTTTTGGCCATGATCTGCAATTATCTTTGTCTTGCCTTCCAAGCAAATGAAAGCAAGGTGTGATTTTACTAATTAGGTATAACAAGGTTTGACAGTGCCTAAGAGTTTCCATCCAGTCCAAAAAGCTGCCAGCAGTTGTCTGACTTGTAGACAGGCACAGGGTGAAATCGATGACATCCCATGGCACATAGGAATAAAGGTTTGGAATTACTAATTGCAATGACATTTGCAGTACAGATGAAGGTAAAATTGGAACTGAAGATTGAAGAACACCCGATGAAAGAGAGCCCTGAAAAGAGAAGGCATTTTAGATCATAAAAAGAGAAATAGTGCAAGCTTCTTACTCATTTTATGGTCCTTTATTTAGCAGAGTTTATAAGGAAGAGGTATTGTCAAATTCTTAGATGTTAGTGAATGATTTATTAGGTGTCTAAAAGCAAACCTGTGAGCCACAAGATATAAAGAAAACAGGCCTCAAATGGTCAGTCCAGATTTCCTGCTAAGGTAAAGACTGTTATATTCATTAGGGAATCTAACGAAGAAAAACATAAATATCAAAACCACATCTGATCTTAAAGCTGTAAAGTAGCAGTTTAAGAAATTTCAAGATGGGTGATTTGTTTAACATTTGCGTTACCTGCATGACATTGTATAATCTCAGTGTCACAGTCTTGAATGATAACTCTGAAGATAAAACTGACCATTTAGTTTCATGCTTGCTTTCCCATCTATTTCTAATTTTGATGTTTGCCTTTGTGGGACTTTTATGTTCTTGGCATTCAAATGCCTTTTCCACTTGTGGCCTCAGCTGGTGTGATCCTGCTTCAGTAAGAAGGCATGAAGCAGGGCTGTTTTTGTTTCCACATTTCTCTTGCTATGCTTTCACCTGCCTGCCAGAAGCTGACAGACTTTGGTCAGAAACACCAGAATTCCCACTAGGTCAGTGGACAAGCATTCAAGCTCAGTAATATCCCTTACTTACTCCATGTTGTGAGATTATTAGATAATGTCTGCAAAGTGCTCTGAAATCCTTAGATGAAAAACTGCATTAGTGTGAAAAACTGGACTTCCACAGAATTAACTTTGTACTCTTTAAAGATCTACTTGCAAGAATCCCATGGGCTAGGACAATGGAAGGAAAGGGAGCCTAATAAAGCCAGTCAATTTTTAAATACCACTTCCTTCAAGCCCAAGACAGGTGCACTCCTTTGAGTGAAAAATCCAGTAAAGGTGGTAAGACACCTGCATGGATCACCAGGGACCTTCTGAAGAAAGTCTTATAGAAGAAAAAATTTACAGCTCATGGAAGAAGGGACTTGTCACTTGGGAGAACTAGAGGGACATTGTCAGAGTATGTAGGAAGGCAGCAAAAAAGGCCAAAGCCCTCTCAGAACAAAAACTAACAGAGAAACTAAAAGGAAACAAGCTTCTTCAAAGGTATCAGTAGTAAAAGGAAGAATAGGGAAAATGTTGGTCCACTGCTAAATGGGGCAGGAGCCCTGATAACAGGATCATGGCAGAGTTGCTGAATACCTTCTTTTCTTCAGTCTTCCCTCCTAAGACCAGCCCTTGTGAACTCCAGACCCTGGCTATAAGAAAGCCTGGAGGAGGAAAGACTCTCAGTGAGCAATGAGTCAATAAGCACTGGGTTAGATATCAATTATGTAAATTGAATATACACAAGTCCATGAGCCCTGATGGAATGCATTGAAGAGTGTTGAGAGAGCTGGCTGATATTATTGCCCTATCACACTCCATCACTTTCGAGAGATCATGGCAAACAGGACAGGTGCCTGAGGACTGGAGGAAAGCCAGTGTCACTCCAGTATTCAAAAAGGGCAAGAAGGAAGATCCAGACAGTTTCAGATCAGTCAGCCTCACCTCCATCCCTGAAAAAATGAGGGAGCTAATTCTGGAGGTCATCTCTAAGCACATGGAAGAAAAGGAAGTTATCAGGAGTCATCAGCATGGATTTGCCAAGGGAAAATCATGGATTTGCCAACTAATCTAATAACCTTCTATGATGCTGTGACTGAATGGGTAGATACAAAGAGATCAGTGGATGTAGTCTACCTTGAGCTTAGGAAGGCTTTTGACACAGTCTCCCCTAAGATCCTTGTGAACAAGCTCAGGAAATGATTGATAGAAGAATGGACAGTGAGATGTATTAAGAAATGGTTACACAATAGAGCCCTAAGAGTGGTGATCAATGGTGTGGAGTCCAGCTGGAGACCTGGAACTACTGGAGTGCCTTAAGGATCAGTGCTGGGTCCAGCCCTGTTCAATATCTTTATTGATGACATTGATGATGGAACAGAGTGTCTTCTCAGCAAGTTTGCTGATGATAGAAAACTGAGAGGACTGGCTGATTCACCTGAAGGCTGTGTGACCATTCAGCAAGATTTGTGGTGACCGGAGAAGTGGGCCAGGAGGAACGTAATGAGGTTTAACAAGAGCAAGTGCAGAGGCCCACGTCTGGGAAGGACTGACAAAATGTACCAGTACAGGTTAGGAGGTGACTTGCTAGAGAGCATCACCATGGAGAAAGACCTTGGAGCCCTGGTGAACAGCAAGTTACCCATGGGACAGCAATGTTCCCTTGTGGCCAAGAAGGCCAATGGTATCCTGGGGCTCATTAAAAAGAGACTGTGTCCAGCAGATTGAGGGAGGTTCTCCTCCTCCTCTACTCTGCCCTGGTGAGACCTCACCCAGAGTATTGCATTCCAGGCTCCTCAGTTCAAGAGGGACAGTGATTTACTTGAGACAGTACAATGGAGGGCTACGAGGATGATTAAGGGACTGAAACACCTGCCTTATGAAGAAAGGTTGAGAGACTTGGGGCTTTTTAGTCTGGAGAGAAGATTGTGAGGGAACCTAATTAATATGTATAAATATTTGAGGGATGGCATAAAGATGGAGGGGATATCCTCTTCTCACTTCTGCCTTGTGATAGGACAAGGTGCAATGGATTCAAAATAGAGCACAGGAAGTCCCACCTCAACATGAGGAAGAATTTCTTTATTGTAGGGTTACAGAGCCTTGGGACAGTCTCCCCAGAGCAGTTGTGGAGTATCCTTCTCTTTCAAGACTTTCAAGTGTGGAGAGACTACAAAGACACAACTTCCATTTCTTGGCAGGCAATGACAATTTTATTTATAGCAAGCTTAGTATCTTTTCTTCTGTACATGCTCATATATATACCTTTCATTGGTTCTGTGTTCTGTCCACCCATCCAAGCTCGTTTTCTTATAGGTGGCAACATCCTTCTTCATGCTGGCAAGTCTCAAAACAACACCTGCTATTTACCTCCTTTTCTTCTTTCTCATTATAAATATTTACATTCTTTTACAACTTCACAAATCCAATTTGAGACCTAAGCTGCCTTCAGCTAAGTTGATTCCCACATTCAAGATCCATCTGGATGCATTTCTAAGTGACTTGCCCTAGTTTTGGTCCTGCTCTGGCAAGGGGGTTGGACGTGATGATCTTCAGATGTCCCTTCTAATCCCTGACAGTCTGTGATACAGGGGTACTATTGGTACACTTAGAATTTGAAATATTCATGTCTGTGTATATCCATAGGTGGCTGTATGGGCATCTGTGTGGATGTTTGGGGACATATAGGTATGCATTCATATACACATTTAGGAACACTGTATTTAGGAATCTATAGCTGTTGCACATCAAGACCATCGAGAAGACTTCTTGACACTTTTTCGGCAGAATTGTGTTCTGCATTTCTCCCAAGAAGGACAATCCAAGGCCTTTGCAGGAAAGATGAATGGTTTGCAGCAAATTAGCCAGGATAACTGAAAAAAAAAAGCTTTTATAATAAATGGAAATATTCACTGAAGAAAGATATGGACTCATCTCTACAATCATATACAAATATCTCCTAGCCTAGAACACTCTAATAAAAATCTTCTTAAATGCTCTCATTGCTTTCATGCTATAACTATCAGTTGCCTAATGATGAACTGATTATGTATTTTAAGTATTTTCATAGTAGATATGCATTATGTATCCATGTAGTACAAATGCAAATTTATACAACTTTATACACGTGGCCTTTTTTTTTTTTTTTTTTTGGATGTGTGACCACATCCAATCTTATTGGTAGTATCTTTGTAATAGGTTGTCCATGTCTTTTTCTTAGAATTCATTTTTTTAAAAAAACCTCAGAATTAAGGCACACGATGTGGTTAGGAGGTGGCACTCTGTTGGACTAATCTCAATCAGGATTGTAATGGGTTTTTTCAGTGCTGAAGAGTTTAGATAATTTTTACTTCATTAAAAAAGGTTATTTGCAATTCATTTGCAGTCATTAAAGATCCTGGAGGACATTGCACAGTCTCACTAAGTTCTTTGTCCTCCTCTTAGTTGGTCATACTTGGTAACAGATGTTGCTGTGTTTCTTTTGTATCAGCTTTGGAAAGTACTTTTGCCTCCTTTGGGATGAAAAGCACTTTGTAAATGTAAGCTTACTGTTATGTCTTTACAAGTATCTTTGACAGTTCACTGCTGTTATCCATGGAACTTTGCCCTGGTAATAAAGCTGTTCATAATATTAGTCACCCTTAAGAAAGTAACGCAGCATTTATTGGGCAAGCATCAATGTTCTTGGTTCAGTGACATACATTATTTGTGTAATATTTCTGAAGGAGAAACAAGGTTGCTGGTGAAAAGATGGAGCTGATTCTGCAAAGGACTGAATAAAAACTTTGAATGAACATTGGTGGAAATACAGAACTTTCTACATTTTAGATGTGATACTGAAAGTGCTGTAATTTAGGGCTTGTAAATGCATTATTCACACACAAACTCTAAAGCTTGTGAAAATACACCACCATCCTTCAGCAAATATGCTGGGGCAAGGTGGGAAAAAATAACTCATCTGGACATTCCTCAGTGATTGCATGTTATATTGAAGTTTGCAGCCCTTAATTTCAAATCTTTGTGTTTTGGTGCTTTATCAGGTACTTAGAAATATGAAGAGCAGAGCACCAGTTTCCTCTGGAAATCACAGTACTTTATTATCAGCAATCTATTCTTAAAACTGTAATGAAAATTCTACTCTGTTTTGCAGATCAAATAATGTGTGCACTTGTTTACCTAGACTACAGCTTAGTATCTCCAAATAGGAGAGTGATAACAGGAAAAAATATTGTTAAACCACATTCTTCTGCCTGCTCAGGATATAAAGAAGATTTTAAATTTTTTTATCATGTTTGTTTATGCATTTTCTGTTTCAGTGCTATCACTTAAAACACAACACAAATGGAATATTAAGGTCCCTGATGTTTCAAAAACACACATGTGCAAAGGCAGCCACACAAAATTATGGTGCCTGGCCTAAGGAAAATATGGGCTGAAACAAAAACCAGGAGGCAGGAGGAAAATGTTTAAGAATGACATGTTTTACTAAGCACAAAATCCAGAGTTTTACAAAAGAATTTGAAAGGGGAAAATTGCATAGTCTTGACTATCTTGATAAGTAACATAAGAAGCAGCATGGGAGGAAGTAAGAAAGTGTTTGTCTGAAAATATAATACATTGACAGAAGAATAAAGTACCATGAGCCAGTCAAAGTCTGTTGCCAGATTCTTAATACTGTATGAGATCATCCTTTCTTCATTTCAATTATTTCTCCATAAACCAGGCACACAACTCTTGAGCTTTTCCTTCTAAATAGGCAATAATGAAGAAATATTTTTATTTTTATTAACGTACACATTTTTTCACATCCCAAACAATTCAGTGCTTCCACTAGAAAAACAGTAACTACAATTTAGCCCATTTATTTCAACCTTTTACTCTTTGTCACTTAGGGAATAGACATCTCAGGGATTCATGAAAGAAAAAGAAGCATATATTTGTGATATGAACTGGAAATAGAAAATGACACTATACATTGACAAAAGGCTGCAAATTACTTGTATGAAGAAACCACATTCTTCTTTGGATAAGTGTAATTAAGAATAAATTCTAGCTGTGGTCTCTGTAAGCTATACATTTTTTCTGAATTAAAATTCATTAAACCATAGTCAGCTAAGTGGTTATCATTGTATGAGTTACATAAAGGCAGTATAACAGACCAAAGTAACATCAAGAATCTTGTCTGTACTTGTTTTTATACTGTTCTTTATAAACACTGTTGCCAAAAGCTTGCTATTACACTATTTAATTCCCTCACAAATGTTTAACCACCAAAAAAGACACGGTCTGCCTGAATATACACTTTCACTGTTATTCACTCATTCTTAGGTGTCAGCACAGAAGACTAAATAAACTAAATAAATTGGAATAAATAAACTAAACTGGAAGTGAAAATGTATAGAGAAAGTCTAAAGCACTACAAATTTGTTCTGTCTCTTCTCCATCATATATATTTTACTAATACCATTTCAATAAACCAATGGAAAATACCAGTCTTTTTATTTGGTTTTATAAGCCAAGATAGGTCTCTTTGGAAATAGGTTTCCAACAGACCTATTCGCTACATCATTTTGAATGAAGTCCATTGCAGCTGATGTCATTGCCTATAATGTATCTCTTTAAAATACTTTACCTTCATAAACCAATAGATCTAAAAGGTCTTAAGGCTGATGTAATGGAGAAATGCTTAAACAAAAGTGTGTAAAACTTGCTGCTTCATTTCTAAAATCCAAATCTGCTTCAAGCAGTCTGGCTTCACAATTAAAGCTGTTTTAAAAAATTAAATTTTACTAGTTAAGACAATGTTGCTGGAAAGATTGCCTGTATGGTTAAAACATTTTTTGCTCAGGCATTTTAAACTTGAGCAATGAATAGCCACTTTGCACATAGCACTGTTTAAGAAAATTTCAGATAAAGAATTACAGCATGGAATAATGTATTTTATACTTCAACTCAGTCCAACAAAAACTGAAAAATACTTTATTAAACTTCATCACTTATTTTGTAGTAGTTTCTTCATGTCTGCAATACAAGAGAATTAAACAAGAGGAAAAAAACCCCAACATATTAAGCTGAACTGAAAAAAAAAAATTTGCTGTGGATTTGCACTGATAGTATCTCAATTCTTTTGCTAGAGTGAAAAAAATAATTGCTCTTTATTGTTTAATTCCACTCAGAGAACTACATGAAAAAATAAGGCTTAATATCTCTTTCAGGATTAACAATGAAGAGAAAAATCAGCTCTGTTGAAAGACATGGCAACTGATATCACTCAAAAAAAATTCTTCATGTTGAAAGACGATTCTGCTAAGAGACTTGCTTGTTCATTTGTCCTGAGATCAGGTACAATGAAGGTACATAATACATCATGTCTCCACAGCCCACTAGAAGAGAAACCAAAAGGAATTCTTCATATCTCATTGCTATGCAGATCTGGGACACTACAAAATGGTGTCAATTACATGGTAGACTTCAGCTAAAATATCTGCTAACATATGTAGGATGTAATGAATTCATAGCATAGTGGCTTCCCATCTCTTTGAAAAATAGCTATAGAACAAGGGGAAGAAATAGTAACAATTCTGCTTCATATTGACTGTATTATAATAGAAACAAGGCAACCATTAGAATACACAATTTGATTATTAATGGTAGCTGCAAATGGATGGGCAAAGTTAAGTTGGAGGGGTCTAATATATCAGCAAGTAACACAGCTAATGTCATTGGTAAGAAACAAGCTTATTGATATTTGCTTATTTTAGGAAATGCTCCCCATTTGTATTGTAAATCCCAGAGAAGTGAAATTGCAAAAAAATATCTGTCTCAAGATCAAGTAGCGTATATCCATCTCCCTATTAGATTTTCTGATTTAAGAAATCACAGTGTCTTAGAGGTATGTTCACAGGAAATAAATATAGGAAGAGTCGCTAGGATAGCGATGGTGGAAGATGAAAAATGGAAAAACAATTATGTCTGAGATAATTTGTAGCAATCATTATTACAAAAAATAATTCTGAGTATTTTGAACACTGAAAGATAAAGAGTCCAGTTAAGCGATATGAACCTCTGCTAGAGATAGGGATTTAAAAATGTATCTTTTTCCCATTTAGCCATGTTGTTCAAATGAGAACTACCTGCGGATATAAACATTTATTTTTGAAGAACATGAAATTTTCATGTGAACTGATTTTACACTTCAATTCCCATCTGTTTTTGGCTTATCACTGTTATGAGCCTTCTGGCTATTGGTTCATGGCTATTAACAACTTGTCATCTGCAGTCCAGCTATCCTTTTAACTGAACTGTGGGATGGTAATTTAATATCCCCATTTGTATGTGTCATAATAAGACACAAATACAGTACTGGCAGTGGAAGTGAGAGTATGGCAGGAGGTGCCTATCTGGGAAGACCACAGATCGGAGTTTCATGCTGTCCCTAAAGCTCTGATGAGCCATTGCTGATCTCTTACAGACAAAGAGAGTCTGTAGGAGGGTCAAATTCTGTCCATCTGAGATATGATTTTTTAATGGAAACTCAATGTGGCCTGCATTATTTCCAGCAATGAGACTTATTTTTAATATATTGCAAGAAAAGTAAGACTGACTTTCATTTCTATGGATGGTAGTGTCATGTGCTGTGCTGGTACGCCCCATACTCTACCTCATTGTAGCTGAGGAATATCAGTGAGATCACTTTACCACAAATGCATTATAATATTATTTAAAATATTACCCTACAGATCATGAGCAGGAATGAAATGCAAGCATAATCTTTCGCAGCAGACAATGTTTCTCAAACAGCAATCTCTCAAAATCGATGGAAAGAAAGAGTAGAGTAGGCTAGAATACACCTCTGTTTGGGTTAAAGAACAAGCATCATAAGTAACACAGTAACACACACAAACCTAATAACTCCCCCACCCATAACTTCTAATGCCAAGAAGTAATAAATTACTAAAAAGACACTGTATTTTGGTATGCATTGTTAAAACAGTCTTCTGGAGTTAGCCTACTTGTACTTCTAATATATATTGCCTTTGACGTGCAAGGCAATACATTATATCATATGCTGATTCTGTCTGATCCCTCTGTTGTTTAAAGACATTTAAGATTTCTGGATAAAGAGTTACATGAAAAACAGCAGAGAGGCAAGAAAGATAGCAGGAAAAAATTGTAAATACATCAGTGGCAATCAGAAGCATATTGTATGTGTACATTATGAACAAAACTTTGTTTTATGAACAAAACTTCAGTATCTGAGTATCTGAACGGCATATGTAATAAATGGAGAAATGTATGTTCCTAACATAAGTACTTATAATTAGTTGTTGAAATACTGATGAATTCTGGGTATTAAAACTGGGCCCCCTTCATAAATCTGGGCTCCTGAAGATAGAAAGTTCCAAATGTAGCAGTCCTTTGAGCATGATACTTGAATTCAGTAAATAGTAAATGTTCAAATTACAACTTTAGGAATAGCTTTCTTATTGTCTGGTTTTCAGCTTAGGATAAGTTGTAGGATACAAAAAAAGAAAGATATAAAAATACTCCAGTATAAGTAAAAAGGGTTAAAAATTTAATCTTGTTTCTTCTTTCTCTTTCCTTTAGCTTTATGTGTTTGAATAGCATAGGTTTAATAACAACATTTCACAAAAATTCCTTCTGAGACTCCAGTGCAATAGTATCTGCTTACCTTTCTGGGTCCTGAGAGAATTAGAAAGAATCTGAAATGCCAAACTTGCCACCAGGTAAAAAAAAGCTGTGTTAATGAGTTAACTTTTCCCCTGTGTCTGCTGGAAATGTATAAAGTGCAACGATGCATAAACAATCTAAAACAGTCTAAGATAATAAAAATGAAGAGATGGACACACCCACCATGTAGGAACAAACAAAATTGAAATGATTTCATCAATACTTTTTAAAAAATAAGCCAAACTATCAGCAGATCAGGATTCCTCAATTTTACCCCCTGCATTTTATAGCTTCTTAACCATACATTCCTTTGTCCCCTTTTATGCTACCTAATGTAGTGAACACACCTTCACAACAAAAATGAGAAGTATGTTTTCACTTTATCAGTGGAAATAAAAATTATTAAGAGTCCTATTGGACTGAAATTCAAGAAACAGTCAAATAATTTCTGTGTCATGATGTTTTTAAAAAACCTTGAAAAGATCCCTTGAAGATACATAATTCATCTGTAATCAAGGCATTATTTTTTTCTTACCTGAAATGAATTCTTTTTGGCAGAATCATCTATTAATCTAATCTAAGCACTATTAAGATGCCAAATAACTATTTTCTTTCCTATGACAGGCTGGATGAGAGATTCTGAAACTCAAATCCATTTTCTCATTAAAGACTGTATTAATATCTAAAAAGTAATTAAACACACATCTTTTCATGTTTATTACCACTTATCTGCATATAGCCTAGGAAAAAAACAAATTAAAAATTCACTCCTCAAGCAGAAATCAAATTTTACCTATCAGATTCAATCCAATGACTTCAGTGAGGTGTCCTGTGAACTTTAGAAGAGGTTCCACTAAAATAATTTAAGTAAATTGCAAATGAGTTTCCACATCTGGCTTGAACTCATCTATCATTCATTGTAACACGAATAAATGAAGACATTCATCACAAAGCACGCAACAGAAATTGTGTTCTTCTATTGATATAATTAAATACTCATAGAGGGCTAAATGTATAATAGCTTCCAGACCTTTTATTTCATGCCAGAATTCAATGGCTCCATCCTCATATGTTCCTAGTCAGAATCATTGTGAACCCTCTCCAGTTTCTAAACATTTATTGCTAGTGCAGTAATAATAAACATCTTGCATTTATAAAATGTAATGTTGCCTAGAATTTTTCATTTTTCAAGAATGTAGATCACACTGTCTAATGGCTCTCATATGTCCAGCATGCCCATGAACAATTTGTCTTCTGAGTGGAGTGTTAATCTGACACCTCAAGGACAGAGCTGATTTCAAGAAGACTCCAAGAAAAGCTGGAATATTTCACGTGTTGCAATAACTACTGAAAGTCCAAGTATACTTATTTTGAGATTACTCTAAGCTCTGGATTATATTACTTCTGCTTTCAGTGCTTTGTTCTAAAGGGAATCATTAAAGATGCCAGGAGGTTTATATTTTTTTAATTTGTTTTGTTTTGTTTTGGTTTTTTGGGTTTGGGTATATGCCAAAAATAATTAGGAAATTTTTTTACTTAATAATGGAATTTATTTTCCAGTCCTGAACTGAATAGGTTTGCTAGATTTCAGATATGTTTTGAGAGACAAAATTGTTGCACCCAATTCAAACCTATGAACACAAGCTGTCTTCCTCATAAGAGATTAATTTAATTAAATTAAGATGTAATAAATCTTACACTCAATTAAGTAGAAAAAAATGCTCCTTCTTCCCAGTGTGACAGTTACACTGAATAAAGAATGATTTCTCTAGGCTTGTTTGTAAGTAGTCTCATCATATATATGGTTGCTTGCTTAGAATAGGGCCCAAAATTTAAACTGCTAAACAAGTCAGCTCATGGGTCAAAGAACTGAATCCCTCAGTTTCCTGCTAAGAGTATAGTGTTTTGTACTAGAAAATTGGTGACCAAATCCTAGAAGTATTTGTGCTGCAATTACATCGGCCACTGGCTGTTATATTGCCTCATTGAACCTTAGGTGTCTACATAATTAATTTAAAGTGCAGATCATGTAGCTTATCGATGGCTATCTTGCTTGGGATGAGGCCAATTATAGCCTCAAAATATCTGTTTCTCCTCATTGACTGTGAAGTGGGCCTGAAGCAACCAATTAAAATGTAGATATGTATATGGAGCAAGATGACGCTTGGTTTTTTCCTCTTCAGTGATAGTAGTGGAGTAGCAGTTACTGCATGACAGACATTAATTGTATTTAGTGTTCCAACAGAGCTAAGTGTCATCCTTAAAGATCATTCTTATATGACTGTTTTCTAGATTGAAGGAAAGGAGAAATTGAAATGGTGCTCCATTCTTGAGCCATGCAGAGCTTTCATCTGCTTTAAATGCAGAAAATATGCATTTGGCCAGGGAAAATTGCTACTCTGATGGGGAAACTTAGATGTTAGTTACAATCATATGGCCTTTTAAAGAAAATTTTCTTTCCAGCCTATAGCTTTATTCTTAAGTATAATTTGAGTTATATTTTCTAGACTTCAGTGCTATAGGAACACTGCTGACACAGCAAGAAATAGATGGACAGAGCATAACAGAAAATTTCATTTTTATGAGCAGCTCATTTTGTTTTATGAAGTGGACAACATTTAAATTTTAGATATTGGGCTCTGGTCATGCAGAAGACAAAAATGTTTTCTTCAACATCTCCAACTATACATTACTTTGTCAAAGCATATCCAGACTCAAATTTCTAAAATCTATAGGTCAATGTGACGCAGGCATTTAAAAGCTTAAGTCTGTGTTATATAACTTGTGTAACATTTCTCAAGTCCCTTATTTGTACTGTGAGAGTTAAGTAATTTCATTGTTGCTTGAGGTGTTAATCAAAATCAAATCTCACTAATTGCTCTATGAAAGAGAAATTAATTTAGATCTCAGAGCTTGGCTCCAGGACTACGATGGCAAAACCATGTTCCCAGTTGACTGGAAAACGTGTGTTCTTAAATTGTTTCAAAACACTTTACATATTTTTTGTCTTGGATTTGGAATTTGTTTTAATCATCCTTTTCTTGCCAAGAAGTCCATTGTCTGACTGAGAAAAAAAGTGTTCATTTGAAACTCATACTTTGCTGTTACGAAAGAGTGATTTGATCTTCAAATTCCATTCATGTATGGCCTTTTCCTCAGACTCTATAGAATCCAGAAATCTGTACTCACTTGGACGTTGAGCTTGTAATTCATATAGCTCTAATTAAAGAAAATATCCTTTAATATGACTGTTACAATGTAATAATTTCTTTCCATAAAATGACAAGGGTTGCAACCAAATAAATTGTCAAAACTTTTTGCAGTCATGTTTTAAATCACATGTTCATTCTGTTTTTAATTTATCTAGTTAGAGAGGTATTTATTTGGCCCTCTTAGTTTTCTGTTGAAAAACTTTTTTTTGTCTTATATTTCTTTGACTTTATTAGGTTATGGTAGCAAATGATCCTTAAAAGAATATAGAGCGTGCACCACTGAGATTGAAACTATGTTAAGGTGTTACATAAATGTACTCAGAGAAACTGCATCACCCAGAATGATTTCAAGTATCACCTCTAAATCACACTCTGATATCATTTATATTCATATGTGTTTCTTGGAATATCTTTCACTTGTCATGATCCAACAAGACTGGCAAGCAATATCTGGGGTACTCTTGTATATCAGGAGAGGAATGTATGCAGGATGATAAGGTGCTCAAGAAATAATTATATATGTATTTTCTGAAGCAGGGAGTGACTGAATAATTCTCACCAGATTAAAATAGTTTCATCTGAGGTTAGCTGTTCAACTAGTTTGGGTCCAAGCTGCAGCTGAGGAGTGGTCTGTAGTGATCTGACCCCAGTAAGGTCACTTGGTTGCAGAGACTAACAACCTGCGATGACAATGAATGCAAACATTTTTTTCCTTAGTTCAGCATTTGGGAAGTAGCATTTGAGTGAAATCTTCAATTACTTATGTACCAGACACAAAACACTTCCTTAAGCCATAACTGTATCTTATATCATTACAAGGAGAGTTTCTTTGTTTTATACACCATTCACCTCTCTATCTTCCTAGAGAAGCCTTGAGCAAATGTTGAACAGCAAAACTGACAGTCAATTATATGTAATTTTTTATGGGTTTTTTTATGTTTTGCTCCTTATGTTCCCTTACTTTCCTGATTTAAGACAGTATTTGATGGTGTTGTAAGTGATTTACACAGATGTCACATCAGATCCTCCTCATTGTATAGGAAAAAAGGATTTGCTTCATTTTCCTGTATTTCCAGTAAAATAACAAACTTTTCAAAAATTTTCTAAAAATTAAATTTTCAAGTCTGATAGCCTCTCTGATAATTCTCCTCTTCCTGATGCATTGCTTTATAGACCAGAGATATGAAGCTGTGAAATTATACTAGAAATCATATTATCATTTTTAGTAAAGCTGTAACATGAAAGTCAGATTATTATTTTTTTTTTTGCTGGCATACTAACCTGAAATCAAAATGCACTAGGGAGATCTGTGCTGTTATAGTCACGGAATCACAGAAATATGGAATAGCCACAGCTGGAAAAGACCTCTAACATCCAGCTGTCAACATCCCTCCCAATAAAATATATACATAAATATCTGCATCACCCACTAGAACATGTCCCAGAGTGCCTCATCCACAGTTTTTAAGTACCTCAGGGGACAGTGACACCACCATCTCCCTGGGAAACCCGTTCTAATGTCTAACTACTCTCTGAGAAAAGAAATTCTTCCTAACATCTTGTCTTGGTGCAACTTCAGGCCATTTCCTCTAGTCCTAATCATTATTCACTTCAGAGAAGAGGCCAGCATGCACCTTCTTACAACCTCCTTTCAGGTAGTTGTAGAGAGAAATAGAGTCTCCTCTCAGCCACTTTATCTCCAAATTCAACATTCCAAATTCTTCCAGACTCTCTTCTGAGGGCTTCTTCTCCAGATCCTTCACCAGCTTGGTTGCCCTTCTCTAAACTTCCTCCAGCAACAAAATGCCTTTCTTGTAGCAAGGGCAGTCATATCACTTCAGTTCTTTTCAGGGGTGCAATTTTAACCATGACCAAATGAGTATGCAACTTATCACCATCAGGAAATAATCTAGTTAAAAAGTTATTAAATTAAAAATTAGAAAAAGATAAGTGCTTAGTTTTCGAAAATATTTTTGCAACTATTAGACAAGATGTAATTATGTATTTTAAAACTTCACGTCTACTAATATGGATTATCACATTTATCTACAATTATGGCATTCTTGAGATAACATTAATAAATCACAAACTGTGATAACATAGAGCATAAATAGTAAAAAAACATTATTTTCTGTTTCCTGTAGTGTCAGACTAAGGACATTCTGGTAAATAAAAAATAATATTTCAAGTTTAATTTATTATCTTTTTAATCCTATAAACCTGAGTAATTTATTTATGTCTATTAATATTGAAAACTGCATTAATTTCATTTACTTTTTAATATCTACACTGAAGGCATTTATAGTGAAATTAGTAACAGTAATTATTATTTATTATTTATCAAGTCTTAATTGTTCCTTAGTCAATGGACAGAAACGGACACTTTGTGAAGCAAATTTGTGTAGCTTATAGATTTATTTCACTTTCCATCATTTATCTGCAACACTGGATAACTGAGGAGGCCCCAGATGACTGAAGGTTAGCAAATGTGACATCCATCCAGAAAGAGGATGCGGGGAACTACAGGACCATGAGTCTGACCTTGGTGCCAGAAAAGGTTATGGAGCTGCTCATCTTTGAGTGCCATTGTGCAGCACAGGCATAGACAATCAGGAGATCAGTCCCAGTCAGCACAGGTTCATGAAAGGCAGGTCATGCTGTACTTCTATGACAAGGTCACCTGTTGAATGTGTGAGGGAAAGGCTGTGCATGTTGCTGCACATGTCCTGACTTTAGTAAAGCCTTTGACGAAATTTCCCACAGCATTCTCCTGGAGAAACTGAATCCTCATGGCTTGAAAAAGTATGATCATCACTGGGTAAAAAAACTGGCTAGATGGACAGGCCCAAAGAGTTATGGTGAATGGAGTTTAGTCCAGCTGCCAGCCAGTCACCAGTGGTGTTTCCTAGGACTTAGTGCTGGGGGCAGTTCTGTTTAATACCATTATCGATGATCTGGACAAGGACACAGGGCACCCCCTCAGTGAGTTTGCAGATGACACCAAGTTGGGTGTAAGTGTTGATATGCTTGAAGATAGGAAGATTCTGCAGAGGGACCTGGAGAGGCTGGATGGATGGGCCAGGGCCATTTGTATGAGCCTTAACAAGGACAAGGTTGGGTCCTGAACTTGGGTAACAACAACCCAAAGCAGTCCTACAGTTCCTTCTTTGGGGAAGAGTGGCTGGAATGCTGCCTGGTGGAAAAGGACCTTGGAGTATTGATTGACAGTAGCTAGATATGAGCCATCAGTGTGCCCAGGTGGCCAAGAAGGCCAACAGCATCCTGGCCCGAATCAGAAACAGTGTGACCAGAAGAACTTCAGAAGTGATTGTGCCCCTGTACATGTCACTGATGAGACCACACCTCAAGTATTGTGTTCAGTTTTGGGGGCCTCACTACAAGGACACTGAGGTGCTGGGGTGTTTCCAGAGAAGGGCAAGAAAGATGGTGAAAGGTCTGAAGAATAAGTCTTATGGGGATAGTCTGAGGGAACTGGAGTTGTTTAGCCTGGAGTCTCAGGGGAGATTTTATTGCTCTCTAGACCTGATAGGTTGGAATTGGTGATCTTAAAGGTCTTTTCCAAACTAAAAGATCCCATGATTCTGTGATCCTTGAGTGAAAAGATTTAGGCCTTTAAATGATCTGTTTCTCTCTGCTGGATGTAAAAATCTGCACAACAAACCCATATGAACATAGTTACATGGTATAAATCTACACAAATCAATGGAACTGTCTGATTTTCCACTAGTTACATTTCATAGGTAAAAAACTTTTTTTCTGTAAATAAACAATAATTATTTTATTTTTAAATTTTTTGAAATTTGGTACTTTTAAAATTATTAAGTAAGTAAATAAAATCTATTTAAGTAAGAAGAAAAACTTCACTGTCATAGTTTCTCATTTACCCAAAAGGTTTCTCAAAAACAGTCCTTACGGATTAACAGAAATATTACTTATTAAGTGCATGTTTTTCTTATAAGAACAATTTTCTGCATCTATATGATTGCTGACATCTATTTGACACTGACATCACAAAAATGTTTGAAATTATAGAGTCCAGGAAATAATGTTAATAAACAATTTAGGAAGGTTAATAAAAATAATGATATTTGAATTTTGTTTGAAAAATCTACCAGATGAATCTAAAATTTTTATTATGCAAACCACAAACAAAAGAAAATTCAGGAATGAATTAAACTGTTCATGGCCATTCGTCATTATAGCATGCAGCAGACCAGCTAAGATATTTTGACATGAGATGTACTGATATTTTCTAAAACCAAATACTAGCAAAACTTTCAGTGCAACACATATCATTACCAAAGTTACTGAACAATTAACTGCACTTCCAAGGCACGTATATGGTTACATTTTAAAATCTGCTTGAAATCTTCTAATTTCTGAAACACTTATTTGGGCATTTGCTCTTCATTGAAGAACTTACAAGCCCCAGGAGTTCCTGGCCCTCTCCACTCTTAAGGCCACTGTTTTTATTTAGCTTCATTATTTTCAATTACGTGGCATGAAAGGGTTTTCCAGGATAACACATGGGGAGAAATGGACACAGCTCCTATACATTGCAAGTGTATAAAGGGCATATAAGTGCTTCTTTGCCTGGATGTTATACTACAAACTTATTTTGGTGACATCTATTAGATGTGAATGACTACTAAGTTTCAGAATTATCTTCTCCTGTCTGTTTCTGTTTAAATTTGCAGATGTACTAGTGCAATTCCAAAGTGTGTCTTGTTATTTTGACCCATTGCACTGTAATTTACATGAATATGGAACAGAAAGGAGCTTCAATCAAAAGCTGGAATCAAAACAGTCATGAAAATCTGGATCCAGATGCTGTCCACTCTATTCCTATAAAATAAACTCTTCCCCCATACAATTAGTCTCCAAATCTTTGTCTGTTTAGATCCCTTTTTACTAACCTTCAGATGATTGAGCCTCTAAAACATTAGGATTTTTTCTGAGAATCCACGTATACAGATCTGCACAATGACTTTTAATTACTTTTATGGTAGATTAGGCCCAGCTTTCTACAGTTATTAGTCCGTAGTAAAAATAAGTTAGGCTTGCTAATAATGCACAGCATGTGGACTGAGAGAAAGTTCCTTGAAAAAAATAAAGCACTTTTGTCTCAGTTTCATTATTTGAACAGGGATGTAAGCAGTAGCAAAATAAACAAATATGTTTCTAATTGTGACGTTTAGTAATAAGTAAAAAGCGGATGAGGTAAACCACTAATGAAACCAGTACACTTCGGAACAATAAGTAGATTTTATATTAGTTTTACATATGTGTTGATTCAATTAAGAGTTCTTCAAGGTTTTCTTCTGAATTGTCATTTACTTTTTCTCTTGATCAAGCAATGTCATATTGTTCTTGATTTACATTACTATCACAGATAAAGCTGTAATTCTTAAATTTGGAATGAAATCATCTTGTCTGTCTCTTTCTCTATTTCCACTGTAAGTTCCAAAATATATCATTTAGGACATGTTTGTACATATTTGTGTTTTATTTTCCAAAAGAATATGTATCAGGCAACTGTCTGAAATGTACTGAGACAAAAGCATTGCATTCTGCTATTACTATAAGGGCCTCTAGATCCTGGCTATTGAGTCAGCATCTTAGACACTTTAGTGTTTCTGGAAAAGCCAAGACTTATAGACTCCAAAATATTTAAGTTACTGACTATTCTACTACAGTAATGTTTGGGAAACAAAACAAAACGAAACAACAACACACAAAAAACCCCAAAACAACCCTTATGCTGTGTGTGTGTGTGTCTACATATATATATATATGTATATATATATAAAAATATATGTGTATATATGCAGTTGTACATATAGAGATGTGTTTACATATATATATAAAACTTTACAGTCTCCACACAGGAAAGTGAAATATATTGTACTTTCTAACCTTGTAACTTAGTTCTACATGGTAGTGGCACTTGAGAGCTTTGAAGACTGGGCTTCTTCACTACCTTTTGATAGCAGTTTTTTTGCTGTTAAGAAAAACTGCCTTAGATTTGGTGGAAGACTACTTGATATATACTCATTCCTGTCCGAGTCTTTTTTGCTAGCAAGTGGGCATTTTCTAAGAAAATGTTTTCAGAATGTTTCTAGTTAGGGGGCTAAACTCTATTGCATGTTATAGGCACAACTCTCACCAACTTCAGTGGTAGTCTGAAGTGTCTACCTATATGCTTAAAGAGAATGAAGAAATAAAAGTGGTGGAATTTTGTAGTTTACTTTTGTTGCACATATAGCCCTCCTGCCAGGTGTCAGTATTAGTAACCAGAACTGGGTTCAATAACATGTCTAAGGGGCTCCTTCTAAAATAACTATGAATGGTGACGTGGCCCCTCATCTAAAACACCGACATTTAGGAATTTAATAATCTAACCTTTTACAGGTGTTCCTTCTCCCATTGCAAGTACGCAGAAGTTCTCAAAATATGAAACCACAAGTATCTTTTGCTTGGGAAAAAAACAATAAGCGTATAGTTTCAAAAAGTAAGTAAAACCAACAGTGTGTTGGGGATATGATCAGGTTTATGGTCCCATTTATTAGTCACACAGTTCTTTATGATGTAGCACTCTATCTACAATGTATCCTAATATCAGCTGGGACCTTGGGATGACTCTACAAGTATTTTTTCATTGTGTAAGGTCTGCACTACTCTTGTCATGCTACCACATCTATGTATTTATTTGTTTGTTTTATTGTTTTTATTCTGAGATTTCAGATATAGCATTTGGACTATTGCTTCTCATTCTTAGATGTTGCTGCTAGTCTGCTAGTCTGCTCCTATAAATTCAGCTCCTAAAATACTGGTCATTGAAGAACTGGTACACTAATTTTCTGCTGAAAAAATCTTACGTGAAGAAATAAATCACTAAGGCAACAAAGAGCCTCATTTGATCATGCTTGTCTTTCATCAATGTCCATCAACAATTTCATCTGGAAGGCTAAGCTCCATACACACATTTGCACCTCTTTTAGTTATTATGCTACTCTGAGAAGTCTGGTTAAGCAGAGTAAGGCTGTCAAAGAAGTTTTTATGTGACTGACTGGCATTTATACCTAGCATTCCCACGAGCTTTATAAAGAACACTGTTTAGTGCCAGTAATGTTACATCTCAGTGGGTGAACATGATACAGCTATGGTAAAAAGGAGAAATATATTAAACCATAACTTTGGAAACTAAATCCCATTTTTCTGGAATGAATAATTTTGTCCTGAATTATCCTGGGGTGGATCAGTTGTCTTGGTTTTTCTTTCTTTCTTTTTTTCTCTAAAAAAATATAAACGTGCTGAGTTCTTTAACTTCCATATGAAACCACATCAGAGCTGAGCAGAAGCAATCTTTTTTTTATCAAGATTTGATTTTAAGCAATCAAGGAGATATCTGGATTACTGATCAGAGCTACTCCATTGCTCAGCATAACACATTTTTCTGACTTCCATTTTGTAGTTCTTGGCCTTTATCCAGCTTCAAAGTAAACCATCCTGAAACTATTATTTTTACTTTCTTTTTTTTTTTTTTTTTTTTTTTTTTTTTTTCCCTTTTATTTTTGGTCAGAAAATACAAACTGTATTAATTTAAAGTAAGAATCATGGTATTATTTTAGAATTGCCTACACATTCCTGGATCTGAGATCTGAAAGGAATGCCAACACTAGGCCTAATGCAAAGCCCCTGATATCTGTGAGGATCTTCCCTCTGAGTACATTAAACACTGAATCAATCCTATTAAAGAAAGGTGTATGCTTTTGCTTTACACATTTATGCCAAGTCGTAGTTTCTAAATGCTGCCTTTGCTTTTGCAAATATATCTTGGGAGGTAGAGGTTTGTCTGGATGCCATTCTGTTATGCACAAAGCCAGGGAAATCCTGAATGAACTCCAGGAAGAGAGAAATTTGCCAAGACACTAGCTGAAGCAGGAGGTTCCAATTTGTTTGGACACTATGTAATATGTGCATGAGAGCTTCTGAGGGAGCAGGCAAACGGAAAAAAAGCAAAAGATACTCTAGGATGAGTGAATGCAGTGTTTTCTCTTATCTATTTTAACATTTTGGTTCCATTAAACTATGAAACAGATACTTTTAAACAAAGTACTGACTGTGTTGATGACAATGCACAGTCATCAGGGTGGTGTCAGATTTTTGGTATTTTCACAATCTGTATGCAAGAAGAGAAGGCAGATGCATTTATACCTCAGAACAGGAAAGCAACCAACTTGGAGCTGATTGAACTCTGTTATGTCTGGGTACTCCACAGATGGTAATTACAGCTTGATTTGCATAATGAATATTATGTAAAGTAGGCTTAGAGACCATGGAAGTAACATGGACTCATGGTACTCTGGGAATGTGGGTGGAGGAGGGACAGGAATATGTTGACTTCTGTGGCTGACCCATCTAAATAGTGTTTTCTTCTAGGCCCTTCTGCAGTCAAATGCAAACCCTATGTATTACAGAGGATTCTTAATCCTTCTTAAAACATGTATTCTGGATGTGTGAAGAGCATCCTTTTACAGCCAACCACTTTTCTTCTCTCTGTAGAGGTTTCAGGGTTTAAGCCCAGATGGCGTCAACCATGCTTCTGCTCGCTCGTCCATCACCCCAATTATGGGACAGGGAAGAGAAAATCCACCCAAAGTATCATTAATTGAGACAAAGATAAGATTGCCCGCTCCAGTAACAGGCAAACCTAGACAGACTTAATTTGGGAACTAAAAATTAATTTAATTTACCAGGAGAAAGAGCAAACATGACCAGATCTCAATACTTTCCCACTCTTCCTTTCTTCCTGGGCCCAAATTTCTTCATTCCTTCTTCCCCCTCAGCGGCACAGCTCTTGTCCTTTGTAAGTGTTTTTCTTCAAATGGCCAAGTCAGTTTATCTTTTATCTCTATGTAATTTTAGTTTTTAATTTATATAACCTCAATGAATCTTGCACTAAAGAGGACAGGACCTGTAGAAATATAAGATTTTATAAACTCCAGATAGAATATATACAGTCTAGTTTGCAACAAATTGTCATTTCCATTAGGGATAGGAATAAAGATTGAACTTATGAATTTTTTGACTTTTGGCAATAATCTTCAGTGATTTTTTGCACTGGAAGTGATATAGTGGGGATATTTTGTGTATTGTGTCTTCATTTTTGAAGACTTTGTGATAGCCTGTATGAATTTATATATGGAAAGCCGTAACTGCAGATCAGTAAAATGTTATGGCTGATCACTTGAGGTTTTATAACATTAGGTAATCTCCTGGAAATATTATTTTTATGTGACTCTTACTGAATCTTCAAAACATCCTGTCAACAGCTTTGCAATTATTGATTATGAAATTTTCAGGAAAGGGCTATTTCCGATGTCTGTTACAATTAAACTCTGTCCAGTATGGCTCTGTGTTACTGGAATAAAGTGTTTAAAAAAGCCTGTCTCTGTAAACATTGACTATCTAGAAGTATATATAACAATAGAGTAAAAGTGCCATTCAGGATGCTCACTTTTTGTCTTGGAAGAAAAAATTGTCATTTACTTTAAATCACAGAACATCTTGAAGTGTAACTGAGATATTCCGAAAGATGTAGATTTAAGAAAGATATTATGTGAATGTCATTATAGCCAGGACCAAGCATAAAGAAGGAAGACTGGCAAATGTTGTGGCTGCACCATGTTTTCTGGTGCAGAAGAATCCTGTTTCTTCTTGATCTTCCTTGCCCACCCATCTAACCATCTTGCTTCTGACCCTTTATGCACTAGCTCTGTGTGAGAAAATGTCATGGTCTGCCCACTCAATTACCTTCAGTTAATTGCTTATAATCAAAATGAATTTTTTTCACTCCAAAGATACATGTTTGCCTTTTGTATCTTACTTTGTAGATCAAAGAGAATATGGCATGTAGGAAAAGAATTCAGAAGCTAGAGAAAGAGTAAGATAACATCAAGTAAGAAGATTAAGTTTTAAGCTTAAGATTTAAAATTTGGGTAGAAACAAGAAATAATTGTGGCATAAAGCAGGAAAAAAGTTACACATGGGAAGAGAATAATGAGTCAGTGAATAAATTAATAGGAACAGAAGTATGAAAAACTTGAACAATGACCTATAGCTATAACCATGTAAAGTGTCTTAAGAATGAAGCATAGACCAGAGGTTACTCAGTGAGACAAGTAAGCAAAGGGTTGATGCAGAGATACAGGTCAGGAAGATGTGGTTGAGATCTGAGCAGAGATGAGATGAATATGAGCTCACTCAGTCAAACCACCGGTACCTCTTGGAGACTGAATTAAATTTGGAATAAATTACAAACCTCAAGTTTTTCATTTTAGTTCCAAAATAAGATTTGGCAACTCTAACCAGGAAAGCATTTATTTTCTTTGCTACCCCAACCAAGGAAATCAAAATACAGAGGCCAGAGTGGGGGGATGTTGAAGGATAGTCAGTAGAAAAAAAGAGTAATTTTGTAGAAACTGCTAGTAGAAAGGGTCAGAATGAGAACCTTCTATGGGAACAGTAACAGGCCACTAAATTATGAATGGAGAGAGAGGCAAGGTTACGATAAAGAAACTGAACTTCCTGTGCTTTTAAGTTGTGGTCATAGCAAAATCTGGACTTACTAAATAGGTTGTGTTTGCCTTGTAGGGTTCCACGACATAAATAAAATGACACATGTAACATGCCACTCTGAAACATGAAATTACTGTAGAATGAGAAATTGAACAATGAGAAACAGCTTCTACCTCCCTTGAAATTTCCTGTGTAAAAAAGCCTGAAATTTTCTTTATTTTTGTCTTCTTTAATGGTTATATGTAAATAGTCCAAAAATCATATCCAAAGTTTCTTTCAAAATTTTTAAAGTAGGATGAAAGAAGAATTATACATTAATATATTTTTAAATATTTTTATTTACAAAAATAACAATATCATCATATAAAGGACCAAAAGAATTTTCCTCTGATGATCATCAAAGAAGCAGATCTTCAAAGAGAAAGAGAATTCCTATACACAGTAAAACCAAGGAAATCCCAATTCTTCATTCACAGAGCCTGATACAGTTCGTCAAAGCTGAATTTAAAATAATGAGAAAGTGTCCATTAATCTATCTCTCCTTTTATAACTTTCTGTTCTGCAAGAATTACAGAAAAGCACATTAGTCTTGAAAAATTAAAATAAAACTATACTGAAGTATTGATTTCATGACATTTAACTAAGATGATGGAAGTCTCACCATAAATATAATAAAAACTATTGCTTGTTCTGTAGTTGACATCCATAAATCTCAAACCACCTTTCTGAAGGGAAGTATCTGTGCCTTTTGACAGATGGTGAGACTAAGGAATAATAAAATAAATAAAACTATTAAAGACAACTACAAATAACCCATCAGCTTCCACTGCTTCTCCAGTTCGAAATTGTATCAGAAAAAAATACAGGGGCAATGCTGCTGGGGTACTCTGAATTTTTTTTGTCTGCAGAATTATTTAGAACTTTGGCAATGTTGTGGTGGAGGTAGAGGGGATACATGAAAATCTGGACTGAGAAAAAAGGCTCTGTGAGAGGTCTCTCTGCTTCTTTATACACTCTAGACCCATCCTATTAGTCTGAAATTCATCCACATTAACAAAAAAGATATATTCTTAATGTGGGCTTCTACAGGAGGAGGAAGAGGATTAGATACATGAATCCTAAAATATACTAACTTGCTTTGTATACTTATTGACTCTTAAATGTAAGCTTTGGGTTTCTTGATGAAATTGGTTTGTGGCAAGAGCACAGCAACTCAAGTTTATCAGCCCTGCTAAGAAGCACAGTAATAAGTCACTACAGAAATATTTATTACCTACCAGCAACCACTGGTAATTGCTGAAAAAACAACCCAAAAGACATGTCTATGCTCTTGCTGGAACAGCTCACCATGATGTAATTCCCCAAGCACCTCCTCTAGGAGACAGTAGTAAAAACTTATGAACATGTTCTCCCTGTTAACATTCTTTCCTTCTCTCTTTAATATACCTGAAAAAAAACAGCAATATGCATCCATAAGTCCTCTATAAAACAAAATCTGTTGTTTCAAGTGGGCACAGCACAGCAGAAAGACATTTTATAAAGTCCTGTAATTGGTAAGCAGACTGCATTTTTTTCACATTATGTTATCAAGAAGTTTAATTCACAAATGCTTCCTTAATATAGTATTTAAAGGTGCCAATACAGAGATGAACCAAACTCTGCAACCAGTGCCATCGTCAAGCTGATAGAACTCCAGAAGGATTAATGCTTAGTCCCTGGTGTGGGTAATATTCACACAATATTTGGGGAAGCTCTGAAGAACTTAATACATCTGTTGCAGCAGTAAGAACTGAATAAACTTTAAGTGGAGGCTTTGTGAGATGTTGTGAGCCAATGTCACAGCTCATCACTGCCAAAAGGGAATCCCCATTGCCTCCAGTCCACAGCTCTCGCCTTTTGCCATGTTCAGGAGACAGAGAGCAACAGCACCTCCTGATTTTCAACACTGCCAAACCCTCTGGCTGAGATTTGGAAAAAAATTGCAACCACAAAACCAGGTCTGTAACCTCTCATAGGCAAAGCATAGTCCTAACGAGGCAAGAAGGCTTTAATTACTAACCCTCCTCCCTCCTCCACTCCCCTCACAGCACACTTAGCAATTCCCAACTCATCTGGCTAGTTTCAAACCCATATTTACACCAACTGGTTAGTTTTGTTCTATTAGCTTGCAGACCGTTTAACCATCTGGTTTTCCTCCAGCATGTCCCAGACCCCTGACCCTAATGATCTCTATATTTGAAGTTCATCCATGTCTGAAGTAACTGTTTTTAGAGGTGACAATCCCAATTATCACTCTCTAGTGTGGGCACAGTCCCAGATCATGCAATATGGTTACATGATGCCTGTACATCTTCTCCCCTCCACCACCTCCTGGTACATTTGAATTAGGGCTATACAATCCCTGTTATAAACAATGCAGTTTTATTTAACTGCAGAAAGAATCTTGAGTTCTAGTGCAATTTATTTCTCCTACACTATTTATCTAACTGCAACAGTATGATTTTTTTTTTTCCCCAGGAACAGTCCAGGAATAGAGAGTGATTGGGTTTGATTTCTAGGTGTGACACCTAACACCATCTCAGGCCCTCGTCCAGAGAAACCTGGGAAAATAAATTACCATGTCTGAGTGTTCAGAATAAAAAATACTTCCTCATTTAAAAAACATAAGTTTGTGTAAAGGGAGTTAAATGAACAGAGTTTTATCTGGAGGGAGACCCTCTAAAACATTTATTTGGGAAACTTAAGTAGTTAACAGAAGGTGAATCTGCTATTCCCAAGACCCAGCCCTAGCACTGAACTCTTCCTATGGCAGCAAGGGACAGGTTATGGCTACTGTCCTCCCCCCTCACATAACTCATTACCCAGGCTCAGAAACCAATTTGAAGGCAGTTTAAAACTCCTGGTTCAAGTCAGAGGCACTAAGTCTGTTGCAGTGTGTGGGATGCATGGGACTTTCAAGGACAGGTTATTGAATCATCGGGAGCTTGGGAGCAGTCAGGAGGTGGGATGAGTTGTTCTAGCAGTGTAGCAGTCTGCTCCCCAACATCCCATTTTTCCTTGCTTACAACCTTCTGCATCCTTCTTCCCACAAATTTATCACCACTGAAAATACACACAGATTTGCTGAGCACAGATGCACTCATTCAGTAAGTACCCTGCAATTCTGATACTGCTGGTCAGGGTTGATATAACACACACACAAACTTGCACAGAGGTAGCAGAGACAAATGTCATGTAGGCATCTCCACCACTGATTGCAGGGAGTGACCACCAAGACTAGAAGACTGGAATGTCCTTCTTAAGGGTTGTGTAGTTTCTGTGACCTTTTCTACCTGTCCAGGTTTCTCTTGCCAGACAGGAGGTGTTAATGAAATCCCTAGGTGGGCAACTGCTCCAGGTGAGCTCCATCATTCCACAGCCAAGTCACTGAGCCTCTTCCATTTCTCACTTCGTGTACTCTTGTGTTCCTACTACAGTCACAGTTCTGCCACCAGTGTTCTGGCAGTGTTGGTCACCTTTGGAATAACAGTACAGCCATGAGGCAATTCTTACAATTCCTTTAGATTTTTTTGAGTGAAATCAGAGACATTCTATGGGAAATACTGACTGAATATTAGGTGTTTTGAACAACACACTTGAGTCATTCGGTTTGCTGAGATTCAAGCTGTTACCTGAATCATTACACTAAAGAGGATAAGGACCCAGTTTCTAAAAATATCCTGTTCTTTTTAAATCACCATGTCTTTAAATTTTGCCCATATTTTCCTGAAGAAGGCATTTTTTATATTCTGTAACTCCGGTAAATCTCAATATAATTATATGTGAAGGAAAAGCCTTTTTCTAGCCCAGGAGCTTTCTTTTGCTGAAAATCAAAGGGATTTTTGCCAAAAAGAAAAAAAGTGAGAATATTTCCATACAAGGTCACAGTTACCTAAATAAATCACAGCCAGCTTCACGCTCCAGACTCTATTTATATTTTGAGCCAGGGAACATCTGTTTAATAGTGGGTGGTCATGTAACAGTTTCATAGACAACAGAGCCATCCTAACACCCTTGGAGATGTCAGAAAGGGATTCGTCCTGAAGTCAGTGAGTTGTGGAAGTGTAACTAGGGAAAAATCAGCCCCATCCTTCTGGAAATTTCTGTTCTAAGGAGCCAATCAAAACTACATGCCAGGAACTACATGGCAAAAGATGGATTTCCCAGGAAAAATCCTATTTAAAATAGAAAGGACAAGCCAGAAATCTATGGCAGTTCCTCAATAATAGCTGAAGAAATTTCTACATAAATAGATGAGAAAGACTGAAGATATGTCAACATCTTCACAAAGTATCAGTGCCATCTCCCAGTGACTCCCAATGATTGGTTAAGAAGCTCAGAGAAGGCAGAGACCCTGATAGTTTTAACCTGTAGTTTACACACAATAGTCACCTTGATTAAAAAACAAACAAACAAACAAAAAAACCCCACATAAAATTAAAACTGTGTAATTTTTTATGTGGAACTGAAGCCACAAACATTATTCTAAACAATATTATTCTCCCTAGTCTGTTCACACGCTGCTGCCACCTGACCCATCTGGTAGACCCATCTGACTATTCACACACCACCCAAGGAAGAGAGAATGTAATCCTCAGGACTCAACATGCTGAGTGTGATGCCACAGGAAAAGGGAGGAGGGGTTATTGTTCAGCGCCTCCTCCTGTGTATTTCATGTGCCTCACTTATATGACAGATTATTTATCTTCTTTCATTTAGATTCTTTCCCTGAAAGTGTATTTCTATTGATTTCATTTCAGAAGGTTAGAGAAGGCAGGAGGCCAGAAATTATGCCTGTAACAGAGCTGCCTTTCACTCTAAAATACTTCTGTTTAAACTGTCTTCTGGAATATAAATATCCTGGTCCTTAGTCTAGTTCTTTCTCTTCCTGAAAGGATCAAATCCAGCTCTGTCTCTCGTCAAAGACTATTTGTGTACTTTTCATTAAACTATCTTTGAATAAACAGTCTGTGGTAAATAGAAAAAGAGATATTTTCCATCTCTGTTGCCTCAGGTGAATATTTCAGCTACCACGCTAAAGAGTGTGGCTCTCCCATGCTAAAACTGAGCCAGTCATGAAAATTTCAGGCACTGAAAGCATCTAATTCCATCAAGCCTGTTGTGATTAGCTGAAGAGCAGGGTCTGCTACTGACAGATTCAGAATTTAAAACTCCTGATGAACTTCAGATTTCTTCTAATTTTGAGTATATGCAACTCCTGTATACGAATTTTAAGGTTCATTAATCTCTAAATCTTGCTTCATTTCTTTTTTGTGGCTACGAAACTTCATTAAGAGAGAAGAGTATGCCAACAACCTAGCTTCTTGAACAGGGGGACCAATGGAAAACTACTTGTGAAATTCCTTTGTGAGGACATTGAAGAAAAGGAACTTTGATATGAAAAGAAAAAATATTTGTTCATTTTTATGCTTTCTTTGCTGTTTCAGCTACATGGATATGAATGGGCCTTATTGAAAAATTAATAATAAGAGCTTACATGGTAAATATCCATAGGATTTTGTATATAAGCCATTCTTGTCTAAAGGACCTGGCAAAACAGCTGGTAGATATTAAGGACCAGCATTCCCTATACACAATAAATAAGTACTGTAGTATCCTACAATGGTATCCTAGAACACTGTAGTAGTATTGTTTGGGGCTGCATGACTATAATCTCTGTTTTTGTAAAACATCGTAACTATACTGATTAATGTTAATTTAAACCAGTTGAGGATCAGACATGCAGAGTGGGGAATTTACCTCAGCTAACTCAAATTTGAAAGGCATGATAATCAATAGGAACAGGATGGGATTCACTTGACCTCTTTTAGATACTTATATAGGCTCAGATTAACTGCTTTCCAGCAGTGCCTGTTTCTCACCATTGACCACAAGGGTGTCCCAGGGTGATCAGCTCAGATGCAGGCACCAGTGGTATGTTTCATTGTTGGAAAAAAAGTTGTAATAGAGATTCACTGAGGGAATTGTATCAGACTCAACATTTCTAAGTAAAAGTCCAGCAAAAGGTGGGTAAGCACTGTTCAAGTTCTACTTAGACCTCAAAGTAGACAGCCGGTGCACACATGAGCTCATACATGGGAGCTCTGCACTCAACATCATTTCAGTGCTGCACAAATAGCCCGTCTTCTGTTTGTGTAGGAGTTTCATGTGTACTATTACAAGCCATTGTTGTGATAATAGTGATTCTACAGTCATCTGCTGCAGCCAAGTTTCAATAACCTAGTAGAGGCAGCATGAAAAAGTCACCCTTGACATATACTGGTGTGGTTATACTGGGGCTGCTTTGGCCATATGTACATCAGACAGAAGTTTACAATAAAGTTTTCTTGTTCACTTCTCTGATAATCTGCTTTAAGCATTCTCAGAATTAACTGCTAACGGCAGATTCACTCCCACCACCCAGCTTCTCTTTTTCTTTTAAACTGAACCAGACCTGACAGACAATGTAAAACCCTTAAAGTAACTCTAATCCATTTCCATAAGATGCCTTAGACCGTACGGTAGCCCAGGATTCTGTTTTGAATAAACTCATGCTCATGCTCTTTGCAACCGAGTATTTCTAATGTATGTGCCTCCAAGGAGGAGGAGGGGAGAGAGGCTCATTAATAATCATGATGGCTTCAGTATTGCATAACTCATTCGATTTGATCATCCACTATGCTTTATCAGGTTTATTTTATTGCAGCTTGCTTGTGTCTGTACAGTTCCCATTTTGGGGAGCTTTAGTTCCTGGGAGCTTTCATGCTATCCCCACTTCTAGCACTGTAAACCGGCGGCCTGCTGTTTTAATCACGCCTCTCTTTTTCCAATGTTGTTTGCGCCCTGGTACAACCCATCTGCCTTGAATCTAGTGCTCCACTGGGGCTGCACACATCTGCCAGCCAGACTACCTTCGTACACAATTACTCAATCCACCGTAAGGCTCTTTAATAGGAAACAAGTGTGACAACGGCAAGCTCTTTTTTCTCTCTCCCCGTCTCTCTTTCCCTCTCTCCCCCTCTCTTTTATTTTTTTTTTTTTTTCTTTAAACCACAGAGTCAAACTGCCCTAATAGAGATGAAGCTTGATAGATCCACCCAGGTGTAGGTGAAATGGTAGAGCCTCGAGCGTAATAGATGCCGTGCTCTTGTGCTGAAGTTCAGCATAGTGTCCTGAAGGGTTGTCTAGCAGCAGAGAGATGGGTTGCTCTTTGCAGTTAAAAAGTCAATGAGCTTCCTCCAGCTTACATGTATGACTAATTTAGAAACCAACCTGGATCTAGGTGAGCAGAGCAGAGCTGCCTCTTCTCTTCAGTGCACGGACAAAGCACAGCACACAGTAAGTGGAAAATTTGCGTTTACTTATTTTGCTTGGGAATTAATTAACTGTGTTTACTTTTGAGGGAATCCTCTAAAGGCTGGTGCAGAAATGAAGCAGAATAATGTTTGCATGCAGATCCCCTGTGTATTTCTTCCTGTTTCATTTTACACCGTGCCCTTGTCCTGCCACTTCAGCCTGATTGCTCAGACCGTACAGCTGGTTTGAAGCAGCTTTTATCTAAATCTCAGCTATATAATGATATCAGTAACACATAGGTTCATTTCTCTATTAAGGTTTGTGTATGTACAATAAATGATTGCTGGGTAAAAGTGGGGTTTAACGATTTTTATTACAAAATGCATACAAGAAAATCCTTAAATGACGACAGTACAATACTCTAAATGTCCTCCTTTTTTACTTTTTTTATTCTTTTTTTTGGTAAGGGGGCAAAAAGAGATGGAAAGAAGGATATAAGAATTAGAAATCTTAGGCATTCAAAAAATAAATGTAATTTAACCTGAAAAAGAATGCTGTGTTATTTTTTTAAATGAAACCATTGATTCAAATGTACTGAGAATGTTGCCAAACTATAAACTAACAAACTGTATCAACTACAGTGATAGAGAAGCTAAGAAAAGAAGAAAAAAAGGAAGGTCACTTGTCTAAAATGCAAGAGGCATATTAGAACCAGATGTATCGAATCTCAGCTTTAACTCCTCAGTTTTTCATGCTTGGTTTAAAGCAGCCTTAAAATTGCCTTTACTTTGCATTTACAACTTTGGATTCGCTGTTAAACTGTGCTTGAACTTGAAGTCAAGATTTGATCTTAGCACACACGTATTCTTCCAAGCCTCCTACCAGAGTTTTACTTTGCTATTGGGAGTCTGTTTACTACTGTACTGAAGCACATTAACAAGATTGCTGTGATGGACTTCCAGGTGGAATGTCAGCCAATGTAAAAGAATGTGCCCATTGCATATACAAAATGCTCTATCTTAGAAAAAAACACACACGGTACAAAAAGGATCTGTCGGCATCTAAAGTAGACGATGACACAGTGTAAGAATACATACCAGCAGTATGTCTGAATTTATTTCCTGTAGAATCCAATGAAATGACACTTCTCACTTTAGGCTTAATTTATTCTGAGCTATTACCCAGGTTGGTGGCTGTTGTCAACACTGCAAGTGGAACAAATGAGTCTGCACAGTTATGCCTATAAAATGCTTTCAGTAGTTTTATCTTCTGCAGAAGAGTTATTTTCTTTGCTCTTGGACAGACAAATATATATAGTCCTTTTAATTAGCCATGGCTTTAGACTGCTACGGTTATCCTTTGTGAATGATAGCCATTAGTCTAATTCTGATGATGAAAAACATTGTTCACAGTAAGCCTCTAAATGTGGAATTTCAGAAGGGGTGAAGTTGGAAGTTTGGGAGGGTAAAACAATGTTTTCAGAAGAAATATTTAGACCTGTAGCTGCTGGCATCAGACAACGGTCAACGTCTACCCCCTACAGGGAGAGAATCTAATTTCATTGTGCCTCCCTTAGTGCACGAACACTGTAATAGTTCAGTTCATACACTAGAGCAGTGCAGTTACTCTCTGGCTCCAGCAACTGGCCCTTAATGGCAAGGTCAGAGTGTGATTAATAGAAAGTAATCTTCAAAGAACTGGATCACTAATAAATAGCATAAGTAATAAACACTAATAGGCATTTTCCCTCTCTTAAATTTAACCCAGTGGAAAACAGCTTTTAGACTTTAAAAACCATAATCAGCAGTGTTTTTCTTTCAGAGTTGCAAAAGTACAAGCACAAATTAAGAAGAAATACCTGCTTAACTTATGCTAACTGCATAACGCACCTATCTTGAATACAACTTTGCAATAATTCATACGTAATTATACCATGCAAAAATGGTCCTGAATATTTCAGTATAGCTACAAAGTTAAAGTACAACCAATTACAAGTGAAGTGATCAAGTTATGGGCAGCCATCTCCGCATCATACTCACATCATGTACTCTGCCAGTATTCCAATCAAACGAAAGTTCTTGATTTTTTTCCAATCTAACAGATTTAGTGTGGTACTTTATCCTTTGGTTTCAATGCAACTCATTTCCCAGTAGGCATTTAGGGATAGGAACAAAAAATGTTAATGATGTTACCAACTGATAAGTTTCTATTTACATAGAAAACCTGGAAAAACTTTGTCCCAGAAGTTGCTAGAATTTCAAGAATACTAAATAAAAGTCATGTGGTTTGATTGTGTATACTGTATAGCTATTGGGTTTTGATGCATTTTCTTAAAATTCAAACACTATACACTTGCATATGTCACAGTATAATCTACTATTTTGTATTTCATTTTTTGCAATAATATAATTTTTAAAGATTTTAACTAAGCATTAAGTGATAAACTTCCTTTCCATTCATTTATTGTAACTGTGAGTTTTGAGTGTTGCAATTTAACCCCTTAATCTTCTCTTATTTTTTTCACTGCCTAATATACGCACACACCTGAACTCAGACACACACAGACTCACAAGAGATGATCTGTCCTATGATTTGTTCCCACTTTGAAATTGAACTTCTGATCCTTCAAGACCTCTTCTGTTGGCTTCAGTGTCTAAAATAATGTGAACATAAAAAATATGGCATTTCCTTATTATGGAGCCTTATCCTGACCTTAGCGACAACTCATGAGTTTAACAGCATATGCCTAAACTAGATTGGCATTAGCCTCAATGAAAAAAAGAGCAAATAGCAATATGATGAGCAACAATGTTTATTTCTGATACTAGTCAGTGATGACAGTATAATTCAGAGAAATATGTCAGTTACTGCAATTATATTATCCACTATTAACATTAATTTGGTATAAAAAAATAGTAAAGACCAAGATTATACAAATATCCAGATATGAAACCACAAATTATTCACCTAAATGTTCAGATCTAAGTTTGTGTTCAGTAGGCTTTTTGTTTAAATGTATTAATACAACTCTGGGAGGCATCGTTTTGGCACAGATTTTTTGAGATTTTTAGCTATGTTAGTTCCATGTTCAACCAAGAGTCCAAGAGAAAATTGGCTGTTAAATTTAAATACTTAACATTTATAATGGAAAGACAGTGCCCAACACTCCAGTTATCTATAGTAATAAATACTTTATTAATACATCAATAGTAATTTTTAAGAGACCTAATTTGATCACAATGTTTACTAAGAAAACTTCACTGAAGACACAAATATAAAGCAAGTCTTTCTTTATCTTTAACTAACATTTGTACAGAAGGTTTTAATTTTATTCTCATTTGCTAGTGTAGTGGAAGCGATAGGTATTGTATGACAAAATGTATCCTGTAGTATCTTCTTTGATGCTATTACTCATGGCTGCTAATGATTTGAGTCTTAAGCTGAAAAAGATGTAGAAAAAGTGTTTATAGGCATAACTATGTGTTACTGATGAGCATCAAAATATTACCAGGACATTAGTTAGGTTTACAGGAAAACCTCAAATCATGTATATTCCACAAATCCAAAATATTTTCCATTAGCAATCACTGAAGAAAGTTTCTCTTAATCTGTATTATTAGTTTTCATATTAAGCATAAATTCTAAGCTAGTTCAGATCTTTGTTCTACTAAGTCAAGGTTACTTCCAGTCTTGTTAGCAAGAATTTCTAGTGCTCTTCACATTAAAATAACACCAATTTTTATACTAGTAAGATGCATACTTGTGAATTTGACTTTCTAATCATGGCTAGTTCTGTAATTTTAGGCAGAAGTGGACATAATTTGGTTTTCATTGAAGTAAGTAGAAATGTTGGTTTGATGCCTGAGCTGTTACTTCAGAGGGCATTTTAGATACTGCCATAGAAACTAAGCCTTAGATCTAGAAAGCTTATGTCCATTGATAATTAGGTTTTGGTGGTGGATGTCTGACACATACTTTTAAAACAATGTTTAATACCAAGTAGGTCAGATTTAAAGATGAACTAATATTTTAGAAATCTGTATACAAAAGATTTCTAGCTGCTATCTGTACGAAAACTAAGTCACCTGAATTAAAAAAGTATATTTTCAAAACTTCTTACACATTCACACAGATCAGAATGAAAGTTTTAAGCAATTAAAAAAAAAAAACAACCAAAAACCCACAACCAAAAGCTTTTCTTTTCACTTATTTAATTCCATAGTAGGACAGTAAAGAGATGATGATTTGTTTTTTGAAAATTTTATTCTTAATATATGGACCTGCAATTGGTACCATAAAGCACTCATATAAAACAACTGTCATTTTGATTTAACATTCTGATATTCCAGTACCAGTTTTTCAAGTGCTGTTTCTCATAAGTAATGGTACATTGATCTTCCACAGAGGTGAGCTGCTTGGATTCTGGTGGCAGAAGATAGAAATATCTGGGAATAAAGGAAGAAAACTACAGCAAAAATTGAAAATCATACTTTTCTAGAGCCAAGCTCTGTATTACCTTCTTCTTCCTATGAGGCATTGGAGTGCAAATGTTATTAAAACAAACAGCAAAGGAGTGCATTTTAAGAGCAACATGCCTCTATCCTTGTTCTAAAAATATGAGTTCACTTGAAATGATTAATGGGAAAGGCTTTCTGGGTTTTTTTTACTGCTATTCTTTAGAGGGTGATAAAGATATATGAACCCCATGATATGCACAAATCCCATGCACGGTAAATACAAGTTTGATTCAGTAGCTTATACTCTGGTGTAAAACCTCAGAAAACAGTGGTAAGGAAATCATGAATCAGAATAAATTTTTTTTTCCTTTAAATCTAAGAGTGAGAAAAAGATTCAATTAGACTAAACAATATGATTTTTTGTGGTTTCTTCCAAATCTTGTTTTGGATTTCCTTTGTTAAATTCAACTCAGGTGTTATCTCATTTGCTTCCTTAGAATTAAGAGCAGGCCTCAGTTTTTATTTTGAAAACACCAGCTACGCATTTCTTACTCTGTCAACTTTGAAATTAAAAACCTGTAAAATTGGGACAAATTGGCCAACAATACTGCACACAGAAAGGGCTGAGGTCAAAAATGTGTTTGTTAAACTTCCAGAAGGCTGTGCTGGACTTGAAAAGCTCCATGAATGTAAACCAGTCTTTGAAGTATCAGCACAGCAAATTCTCATGGTGCATATCACAGATGTGGGTCATACCTGTGTAATAGCATTAGTGTTACCCTCAAAATTTACATTGGAGAAAATGAAAAAAACATGCCTGTTACAAAGTAATGTGTTTTCTACTGGAAGGTTTCTACCTCAGTAGGTTTTCTTACAGTGCAAATAGACAGTTCCACCTCAAGAACTGATATGTGGTACTGTTGTTTTTAAATCATAAGTCTTGTGGATCCAGTGAAGGGTATATTTTTTACAAAGCTATGGCATTATGAGGAAAAAAATGAATTTTTTCATCAAGTTTGGTAAAATTCCTAAAGAACTAGTTTATTTGTATTCCAAAATATATTCCTCTTCCAAAGATAATGCCTGGCATGTCTACTATCCTAGTCAAGATTCAGATAGGTCAGAGAAGTCTCTACAGGGACACAAAAGTTACAGACAAGTAAATCAGCAACAATACCATCTCTGCCCTGTGCAGAACCTTCCAACATCACCCAAAAAGTCTTCTTAATCCAACATACCCTATCACAGAATGGAGCACTTAACTCATAATCATACTTCCAACCTTGCTAGTGGGAAACAATACTCTGAATTGGCATGCATTTCCCTTTGATGAAGTAGAGTTTTGAGAAGGCTGTGCAGATGGCCAGTGCTGCAGAGAACAGCTCTGTCAGGACTCCTTACCCATCCACAAAGATGCAGTATGCCAGCAAAGCTCAATGGTCCATGGATCAGTGCTTCCATGTCTACACAGGCCAAATTTCTATGAGCTGCAGGGATATTTCATGGAACTAACTGTGGTTCCCCAGTTCATTCATTTGTCCAGTTACAAATTCCATCCAAGTGATCTTACTTGGCAGCCATTTCAGCAGACTGAGTTTTAAAGCTTTAATGACATAAAAAGTGAGCTACTCATTCATCACTGCAATGGCTCCCTTCACACCAGGTTTAAGTCACATTAACAGGGTATTGTGGGAAAGCAGAAACAGCTGATGCTCATGATGTATTTGGTTTGCAAAAAAACCCCAATCAAACAACAACAACAAAAATACCTAACAGAAAACAACAGATAAATGCTGTCTCCAGAGAGAAAATTTTGCCAAAACTGACACAGACTTCCAAAGTGCTTCAATTTAGCATGGGATTTTGATTCAGTCCTTTTACAAAGAGTTAAATGGGTATATACTTGCATTTATGAAAGTATACATCAATCACTCTTCGCATTATTAGATGTAAGATCTTGTAGGCTACAAATTCACATATTGTTAGCACTTACCAGTATTTTCATGACCAATCACAAATTTGATGAGGGACGACAACACCCATTTGCAGCAATTAATGCAATCTCACCAAAAGGAAGGTTTTATGAACCTGATAATCTCAGGTGGTTTAGATCTGTTTGGGTTTTTAAATGCCAGTGGCTGCTTGTCAAACTTCATTTGTAAATCAAAATTGTTTTTTAAGTTCTACACCTGCAAAACAAGTGTTCAAAACTTGTAAACTTCTTTATGGATGTATTTTTTTGGCCTTCAGATATGATGGAAAGAGTCCAAGACAATTTTTTATGGATGAATTGAAAAATAGAGTTTGTAATGAAAATGCTGACACAGCTTTAATTATTGCAGCATGAATGATTTTATTATACACTATCCACAATGTCTATACATACAAAGTACATGCTCTGGTGTTCTAATATTTCATTTAAGAAAAAAAGCAATTACTTAGCAGATGTAGAGAGCTAAGCATAAATGGGCTAAACCAATACCTTTATGCTGTTTGAAAACCTATATGGAATGTTATTACCACATAAAAGGGTTTATACTTTAGAAGACTCAAAGGTACAGAGAACCAGCTAAAGCAATAAACTGCTCTGGTGTACTTAATTAAAAAGCTTCAAGTTACTGAAGTCAATTGAAACACAGAAGGTTTGATTCTTTAAGGTAATTTTGTCCTCTTCTGTTAAGTGCTTATCAAGTGTTAAAGAATTAAATTCTGTCCCAGCAGTTTAAATAGAGAATAATTTGCTTTTCTTCTATTGAAGGCAATTCTTTATGCTGTCAGCCTAGACACATGTAATAAAATGGCCAATGTGGATGTAATTGGGTGACATGGTTGGGTTTAATTTACCTTTAATTAACTGGAATTTTAGAAGAAAGCAGGAGATCAGTATTGAGACATTTCAGAAAATAATTCTTTAATGTCAATCTCTTTACATAAAGCTGGAAAACTGCAAAGAAAAGCAGAGAGCATTGCTAAAATATATTTCTGGTTTATAAGCACAGAATTTCAGGCTGGGTTTTGACTCAGTCTCATGAAAGACCAACCTCCAGATTGGTTTTGTAAAGGAAACTAGAAAAATTCTGAAAATATATGGATTTCTGTGAACTATGTTTCTATAGTTTGGTTTTAATACAGTTATGCATTTTCCATTTTAGAGAAGAAAGATTTTTCCTTCTTTTTCTTTTCACCTGGCTAAAATGGTGCTACAACTTTTTAGAAAAACAAAGAAACAAAGATGCAAACAAATAAAACCCATACATACAAACCCCAAACTTGTTCCTTTTGAAAAGTATAGGTTTTGCAGTTTCACAACTGGTGATTGTGGAAAGTATATGGCTGAATGGAGGTTCCTGTAGTTACCTGTTTCTTGAGCCAGGTCTACATTATCTTTGGCATGGTTTGTGCTGGGATATGATAGCAACCAAGATCAGGCAGAGAACAATAGTTGCCTGCTATGTTTATAGATCTGCTGTCTTTTTTTGGCAATTCTGTACTGTCTTATCATCTATAACATATAGATGGGCTTTATCCTTCAGATAACACAGACAACCAACATTTTAAGAATAGAATTTGTCACTGGCTCAAAAGAATATGCATGTTGAGGTCCCATCTGATCCCAGTATGGGTTTATGATTGAAGATGTGCAGAACAGGTAGATTTTTAATTACTTGGAGGGAAGGGGAAGAACTTGCTGTTTAATCAAACTTGAGGGATATGCGATTTCATTCTCTCCAAGTTCATTCCTATTTTAAGTCCAGCAATCACAGTACAGTTAGAACATTTGACAAAAAAAAAATCAGGTTATTACAAGAATTAATTACCATTTCTGAATTACTGATTTTTATTTTTCTAACTCCAGTTCCAACCATTTGTTTTTGTAATGGCATTGTCTCCATATTTTACACTTTTTACAAATGCTGATTCCAGATTAATTTCTGGGTATACTGTTCTCTGTATACTCACTTGGGCAAGGTAAGAACATCCACTGGATGATTCTTTTTAAGCTGATACTGTTGCTCTCTGCACACAACTATTTCTTTCCACTGCAAGACCAGTAGTAACTACGTAAGGACTCTGTAGCACTCATTTTCAACACTGAGATGCCTGTATTATGTTTTTAATGATACACATGACAAATCTGGAGCTGAACTCAAAAATATTATATTAAAAATCATATTCTACATTTCTTTACTCACTTTCTGAAATGTTCTGAAAGCATGGGCACCATATCTAGAAGCAAAATCTAATGGTAGCTAAACTAATGTAAGAAAAATGAGGAAGTAATTTAATTTCAGTAAGTCATATTTCATTGCTTGGTTTTAATTGCAGTCTTCCTCTTTATTTCAAGATAATGAAAGCAGTACTCCTATCAGTTATACTCGTTTTAGAGGTGTGGCTTGATTTGGTTTTGTGTGACTCACATTTTAAATCAGCTCCCGTAAATTAGAATCATTCCCTGTGTGAGTAAAATCTTAGGTCTCAATGAGTTCACATGTCATTTGGTCCTAACCTTTTGCTTTAATTAACTGTATTTTGCCCATATAATGTAATACAACATAATATTTCAATCAATCTTCAAGGTAGTTTCATAAGTGGATATTATGTTTCTTTGGCATAATATATATTAGGTGAAATAAAATATAGTAAAATCCTTTTTCTGTTCCCATTCACAATGAATATCTAGTGACCAATTTAGAATCTAACTTGTAACATGGAAGCTGAATAAATTTATAAATAAATTCATTATTTTCAGAATGCTGGAATGCAAACCAGCAGTGGGGTAAATTCTTAAGTACAGTATGGATTTTAAGCACTATATAAAGTAGCAAAAGGGGAAAGTGCATGGTGAATTCAAGCAAGCAATATATTCTTAATATAGAAAAGAAATTTCCTGCTTTTCAGGAAATTGTTTTTACAATTTCACTGTGGTAATGAATTAAAAAATATGGGGACAGGAAAATAAGTAAGGTTTACCTGAAAATACTTAAAAATAAGTAAAAATTTAGTGTGGGATTTTAATTTTCCAGTGGCTACATTTAATGTAGGAACAGGTCAATAACAAACAATGAAACCAGCCCTCTGTTCTCAGCTGTCTTGGTGCAAATCTAGAGGTGTTTCTTTCCTGCAGAGGTTAACTCCAGAGAACTGCAATGACATCAAATCCCTGGTAAGTGTACGAGCAAAAAGCCAATCAAGCTTAAAAACAATGAAAACAGATAGAAAAGGAGCCAATTAGTCATATCACTGATAAAATTAAATATGACACAAGTAGAAATAATTACATCCTTGCTCTCAATTCAGGTTTTATTAGTTTAGGAGCACTTGGAGGTAGCCTAAATTATATGTATTATGGTTAGTTTGATGGGATTTTTTTACCCTGTTTGCTTTATGACCTCCTGGGCTAGATCCCCAGCTGGCACAAATAAGAGTTGCTATTACCTTCAGGAGGACTGGGAGCATTTACACAGTAGAGAATCAGGTACCCCAGATGGATTTTTTGGCTGACTAACCAGATCATTTGATAGATTTGAGTAGGGGGTTTTTTTTTAATTTTTTTTTTTTTTTAAAAACATATGAAAACATTTAGGGTTAAATCCTACAGCATTTCTCTGCAAGCTTAGAAAAGTGAACCTTACCATACAATTTATGGGATGGGAGAAGGAAAGCTAACAACTTTCTTATTCTCTGTAAAACATATGAAAAACGGGGGTGGGGAAAAGAAAAAAAAAAAAAAAATTAAAAAAAAAGTTCTGTGGTGCAGCCTTGATCTCCCAGTTTCCAGATCCTGGCACAAGTTGAAGTTACAGTTCTTCATTTCACATGTGTCTTTCCAATGCAAACAGAAACACAGACATGCAGGGGATGGTACATATCCAGACCTTGTAACAGTATGAAGTAGCTCTTTTTTATTGTGTCTGTTGCATAGCACACAGTACAAGGAATAATAGGTCTCAGCTGGCACTTTAGTAATTCTAGTTATAATTACACCCCTGAAAGATGCATTAAAAGAACATTATTATTATGGTGGAGTTAATCACTTTGCTGTTGCAATATGCTGGAATCAGTGTCACTTGCTCATTTTCCTCTCACGTATTGCATAGCATGTGTAATGTCAACATGTGTAGTGTAATTTCAGTGTTTTTTTCATTCTCATTTCAAGGGTGACTACAGATCATACTGTAAATACAATAAATAAATTTCTATCATGACAGAATTATTAACATGCATGTGGGTCTTGTTTCTCTGCAATGTTAGTTCTTCAGAAATATGAATTTATATGTACAGCTTACTTTTGAAATACATCTGTGCTATGTACAACTGTGGGATCCTTTATCAGCAACATGCTTTTTCATTTGACTTACACGGTGCCAAATTTACATCTACATGATGTTTTCAAAAGGCCAGTTTTGCTGTGTCATCAGATATTATATAAATTTAATAAGGCATTTACTACATTTACAAATTATCATTTCAGAGGGAGTCTAGGGAAAGCCAAATGCATAATTGTTAAGAGTAACCAAATGTGGAGAGTAATCTGTAATGGTGAATTGTTAAATGGAGGTCAGTGTGCCAAGTGAGGGTCATGTAAGTGTGCTCCACTCTCAGATCTGATGGAATAGAGGATATAGAGGTCAGTCATGCATGAGACATGAGAACAACTGAGAAGCAATAATACATTTGAGAAATTTTAAATCAAAGGAAGTGTAACATTCTCCATTGATTCATAGTCATTGAATTAGCTGTGGTTCTTGAAGGCATATCTTGAGGCAAGAGACTAAATTTAAGAGATTTGAGCATAAAGGTGAGAAGATCTGATTCATTGAGATAAATATAAGGTTGTTTTAATAGAATGGAATAAACAACAGTGCAGTTCCTTGGTCAGATTCCTTCATATAGGAACACAGAATGAAAAGCAGGAAGCTCATAGGGAACTTTTTTTGTGCTTTTTGCTGTTGGAAAAAAACATGTTGTTTTGGGGGTTTTTTTGTTTGTTTGGGGTTTTTTGTGTGCATTTTACTTTGAGATTTGGTCAAAATATCCCTGAAATTCAACAGAACTTGATTTTTCCATGGGCTTCAGTGGATTTTGGAGCTCATTCTTTCAATATAAACTATCAATCAGGTAGAATGACATCAGACACCTTCTTGCAAGATGTGATCATAGGCAAGGAGCAATATTCTAAGCTTCAGTTGCAATAATGCAAATTCCTAGTTACTTTGTAAGACTAGAAAGGCATAGGGAAAAAAATTTCAACAAGTATACATAAAAAGATGGTATATACAGAGACAGAAATTTTGAGCATCCACCATCAGGTGACCCACCTGGTGGATGAGGGGAAGGCTGTGGATGTGGTCTACCTGGACTTCAGCAAGGTCTTTGACAACATCTTCCACAGCATTCTCCTGAAAAAGCTGTCAGCCCACAGCTCAGACAGGGGCACTCTGTGCTGGGTTAGGAACTGGCTGGAGGGCCGGGCCCAGAGAGTGGTGCTGAACGGTGCTGATCCAGTTGGCGGCTGGTGACCAGTGGTGTCCCCCAGGGATCAGTGTTGGGCCCAGTTCTGTTTAATATCTTCATTGATGGTTTAGACAAGGGGATTGAGTCCATCATCATCCAATTTGCAGATGACACTAAGCTGGGGGGAGTGTGGATCAGCTGGAAGGCAGGAGGGCTCTGCAGAGGGACCTGGACAGACTGGAGAGTTGGGCTGATTCCAATGGGATGAGGTTCAACACGGCCAAGTGCTGGGTCCTGCACTTTGGCCACAACAACCCCATGGGGAGCTCCAGGCTGGGCACAGAGTGGCTGAGAGCAGCCAGGCAGAGAGGGACCTGGGAGTCTGGATTGACAGGAAGCTGAACAGGAGCCAGCAGTGTGCCCAGGTGGCCAAGAAGGCCAATGGCATCCTGGCCTGGATCAGGAACAGCGTGGCCAGCAGGTCCAGGGAAGTGATTCTGCCCCTGTACTCAGCCCTGGTGAGGCCACAGCTCGAGTCCTGTGTCCAGTTCTGGGCCCCTCAGTTCAGGAAGGAGATTGAGGTCCTGGAGCAGGTCCAAAGGAGGGCAACCAGGCTGGTGAAGGGATCCAGCACAAGTCCTGTGAGGAGAGGCTGAAGGAGCTGGGGGTGTTCAGCCTGGAGAAGAGGAGGCTCAGGGGAGACCTCATCGCTCTCTACAACTCCCTGAAAGGAGGCTGGAGCCAGGGGGGGTTGGTCTTTTTTCCCAGGCAGCTGTCAGTAGGACAAGAGGGCATGGTCTCAAGTTGTGCCAAGGGAGGTTTAGGTTAGATATTAGAAAGAATTTCTTCACGGAGAGGGTGATCAGACACTGGAATGGGCTGCCCAGGGAAGTAGTGGATTCTCCGTCCCTGGAGATATTTAAAGAGCCTGGATGTGGCACTCAGTGCCATGGTCTGGTAACCACAGCAGTAGTGGATCAAGGGTTGGACTTGATGATCTCAGAGGTCCTTTCCAACCCAGCCAATTCTATGATTCTATGATTCTATGATTCTATGATTCTATGTATGTCCCCAGCCCCTACAATCTCCCGTGAGGCAGGACTATGCTGTGCTATAATAAATCAATACTTTTGCTTCTTTGAACTACTTAATTTTTGGTTCATTACATATTTTTGCAATGGGGCACTTACATTTTATTGGCTTTAAAGATGCAAGGTTAGGTGCTGCAAATGCTAGCATGCCATTTTTAACACCTGTTGAAATTTTTTTTATAGTTGATTGCAAAGTAGGCATTTTCTGCAGATGTTTTTTTCCTGAAAAAACACTAACAAAATCCTTTCATAATACCAGCAGCTGTAATAATACCATTAATAACTACAAAACTGCTTAACCAACATTCTTTGGTTAGCAGTGGCTTTCCCCACTATTTTAAAGACAATTTTACAAAAAGTTTGGCAGGAGAGCATTGGAAATAATATTCTTCCCATCATTTGAATGCCTCTGGAATATAGTCTGCTTTAGATAAAGTTGTCCACCCTGACATCCCCTCAGTTCTGTCTGGTCAGGGAAGAAAGGAACTTGTAGCTTAATTCGTAGGTACTATGTACAGACACCATCCCTGAGCGAGAATCAGAGCTATTTATTAACATAAGTGCCCTATTTACCTGTCTGCTCGACTTTCATTTCTTTGAAGTAACAGATTCTCTTGATTTTTATTATTTTGGTCATGGTTTTCTCTTTTCTTTTTATAGCATCCTGATGAGGAAAAGGGTGAAAATAAATACAAAAAATTAATGTTTTCCCTTGCTATAACAAAAACAAACAAACAAATAATAATAATAATAATAAAATTAAAAAATGGACAGTTGTATAGTCAAAGTAATCTTCCATTATAACCACAGAATATGGCTGTACAAAGACGCTGATTGTTTCTGGATTTTGTTCTGGATGGTTTGTTTTGGGGAATTCAAGCCTTTTGGCCTGAAAAGTAGTGAAATGAAAACACTGAATAAAAGAGTTTGAGAACTCTGATATTCTTCTGAGAGTTTTATTATCTGAGATTTTTTTTTCCAGGTGTTTACACTAGATTTTTAATTCTCCCACTCTTTAGTTCTTTGAATCATAGAATCATACAAAGTTAGGGGTCAGAAGGGACCTCAAAAGATCTAAGCCAACCTGCCCTGTCAGAGTAGGGTCACCTACAACAGGTCACACATAAATGTGTTCAGGTGGGTTTTGCATGTTTCCAGGTAAGGAAGCTCCACAACCTCCCTGGGCAGCCTCTTCCAGTGCTCTGTCACACTCACAGTGAAAAAATTCTTCCTAATATTTATATAGAGCCACCTAAGCTCCAGTTTATAACCATTGCCCCTAGTCATCCCTAAGAAAAGCTTAACTCCATCCTCCTGGCACTTTCCCCTTACATATTTATAAACATTAATGAGGTGACCCCTTATTCTCCTCTTCTCCAAGTTGAAGAGACCCAGCTCCCTCAGCCTTTCCTCATAAGGGAGATGTTCCAATCCCTTAATCATCTTGATGGCTCTGCACTGTCTCTCTTGAACTGAGGGGCCAAAAGCATGGCACAATATTCCAGATGCATTCTCACCAGGCCAGAGTAGAGGGGGAGGAGAAGCTCTCTTGACCTTCTAACTACCCCCCTTCTAATACACCCCAAGATGCCATTGGCCTTCTTGGCCACAATGGCATATTGTTGGTTCATGGTCATCCTTCCATCCACCACCACTGGTACCTGGGATTGTTCTTTCCCAGATGAAAGAATTGACACTGGCCCTTGTTGTAATTCAGTAATTTTTTCACTGGCCAACTCTGTCTGAGTCCCTCTGAATGTCAGCACAGCCTTCTGGGGTGTCAGCCACTCCTTCCAGTTTTGTGTAATCAGCAAACTTGCTGATAGTACACTCTAGTCCCTCATCCAGGTCATCAATAAATATATTGAATAGTACTGGTCTCAGTACTGATCGTTGAGGAATTCCACTAGAAACAGACTTCCAACTAGACTACATCCCACTGACTACAGCTCTCTGGCTTCTATCCTTCAACCAGCTCCCAGTCTACCTCACTACCTGATCATCCAGGGCACACTTCTTCAGTTTAGCTCCAAGGATGCTATGGAAGACAGTGTCAAATGCCTTACTGAAATCAAGATAAACTATGTCTACTGCTCTGCCATCATCCATCCACCTGGTTAAATCCTCATAGAAGGGTATCAGGTTGGTCAGATCTGACCTCCCCTTAGCAAAGTCATGTTGCCTGCTTCTGATAAGCCTCTTGTCCTTGATGTGCCTGGAGACAGCACCAAGAATGAGTTGTTCCATCACCTTTCCAGGGATGGATGTTAGGCTGACCAGTCTGTAGTTACTCTGGTCTTCTTTCTTTCCTTTCTTGAAGACTGGAGTGACATTTGCTTTCCTCCAGTCCTCAGGCACCTCTCCTGTTCTCAATGACTTACCAAAGATGATGAAGAGTGGCCTAGCAATGACGTCTGCCGGTTCTCTCAGCACCCATGAGTGCATCCCATCAGGACCCATGGATTTATGGATGTCAGACTCATTAACTGGTCTGTAGCCCACTCCTCATCAGCCAAGGCAAATTCATCCTTTACCCTGATTTCCTCAGTGGCCTGAGGCTCCTGAGAAGATCCTCCAACAGTGTACACAGAGACAAAGAAGGTGTTCATCAATTCTACCTTCTTTGTATCCTCTGTCACCAGGGCACCCACCTGATTCAGCAGTGGTCCAACTTTGCGTCTAGTGTTAATTTTATCCACTATGTATTTGAAGAAGCCCTTCCTGTTGTCCTTAACTTCTCTCAAAAGGTTTAATTCCAAGGCTTTAGCTTTCCTAGTTACCTTAATGCATTCTCAGACAACAGTCTTACATTCTTCCCAAGTGGCCATCCCTTCCTTCCACTGTCTATATATTCTCTTCTTCTCTTCTTTGCCTTGAAGTTTTCTTTCAACCAATATTATTTCTATACTGACCCTTAGCAATGCAGTACCCAGGTAGTGAGCAGAAGTGTTAATTTCCAAAGTTCCAATCTCTACCTGTTAAAGCAAAAGGAGTAACATTTTTTAGGTTGAATGTCTTATGGTGAAAAAGTACAAAGTCTTTATAAACATAAAAAAATATGAGGTGATTTACCCACTTTTGTGACACTAGAAGATCACAGCAGGACCTGGAAATACTGCAAATGTTTATCAGGAAACAATCAGCTAAATGTAGGATAAGGTCTATTTAGAAATTATAATATACAATGATGAATACTTGTATTAATATGAAGATTACAAAAATTCTAATCATTAGAAGTAAGGCGATTTTAATTTTTTCTGTGCATGATGAATATAATCAACATCAGTAGTTCTCAAATACCAAAATATTCCTATTGATCAGTGGAAATATTTATATACTTCTTCTGGGTTAGCCCCAGTGGGCTGCTAAGCTCCATGCAGCTACTCAGTGGGCAGAAGGGCAAAAGGAGAATACTTGTGGGATGCAATAAAGACAGTTTAATGGGTAAAGGGAGGAAGGGAGGGGGGAGAAGGGAAGTGGGAGAAACCCAAGTTAAATCAAATGATGGAAAGACAAAATACCCCCATCAACCAATGGATGTTCAGCCAGCCCCCTGGAAAACTCCACACCTTCCCTGAACGCATCCTTGTACAGAAGAATATTCCTTTGGTCAGCTGGGGTCATCTGTCCTGTTCATAGAATTATAGAATGGTTTGGATTGGAAGGGACCCTAAAGGTAATCTAGTTCCAACCCCCCTGCATAGGCAGGGACACTTACCACTAAATCAGGTTGTTCCAAGCCCCATCCAACCTGATAGTACTTTTTTTCTCACCCTCTTTTCTCGTATTAGACTGATTACTCCTTCAACTGCATACATCTTGAAAAGTTGCTAATAACATCCTCTAACATGACACAGGCCTGGTTTTCTGAAAAAAAAAATTATGCTTACATATACATCAGAGAGTGCAAGAAAGCAGCTTCCAAATCATTGTGCTTAGCCCCAGGACATTCTCTGACATCTAAACTCCTGTCACAGTGGCTTACCTGAGTAAGCTTTTGCTTTCGTTGCCACAGTTTCAAATCCCTCCCAGTATCATAGAATTACAGAATGGTTTGGGTTGGAAAGGTCCTTGAAGATCATCTAGTTCCAACCCCCCTGCCATAGGCAGGGACATCTCCCACTAGACCAGGTTTCTCCAAGCCCCACCCAACCTAGCCTTGAATACTTCCAAGAAGGGGATATCCACAACTTCCCAGGGCAACCTGTGTCAATGTCTCACCACTCTCACAGAAAGGAATTTCTTACAAGATCTAATGTAGATCTACCCACTTTCAGTTTGCAACTGTTAACTCATCATCCTACCACTATATGCCCTCCTCAGCTTTCTTGTAGGACCCGTCAAGGTACTGGAAGGCCTCTAGAAATTGTCCCAGGAGTCTATTCTTCTCCAGGCTCAACAACCCCAACTCTTATCAGCCTTTCTCCAGAGCAGAGGTTTTCCACCCCTCTGATCATCTATGTGGTCCTTCTCTGAACGTTCTGCTCAATGTTCTTCCTATACTGGGGGATCCAGAAATAGACAAAGTACTCCAGGTGGTGTTCTTATGTACCTCCAGACTACTCACTGTCAGTGGAGTGTGACAAACAGAGAAGGTCTTGATGTGTATAGGTGCAACAGCTGAAACATCAGTTTGCTGTCAGCATCATTTTGGTCACAAGTACAAAACATAGCACCACAGGAGCTACTATGAAAAAAAATTAACTCTATTCCAGCCCAAACCAGCACAATCACTTAGTGTTTGCTATTAGATTGGAGTTTTGGGGTTTTTTTTTTCAGATGGTAGAGTTTAAAAGGTTGGTCTTTGGGCAGAGATGCATATAAATTCTTGAATCTCTGAAAGTTCAGTGAAAATGGTTGTATCGAATTCTTATGCCAATTCTTTCACTCCAAAACCTTCTAACTAAACAGGTATTGTTTCCTAAGATTAATTGCTTCCATTCCAAATCTATTACGGTAAAATAAAAAATAACACTTTTTCCAATCAGATTCCATTAATAATGAATGATTAGACTACATTTATATATTTGTTAACATCTCTAATTTGAAAGAATATGAGATGTAATTTTTTTTGTGAAAGTCTGGTAAAATTCCCAGGATTCTGAGAGATTTATGGTTCTTGTTGTCATTGAGACAAAAACTGTTTTTTTTGGTAACAATTCCAATGCAAAACAGACATGATTTCTCTATATTTCATTTCCTGTCATTGGATACAATAAACCCTAAAACTTCAATTGAGGCTAAAGATTATGAGCACTTACAAAGCAAAGCAAGAGTGAGAAATGTTTTATATAAAATTTTAAAAATCTAAGCCTGATATTTCTGGAAAGCATTGATATGTGTTTGAGTGGTCACAATTCTTAGTTTCTTGATTTTGTGTTCTCTCACTATAAGTTCTCATATTTTTATAGCATAAGCAGTCATTCAGCAGTTATTAATGTCTAATTAAAACCATGGTCATGAAGAAGTTCCCTGAAGTGCTGCCTTAGGGATCTAAGTATATTTTTAAGGTCTTGTGTCTCTGTTATTTCTAAGATGAAGATAGCTGAGTCACAGTAAATGCTAATTTCTGTAATGAGATTGCCTAATGCAGCAGCATTCCCTCTGGAATAAAGAACTGACAGTGTTACCAATGCATCAGCTCACTTAGAAGGACCTGAACTAATACTGACCTGTCACATCCTCCAGGGAAAACCAGGTAACAAAAAGAGCAAGAGAAAAGTCACCTCAACATATCAGTTGTTCTCCATGAAAACAGGTGCTTTATGCTTGTCATTTCAACAGTTCAGACCAAAAGTAACCTGGGAAACTTGACTGGGATTTTTCTTTTCTCATTGAATTTCATACACTCCACTGTATTCCTGTATTTTGTCTCATGCACATTCTTTCTCTCAATCTTCTTTTCTGCACTCTACATTCCTGCTCTTCTACTGGTGTTCTCTTTCATAATTTCGTCTGTTCACACTCACCTCTTCCTGTATTCTGCTTCATGTACCTTCCTTGTTGTCTCCTTATGTTTCTGTTTGACTTTACTGGACAACAGTTCAATGTTTTCTTGTTCTTGTGTCCTGTAGTTTGTATGAGATCTGACTTTCTTATATCCTTCATCAGTTCTGCTGCTGCTTCTCAGATACTTCTGAAACCATCTTCACCCTTCCAGTGCCTGTTATATGAAGTCTTCATGTTAGTATACCATAAAATTCCTTGTGATTTAATTTTCTTAAGAGATTATGAATAAGATGGTTAAAGTCTTTCTTCAGGTTCAAGGAGGTTGGTCACAGTGACAGAGAGTATTAATAGAGATGGTGAAAAGTTCATCAGAGGCAAGTGAATCAAGGAAATTTCTTCCTGAACCAGACATTCATGTCTGTTGACTAATTTCTCCTTTAAACTCTTTAGCTTTTTTTAGAAGGTACTCAAGTGTTTGTACATTATTTACCATTGTAGCCCTAATAGCAAGGAAAATACAATGAAGGAAGAAATGACATCTTTTAGATAAAGAAGTCAGCTTCAGAAAAGTTTATCACTACAGGATTGCAGCATATTATTTCAGCCTCACTAAATTCCTAATTTTGTCTCACTAAACTCCCAAGTATATGCCTATCCTTCCCTCCCTGTCTTCTAGTCTTGCATATTGGTTGCTTGTACTGACATACAGTTGCTCCATTTCACCTCAGGGGTGGTGGTACTTCAGTGCTTGATGAAGTGATCCCTTTGTCTAATTTGAACTTAAAGTCTCTTGGGATAAAAGACAACAAATGGAGATATGTAGAACTACAGTCATATTAAGCCAATCTAGTAAAAACTGAAAGAAATGAAATTACAAACAGTAAGTTGCAAATAATATAATTCTATGAGCAACAGAAATTAGAAAAAAAAACACTGAAATTTTTAATTCCAAGTAACATCCATTCATCCCTTAATTATTAAGCAAATGTTTAATTGAATGATTCAGCCATCAAATGTTAATGTCAGCAAATAATGTTAATATAAATTAAAAATTCTTAATGACCACCAGTTGCATGTAAAGTATCAACGTTTTGCTTATTGTATACGACACAGAAGGAGGAAATAACACAACCTGCATTTTATTACTTGAATCAGATGCAAAGTGTTTTCAAAACTTCGAATTCAACTGAAAGCAGCTGTTGGGAAAATATCATTACATTATACCTTAAGCTACAAAAGCCAATTTAATGGTGACATTTTATTTTATTCAGATGGTCCCTTCTTTTATTCTGTCTAACCCAGTAAAGCCTGTGGAAATTGTATCTGGATGAAATCACCAGAAGGTGAAGGGTCCATGACTAAAAACATTCTTTAAAGATTATTCAGGGTTACAGTCAAATGGAATAGCAGCACTAACAAGAGCAAAGGTCTCCATAGCTACAGGAAGTAATATTACATCGCTTAGCAGTACCTATAAGAAAACACAGTCTTGTTACTAGATTTGGTTAAATGTTGATTAAAGTGCTGTGCAAAACAATTGGACAGTGTAGTAGAGACAGGTATTTAAAAGAGGGGCATGTCATTCACCCATATTGATGTGCAATGCTGTTTGCAGGTGGAATTATCATAGGATCATAGAATAATTTGGGTTGGAAGGGACCTGTAAAGGTCACCTAGTCCAACACCTCTGCAGTAAGCAGGGACACCCTCAACTGGACCAGGTTGCTCAGAGCCTCTTTAAGCCTCACCTTGAAAATCTCCAGGGATGAGGCCTTAACTACCTCCCTGGGCAACCAGTTCCATTTTTCCAACACCCCCATGGTAAAGAATATTTTCTTATCATCCAATCTAAATCTATTTTTCTGTAATTCAAAACCATTGCCCCTCATCCTATCTCTATAAGCCCTTATAAACAGTACATCTGCAGCCTTCCTGTAGCCCTGCTTCATGTACTGGAAGGTCACTATTAGGTCTGAAACCATGTTCATTTTAATTTACAGTTGTTGCATTGGTTTATTAACTACTCCCTTGATTTGAGTGAATTGTTTTTGATCTGTCTCTCTTCTTAGATATTAATACATTAATTATCTGTGAGGCCTGAGAAGTATCATTGTAGTCCTACCTTTAACTTTAATAGGTAGGATAAAAACATGAGAGAATTCCTTCAGGTCAGAGCAGAGTTGATCTTGTGCCAGTGTCCAGCCCATGATCATGGTCAGCAGAGGACACTTAGTTGAGTGTGAGCATAAAATGCCTCTGCCCTTTGGCACCTCCCCTGGCATCTGGACTGAAGGTGCATCTCATCCTTCTGGCCGGCAGCCTCAAAAAAGTGCTTACATGAAACTGTAGCTATTAATTTCTTTAACTTGTTTAGACTTTTCACTTCCACAACACCCTTTGGGAATAAACTTCAAGATTTAAAATCTATCCAAAATCTATCAAGAATCTATCACCTGGAAGATCTTATTAAATTTTGGGATACCAGTTCCTTTCAGGTTCCTTCAAAATTCCTCAAAACAACAAAAAAATCTTGTTAACCTATCCATTGTTCTTTGTAATGGTCATAAAGTACCTTGAAGTTTCTAATTCACTTAATGAATAATTTCAGAAGAATCTAACTGATATGTTTTCTGGGAGAGTTTAAATACCCAGGTACTGGAGATTTAAGTATTCTGTATATTTTCCAAGATGTCATGACAAAGAAAATCCAGTGAGTATCCATTGATTTCAATGTAGTTTACAATGAACTTGAATGTAACAGTTCTCTTGTCACTTGTCTGCATATTCATGTCAGGTATCTTTTCATGCTCTTGGATTAATCAGAAAAGGAACATATTTACTTACTGTCAGAAAAACCTTTCCAAACAAAATCCTAGACAAAACAAAAAAGCCTAAAAAAAAGCTTCAGTACAGACACAAAGATTTCTGAGAAAGTTTGAGCTACACAGTACTTTCACGGAAATTTCCTGCAAAGAGAACAGCCTTCTGAATAACAGTAATGCTGAGGTAGGAGAATTCTTCAAAAGTCCCTACTGATTCAACTTTTGTCTTTGCAGTTAAAAGTTCACTGGAGCAGAGTTTGAACTGATGGAGAGATTAGAAGTAAAGAATAATTGCTGAAATTCTGCAACTGTTATGAAGCATTAGGAAATTAATTGATTTTTCCCAACTGAATTGTATATGGTGTGCAATATTTGATTTGGCAAGACTTAAATAAATTGGTCATTTTGAAGTAGATTATACCCCAATTTCTTCAAAATATTTTTTTCCCTTATTCCATAAGGCATTTACATTATTTACATAGCCAATGTTTTTCCTATGGTTTTCCCCATTGTTTTAGGCTATTCTTTGCTTGTTCACAAAATACAAAATCGTATTTCTTGACACATAAGTAATTGATTTATGCATCTGTTCCAACAGCTGTTTTAAGCTAAGGCTGAAGTGAAATAAAAATGAAATTTGGACTTTCTGTGCTTTTGTACTTGAAAATACATGATTATGTTGAAAAAATTATGGCAATATTTCACTATTGCCATTAAACTAATTTGTTTATACAAATACCGAACTGCATACTTACTGCAAATGATGCATGCATTTTTAAAATTGAAAAAATAGATTGACATGTGAGGAAAGAACATTTAAAAAAAAAAAAAAAAAACAAAACCTTCCTAATTCCATTTTTTAATAACTGATAAAGTGATTCTAATGCATAACTTTATCTCACTGGAGGTAACAGACACTTGCCAGGTTTAGCTTCCAAGGTAAAAAGAAGTTTAAATATGGGGGCTGAGAAGGGAAGAAAAGTTTTTAAAAACTGACTGAAACAGAATATTTAGATGATCCTGTTAGACTGTATGTGAGTCTGATTCAGTATTTCTTCATGTAGGGTTTTTTTTGCCATTTTCATTCTTTTTTTTTTTTTACTTTATTTTTTCCCCCCAGTCTGTCAAACATATTACATAGCACGTGTAATTTGAATTCCACATAATATGCATTGGATGACTTTCATGGTATGCTGTACAGCCTCCATTTCTTCGGTGTATTTACAGCTATTGAGGAATCCAAAGGGTTGTGAATTGTTAGAAAGGCAAACAATTAAGTTTTAATTTGTCTAATTTGCTGGTCGTTGCTTGTAATGAATACTTTTGTACATGAAGCATGTCAAGTAGCATATGTAGCAGCAAGGGTGTTCAGCTGCTTTGTTAGAAAGGTTTTCTTGTTACAGCTACCTAGAAACACATTTCAAATCATTGTTTCTAATTAACTTCAGTACAGAAAGTATTCTGCCTGCAGTGACCATATTTTATTGGAAGCCGCTCACAAAGTATAATGAATAGTTTACACAGTGTGTCTGTTTAGAGAAGGTAAGGCAAATCATGTGTTACTTACATTTTTATAATTTTGTGACTGCTTTTCAATCATTTAAAACAAGAAAAAACCTACAATGCTTAGCTGAGCTATATAAACCTTGTAAGTCAGAAATCCTGTTGCCAACAAGAAACAGAAGGCTTCCATACTGTGGAAGATATTCCAGTTCGTAGGCAGAAGTCTGCACTTCTTCAGAATGTCTGCAAGGCATGTTTAGTCTGTGCCATACACTGTAGCAGAGGTATAAACAGTTATATCTGATGTACACATCAAGCAGTCTATCTGTAGCTGTAGAGCTTGAAAAGTTGTTTCTAAGAACCTCAAACAAGCATGCTAACAGATGCCAAGTATTTGGAGAATATTCATGTGCAATTCTCTCCTGCACCACACGAAAAGTATGTAACATAGTTTTTGCCATGTCCTGTTCTCTCCTTCAGCCCCACTGAGATGTTCAAAAGAAGCTTAAAAGACTTTGAAGGCCTTGCTACATATTGCTGCCTCTTAAGGAACATGGATAGCCAGTAGTACTGAATTAACCTGGGACAAACACAAGCTAAAAGAGGTTGTAATTACTCTTGTGCTCTAGCTTCTGCTGTTAAAGGACAGATATGCTCCATATCTGATGTAGAAAGGATATAGCTTATGCTTTCTTCCATTTAACGGTATGATTTTCCTGGCATTTTATGGAACAAATACAGCACCAAACGTTTCCTATTTCCGTGCTAGTGTATCATATTATCTGGCCTATATTTGTTAATTTCTCTGGAAATCACAGATCAGGGAAGGACACATTTTTCGAGGATGTTGGGTTTTCTACACAAGTACAGTGTGAATGCTTCCTTTCAGCTCTTCAGATTTTCTTTGGCATAAAAGCAATTTTACTGGTATCAGAATCAGACCTAGAAACGAAGCCTACAGGAAGCTGGCAAAAGCACCAACTTGAATATTTATCTCACTCAGCCTGGGGGGCCTGGGGTTAATTAGAAGTACAAAACCAGGGTTTTGTAAAGTAGATCTGTGTCTTCCTGGGTTTAAGACTCATTGGTTCTACTCTCTGGATAAGTATAAAAGAACTATTCATCTCTTGATATAGTCATTTAATCTCACCATTGACATTCAAGCAACTTGAACACCACATCAAGTCAACCTTCGGTGATGAAACACTAATGAATCTTTAAAAGGACTGTTGATGTAATACTGTGCTGATTGGATAGTGAGATATCTATTTTCATTTTCTACTTACAAACATGGTGATTGATAGAATACTTTAGATTCCTTCAGACTCTGAGATTTTCTCCTTGATGAATTTTGATTTTGAAGTTTATTCATCATTTTAATAAGCACAATGTTTTATAGTGGCAGGGAAACAAAATGTCTGGCACAGAAAATAAGATGAGGCAGCACTAGTTGTGATGAAAATGTATAAATTAGACAAGTAAACAAAAATCACCACTTGTCACTTCTTTATCACAAAAATGTCCCCACTTATGTGATAAGACTTTAAGCATAATTTTCCACTGGAAATTAATGATTTGGTAGTTCTGTTTCTGAAAATACTGATACTCTCAGTCCTGTTTTGTGCAGACTTTCACATCTTTTGCTTCAAAAATCATACTATTTTTTTGTTATCAAGAAAAGTTCAATAAAGAGGGTCATAGATAATAGTTTCATATTTTGTTCAGCAATACCTTGGATGTGTAAAGTTGCTGCATACTGCCAGTTTCTGCTTTGCTTCTACATAGTAATTTATGAAAGTTTTACTGGTGTCTTGCCTGATATCTTCTTACTGAATTAATTTTTCATGACAGATCAAAATGTATAGCCAGTTTGGAAAGATTAAGATTATGAAAGTGGATGTCATAAACCTTTAGAGGGTAAAAACATGCTATAGTAGGCATTTGCATAACTACAAAGTCTGGCATTTCCAAAATGCAACTACTTTAACACCAGTGAGAACACATATGACCACATATATGAAAAAAATGCCAGTTATTTAAAAACGTTTTGGTAATTAAATTCCACTGAGGAATTAATTTTTCAATGGCAGCCAACTCTCTAGCTTGAGACACTTGGAGGAACCAGGACTTTTTAAAAAAATCAGCACCTACACTGCTTCCAAAAACTCATTACTAAGACTTAAATAACATTTGTGGAAATTACATATAAATTAAAACCAGGATGTTTGTTCAGCAAATACGGACTCAAACAAGCTTAAAATTTTGAAGAATTCTGTGTGTGAAAGAACAAGTTGTTTAGAAAGATAAAGAAAAAACAAGGAAAAAGTTTCTGAATTCCATACTAATTTCCAGCCAAATGTTCAAGATGAGTAGAATTAACACAGAGACAGGATAAAATTCTCTGGTACACAGCAGAAATTCTTTTGTCATTTGAAGTTGAGAAGTCACTTGAGAGGACAAAAAACTGGACACCATAAAAAAATATACTACAGCCTTTCACATTCATAAATCTATTCCTGTCTTTGTCCTGCAAGCAGTCTCTTCTCATGTGTGATCATCTTTCCAAGAATTAGTCAGAAAATATTTTTAGCATTTAGCATGCTTTTTTTAGCAACATTTTTTAAAATTTCTATTATTCTGCCTTTAAAAAAATAATGTTTGAATTGGATTCAAAAGCCTGGGTGTGTAGATTGGATTAGTATGGTACATTTCATTCCATGGAAAAGATGATTTCCAAACTTTTCCAAAGATTTTCAAACTTCTTTCATTTTTCTCAAATCAAAACAAGACAACAAATTACAAGTGAAATAAAGGATTCTAAAAATTACATGGAGTCTGCACATCTTTAGAAATCTGCATTTGAAATTAATTCTAAAGTGTTAGCCTGTAGGATTGGAGCTTTTTAACAGACCTCATTGAAACATTAAACAATATGTCTTATTGTTACATGTGGTAAATAAAACAGTTTTTTATTCTTATACTCTAAAATCTGAGAAAACTATCTGATTACTCTCTAAACGTCTATATAGGCTCAATTTAGAGCAGCCTGCAAAATAATATTTTCTAACCCCTATGAGGTAAGCTTTTATCCAGCAGTAGTAATTGCAGGAAAACCAACCACTTTTTAATTTATTTTTATTATATTTTTTATATTTTTATATATGTTTTATTTATGTATTTTTATTTAGCCCAAGTGTAGGTGTATTTCCCCCTCTCTCCCATGCAAAACTGTTACATTTGGGCAATAAACTAATTTGAGTGCGGACAAGGTATTACATTCTTATGTCCATACTGGTTACCAGTTCTCCCTACTTGCTATTTAAAACAAAACAAAACAAACAAAAACCTACAAAAACCCTCCATTCTTCAAAATGTCTGAATATTATTATATTTCCAGCTTTGCTAAGTTAACATGATAAAGTGTCTTATACATCTTTCTCTACTAATTATCAACAGGGGAAGGAATATAGGTGACAGTTGCTAAAGATTTACTTCTGAAATCATGTTTCTTATTTGCTTGCACAAATGCTGAGGTTTCACTCAGATGGTTGAGAAAGCCACTTGCATCTCTGTCTTTTACTACTTAGCAAGGTGAGAGACTCTTCTTTCTGAACCTTCATTCTTTTGTGAAGAGTTCCATCCATACTTCCTCAGTTCTTTCCACTTTATCAGTGGAAAGTTTATCAACCCACTGGTGAACTAGAAAAGTCATGAGGGCATACTTCAAGGGTGGAACTGATTCTAGAGCAGGTACCTCTAAGCCTGCTTATAATGCATTGATGCCACTTGTCCAAAACAGTTGTCCACCTTTTTCTAGAGAAATTTTCATAGTATCCTCAAACCTTCAAACTTTCTTCACCCACCTTATCACTCATTATCTCAACACTACAGTTCTTTCATTGGCAGTGATGCATGTCATGGCAAGAAGAGGCAAGTAAAAAAAGAGTGAGGTCCAATACTGAAGGATATTTTGACAGAAAATTACCTCAGTTCCAGTCTAGAATAGCAATAGATCGATACCATTAGCATGTTCTTTGCTTCTGTGGAAACAATTTTGGTCTCTTTTCACTTCCCAAGGTACATATAACTGTGCTCCAGATCAGTACTTTAAGTTGGTTTGTCCAGTGCCATGTATTTTACAATTCAATTTACTTTCCCTGCTTTGCAAAAATTTTAGAAACTCCTACACCAAGTGGGAGGAAGATGTATGTATAAAGGCTTTAAGTTTTACTTGGAGTTAATAAACAAGATTAATGTAGTTTGCTAAAACATAGATTCAGCCTCAGTGCAACAACTTGTTACTTTGCAGTCTTTTTTCTGAGATCCATTTTAGCTTTAGTCTTTTAATTTGACTACAAAAATCTCAGGATACTGCAAACTGCACACATCATTTTGTTATTCTAATATCAAGCTTTAAGAGAAGATAGAAGAACGCATTAGGACAAGATGTTAAATTTTGGAGACCCTTAAGTCTGTTTGAGTGGGATTCTGTAGCTCTTGTTTTCAGGACTGTTGCAACACAGGTGTACAAGAGTGTCTTGTCTTATCCTCAATCTGCTTCTCCAATGAGGGCAAGATCCTGCCCCTTCCTTATCGACATCTCTTTTAGACTCTCAGGAGTCTAAAATGTCATTGAACAGTACTGAAGCAAACAAAGCTTCATGTGGAAGTTGTAGTGCTGATACAGAGGGAGAGAGGTGACGGTATACAAAATAAATTTGCACTTTGACTCTCCCACTAATCTCAAACTCCTCTTCCCCCACTGCAGTACTGAGTGAGGACTTGCAAATTCCTAGTGTTTCAGGTCTCTTCAACTCCCTGGCCTTGTGCACTGCATGTGGAAAGGTGAAGAGAAGTCGTGGTGCTAGGCAACACCAAAGTGCACATGCTTGTCTTATCTTTGATAGTCCCACAATATAGGGCATGCCCTTGTCACTTGATGCCGTGGGTGGAGGAGAAAACTTGTCAGACAGCACTGGGTGGTGACTGCTCCTCAACTCACTGCAGGACTTGCAGGAACTGGTGACCCTGTGAAGTGTGTCATATATTTAACACATAAAACAACTAGAAAAAAAGTGGGCACAAGAATCTATCATAATGCAGAAAAATAATCACACATATTACTGTAGAGATTTATTATGACTCAAAAAGTAGGCATCTTTTTCTAGCCCTCAAATATATTTCTAAATTGTGGTTTTATATTAATAAAAATAAGACTAGTGATGTCCAGGTTTTACTTTTACTTTTTACTCCAGTAATTTTTAAACTTAGGAAGTCTTTATACATGCACATACATATGCATAGAGATATAATCCAGTATCTCATCAGTGAGCACGTACTAGATTCCTGTTTATTTTCTTGGGTTTTGTTCCATTTTGAAGTAGGTTTGATTTTTATACATTTTTAAGTGGCAAAGGAAAAGCATAACAGACTGTCTACAAAACAGCCATTTTTAAAATATGGTAAACTTTAAAGCAATATAAAATTGGTGAGATTCTGTTAAAGAAATTTCTTTTTAGAGTGCATTTAATTCTTTTCACACTTCTCTAGGGTCAGCCCAGGAAGGATATATCTCCATTTGATAGTGTAATCAAAATCTTCTTTGTGGTTAACCTCTGATACCATTTTTGGCCTCTGTTTAGAACCTCATATCAGACCTGTCCACTCTTCTAAATACACCATCATATATATGACATGCACTCTCTCTATTTTTGTATAAGAAACATCCCAGAAATTAAGTATCACACTCAGTGCATTCTGTTTAAAGATATAAAACTGCAGGATTTTTACTTTGCCAATAGAGGCAAGTAGAAGGGAAGTTGCAGGAAAGCTAACAACTCAGAAAATAAGGTATTTGTTTTTAAAAACAAAGAATAAAAAGAAATTCCAAATACATTAGTTTAAATAATTGAGAAACTAGCTCAATTTTTTACCTTTTTAATGTTCTCCATATAAACTTTCCCTTCCACTTCTGGGTCAGAAAGTGAACTTTGATAAGAAGGGAACTTAATCTTTCTATGAAACCAGTTGTATTTGCATGCAATAAAATCAAAGTGAAATCTGGCTTCAGTCTCACCAAATTGTCTGTATTCTTTCCCTTCCCATAATACATGGTGTCTTTTTGTCCTTTCTCCATGACTGAAAGTTATGTTTGTTTTTTTTCATAGTACATCTTTTTAGCTGGCCTTCATCAACATATCCCTGAATTCTCCTATAACTGATTTACCTGACCTCAGCCCTTTATGGTCATTTCTAGGGTGATGATGACATTGAATAAAAGTTCATGCTCACATTGAGCCAATGGTCTAGGCATACCTGGGATCAGCAGATAAGCTGGCTTGTTCATGTGAAGCACCATAGTGTTTATGTGGAGAGAAAATCTCAGTTCTGAAAGCAGAATTTTCAGCCCCATGTTATGCTGATTTAAATGCCAGTCTGATGTTATTACCATGTTGCAGAGCCACCACATATTAAAATAAATCATTCATATCTACACTATACAATTCTGTTTACATATAGATGTAGACTCATGGTCTAAGAAAGTCTGGGGCAAAGCAGGTGACTCAGATCGATGTCCTACTCACAGCTTGGTGCTCTGATTGATTGGTCACTCTTCCTCTCCTCCACATATCCATCTGTTTCTAGCATTCCTCCAAGGATTTCAACCAAAACTCTTTGAAGTTAAAGAATCCCACTGGCATGCGTGGGCTGTGGGTTAGTTCCAAAATGGATATATTTGGCTTTCAGTATTTGTGTTGTTCCTTATTAAAAACACATTCCTATCTTTTTTTATTCTCTCTTTCATACATCTATATGCTGTGTTTCCTGTCTGTTGACACAATATTGGCTGAGGTGGATTAGTACTGTAGTTTCTCCAAATTGGTTAGTACAAGAGCAGCAGTACAGAGCTTTGAACATCATTGAGATAACTTTGACAGCCCATTGACCCTCATCATATACAGGAAGACAGAGCAACTTGCATATTCAAAATGTTGTTTGTATCAAAAAATGTAGAGAACAAGAAATCAGTTCACTGTGTTGAGTGTTTTAAAAGAGGACTATTCTCTTATTTATTCTCTTTCTTATTTATTTATCCCCTTTCTTATTTTTTTGACAGTCAAAAAAGCCAGTTACAATATTGTCTTAAGTTTGAAAATTCTCATATTTACTGAGAGCTTACGTACAGCCACGAAGATTTTTGAATTAAGGAAGGCATGAAAATTGCATGATCACTTCACAAATAGACAAGAGGGCAAGAATACTAGAGCAGGCAGCTTTTGTGTATTTTGCTGTGCTTAAAGTTCTCAAATTTATGAATATCTGTTACATTTTCTGAGTAAATAATATTTTTTAAAGAATTTGTGTGAATCAAAAATAATCTTGTTTCAATTTATTTTTCTAAGGGTTTGATCATCCATCCTGTTTACAAATAACTATGTTAATCATTACAGTCTGAGAATTCAGTGACATTTTAGTATGAATAGTTTATAAATCTAAGCTTTTCTTTAAACCTGGTTCTTATAAACAGTTTGCCTAATTACCTTTCAATTTTTCCTGTATATTCTGATCAATGACAGATTACCCACTAAAATTTCAAACTAATGGAAAAGAAAGAAAACAAAATTAATATATTTATATTTAATATATTTCCTAATGGCATAGAAATTCACATATTCTAGTCTAAAAAGTGCTAAGCACAGGCTCATTTTACAGAAATGCTTAATTTTTTTATTTTTATTGAAGATAAGTAGTTGCTTATATTAATATGCAAGAGGTTTATTCTGAATGAATGCTCTTTCTTTTTTTTTTCCTGAATCACAGTGCTGCCTGTTGACCAAACCAGAAGTATCTCCATTGTGACATTGTTTAAAGCTGGTCAAAGCACGTTTATGGTTTCACTCAAAACAGACAATGTTCTTTCCCAATAAAAAGTAACATTTCATCATAAACATAGTTAAGTCATTGACACCTCAAAGAGGAAATTTTACCTTATTCTTACTTTCTGTGAGTGTATTTGAGGTTGCACTCAACAAAATACAAGGTATTCCTCTGAGTATTGGGTTCCTGGGATTTCTAATGCCAGCTCTGTGAGTTGTGTTTCCAGATATAAAGCCTTAAAAATCTATACATCTAAATATCTCCTTGCTGAGATGAAACATGGTCTTTCATAGAATCATAGAGTGTTAGGTTGGAAGTGACCTCAAGGATCATCTGGTCCAACCTTTCTAATATTATTGTTTGATATGATATGTCTCAGCACCCAGTCAAGCTGAGACTTAAAACTTCCAAATTGGGAGAATCCACTGTTTCCCCTGGGAGACCATTCCAGTGTCTGACTGTCCTCATAGTGAAATTTTTTCCTCTTATGTTCAAGCAGGATCTCACCAAGAGTAAATCGTGCAGTTTTGGTGATGTATAAAACACTGATCTGTTTGCATGTGAACCAAGCAGGTCGTAACTGGTGCTGTCATTCTGTATTTGCCCTTTGGTGAAAGACAAAGATTCCTGTCCTGTTCAAACTGCAATGCTGAGAATCCTGAATAACTTTGCTGCTGGAAGTTATTCTAGATGTACTTTGTCACAACACAAGAAAAAATTTAGCCTACCATTAAAAAAACTTAAAATCACTGAAATCAAACACGTTCTTAAAGCACAGTATAAAGAGCTGTACTATACATAGTCTAGAAATTGAATTTATTTTATAAACCAAATAGTTGCCACATAAATGGAAAAGGAACAAAGATTACATTGCATCAGCTGTCACAGCCATGAATTCAGAGTTCAACAGAAATAGTTATCACTTGCTGCTTCACAGTAGGGCAAATTTGCTTTTAAATAACTATAATATCTCTTGCTGTGTTTGGTCTAATTTCTCTTCTGGAAAAAACAATGTCTGTAATTACCAAGGCCAAAGTCTTAGTATATAATAAGATGTTCTGCATATTTCATTTTCTAAACAATGGAGTATAATAAGAATTTTTTAAAATGGGTTGGATTAATTTATGGGGTAATTGAAAACACATGTTATGACATAGAAATTAGTCTGGCTGTTTGTGGCCGAATGCACTTGGAGAAGCCAGAGTCATGTCTCCTTCAGGCCAGATACCACATTAGCATGAAACAGAGGAAATGAAAGTCCCATATGTGCTTAGATTAATAAACAGTCTCCAAATAGGTTTATGTCTGGAACATTCAAGAGTATATAGAAAATGTACTTACAGTATGTGAGATGTCCTAATTGATGTCTTAGTAATAAAACAAACTGGGAAAAAAATTGTCTAATAATGCATTTACCATGTAAAATATTGTTTCAATGTATTGTAAGAGTGGTTTTAAATCAGGTGTGGTTAGAGAGAAGTTATATATTTCATATTAATCATCATCTATGCTGAATCTTGCTCTCCTTAATAAGACCAATTCAGGATTAAGTGACACTCCACATTAAATACTATTAATTGTGTATTTCCTGAATTAACTCAATTTAAGTGTAAATATTAATGTTTGAGTGTGTTTTATTCATGTAAGGTCTTCTTTTTACAATGGAAAAGCACATTACCATACCAATCACAGAACTCAAACACTAAAAATTACAGAGTGGTAAATGAATTTTAAATTATAACTGTTGAATATGTCTGAAACCAGAAAATTAATAGAGACTATCTTACCCAGACTCTGTTGTTTCAATTACTAGTATGTTAGATTTGGTTCAAAGTCTAGGAAAAAAAAAAAAAAGACTATGCAGCGGGATTCAACTGGAATTTTTCATCCATTTTTTTGTGTGTAGAGACATACATTTTTAGTACCATTTAAGCAGTATTTATCCATACCTTGTACTCCAATATTGTGGCTACCTTAAATATGTAGGTATTTAAATGTGTAGCTACCTTAAATATGCTGCCTTCTTAGCAACGATAACATGAACTAAAACTAAAAAATAAAATGTTCAAGTTCCAGGCTAAAGCTCTTGAAAAGAGAACAGCTTTGTCTATACAAACTAGAGTTACTGGATCTGGAAATAACTGAGAGAGCATAAATAGGAGAAATATAAATTTCAAGATCTTTTTGTAATTATGAATGTATTTTTCTTCAACATATAGAAAGCTTTTTGGTGTCTGAATACAGGCTAGGGACTGGAGTGTTTACTTTAAAATTTCTGTTTAAATTAATACATTCATATGTGTACCCAGTTTACTATATAACACTAAAGGCAGTGAATATTGCTTATATTTGAGTTGTAGTAAGAGACTCTGTAGAATTATCTATACAAATAATGTTTTGTTGGATTTTGTGGTTTTCTTGTTTGGGTTTTTTAATTATTTTTGTTGGGGTTTTTTTTTGGGGGGTTAGGTTTTTTGTTTGTTTGTTTGTGTTTTTTTAAGAAATTGTTTCCTTACTTTCTTCATTATAATAGACACATTCTTGTATTTTTACCCATGCAGAGTCAAAGGTTTTTTCTGATTGTTATTGTGTTTTCTGCACATAATCATCCTGTTACTGGGAACCTCTGGATTCCCCACACCTTGTCTGACTGACCAGAGTAGATATGCTTGTGAAGGGACGTATTCCCACCTGAATACACATGAAGGACTCTGAATTTTATAACTGGTCATGCTCCAAATCAAATATGTATTACTTATTTCAAGTACTCTCTTTTTATGTGGCAACTTGAATTCCAATTCAAGTCAATGGGAAAACTCCCATCAGCTCTCAGGGAAAAAGATTAAAATCTATAATTGTCTATTAAATTTATTATTCTGGTTGTCAGCTCAGAACTGTAGGGTGGTCTTGGGAATATTGCAGGCTAAAAATTCATCCATAACAACAGTAAGAAAAGAGAAAAATATGTTCCACAAAAGATGATGCAAAATCCTTGCACCAGTTGCAGATATGTCTGTCATTAAATCTATGCTATATTGAATTATTTTACATGAAATGGAAATTAATCTTCCTGCTTATGAGCAGAGAGGAAGCTCAGTAACACATACAAACATCCACCTTTCTATTGCCCAACTATCCAAAGGAAGCATAAAGCTATGAACAAGTTGACATGGTGTTTAGGAACATATCGGCTGGTGCCCTGTGATAGGATGAGGGACAATGGGTTCAAAACAAAGCACAGTAAGTTCCACCTCATCATGAGGAAGAATTTCTTTACTGTAAGGGTTACAGAGCCCTGGAACAGGGTCCCTAGAGAGGTTGCTGAGTCTCCATCTCTGGAGACTTCCAAGAACCGTCTGGATACATTTCTGGGTGACCTGCCCCAGTTTTGGTCCTGTTCTGGCAAGGGAGCTGGGCTCGATGATCTCCAGAGGTCCCTTCCAATCCCTGACATTGTGTGATTCTGTGATTCTAGACTGCTCTCCCAACTATATCAACTGAAATATGTCCGCACAGAGAGGAAACAATTATGACTTTACATATCACAGCAGTTTCACTGAAACTTCCAGGGCCAAAATTATAGTGATATTACAAGGTTTGTAAAAAACATTATTTCAGCTGTATTGGTGTCTTTCTTGTGCATAGCAGTGATTTTGGTCTGAGAGAATGGGAGACACCAAAGTTTACTTCAGACAATATGAGATAAACGTGGGAAAATTAACTGTTTGTGGAAAATATAGCAGAAAAGTCAAACCTAACTCTTCTCAAAATTACTGATTTTAGTATTTCATCTCTTCACTATATCTGAGATCTGGGTTTGCTTATTTATTTATTAACTTATTTGTATATGAATTCTAAACAACAAAGTTAGCTGATGTGTATATATATATCACACAAACTTCAGTAAATGCAACAAGCACAAAAAGCTGTGTCAAATATCCTGGTTAGGAGAAAGGCCAATGTTACATTGCCTAGATGGTGATACACTCACTGGGTCTTCTCATAAAAAACAGAAGTTATAAAATGACAAATTCCTGAATGGTCGCCAGAAGAACATTAAAAGAATGGAAGGCCTTGTTCAAAAAGCAGGTAAATGACTAAAGAGATAATAATATTTAGCAAGAATTTAGCCAAAATTATATGAAACAACTTATTTTTGATGCACTTTTTCATGGGAGGTGAACTTCATTTCCTTAAATTCTTTGTAAGTTTTTAAAAAATAAATTGTCACAGCATATTTTAACATCTAGTGTAGGACTAGAAGACTCCTCTGGGAAATAATTGCATGAGTAACCTTTATCTGGACAAATACTTCCTTGACTTCAGAAGGCTCTAGGAGGTCAGGCACCTCAGTGTTGGAATACTATTTTCAACAGAGTATGCTACCGATCAGAGGGAAGATCTTAGCCCACACTTGGCAACTGCTTACACATACACATACAGATCTGAAACACTTTGATACCCCGGGCACACTTATATTGACTTCAAAGTCTTTTCCCTCTGATCTTACTTTTGTATATCCAGAAGTTCAGGAAGCATAAATGTGTTCCCATTTTCTTTACATTTTTGAAGGATCTGTGTCATGGAGCAAACTGCTTTTCAAAACAGTGTCCTTGTTTGGCTATTTTGACATTCTTTTACTTCCCTTTTTTAAATTAAATTAAAACAAAAGTTAAGATGCCTGCTCTGATGCAGGCAGGACTGGACAATTCTACATTTCTTTGTGGCTTGTACAGCATGTTGCAAATAGGTAATATTTATCACATGAGGCATACAAGAAGAACATACATGACTTGTCTTTTGTCCCTTGTAGTATAATGGGGAATTAGAATATATATATATATATAAACATCAGTCAGCTTTGCATCAGGCTCCTCTGCTTCTAGATGTGAAAGGATGTCTCAGAATTTTTTTCAGTTCAGGGGGTTGGTCACTATGTTTTGAAGCTCTTAACAGACAACTTCTAAGGAAAGGATGAGAAGTCTCAGCTCTCATATAAATTCCTTCATGTGGGTGGGTCATCTATGCTATTCACTTCTCACTTAAACCACTGCTGAGTTAAAGCTGCCTACAAATAGCCTAGGCAAAGGAAGGAGCTTTAAGGAGATTTCCAAGTGACAAGCACCGTTATTACTAAATTGTGTCAGAATGTAAAAATGTGACCCTCTCAGGTGGTTCAGACAGTGTTTGCAAACTGTGACCAAGTATCACATTCCTGCCTTTTTTCTAAGTACTCACCATGGAACAATACAGGTCTGTGAATTCTCTCTCCTCTCTGATTGTGTAGACCATAATTAAGGATGCAGACGAGGATGACTGGCAGAGAATGCCACTGTGCAATTGGCTGTAACCGATGTGACCTGAACTGATCCTCTATCTGGGAGGGGAAAAAAAAAAAAAAAAAAAAAAAAAAGGAAAAAAATGACCTCTTGTACCCTCTTCTGTGATCTGTGCATGTAGTTAGCATGGACTCCCCTGCCAGGCTTTTCATCGCTGCGCTTTTAAAGCCATTAGCTTGCTTTGTAGTCCTAGCAAGACATACATTGTTGAGCTATCAAAAATGAAATCTTAGAAGATACCTTTCAACATATGCCAGGCACAGTTAAAAAAGAAAAAAGGTCATTATGGTTCTGTGAAGAAAAACTTCAGAGTGAAACGGTGCTGACGTTTTGTAGAATATGGAAAGTCTGAAAGAAGATAAGGTAGATAAAGGAACACAAGGAAACATGGCTGAATTACCCATAGTGGACACAGCCTGTATAGAGTATATTTTTAATAGGAGTCTTTCCTCCTGTAAATTAGTTTTTATCTTCTGTGGTAAGTCAGGTGATGCCACTTTGTCTCCCACTAACTTGCTTCTGATATTCTTCAATAAAAGTCAAGAATAAATTAACAAAGGGTTGCCTGGTATAATCCAGCTGTTATCTACTGCCATGGGAGAAAACTTGTGACTGGAGAGAATGTATATCTGAATTTATTGAGATAAGTTGGCACATTTCGAACTATGTGGGTCAGAATGCTCTTGTTTTCATATGCTGGATGCCAAGATTTACTGATTTCATTGAAAAACAAACAGATTTCAATCTTTCAGGTCCTTCTTGTAGTGGTGACCGTAGAAATAATTTTTCAAGAGAAGGTAACATATACAGCAGTGGGGGATGTCAGGGACACACTGACTCAGAGTGGAGAGGACACCAAACTCTCTTTTCCTCTTTTTATAGTAAACAGCTGGGAAATGTGGAAGAGGCAGGGCCCTTCATGGTACAGATGCATCTCTCTTAGAGCCATAAACAATAAAAATCCGGTAAGAATATACGTAGCTGTTTCAACTGGAAGAATCACAAATGGTGAATTCAGTGAGATGCACAAGCAAAGTCTTCAACAGGTTCATTTATCAAGTATACACACAATTGTAGTGTATACAATACTTTGATTTCATTTTTCTGACTTGCTTTTCCTTCTGATTTTTTGTTATTCTTTTTTAGTCATTCACATGTACCTGGTGGGGAAGAAGATCAGAGGAGAATATAAAACCCGAACCAAACCAAAACAAACCCAAAATCCCGAACTGTTTTTCTCTTGCTGTCTTCTACCTGTTTGGAATAAACAAATCCCAATAAAATAAAGCAAATAAACAAATCCTTAGAAAAACCTTAGAAATCTTACTCTCCTTACACCATAATAGTATTTGATTTAGCTGCATTAATTCCCTGGAGTTAAATAAACTTTAAAAGAATACCTTAAGCTTGGAGAAGAGGTGGCTCAGTTATATCTTAACAGTGTGTATGAATATTTGTTGGGTAGAGTATTTGTTGGGTATTCTTCAAAAGAATACCTTAAGCTTAGAAAATCTGACCCCTGATCTAATCCAGACTGTCCCCTAAAAATCCACAAAGGGAAAAGGGTTACCACTGACAAGTAATGATAACTTCCACCTCCTCTTAGTCAGGACAGAGATCTTTCAGAGTTTGCCTTTGACCATATCATAATGGAAAACTCAGCCTTAGGTGAATGTGACTCAAATCAATCACTGTGTGTATGAAATTTCTGGTCCTGCCCACATCTATGCCATCAACACATTTTCATGGACCCTCCCAACCACTTCATCTTGAATAAACAAGTCAATGAATTCACAGGTGATACAAAACTTGGAAGAATTGCACATACATATGATCTATGCTGTCATTCGGGGGGACTTTAACAGGTTGGAGAAATTAACTGACAGAAACCTCATGAAATTCAAAAAAAGAAAACACCAACTCCTGCCCATGGGGAAGGGCATGTATATAATCTCATGTACCATTATACACTGGTGACCAGCTGTGTACAAAGTTTGCAGAGGAAATGGTTCCTCACAGACAGCAAACAGAACATAAACCAGCAATAAGTGCATATGGCACAAGTGATGATAATCCTCCTGAGGTGCAGTAGGCAGACCATGGCCAACAGAACCAAGGAGGTGATTATTTCCTCTACTCAACAATAGTGAGACACATCTGGAGTGCTGGGTCCAGTGATGACACTCCAGTACAAGAAAGATATTAATTTATTGGAGCAAATCCAGTGAAAGGCTACCAAGCTGATTAAGGGCCTAAAGCATTTGTCACTCAGTGATACTGATTGAGATGGAATTCCTCAACCTGAAGAAGAGGTGGCTCAGCTATATCTTAGCAGTGTGTATGAATATTTGTTGGGTGGAGTGAATATTACAAACCAGAATCTCACTGAACCCTGGTAACAGGAGATAGGCCATTGGCATTAACTAAAGCACAGAAAACTTCTACTGAACATAAGCAAATACTTTTTTACTTTGAGGTTAAATTACAGGTTGTCCCAGCAAGACTGTAAATTCTTTATGCCTGAAGACACTCAAACCCCAAAAATTCCAAAAATAGTCTTGGACAACCTGCTGTCATTGACCATGATCAAGTTAGGATTGGACTAGATGTGATAGTGGTTCTGTGATAACTGAAAACTACACAGTTAGCATGGTTTGTTGTGAGCTTAACTACAAAATTACTTGAATTGTAAATTTTATGGCATATGAGGGGATGCTGGGCAACCCAGCATCTTAATGAATCATGCATTCACCACAAGCAGGCACAGAAGAGCACCTGGTGTACTCACTGAATGTGTCAGAGCTGAGCTTGCTGAACTTGCTCAGTGAAGTGCATATAAAATTCTCATTACATCTTTTCTATAAAAACAAAACATCCTGAAGAAAAAAAGAAAAAATAAATCCCATTTTATTAAACTAATAATAGTTCTTCTATTAGAACCTCTGAAATATGAAAGAACATCCTCAAGTATTGTAGAGTAGCTTTGTGATTGTTTTGAAAATGTAAATGTTACAGAACCTGGCTCAGCATTTTGCTTAACACTGTGCTTAAATGTAAGTACATGCTCAATCTCCATTTCAGCTCATTTTCTACATAGCTCTATGGTACTTAGATATATGCATAGCAGTGCAATTAAATGTTTTGCTGAAAAGGTGTCCCTGATATTTCTGAAACACTATGCTGTCCAAGATGTAGTGAGTATATAATATATATATAAGTATATATATATATATAAGTAAGTAAAGTCCAAGCTGAGTAATGTCATGGTTTGAAATTCTATTTGTAAATGTAACTGCCAGCATCGCTCTGATAAGCTTAGTGCCAGTAATTCAAAACCCTGGTTACACAAAAAGCTTATGGTTTATTTGAGAATATTTTAAAATTTATTTTTAATATTTTAAGACTCTAAGTCAGTTTTGATTAGGACTTTAAAAACCTGTAAAAATGCTATTTTACATACTGCATGGACATTAATTCAGAAAAAAAAAATATGGTAGAAAGATGGTAGCACATTTTATTTTATGGGATGCAGAGTTGGTGTTATGGGCTAGGAACATAACATAACATAACATGATGTAAGGAAACACAGAAAGTTGTCACATGAAGAAATTTTTTATTTTTTTTTTAGCTTAGCTGTAATGAACATAGTTTGTGTAAGGAAAAGGGGGTTTTGTTCCCTTTGAATGTTTCAATGGAAACTGAAAACTAATTGCATTTTCCCAACAATTAAGTTGTTACAGCTGTTCTGGTTTGTTGTTGTTGTTTGTTCTGTTCTGGTTTGGTTTTAATCACCAGAGCGTTTCTGTGGAAATATCAGTCAGTGACTATTTTATGTCCATTTTGAACTCCATTTTTGTGGATAATTAATTTCCTATTGAAAATTGTTGCCAAAATCCTGTATAATTTAACAGAGACCAGACTTTAGTGCAGCTCTGTTTCCAGTTGAATTTTCTTATAGAGACGCACTTTGAATTGGGCTCGTGACCTGTGTACAGTTCTTGTCTTCATCATTGCTGTTTGTATAGCAATGGTTTTCTCTAGTGCCCTTCAGCAAAACTATAGCACAGAGCTGGGCTCCCTGTTAGTATCACAATTTTCCTTTACATAAAAAGCTTGGATTGTGTAGCACACACCCTCCAGTAACATCACATGTAATCTCCTGTTCTTTTCTCTCTCCAGAAGGAGTGCTAATTACATGTTAGATAATTAGACTATAAATATCCATCCAGTCAATGGGATTTAAAAACCCTCACGGATTAGATGCTAAGCTTTTTGTGTCTGAGACCATCTTATTTGTTGTTGTTCTTTTGTTATTTTGTACAATAAGGCGCAGTCAGTGTCTGAGGTTTTGTGAGATTTAGTAGCAGAACGATGAGCATCTGAGTGGGAAAGATATGTTTGTATTTATCTGATCCAACATAACATCAGGAATCTTATCACATCTGTAACACAAAGCTGTAACCATACCTTCAGTGTCTCTGACTTTTTGTGTGGTAGTACTATATTCCATATTAATTTAAAATGTGCTTTCTGGATAGTATCATTAATTTTTCCATTGACATCAGTGTGAGGAACATTGAGCCCTCAAAGAAAAGCTCTTTAACTTTCTTAAAACATTTAAATCCAGAGGAGCTGAACATAGTGGCTAGATGTTTTCAAATGTCTTTTAAGAATGGAGTTCTCATTTAAAGGTAATCCCATCTGTCACCTGGAAAACTTTCTAAAGTGGTCCACCTTTAAAGTATGTTCATGTATTTTGCAAGTGTGCAAAGTTCTGTTTGGCACAATTCTTATCGGAGGCTTGAATGAAAGAAACACATTTCAAGAACAAAAAACCTCTGTGTATTGTGAGTAAACATAATTGTGCTCTTACAGTTATGTTGGTGAACCGAGGTAAGTTATTAAGCTATTTATTCCCATCAAAATTATTCATTTAAATGTGTTTTTCTATCGTGCACAGGTGGTAAACTTATCTTCACATGTTTTTTTGTATAAAAGCCAGAAATAAGTGAACACTGGCAAAAAAAAATCTAATGGTGTCATTAAAAATGGTTGTAAACATGCCTCTTGTGGCACATGTGTGCTTGCTTTCTATTGATATACATTCGAATTGTTGGTCAAGATCAAACAAATGCAGACTTTTAACATGTCAAAAATGTCTGCATTCTAACAGATTCTGTTTGTAAAGAGATCTCTTTTCTTAAGGGCCAGGACAGCTATAAAATAACCAGGTTGCCTGATCAGATACGATGTCTACTCTCGTTTTCTCTGATTAGATCTGTATTCCCTATATTATTTGTTATCTATGCTTTCATCTGAACAAGAGATTATATGTTGCATCATTCTGCTTTTGAGGAAACATTTCAACAGAGTAATAAAAGTAGAGAAATATACAAAACTCAGAGACAGGAAGACATCGGCTTTTTCTTCTCTCTAAAAACACTGCCCTCCATCTTACTATAATTGCCAACTTTCCAATGATTATTTACTCTACTGCACAAGGTAACACAGGCATGGCTGTTGGTATCCACCAGAGGATAGGATGAATTTAAATGCATTTCCTCAGAGTCAAATTTTCCTGTCTAAGACAAAAGTTGATGGACAGCTGGGAATACAGCAGAACCATGTGCTTTCCTTCTGCTTGGAGAGGGAGCTGTGCTCCACAGCTACTTGTAGAGAGAAGTGTAGGTCTGCAGTTGCTCAATCTGCTTTCAAGCAGAGTCCTCTGGAGTAAAGCTCATGGAGAAAGAAGCCAAAGGATTTACAGCCATCTGTTTGTACCCTTCCCTTGGGAAAAAGTCTGTGCAGTAGTTATATGTCCCAGAGGAGGGATCCCTACTTCGTAGTTTTTCAGACAACGCCCTTGTAAGAAAGCATTGGTTTTGCCATCTGAGCATTAGGCTTCTGTTTAGTTAGAATAATGCTCAGTATCCGTAAATGGTTTCTGTGTCACTCATAATAAATCCTAGCATTTATACTTTATAATTACAGAATTAATTTAGCTCCCTTTATTAACACCGCCATAGCTTAGTTTGCCTCCTATATTTCAGCTACCTCTTCTCATTTTTGCTCAAGTGCAAAAGAAAGTCAGCTCTTCACTTTATTCAAGCTCTACAGGCAACGATGGCATTATGCCAACACAACAGCAGAGATAACAGGTGTAGTCATGTGTCTTGGAGGTTAAACACTTCTGTGTTGGGAATGTACTGGATTTTACATTTGGAGCCTGGATCTCTTGTCATCATCATCAGTGGAAGTCCACACAGCTTTGGAATTACGTAGGTGTAATACTGATGCGGGAGACAGCAAAACCCACTCCATATAGCACAATCCATCTTTAGAAATTGTAAAAGACAAAATGTCCTTTCCTTTTTAAAACACACAAAGCTCTTTACCGAAAAGTACATCAAAGTCTTAGACATTTGACTTCTTTCTGTGCTGTTGAACTGCCTGAATATAGGTTGGCTGTGGGTTTATTAGATTACTGTATTTGGACTTGAAACTTGATATATAAGCAATCAATATCAGCATAGTGTCCCTGTCCAACACACTTAGCTAATGAATATACCTCCATGTTCTCTGAACCAGATGCACAGAAGGTTACAAAAGGAAAGCTTTCTTAGCTCGACACAAACTTCAGTTCCTGAATCAAGTCTTTTATTTGACTACATCAGCAGCTCAGATTCAGAGTAATGTCAATGCAATTATATTGTACATAAGCTGATCTGAATGAGAAAGTGGCTTTTCATAGTGACTCCCTCTTCCCCACTTTCAAAAAACAAGTTCCCAGTTAAAAATACCCATGTATAAATTTAGAATTAAAATATTTACAGTTACTTGTGGCTTTTGTGTTTCTCTGTTTACAACCAAAGTTGCTGAAAAAGAATGCGGTGCACGTCTATATTTAGCAAATTGTTCTGGTGGAGAGAGAGTTAATAAGGCTCTGTGTACACCTTGGTATCCCAACAGCCTTCCTGACTGATGATGCAGGGAGTAAATCTGCACCATGGGTCAGTGCCCAGCCAGGGCCCTGCACACGAAACACAGTTCCTAGAGTAGGTGGAGATAGTTTCTACTCCGGGCTTTCAGACATACTTGATCTCCCCGGGAACAAGTGGAGAATTTGTCATAATGGAGGTGAAGTATGCAATTTACTGTTCGTCTTCTTTTTCTATACTTTTTCCTTTCATTTTTTGATTTTTCTTTCTTTTTTAGTTAGAAGGAACCTTTCATTTAAATATTTCAAGGTCTACCTGTCATAATATTAAGCCATTTTAAAGTAATTTTCTATATATTAACTCTCTCAATCTAATGAAATATATTTTCATTTAGTGCAACAGTGTAGTACCATTTTTTTAATAGTACATGTCAGAGAACAACATAAGTAGAAGTACTTAGACTACCTGCTCTAAGCTCATTTTAATTTAACAATGCTGATTTTATCCACTGAATGCTGAATTTCTCTCCGTTGCTGGCTAATTTCATGATGGCTGTGTTCTAAGCAGCAGTAGAACTTGTTTACCTGGCTAGACACACAGAAGATTCCGCCATATGAAGTGTCTTTGCCCTGCACCCAGCCCATATATAATGTCCTGTAATTTCACACAAGTTTAATTTCCTCTCTCCTGCCCCCTCCAGAATCATATGCAGAAACTGTCTTGCAATGTACTGTCTTGCAATGATAAACTGAGTAGCCAGGACATATGGATGGCAGAGAAGCAATATTTAGAAGAATATTCTGTGTTGACACTTAGGATGTGGACTTGACTTTTCAGAAGCAATGACCTCAGCCTTATTCCTCAAGGCTTTCCGTCTTTACAGTCCAAGCATTTGTGTCAAAATTACTGGGACTTAAATGCCAAACTAATCTAATTTAGTACTTTTAGAAATAGCTTGAGTCATGCTCTGAATGCTCTGCCTTGCTTCATTTAATTAAAAAAACAACACAAGACAAAAAATAATACAAAAGCAAAGGCTGCCAAAGTTCTGCAGTCTGCTTGTTATCCAAGTGGGATATGTTTACCAACTTTATTCTTTATGTAGAATATAGCTGAGCTTTTCTCTTTAACTTTTTCTGTAAAGCTGTCAACTCATTCAAGCTAAAGCCTATGAGCTCTGCATTTCTTCCAGCCAAAGAAGCCAAACGTTAATTAATACTATGTCACTGCTCCCAAATACCAGCCACTTTTTCAACCAGATATTTTATTAACTTAAATAAGCCCCATAGTAAACTTAATATTCCAGCATGACAACAGAAGCCCTGAGAATTGTTATGTGTGTTTGCATGAAAGAATTACCAAAAGAATTTTGTTTAACCTTTTTTCTTTCCTAAGTGCTGAGTAGGTAAGAACTCCAGTAGAAATTACTGTGAATCTCCTTAGCTAAGTGAGATTCTACTCCACTTCATTTTGTTTTTCTGATCCCTTATTGTACATATCACCAACCCAACACTGTCTGGTAAAGGAGAAGGAATTGCCCATTGTAAATTTCTTGTGATTGTCTACCAGAAAGCTTCATACACCTGTTTCTAAATATCTGAACCTGACAAGTATAACAGACTGGATGTTGATTGAAAGCAGCATACTAACATTTGTCCTCATTTAAAAATACACAGCCACAAAAAGAAGAGATAGCATTTAAATGTTTCCATTCTCTTACACATATATGTACTCTTAATACCTGGATTTGCTAAGCTTTTAGACTTAGACTTTCTATGACTGCATTGTGTAACCTTTTGAAACAATGCTTCTAATCAACTTCAATTATTCTAAGCCACTATGAGCATTTTCTGCACAAATACTTGAATTCACCTGAACTGACAAATTCTTGCAATGGGGACAAGACCCATATAGTTGTCAATATATTCCTTTTGAAGACCGACACAAAACTTAAAAAATTTTAGATGTGGACTTATTTGACCTATTTTAAGTAATTTTGATACCAAAAGATAATTCACACCCTACAGATTTCTACTTCACCTTTTTGACCATAACAGAAGTCTGAAGGTGGCTAGCTGAAAAATATATTGTAAGAGGAGTCTTAACTAAACATGTCTGCAGTCTAGATTAGGCTCTAACAAGATGATGGTAAATGCAGAAATACTGGTACCTAAACTACAGAATACTGAAAACTGGAGGCAAATTTTGATGTAAAAAAAATAGCTAATGGGGTGTAATTCCACATATCTGCACTTCCCCAATAGCGAATAACACCACAGAGTAAGAGCCAAGTTGCACTCATTGGCAACAATGGCATCAGCATCTGTCACCTCTGCAGTGGGCTGTGCCTGCTACACTGAGCTGAGCATAGAAAGTTCACTGGCCAAACATGTGTTCCCCATCTCCTCTGGGGAAAAGGCAGTAGGCCAGATATTTTTCTGCACATTCTTTGAAGTAACTTTACCACTGCTATTGGTATACATACCGAAATTTTATTTAAACAATTTGTTCTTGCAAAGGGAAGTGCAGCCAGTTCCTATGGAGCTGAGGAAAACCAAGACAATGTCATTATTTCTGATTTGCTAGAGTAACAATGGACCTGGATGTCCTCATAATTCTAGAAAGAAATTATGTGGATCCATGCAAGAGCTCTGTGACAAACTCAAATTCATTTATGAGCAATATAACTGCATGTCTAAATCCCCTCAACTTTGGTGAAAATATGGATCTGATAATAAATTTTGACTTCAGGGTCATCTCTTTCTAAAACAAGAACTCAGTTTAGACTTGTCAAGGTTGCTGAAGCTTTATTTTCCTTACATAAGAGGAAAAAGTATCTCAAGTCCAGTAAAAATCTCAGGATAAATGTCATTGTTTAATTTCCACCATCCACAGATGCTTCCTGAATTAAATAACAGGTCTGAGATCTATTTTCATCTTTATACATCCCTGTCTGGCCCATTGGCAGATTCACTATGACTCGGCTCCTAAAATCCATAAAATAGACAGAGGTTAAAAGATTTCTTCTTTTTTTGTGTTTAAATTATTGGCTAAGGAAGCCACAAAGTGGAGGCAGGTAAGTTAGAGGGCAGCCAGACACTAAACATAATTGCATGTGAAATATTAGGAAATATTACAGAAACATGGCATGGAGTTTTGAAAGTTTAGTTTTGCTTCCACTGAGGTTTTGTCTGGGTTCCAAATATACACTCATGTAGAGCTTAAGACCATCTACTGAGCCACAGGGAACAGCAATAATCAGCATTATTGTTAAAATCTTTTTTGGACTTATTAGAGCAAATAATATTGTAACCAAGTGGAAAAAGAGGAGAAATAGGTATGTGTTTCTAATGAACCTGCCTACATGGTTGCCCAGAAAAACCTGGAGGGCCCCTCAAAATAAAAAGCTTAAAATGACTAGCACTGAATCATGAGCTTCCAGGCTAAGTATTGTCTCAGTAATGCAAAAATCTTAAGCCCAAAGGACTGCTCTGCAGTGCTAGTGGCCATTCATCCTCAGTAACCAGAAATATAAGGGCTGGAAACCACTCTAAAAGCTAAACTTAAAAATAAAATAATAATAAAAAAAAGTTTGTTGGTTTTTCGTTTTTTTTTTTTTTTTTTTTTTTTTTTTTTTTTCCACCAGTCTGGCCAAATCTCTTCTCACGAAGAACTTTGAGTGTAAATATCAAAATCAGCTTTTCCAGACAGGCTTGTAAAACAATTGCAGCTCCTAAACAGACATTGACCTCACTTACTATATCTAATATTCCAAACTATTGTCAAGTACCAATATACTTTCTTTTTACTGCTGAATATTTACTCTTATGATTTCAATGTGCTCATGCTATTAATATTGGTGGATAGAGAACAAACCCCTGACCTCTGAGACAAATGACCATGAATAATACAAGTAGGTACTTGTCTGCTACTTTGTTTCTAAGTATTATTCCTTATTTTCATGCTTCCTGTATTCCTAAAGACATAGTATGACTTTTATCTAGAGACTGGTTAGAGCCTTTACAAGTCCCTCTCAGTCTAGAAGATTGTTTCAGCTATTGTCATAAAAACTACTTGTCAGTGAGATTTCCTGCTCTTGTGATTTCTCCCTGAAATAGGGACTACATTCCAATATTTTAGAAGCAAGCCTTGGTTTGCCAATAAAATGAAATCTCAATAATTCTTAATGTTCCTCTAAATATTTGAGGGAAAACTAATAAATATATAGGAATGTTAAAACATTGGCAATAGAAAGCTGTTAATTTAGAACATTTTTTTAAAAATGCAAATGCTAGAAAACCTATCCCCTCTCTCTGGCTATCCAGCTGTCATGAGCCTATGTTAGTATGTTGTCTCCATTTTCAACTTTGTATCCAATGCTCTGCTTGACTTACATAAAGCATAAGCATATATAGAGAGAGACATTTGTATTTCCCTGTAGGTATTGTGGAATTCTGCTTATTAAAAAACAAACAAACCAAAACACAGTCTTCCCTTTAAAGATCTTGCATTGGTATCTTCTAGTTGTAAGCACGCTGTCCTTAAGGCAAAAGCAGAAACTACACCATTGTATCGATTCAGCTTATGGATTTCCAGACTGAGTATACTCAGTTTCTTTCTCTTTTTATTCTGAAGACAATTCTCACCTTGAATTCACCTTTAGTCTCTGACCTACCATTTCCAGTCATCATCTGTATTTTGCACTCTAGTAGGTAACATTAAAATCTTTAAGAAAAATGTGTAGAACAATAGTGCTTTCAATGTTAATCTACTTTTAATGGAGTATTTGCTTTTAGCAGTCTGAAGCAGTCTCTTGGGCTTGATCTCCTTTTAATCTAATGCATCTGGAGGAATGGTGACAACTTACTTCATTTGTTTTGTGAATGGCTAAAGCATTCTTTGCTCATCTCCTGTATGTGCATTGGAGTAAACTTCATTCACTTCAGTCCACCACTCTGGAAATTCCTAAGTTCCAAAATGTATTTAACTTTTCAAATAGTAGTATTATCTGCCCCATTTGTAAAGCTTCTTTGATCACTCTAAAACTACCATTTCTTTCCACTGTCATGGGACAGGTGTTAGCTTGGGCATTCTCTAGGATGGACCTTTTTTTTTGACCAAAGTTACATGTCTGGCTTCTATTTCTGGAAGAGTTTCTTTTTCGTGTTGACCTTTTATTGCAATACAACTAACTTCATGTTTGTTGCCATTAGCTTTCTTACCTACATTTTTCTTGGCTCAGCTCAACAGAGTGTGATCAGCTCTCACAGCATAGACTATTGCACATAGATAACCTGTTTTTCAGGAACAGAGTAGATTATAACCAGCTTATTGAAGGCCTTGCTTCTCCAGTTGGTCTATATGCTGAAATTCCAAAACATTCACTGGAGTTTCTAAATAGCTAAAGAATCTTATAGTAAAATAGCATGGGAGAAAATACTGTTTTATTTAATGTATGACTACATATTTACAGGTTAAATTAGAATACCAAATTCTGAGCTGGTGACACCCTTGTTAATCAGTACTTGCCAACACATGACAACATGCAGTATAAACTATGCTTGTATAATTTTTCAGCTGCATGGTGTTTTTCCACATTTTTTTTTTATTTTTTTTTATTTTTTTTTTTTTAATTTGAAGTTCTCTGGGCAAGAAGCTTTGCATAGCAGGATGTTAAGTCCTCAGTTCAGCAGGAGCGATTTATGAAGGTATCATACAATGCCACAGGACCCTTTTTCAGTTTTTACACAATGCTTTCTCAGACAGATTCTTATTATAGTTGTTGTATATCTTGAAAACATTTGGCGGAAAGTATATCCATGAATTTAATTTTATTTTACTGCTTTATGAAAAACAAATCCTTAGTTACCCCAAAGCTATTTAAATACCTATAAATGTGAATAGGCCTATTGGTTGCTATTTTATCTCATTGAATCCACTTTACTCCTGGTTTTAAACAATGAGTTCCTGTAGGCATCTCCTTACTTAAGTTAGAGGCCTGTTTAAAGATTTTCTTGAAGTACAACACAATTCTCTCTCTGTTACATAAAATATGTAGTTAATTTGATTTTTAATCCATAATAATTCTTTTCACTTTGGCTGCCAGAATATATGTAGGAGGTAATACTAATCAAAATTTCTCCACTCCATAATAAAAATTCATCACTTTGGGATAATTTTCAAAGACTTGTTGCACCAAATTTGGATGCTTTACCATGACCACAGTGGCAGCTACTCATAAATGTTGTCATAGTTTGAGAGTTGCAGTTTCACAAAACTCTAAAAAACAAAAAAGAAAAAGAAAAAAAATATTAAAACAAAAACAAGAAAGAATGGGACAATAAATTAACATTTCTAAGTAAAATTTTCCCTTTAACTGTTTCTGTGTGAAAACACTGCATCTACATTCCTTTTTCCCTGTACACAGATACTGACAAAATGAAGAGGTAAGCAAAATGCTACCAAAAATATTTCCTTGAAATTCTTGGAAGGAGATAGGTATGGGATTTATATCTATATTTTATGTCCAAATGGAGGTGCTCTATAGGTGTACCACTTAGATGCTTTAGATATCCTGATGACATGTTCCCAGGACAACCAGATACAGGGTTACCATCTATCAAACAGAACCAAACGCAAATGTTCAAGGGACAGACATAAGTCAGACCTAGGAGACTGCATATTTCTTCACAGTGTCTCACTGTCCTATTGTCCAACACTGTGTATTGCAGAACGCAACTGCAGCTATGAAATTTCCTCCACTGACTGAGACAAACTTGTGAGCCCATCTGTCTTTTCACAGGATCAGGCACTTAATTTTAGGCACTGTCACACTCAAGGGTGGAGAAAAATTAGATTATATTTTTTTATCCTGGGTCAGTAGACTCAAGACTTCATATTAACTTTTTAATCAGCATTAATTTTATTAATTTTTTGATATATCACAGAATGGATGGGTATCAGTATGTTGTTTTTTAAAGTAAAATATCTTAAAAAAAAGATGATATTCCTTGAATCTGTTTTGTTCACTGTTTTCAAAAAGAATAGGATTTATTTTTAAGTGATAAAAATAAAGCAGTAGAAAACCCCCCAAAGAAACAGGGAAATAAAAGCAAGGTCTGCACAGATTTTCCTCTATCCTGATAAAGGAAGAGATATATAATGTTCTCTTCCATTGCTGAAACCCTCTCTTCATGAATTTGTGAAAAATTAGGGTTCCTCAAAATGATGTATTTTTTAAGATTGTAGGAATTCACTAAAAATTCTGGCTTGTTCTTCAGTTTTTCCAAAGTATTCCTGGCTTTAATTTTCTTTTTTTAACCATTTAAGAGAGTCCTCTTCAAGCTCACAAAATAATAGCTAGAATGAGAAGAATTGCATGGACATTTCACTGAAATGAAAGGCACTTTCCATGTTCTAAAATCTCTCTGTCAACACAGAAGAAATATGCAAAAAATGTGAGACAAATAAGCCATATGTTTTGCTTTTCATGCATCTGAGGAAAATATGATTTCTGTTGCCATGTTTCTCCTGTGATGAGAATTTATTTAACAAAACTGACATCACATATTTCCTTTCAGTTCTTTCCTAGTCCTCTTATTAGCCTAAATCTGCTTATCCACTGATACTCTTGCTGATCCATGACACTGGTTAAATTGCAGGAGTCTTGAATGAAGCAGGAAATGTAACTAGATCCAAAGGCTGAAATTTAAGAAAAACTGTATAATAGTTTAATAAGTTGGTTTATTAGTGACTTAAGTAACCTAGATATAGATCTTCAGCATGGTGAGTCTGTGTCTTTTAGGATATCTTACTGAAAGGTGTAGAATCATAGACTCATCGAATGGCAGGGTTGGAAGGATTCTTAAAAATCATCCAGTTCCAACCCCTCTGCATGGGCAGGGACATCTTCCACTAGACCAGGTTGCTCAAGGCCCCATTCAACCTGGCTTTGAACACTTCAGGGGAAAGGACAGCCACAACTTCCTTGGGCAACCTATTCCAGTGTCTCACAACCTCAAATCAAAGAATTTCTTCCTAATGTTCAACCTAAATATCCCCTCTTCAAGTCTGAAACCATTGCCTCTTGTTCTCTCACTACACACCCATCTAAAATGCCCTACCCCAGCTTTCTTGCAGTCCTTCAGATATTGGAGGTTTGCTATAAAGGTTACTTTGGAGCCTCCTCTGTCCGGGCTGAATAACCTCAACTTCTTTAGTCTGTCTTCACAGGGGAGGTGCTCCAGCCCCCTGATCTTTTTAGTGCCTCTCCTCTGGACATTTTCCAAGAACTCTATGTCCTTCTTATGCTGGGGACTCCAGAACTGGACACAGTACTCCAGGTGGGATCTCACAGGAGCAGAGTAGGGGAGAAAATCATCTCTCTCAACCACCTCTCTATGCTTCTTTGATAGCTCAATCAAAAACTTTCTGAATGCTGCAGAAGCCTTGACTAAATTCTCCAGATTACAATGTGAGACTTAAAAATTGGAAATTATAATGGTCTCTTCCGGTCTTGAAATCTAGTAAAATAAAGTTTCACCAGTAATCCTACTGAAAAATTGGATCATGACTGACATTCTTTGACTTGTTTCTTCTTAGAGTCTCTTTACTATCTGAAATTAAGCAATCACTTTTTGATTTACAAAGTAGAGTAGTAAACTATTCAATCCCTCATTTGCTTCTTCTTTCATACCTATGGTATCATTAATTTCTTAGTTTCTTCCTAGTTACAATGCTAAAGCTGTACTCAGACAGGAGATTTATTCCACTCTGCTTTATTCCACCTTTCTTGCCTTACTTTTTTAATCTTTTCTAAAGCATCTTTAGACTTTATCCTATCTTTTTGTATATTGTACATTTTCTTCCATTTGAATATTCCTTTCTTTGCCCTGTATTCTGGTGTAAAAAGGTAAATATTTCTGAATCAGTTTTGGCACAAAAATTGTCACAGAAAAACTGTCTAAAAGTATTCCGTTGTTCTTTGGAAATAGATTTTAGAATGACCAATGAAGGTCATCTCTGTAAAATTTAAATAGCATACTTAATTTGCAGAGTGAATTCCTTGGACAAAAATGAAACATTATATTACAAGAGGGCTGAATAACATTAAAGTTATTAGCTCCATTGAAATTAGTGGTAGGCAATTAAGGGAAGGAATAATTTCAAATAACTTTTTTTAGTCTTTTTTACCTAACCAGATCCTAAGAAACATCACTATCTGTAACCATGTAGCCATAGTATTTAAAATTAAAAATAAAAAAAATAATTACACCAGTTATGGTTATTATATAGAGTAATTCTACATGGCAAAATGAGTTATAGTAGTTTCTTGGATTCAGTAGTTGAGTAACTTTAGAATCCAGCCATGTTAATGCTCTTATGGACTCCTATTATCCTGTTCTATATCATCTGTTTATACCATATGTTTGGAAACCTCTCACAGTTCAGAAACGTTAGGTTGACTACCTCTGAAATGATCATTTCTAAATGTTTGCAAGTCTGAAACTTAAGTTTCAATCCTAGAAGTTTTACACTATAAAGCTTTCTTCCTTCAGAGCAAAAGCTTCTGGGCATTTTATCAAAAAATTAACTAAACCAACATTTTCAAAATGGCAATGTCCCAAGCAAACCATAAAATCTCCAGATAACGGAACATAAAATAAATAAATAAATAAATAAATAAAAAACTCATAACGAAGCAAACTGGTTTTACTAAGCAAAGTTGCAGCACATGTGAAGGATGAAATAGTTCAAGCAGTGATTCTTTTCTGTTTCCGAGTCCCTTATGATCTGCCCATTTATTCTATACACCAACAGTCCACAGTTTGTCATGCAAAATTTCCAGACTATTTGGTGTAATCTTGAGGGCTCAACTCAGAACCAAAATTCTTTCTCTCACAGAGTACCAATAAGTAGAAGTTGATGCAACTGACTCCATTCCTTTTTATAATAATATTGTGCAAACTCATTGATTTCAAAAGAGGTGTTCCAGTTTCAGACAGAAGAATATGTGTCTTAGTAATAAAAATGGAATTACAGTCATGAACTCCAGAACATTATTCTGTAAATCTACTTTCTGATAGAAGTCTTATATTAGTCACTTAACTGAAAGTCTTCAGAACAGTGTTCTACTAAATCTCATACCTATATCCTTTTCATCCTCAAAGTTTTCTTTGACAACATAGAGTTTGGGCAGTTAAAATCTGAAAAAGTGCATCCAATGCTGGTGATGTGATACAAACTATCAATACTGAACCACTAAACAGATGACTGCTATAAATAACTCGTCCTCATAATTTATACTGAAGAAATCTTTTTATTTTCTTACCAGCTCTTCCATAGATAGAGTTAATTTGGTACTAAAAGAGAAGGGAAAATCACTGCCTTTTTGCATTAAACACAATGAGATGTCTATCTTAACCTAGATACTTAGTTTGTGGACACTTGATAGGATAGGTTTTGACGGGATTACTCAAAAGCCTAAAGCAAAAAAATAAAATCTCACAACAATCCCAGATGCTGGTCAATAAGTCGTGGACAAATAATTCTTCAAACTTACTTGTGAAGAAGAAGGTTATTTCAATTAATAGTCTAATTCTCCCAAGTATTCTCTACCTCTCAAATTGTAATTGTACTTTTCATGGAACTGCTGTGCTAATTGTTTCACTTGACTTCAGTTTGCCTCACACATTTATGATTATTGTTGTAACTAGAGACCTATACAATCTATCAATTCACACTGAAAAAATGCCCACAGGCTATAATTGCAATTTGGATGACATATGAACCTGTAAACTGCAGCAATCATACCAGAATAGATAGCACACATCTGATTTGAAACAGAAGAGCGGATCTACTAGTTTGAACTAGTGATGGCTGGTATTGAATATTTTCTGAAATGAGTAAAGAAATACTATTTGTTACTTCTTCACCTTAAATTCATCGGAAAATAACCTGAAGGGTTATAAAGTGTACATCTGAGCCATTTTTTCACATCTGTGCCTCATCCTGCAGAATGTTATGAGTATACACAACTGTCTAGGATTGTTTTGATTATATTTATTTTGGAAAACCTAGCCTCCATCATGGCAGTGGAACAGGCAGATCAGAACAGTAATTCCACCTCAAGTTCAATGTTGTGAAAACCAGGTGGTTAAGAGCTTGTATAAATTTGAAGTTGTGTTGCCACTAGCTTGATCATATTAAACACTCACATGCCCTTATTTTCTTTACTTTTATTTCACTAAAATGTACACTGCTCATCACTTTGTGAATGGCATTAGTGAACAGATTTGGTTTTGCCACTAGCCTGCCCTGTGGGCTCTATGCACTAAGTAAGAAAATGTAGTGGTGCTTTCTCTAACCCAGTGCATCTGGCACTCATGTATTCATAACACCTGAAAGCATATTGATCTGATTTTGTGCAGCTTGAAAAAGTATTTACAGTTTCAAATTATTGCAATATTTTCCAAATGGATCATCTATATTTTTTTCATAATTGATAAGCATGGCATTTGGTGTCCTTTCCTTGGATAAACAAATAGGCAGAGATCTCAAAAATAAATTCAGCCCCCAGGAAAACAATGGGGTACTTGAAAATATCTCTCTAAATAGGATTTAGGTATTATATTTCTGAGATAGCATTTTGGAATGTTAGATGGGAAAAACCATTTCATCACCTTCATACAAGGGTGGTAGAGGCAGTTGTAGGCTATTAATATTAAACAGATTTATTTTTTGAGAAGAGAAGTCTGGTCTCCTGGAGCATTCCCTAGGATGATTTTCTTTGCTGACTGGGTGAAAGAGGACAAAATGCAAATTTCATATCTTGGCCCTACTACTAGAAGCCTGAGCTATATGGTAAGTGTGAGCAAAAGATATCGTGAAAGTCATAATTTCTCTTGAGGAGTTTTGTGGGGTTTTTTGTGCTCTCAAGAAACTCTAATAACACTTGAAAAAAAGGACAGATTTAGGGAGTAGTTTTATGTCAAAAGCCGGAGTGGCTGAAAAACAAAACTCTAGTCAAAAAGGATGGTTTTCATCTTAGCATGTCTAAATGCACTTTCATAACACCATTCTTGGAGTAAGTTTGCTGATATTTAAAACATGTTTTATTGCTCTTTTTACTTGTAACTCTTCAACTGTCTCAGTGGTTGGGTCCCCTTGCTACTTGTGACAGTGACACAAGTAGGTAAATGCAACACCTATACAAATACTCTTTGAAATGTCAGTTATGAAAAAAAGAAATCAATATCATAACTAAAATAGAAAACTCTGATGATATTTTTTCAGAAAAGTTAAGTTTAAAACAAATTTATGTAATTATTTTTCTAGTCAAGAAATGTTACAAATTGCAATTATTTTAACAGCAGAAATATATTTCTTTAATCAAGATAAAAATGGTTGTTAATAAGATGTCTATCATGAAATATTTTCTGACAGTTTCCTTATAGCATTGTGCTGTAAGAGGGTTTTCTACTTGAAAATGTGACTTTTGTCAATCTGTTCTGTACTTTTATTAAACTAACAATGGAGGATCCAAATCTACAAGAGTACTAAACTCAATAGCAATATTGTTAGAGGGCTGAGATTTTCCAGAAATTCCTCTATTAAAGGATTTATATGTTGAATGATTAAGAATAAAAAAAGTTAAAGTTATTTATCTTAGGTGCTGTACTTTTCTCTCATAGATCTTTATCTTTGCATAGATATTTATCAGGCAATGATTTTACTTTTTTTCAAGGAATCTACTTTCCATTCACTGAACTGGCTTTCAGTGACTTGCTCGTAGTAATTAGAAAATACATTTTAGAAACAGTTGTCAAATACCAATTTTAGTTAGACAGAAAGGTCTGGACTTTGCTATTAAATCTCTGTCTATAAGTATATATTGAGGTTTGTTTATTTGAAAGGAAAATTATCCTTTGCACTTACAGCTCTGCCCCAACTTCCCAGCTCAAGCAGCCAATGGCTTAGGATGTGATTTTGTTGTGAAGTCTTTTTTCAGGTGTATTGATATTTAGTAAAGAGAATATTACTAAATCCATCGAAAGCAATGGGGTATGTGTTATCACTACTATTTTTTCAGTTCAAAACCAAACAATATTGAACAAAATTGCCAAAAATCAGGATCCCTTCTCATAAGGAAGAGAGGTTGAGACCTAAAGTTTAGATTTTTTCAGACTCTGGAACCTGGGTGGACTAAAGATTCTCCTGGGTGAGTGCCAGTTCCTAAAAGACTAAAAGTAATTTAGAGCTATCCTTGATTTAGTGATTCTTACTGTCTCAGTTGAAGTGACTTCTCAGCACACAAGATGATGTTTATTAGGTTTCTTCTGATGAGCATCTTTGAGGAAACTCTCTTTCTGTGATGCATTTTGTAAGTTCAGTAGTAGTACAGTTTCCTGCTTAGTTCCTTTATCCAAACTTTGCAAACAAACTCTCTATATAAGTGAACCAGTCTTTGCCATGGATTTGATTCAGTCAGACTTTGAGCACTTTCCATCTTGCACTGGGTCTTGCAAAGCTTCCTTGTAGCCTGTATTTCCTGCTTAGGATCACTAAATAGTGTCACTGCTAAATAAAGGATATTACTATTTTATAAATATACTAATGTAGCTCCTTTTTCTTTGTTTCTGCTCATATGTTATGTTCTCTTAAGAAAAATGACTGGGTCCGATGAGGCTCCTTAAGCAGTAAAAATGTTCCTTCCTTGAAAATAAATTAGTATATTCAGAAGAGACAAGTTTTCTGAGACTGAAAGCTGGCCAGCAAAGAGGAAAAAAATCAGAAAAATGCAGCATAACTGGGCAGAAAAGCTTGCTGAGAGGAGCAACAGAGACAACCAAGCTTCAGAAATAAGGAGAGATACCTCCCCAGGGCCACAAAGACCTGTGCCAGTTTTGCTACAGCTCACAGCTACTGACCTGGCTAGAAGTTAAGAGCATCCCTGCAGTGAGACAGTAGAGAGTTGTTTATAAAGTCTTTTCTTTTCTATTGTGTTTCACTCAGTTACAATGAGCTGTATTTATAGGGCTGTCATGATGTGTATTCTAATTAAATCTGTCTTTCTTCAGGTTAAAAATCTTTTAGGTTGCTTTGGTGAGTTCACTGCAGAGGAACTGTTTGTGCACAACTCTCTCAAAGCATTCACCAATTCTGAGTATGTTCAAAATGTCAGAGGCTCTTATTGTCGTAGCTCTGATATAACTTTGTGCAAGAATAACTGTGGGCCAGTTTACTCTGCTTTTTTGATAGCAGACCAGTCTTCCTTACTAAATTATATTTAAATGCAACAATACTGGTTTGGTTTTTTTTTTATATATATACACAAAACCACAGATAAGATTTTAATTAGCAATATTTGCCTTTTCTATGTTGTCATCCTAAGCAATAGTCACACATACTTTTTTTTTTTAGTAGTTGTTCAAGAGTGTACCCTGTGAAACTTCATCCCCAGAGAGGAGACAGCCCTGTGTAGCCATGCACAGAATTTGCAGTACAGTTAGGCTTCACAATTCTAGTTCCCTAATGACATTCTATATTCATAATGTCATAGTAACATAGCAGGGGGTAGTAGAAGTGGGTGATGGTTACATGAATGATTTATTTATATGGTTTGAATTTTGCTTTAGCTATTTGTTCACAGTAAATCAAGCATTTTTAGCCAACCTCATTCAACATGCTCGGGCAGAAAGCCAGGTTCCACCATGCTTATTCCCTGAGTAGTACCTGACAACTTAGTTAACCCCTTGTAAACAGTGATGCTTGTTGCTTAGGAAGGGACTACTTTAAGAATGATTGAGATTTGTAGAATTCATCTCTACAAGAATAAAAAATAGCAACTAAGAATAGGATTTTAAGAGTCTAAAAGTGAATTGCTGAACAAATTGCCTAATTTCCCTTTATAGCACTAAAAAAAAGTAGGCACATCCAAACTCTGATTTGCTTTTTTCTAAAATAGACATTTAAGTCACTGAAAGAGCTTGCTTTATTGTAGAGGGAGGGAAACTTTAAGTTCAGACTTAAGTTTCAGGGCTCAGATGACTAGAATTTGGAGAGATATGTTCCACCCAAAGCACATATCTATGGGACTGGTGCATTCACTAAAGAGTTCCAAGTTTGTGGCACAAAGAGGGCGACAGCAGCTATAAGAGGACTTATATATGTGATTCTTACATCTTCACTGTTTAGTGTTCTTATTTTGAGTTCATGAATGTAGGTAACATCAAAGTACTGTAAAGGTATGTCAGATCACTTCTTTTGAAGGATACTGACTGCAATCACTTCTGTGCCCCTTCTTTTAAATTAGCATCTGTGACCCAGCTGCACAAGCAGTTTTTTCTGGCCAGGCTCTTTCCTGCTAACCCCATTGCAGTTTTATGGAATACAGAAATTTAGCATGAACTGTACTTCTTTTTTAAGAGTTGGGCCCAAAGCCTTTGACATATTTTGCATTTGCAATTGATTTGCTCCCTCCTGAGCTTGAGCATAAAAAGCAATGGATAATGTCTCAGGATCAGACTTTTCACAATGAAATAATAAGGGCTGGATGAACTGACAGCTTTTTCTCAGTGTTCTATAATACTCATTAAGTTAGACATTGTTTTGATTTTTTAGAGAAAAACTCATTTGCAAGGACTACAGTCAGAAGAAAAAGAATTGGATGAGATAGAAAAGTATAATCAGACTGTAGTGCTATTATCCTGGAGCAGACGAAGGAACCCAGTATCTCCCAGACAGCACAGAAAATTCATTTTTATAATGGAAATAGAAGTCCTTTTCTTTTAAACTCCAGCTGTTTTGTTGGACTCATGCTCTAGCAATTATCAGTTAAACTTTGTTCTTTTTTTAGAAATAAAACTAAAGTTACTTTCAATCTTAGTGTTTCACAGTCTTTTGCAGTGAAACAAACAATAAACTGTAGTGTTCCATGGATCATTTGTGAAATGAAGACCCCATGACACTTTTTAGGAAGAATAGGAGAGTTAGTTCCAGGGTAGTTTCGAAAATTACATACTCTCTGGTTTGAAATAAATTAACATTCAGCTACGATTTTTTTTTCTGTTCTTTTTCTGTAAACTGCTATGCCATGCCTCTGCTTGCTACTGAACAATCTTTGCCAGTACCAGAACAAGAGGGAAGAAATAAGATGAGCAAAATTGTGAACTACATATGCTGCTAAAAAATTTCAGAACTTTTCAGTTCCTTTTAGTTAATTTCCCCACTGTTTGTGTAATGTAAGTTTATAATCAAAGTATATCCCCTTTAGTATGAGGATTATGTCTGGATCTTACATGTTAGGAAAAAACCTAAACCCTAGCATTTTTATCTCATTATCTACACTAATTCTTCATAAAGGTAGGAGGTTTAAGCAATGACTATATCAGGATTGTTTATGTAGTTCAACAGCCTGTCTCTCAATCTTCCAACAAAGGCATAAAAGGATATTTTATTTCCTAATATCAATTATTAAGGTATCAGATATGATTTAGTGTTCTGGAAGATGTAATCCAAACTTCTGTTTCTGCAGTTGCAATGAGTCAGAACTAGGTCCATACAAAAATAAATAGTGGGTTGTAAAAGGTTCTTTTTTCCAAAAAGTGAAAACCAAGTTTAAAAAGTATAACTCAAATGAAATCCAGGGTGTTTCAAACCCTACTGTGTAGAATACTTAATTTTCCTTCATGTTAAATTGATTTTTAAATGTAATGAAGTTTATATTAATGTTCTTTGTAAATGTCTCATTGGTAACAAATTAATAGCAAATATGTGTATATAAAGAGTAAACCTCTACTAGATTACTCTGGGGAAAAAAGTCAACTAAGTGTAAAAAGTACCTGAGCTAAACTATGGAAAATATTGTGGCCTGCATCATAGGTGAAGAGGTAAACTCTGATGGAAGACATACCCTGCAGATATCCTTCTTCATTTCTTTTATAACTATAAACTCCAGAGAATTTGTTATTACATCATTAAAAGTCATATTTTATGTTTTAAATATTTATAATATTATTTTATTGAAAGTTAATCTTCAATTAGGACACAAGGACATTTTTATATGCCTCCATTTTCACAGCACTGTGTACACAGTCTAGGCCTTCAGGGCAAGTTTTATTGTGCCAGTGTAACATATGTTCCCAATAGGTAAGTGACACATGAAAGGAAAGGAACTTGATTTAATGTTTCAATTTTATTGCTTGCAATTTAACATATGGCAGTGAAGAAGATACAATCAATAAAGCTACATGAATGTGAAAGCACACAGTAAAAGATACCTCAGAAGGAAGGTCTGATTTAAAGATTTATTGAATCAAATAATTCAACACAAAACAAATTTATTGTTTTGGGCTCTTTTACTGGTGAGTAGCTACTAAGTGGTCAATGATTTTGTAAATTTCTTCCAAAAATCTTGTGCAGATTTTGCACTTCACCAGTTTCCATTGCACTTGTATAAAGAAACTGTAGCCAAAATTAACAATGCATTGCTACCATTGCAGTACTTGCCACAGGAAATTAAAATTTTCTCTTTCTTCTTCTGTTATAATATCATCTGTCACTTTTATTCATTCATTTTCCTTACCCTTATCTCTTTTTTCTCTTTTTTGTTTCAATCCAATTACTCAGTAAATTGTTCATCTATTTTGAGCAGATGATGTCCAAGAAAATCATGTTTTAGTTTTCATGTTATAATAAAAATTGCAAAGTCTTATTGCAAAATACAATGTTGAGATCCAGAACTAGTAATATATATTTTTTTAATCCTTTTTACAACTTGAAATGAATATTTTCCCAAAGTAATTTCAGTTTTAATAAATACAAAAGTGCATCTGAAATGCTAATAAATAGCAAAACTGTCTGGTGTTACTGGAAAAAATACCATGAAAACCAGAAAGTGTCCATTTTGTTTTCTAAGAAGATTAACTTTTTTTTCTAAATGTAACTCTCAACAGCATTTCCAGAATAAATACTTTAATGAAAAGTGCTTGTTTTCTATGAAATAATAAGTAACAAATAAAAAATTCTTAGCTTTGCAAAGTGTACAGCATAAGAATTCTAACAGTTTATTAAGAAGAAAGAAGAATTTCACTTTCTCTGCTTTTTGCCAAATATATCAGATTTTTTCAATGTGAAATATCAGAGGATGATAGAAAATGATTGTGTTAAAATTTCATTCCAAGATGAAAATACAGTTCCAGGTTAGTAGGCTTACAGAATTTGTAAGTTTAAATTTGGTGACCAAAGAGGTAAAATTAGTGACCAAAGGGATAAAATTTCTAAATTCTCAGACAATTATTCAATTTTCTGAAGTTTTATTCATTAGGACAAGAGAAAGAAAAATCTTAATCTTTAAGTTACAGAGAAGATATCTTGAGGTAACACTCAGGAATTACCTTCCAATCTAACATGGGGGTTTTCTTCATCCATCTTCTTCATGAACAAGTTCCCCAACTTTCACATCCAGTCACCTAGAAACTGCTTGGTTTCAGCCTTGTAATCATGTAAGGATTAGACAAAACCATAACTAAATCACATTAGAGTCCTCACATTGAACTGCATAAACTGTTCCAATGAACCTAATGTTTCTTCATGCATAGTATAATGTGAATCCATGCAGGTATACAACTGTGATCTCTGCATGCCTGTAAATGCTTCTTCCATGACTGTGTTGAACACATGGTACCTATTTGCTTTGTTGTCACATTTTATGGATCATGAAGCTCCTTAGGATATGGCTGGTAATAAAAGTTCTATTTAAGAGATTATTGTAATTTTATATGCATGTGTGTATACATATACACACACAGGGAGAGAAAAGACATTTGTTAGACATCCTCTGCATTCATGTGCACAGTTCTCGTTATTGTGACTCAAAGGATTATCCAAAACATTTGTAAAATCTGTGGGAGAATGGAAAAACTGCCAGGAATTTCCATGAGGTTTCTCTTGCAGGATATCACTTCCTTTCTATCTTCTGGTTGAGTTGACATAAAGGTTGCCAGATTCATTCATCCTGTTCTATCTTCTAAATCTTGCTTTTTTTACCTTGGCCACAGTGGTGGGAGGTGGGATATGAAATATGTTCAGCACAAAGAGACAGGCATTGTAAGCATGTACGCCTCCTATAAACAGATGCAGCTGGAAAACTAGACCCATAAAACTGTACTGTGTGGGTGCCATATGGAAAAAGATTCCATAATCTGTGAAGCATTTGATCCATTGTCAGTATATGTCATCTACATTTACCAGTAGAGGTGAAAATTACTTGTAATGTAGCATTATTTTTTTTTAAATTTGCCATGCATGTTTTTCAGCCAACCACAGAAGACCAGAGTGCAACTTTAATAAAATAAAAATAATTTATATATTTATCCCAACAAGTGCTCAGTTCTGTCATGATATAACTACATCATTCTATGGCTAACTAAATTGACTAAAAATAAGTCTACCTCACCATGGTAACTTGTAAAGAATGCTGCTTTCAAGATCTTAAAAGGCCATCAGCAAAACCATTAGACTTTCTTTGACATAATTAAAGTAAACTCTGCTGTTCATGTGTGATCAGACAAGAATATTCTCTGTTGTTAAGATAAATAAATTGAGAAGTCTCCTTTCAGTAGGTTTTCTACTTACCCCTATGTGTCTTTGAGTAGTGCTTCCCAAAATAATGCTGAGTTTGACTGAAAGCCTGACCTGGCTTCCTATGCTGTAAACCTGAAAGAGCAAACATAAAAAATTATCTATTTCATTACAAACCTCCATATATGACTGGCAATATAAGATATAACACAGCATAAGGCTGAAAATGAAACCCCTCAATAATTTAGTTACCAGCTCTGAAATGCTGACTCCTTGATAGTTGCTGTGAGAGTGCCCAGGCTGTCCAACCAAAAACCACCTCGACTATGCACCACATGTGACCAAAGCCACAACTATGGGAAACAGCTTTACAGAAATTCTTCTCAATACCCTCCCTTTTCCACAGTCTTTGCCAGCCTTCTACACAGTAGGAACCCTGGAAACAAGCTCCAAACCCTCTCCTTCCTGATCCATCCATGATGAACAGCTGCAACTCCTTAGGCACTGAGTGCAGCTGCCTTGAGCTGTGCTGCTGAAATAATCCAAAAAGACAGCAAAAAATGGAACTACATTATTGAGTATATGGTTAGTGGTCTTCCTGCATCAGCTAGATGGGTGGCTTCCAGTAAGTACTGCTGAGGCTGCTGGAAATCATGCGCGAAACACAAGTCTGATTCTTTTCTCACTGTTTTCACTCTGGAGGTATTTCTGGGTAAGGAGAAATTGAAGAAGACCAAACAGGATTACAATGCTCCGTTCTCTTCCTTCTTGATTAAAGTCTTCATTGATATTATTAGTTAATTTTCACTGTCTTCAAGGAGATTCAGGTTGCACTCAAGAGACCAGTTTTTAGTCGTGGTTATAGTAGTTCTGTGTTGTTTCCTGGTTGCTTGTTCAGCTATAGAGAGTAAAAGAGGCTCATTAACATAGCTCTTTGTCTAGGCTAATTGGTAGGTAGCTGAGAAGCTGGTTATATTAGATGAGAGGATTACTATATGAACATCGTTTGTATTCTTTCCAGCACCTGAGGTACCTCAAAGAGGACATTGAATTGTGGTGTTGGTATATCCTAAATCAGATTATTTTTTATTTGATTTACTGGTTAATGAGGAAACATAGCTAACCTGCACTCAGCTCTGTGCTTAACAGTGTATCTGGACAGGCTTAAGCCTGTACGCTGTGTTTAACAAAACTTCAAGTTGGCTGGTTGCTTCCTGTGAGGCCTACAGCAATTCCTACCACCAACATTGAGAGGAAATAAAAGACAACTGTGGAAAAAATGCAAAAAACCAAAAAAACCAACAAAAAAAGATAAAAGTTATTTATTTGTAAAAAATATTGCCCCACAGTGTTCTATTTATGGCACAAAATCATCCATCTGGGAAACCTTTGCATGATTATTGCTTAAGAACATTCTTCTTATCTGATCAAGTGTTTCTTAGGAATTTCTTCATAGACTGGCTTCACGAGACTATTTCAAAAAGATGTGATGCTGCCCAGTGCTGAGGACTGCAGTCCCAGTCCAAAAAAATGCTTGGCTCTAAGCAAGCAGGTAACTCCTTTGTTAACATGTGAATGGTATCTTGATTTCAGAAGTGCTTAAGCAATTTTGTATGGCTTTCCTATTTTCTGAAGCAGACAAGAGTTATATTTTCAACCACTTATTTTACCTGTTATTTTTTTTTCAGGCAAGAGCATGGGATTTTTGTGTAGTTCCAATTTCCTCTTGAAAATTATGCACAAAATATCACACGGCATATGATTAGTTTTGTTCTTCAGTTGCTGAAATGCTTTTTCCTAAAAAACCCTTTCAAGTTTTTCTCTAGCAAGTTCAGGTATGAATGGGCCAACTCCCTCCCAAGGAAAAGCTGGCAGTGAAAAAAAAAAAAAAATCCAGTGCTATTTCTTGAAAGTGTAGATACTACCTGCAATGTTATTTTCAAAACTGGCACTAGGAAATAAGAGGGCAACACTTTTTTTTTTTTTTTTTTTTTTTTTCTTTTTTTTTCTTTTAGTTTCATGTGGGTTTTTAAATTTCTATAAGAGAATTGGAAGGCAATCACACTTGACTGGTTAACATATACTGAGATATTACTTGGTAAATTTGGAAAAATTGAGAGTTTACAGCTGGGGGATTAAGTCTTTTTAATTTTAGTTAATTACGTAGAGTAGTTTCACTTTGCTTTGTCCCCACAAGGTTAATGGTCCCCACTAGGAGTTGATTGTTACCAAACAGTGAAGGAAATTAAAATAGACTCATAATCTCTCCTCTTCACAAAGCCAAAAATATTGCAAAAGTTAGTTCAGGCAAACAGGCATTCTTCAGGGTCAGTATGGCAGAAACAAAAACCTATGAGGTTCATCGAGGTGTAAATGTGCAGTGATATTTTTAAAATGCGCACTGACTTTTTAAGCATACGCATAGACAGTGAATATGAAAGAACCAGATATATCTATCAGGGTACTGTGAACCAGTGTTTCAGTCCAATATTGAATGCTGGGTGTAGACACAGGCTCATATCCTTCATTAAGAAACCAGTAATTCTGCTTGTTAAGATGAAAGCAAGTAAAAAATGTATTTGCTGCATCTGGGTTGCAAGATGAAAGCATGGGATTCATTGTTAATTATTCATCTGTCTTCGATAGGAGACAGCAAGCAATAACTTGTTCTCACCATATATAACATCTTCCAGACAAGAAACTCGCCGTGGTCTGCAAAACCAGGGCATCTTCATTACACTTCAGAGTTATTTCTTTCCTAAGAGATACAATTTTCTCTATTTTATAGGTGAAAAAAATACAAGAACTAGTTACAGTTAATCTGTTCAGCCATTAGTTCCTTAAACGATTCCTGTTTGTCGGTCTTAAAGTTTCATTCTAGCACCTGCCAGAATAGCATCCAAGTATAGTATCCAGTAGTATCCAGCCTCCTCTACACTAGCTCAAAATATTGGGTGTGTTTCATATAGATACCTTGTAAGTAGACTCAATTCACCTGCAGTTTTTCATCATTAAGCAATCAGGACACACGTTAAAGTAGCTACATTTACATTTAGAAATGTAGCACAAGTAAAAGAAGAAATCTCTGAAAGGGTCTGAATATGTCTGGGCCTAAAACACCAAATCATTCTCTCTTTTGAAAGAAAGGGCACAACATTGTGTAGAATTATATAAAACAATGAAAGTTTGCAAGTGTTTAAAAATGAATAAATTATAACTTACAACCAACTACATACTTCCTGCTGTTTTAGTACACAATGGGATGAAGAAGAAATAAAATAATTGTTATGTTACACGACTACTAAAATAAATTATGTTTTATTAATACTTCTTGCAATTACGTTTCTATAACTTGATGTGTGAAATGAACATTCTTACATACAGGTGCATTTTTTTGAGCATTTATAATAGAAGATCTTTCCTGATCAAAGAAACTCACAATTTATTGCACTATGGAATGGGAACCAGGCAATGGAATCCAATGTGCTGATACAGATAATAATATTAACAGCTGCCTAACACTTCTTAGCCTTGCATTACTCATCACTGATAAAGTAAATTTTAGAGATTCCAGGGTGGAGTGTTGTAGTGTAAATTGCTATAGGTCAATTCTGTAAATTTTTTATTGGAGAAATCAGAGGAATGCTTTCACAAATGGGCATATGTTAGTGACCTGGATAAAAATACATTTTTCTTTTTTTCTACTTAATATCCATATTGAAGACTTACTAATCCACCTGGGTTATTGTATCAGTGTGCTGTTTTTTCAATACATGATACCTGGCACACTTTTTAAAACACATGATGGAACCATAGAAATGGTGACTGGAAGGAAGGCTGGATGAGTCTAACTCACCTGCCTGATCGAAGTGGGACTATTGCCAACACTAACCTTGTGGTTAGTGCTTTTTTTTTTCCTTAAAGTTTAAGTTGAGCCCCTCAAGCTACAATTTCTGTTGCTTGCTCCTTGCTTAGCTGTTGTCTGCTTCTACCAAGAAGTGTTTTGCTCTGCTGTCACTGTAACTCCTGTTCGTCTCCCATCATTTCTGTTGTTGAGTCTAGCACTTTGACTGTAGCACTGCTGAGTCTTCCCATTACTGAGTTTGGTACAATCACAGTGGATTTAAATAAAAAATCCCTGTCCCATCATACCATAGATATATGATATGTTTTAGTATATTTCTATATGAGCATAAATGTATTTACATAAATATATATAATTCTTGTAGACTGGTACAGTATTGAAAGTAATTGCCAATTTACTAAGCAGACATTTATTCTTGGTTATGGTGCTGTCAAATGCATATATTTTCATTCATATTTTTTTTCCAGTATATGTTAGAACTGCAAACTACATACAAACATAAACATGAGCATATACACATACATATGCTCGTTCCATATGTAGTCCAGACATGTCAGGGGTTGAAATATTTTTTTCAGGAAACAATTGCAGCCTGGGATCTGTATATTTTTCCCCTCTGACAAGGTTGCTTCCCTGGCCTGTGAAAACTTCTGGCTTAACAGGCACCCATGGAAACATGTGTAACTATTTGTGACTACAGCAGAAATAATTTTCCTCTGGGTAAACAGATTTTTGACTAGAGATGGACATCAGCCATGCAGGGTAGATACAAATAAGGATTTCAGAAGATTGAAACTTCCACGTACTGCATCTTGGATCCAGGATTTTAATTTAACCCATTACAAAGATAGAGACTGTTTATGAAATACATCTACTGATCCATCTGGATGTTATTTGCATCTGTGATTTAGTTAAGGGTCTCATTTACATTTTATATTTTAATTCAAGGAACTCTGTAAAACACTCGGCTAAGTACCATTCAGATGGTGAATTCATTCCACCAGAATAGTGTAAAAAGACAGACTGCAGCAAAACTATAAAATGATAAATCATTCATGTCACTACAGAGAAATTTTTTTGAAAATCAGAAAAAATACAAGCAAAAGTTGCTTTAAAAATATGATGCAGTACATATTTGCTAGGTATGATGAAAAAGTTTTGAAGTATTTGGATAGTAAAACACATTTTATTTCTAGAAATAAGACTAATACTTTCCTCCAAGTTTTTCTGTGGGTGAATGCAAAATATAATCAATCTAGCTTTTTGGTTACTCATGAGGTCAGTAAGGATCTTTTTTTGTTGTTGTTCTGCACAAAAATAGACATTATTGTGTGTTATTAAAAAAATTTTTGTCTGGAGTCCAGGGGCTGTTTTATTAAATGCTGAGGCAAGAAAAATATATAAGTAGAATCATTTTAACATATATCAAGATTTATTCCACTACAGAAGAGAAGGATGATAATACCCAGATTTTCAACAGCAGAACTTGCTTTTCTTCATCATCATAAAGATTAAGATTTTTATCCCTGTTTTAAGAGGGAGTATCTAATGCCAAGAAAAACAAGTCCTAATTACATTACAAAAATTGTCTTTATCCCTGAGATTAAATGTAGCCATATTGAATATGTCATGTGATGATATTTTAGCATTGTTTTTAACCTTGCTTATTCTTAGTCAGTAAAAACACAAGAAAAGCCATATTCACTATAGAATTAGAATTTACTGTTACAATAAAATCTAGTAGTTAATTCCTGGAAAAACTTAGCATATTAAAGGATAACACTATAAATCCAGTGAACCATACATTAAAAATGGCTGATGCTTTTCAAGGAGTGTCCTCAAGAATAATAAAATCCCATGACATACCATGACAGTAGCCAGTGGTGAGTGGTTGCTCTGAGAAAAAAAATGTCAGCTTATGGGTTGTAGTAGCAGAATCATGTGTTACAAAGCAGCCTGGCATGATTCAGGGCATTCAATTGAAAACCTAGGCTAAACTTGTAGTTTAACAGCACAGAAGTACTTTTTAAGTGTAAAACAGCTGTGTACATCCACTATGAACATCCTATCCTCCATCATACCACAGGATATCCCTCATGTTAATAGTAGGACATTTTAGCATGTTTTGTGAGTTACACATTGAAGTTTGGATTCTTCCTGAGGTTAAAAATATTCCCTAGATAGATGATTATCCCTACTTATAGCTATTACATTAGATTTACAACATTAAATTTTTAGTATAATTATGTGATTGCATGTTTTTTCCTATTATCTGTATTAAAACTGGAAATCACCAATAGAGATTTCTGTGAGGACAGGCAGCTATTTGAAAGGAAGAGAGATTATACTTTCTCTAGGATCATTGATAAAATATGGACATAACATGGTAGATATATCATGAACTCAGAGTGGCACAATGGTTTCATCTCCAAAGATCCTGCAGTCTTTGTAGAAGATATGGCATACAGATGGGAGGCTCCAATGAAATAATGAAGAAATGCTGATTAGCAAAATGACCAGGGTTAATGATCTGAAACTTCAGAAGAGATTGCTGACATATATAACAAAAAATTTTCAACAGTTCTCCATTAAGTTACTTACTCACAGGAAAAAAACCAAGAAAATACAGTTAATTAACAGGAACCATTGTTGTTGATTAGCATATGCTACTTTCTCTGAGTTATATTCAGATGAGTACATATATGTACAATGTATAATTAATATTGATAGATAATTGTAAGAAAATAATTTCCCAAATTTAGATAACTTTTAAAAAAAAAAAAAAAGCAGGGATATTTTTTTCTGCAATGGTTTTGGCATATAATTCATTAAATTTGAGATTTGATGAAATCTCTATTAGTCTGAGTATTTTTGAAGAGATGGCATTGAATTTTATAAAACTGAAAAAAACAATTCTAATCAAAATCCCTGAAATAGTCAGAATGAGCACCTGTAAATAAAGAAAAAGATATTTAATTTGGATATCTGTAAGATCATAAAATGCAAATAAATCAAATTGAATATTTTATTGATGAAAATATAGATAAAAATACAGGCATGCATATATTTTTATGAACTCTGGTCAAGGATAATTTCAAGAGCAACTTGACTTCTAAAAAAATAATCTTGGTTTGCCAAGACCAATAAGGTCTTGAGTACCTAGAATGCAAATTCTTAATAAAGAAAAGAATTAAGCACAGAATATCACTTCTCTAAGTTCTTGCCTTGCTTCACTAACCATATATTGACCTTCTTATGTGGTGCTGCCTTTTCTATTACACCTCATTTGAGACCAATTTTAATTCCTCTCATGCTTAAATGGGCTGATGCTTGCTAGATGAATTTCCTTTTGTGTAACTTAGAAGTGATTCAGTTCAATAGGTTTGTCTATGTGTATTAGTTGTATGGCAGAGCAATGAGATTGTCTAAATTTTCATGACATTTACTACAGTAACCCTTTATGCAGTAAATGAACAGTTAGGAAATCGAGTTAAGAAAAACACAGGGGAAAATGCAGAGAAAATCCATGGTCAAACACTTTCTTCTCCCACTACAACTACCCAGTAGGTTTATATCACAAGAGACCTGAACGTGTAGAAAGGATGTCACATTATTGCTTGATTGAATTCCTGCCAGAAATAATGTCAAGATGAAGATGAATGTAGGGAAGTATAAATTAGAAAAGTCAGAGATTAAATTAATCCCCACCTTCAGGCAGTTCATGAAGAGACTGAAGATAGAAGAACATTTACTGCAGGAACTTACCTCCAGAGGGGGTCTGAGATGGAATGTGTCTTTTTCTATTCACTGGTTACAGAAGTTTCATTAGAAGACATGGATTATCTATTTTAGCCTAAGTTGAGGGCTCAGTGCTTCATGACCTGAAACTGGACCCTGATTTCTTACAACTCCATGCATGAAGGGCAGGAAATACAGTTCTGAACTGGCAGTTGAGGTATTTTTTTAATGCATTATTATCAAGCAATATAGCAATTAGCAAGCAATAGACTTCTGATGTTTATTATTTTATTGCAGGAATTTTTACAAATAAGGAAAACAAATTACTTCATGTGGCATGTTCTATCCCTTAATGCTCTTGCTTAGAACTAGTAGGACAGGGTCTGACAGAGAATTTATTTTACTTTGTCAGAAAGCCTGAGGGCTCAAGGGCTTGAAGCAAAGCTCTGTAATGATTTTTTAATAAATTTCTTCATTAACTACAATGTTCCTCTCCACCAAGTGGTTACTATATGACCTAGGGGATGTGTAAATCAATGAAAGCCAGACACCTATTCTCAGCTTGTGGAGCTGGCATAGCTGTAGTGACACAAATCCAGAAGGATCTTGGAGAAACTGAACATGAGTATACATTTTAGGAATGACTAAGTGGGAGAAGTCGATACCCACCCTCTGACAGACCAAGAATTTCTGACTGGCTTGTGAGCTAAAGCAATGAAACCACAACTCACAAAACAGGCAGGCATTTGGTACTGATGTTTGCTTCTTCCATTAGATTGCATTTTAAAATGCAGTCATTCCAGGCACAAACAATCTCCCTGTATTGCAGTTGGCTACATTTAGCAATGACATCCCATTTCCAGTATTGTAGTGGGCACACATAATGCTGTTCTTATGGCTCTTAAGCACTTGCTTCAGGGTTTGGTGTTCTCATCCCGAGGCCCTATGACTCAAAGCAACTCAAGTAAATTGAGATCATTTCATGGGGCTCCAGGGAGACAATGTCTCACTTTCATTTCCAGCTTTCTGATGAGTATTTCATCATCCCTTGATGCCACACAGGGCACATCCACTCTCTGACTACACTCACATCCAATCCACATGTGATTCTCAAGGATGAGCTGCAGATATTGCAGGCAATGGTGCACAGAGATGCTTTTCCTTTTTTTGAGAGAGAGAAATTACCCTATGTTTAGCTGTGTAGTTCTCAGTGTGGGCAGAAATGGAAGGACATAGTGTAAGATTATCTTAAACAGGGCTGCCATCAGATATGTGTTTTTTGCCAGAGCATGTCAGTACAGATTATGCACTCTTAGCACACCAGTTAGCACAGCTGCTTGGACAAACTTCCATCCCACCTATGGCTTCTGGGGCAGATGGGGAGAACTCCAGCAGGGAAAATAAACGTCTGTGGCACTCAGTGAGGAAGTGTGCCTCTTGGTTAAACTCTTCTGACCTGACCTGAGCTGAGCTTTGATTTCAGCCTCAATCAAATGACTGGTATTTTGCTTAGCAGACCAAGAATCTGGTTTCTTTAGGATTTCTCCCTTGGGAGACCTCAGCCTCAGCTGAGATGAAATTAGCATTTGAAATCTGGTTTTAAAATTCCAAACAGAGATCCCCCAACTTACTTGCAATGGCAAAGCTCACAATAAAAATGTTTCTCTGTACAGAGCTCCTACTGACAGACAATTTTCAGTGACTTTGCAGCCCCAAGAGGCGTTTATCTGGGAAAGTGTATTTATTGGCGCAAAGTGGACCAGAAAATAGACAACATATATTCTGCTTTATTACACAGACCTATATTATAGCCAGTTTTAATATTCAATTTCTACTGAATGGAGAAAGAAGTTGATTAGGCAGTAAAGTGAGATGCAGTAGAAATACCAGTTCTTCTTGTGTTTCAACCAGTAACAGGTTTCAGCAAGGAAAGGTGAAATAAGTCAATCAGCTGTTAACTATCTGATTCCTTCAGAAGATAGCAAAATGCTTCTATCTGTTAGTGGTTAACATGGCAGAGAATTTGGCATGCAAACAGTACCAGAAGAAATAAACAGACCATAAATCAGATAGTGTATTTTGTTTCCTTACTTATATATAATCTCTTTTTCTTTGACAACTGCATACCCAGAAGAGTAATAATTGCATCCAGAACCCATAGAGGTTCATCATAACATGAAAATGTTGTGACATCATAGTCCTTGGTTAAGGAAATTATAGTGATGGCAGAGGTTAAAGCCACAGTGTAAGACAGGCAAGGAAGGAAAAGAGCCTCAGAGAAGAGTTTCTTCATAAAAAAATAATGAAATCTTTATATTTTGAGGGAGATTTCTCAAAAGGTAAGTCACCTTCCTTTTACAATGCTTCCTTGCATAGGGATGTTTTTGCAAATATTTTTTAATGCGTGTAGATTTAAAACCACTCATTGGTGAGGTAGAAGAGAGGAAATAATGAGAAACAAATTCAGTGGAAAAACAAGTGCTGATGGTGTGACTAGGCAATGAAGTAAATTTATGAACTGATTTGATCATGTATATTAGCACCTCCTTTCCTTCCAGTGTGAGTCAGATTGAACATAAACATCATGACTCTATGGAAAACTACACCCCTGTGGAAAAAAAATAATAATTTAAATTATTTGTCATTTTTTTCCAAGGTTTTTTAATTGTTTTGATATTTACTAAGAAAAACAACAATTAAACCTATCTAAACAGTCGAAAGAAATCTAAACTCTTGAAAGATCCCACTTTTGTTCAGACTAAAAGAAGAAATAAATGAGCCCTAGGCATGTGTGACTCTCAAAAAAACTTCTAAGTTAAATGCTACTAAGACATGAGGGGATTTATTTCTATAAAGATATCAATGAGCCAGGATTGACTCTTATGAACTGTCATGTGATGAGACAGAAACACTCCCCGTATCAAAGTTTATTAAGTTTTTAACATGCTAAAATTGATACAGGAAATTGTCTTTTTTACCAAACTTGAAACTAACATTTTCCCAGTCAAATAGACATATCTTGTCTTTTTGTCCTTTCCTTTGGAAAGAGAGGTCAAAAAGAGAAGATAGTTTTGTGATGGTGGTGGTAATGCACATTCATCATGAGACTGTGTAAGAGAGAGACATTCATTGAACATCTAACCTCCAGAAATTATACAAAATGACTGCTACTGAAAAGTGATTATTTAGATATTCACTTTGCTTTATATTTTTAAAGAAATAAATCTAATTTGTTAATTTTGAAACACTGATGAACACTGATCATATCACTCAGTTCCTCAGCCAAGTCTTAGATTTTTTTTAACCTATATGTTCTTTCCTTTATGTCATACAACAACCTGTTTTTAGTCATTTCATAGCAGATAACTAAGAGATCTTCAGTTCCAAGGCTGAGTCAAAATTTGCTTTATATCGATAACTAATGTCAAATCTGAACTCTATCTAATAGAAATATTAAGTAACCTCATGTTAAGATCTTCATGTGAGCTCTGATTACCTATTAAAGCTGAGGTCAGATCACTATCCCTGATGCTGGTATTCTCCTCCCACAGAATTTTCTCTGGTAAGGAACTATATTAAGGAAGAATTTCACTTCTAGTTCAGGCTGGCCTGGTACAAAGCAGTTGAAAAATATTAGACACACCCTGTCATTTATAAGTCCTTAACTCATGGCTGCAGGAATTCAACAGGGCTTAATTATTAAGCTGGTAAACCCTTATGCTCCAGATACTTCCATATATATATATATATGCTCTAAAATTTTCTTGATCAATCAATTTTAAAATATAAAAAGTAAGTAGGCATGTGGGTAGCAGAATATGCAATGAAAAATTTTGAGTCATTATCTTAACCTGTATGATGACTTATCCTAAAATGTGTTCTTAGAAAGAGAACAAGATCCAGATATGACAAGATTTTTCTTCATAAGAGCAGAAATTTCTATGATGTAAATATTGTTTTTATTGTGCAGATGTGCTGTAACAAAGAAAAATGCATGCAATATTACATTTTCTCTACTATAAAATGAAGAAAATAAGTAACAATAAAAAAGACTAATCTTAGCCTGTGTGTTATAAACCTAAAAAACTGGTAATCAACCTTGATGCGTGACTAAGGCACACATCTGTCTGTATGATTTATGACAGAATACAATCAGAGAATAAACTGCTCTTTTTAAAAATAATAACCTCCCTGTAAGAGGATGTTTTGCTCTACAATGAAGCATAGCAATTTTTGTTTTCATATTTTCTTTTCCACTAAACTCTCTAAGAGTTATTATACACCTATGAGACCTGGTTTCATAGCAGTCATAGAAATCCTTATCAGTCTCTTCTCTATAGGGGTTCAGAGTTGCTCTTCATGAGGAGAAACAGTTTAACCTGGTTTATTTCTAAAGGAAGAACAAGTATTTTCCTAAAAAAATAATTATAATTCTGAATTAAGTGTCAAGAAGATTCTATATTTCTTCTCATAAATTTAGTGTAAGTTTAGTAAGATAGGGTTTTGGGGATTTTGTTTGTGGTTGGTTTGTTGGAGCTTTTTTGTAATTGTCCTTAGTCTGGAACAGAGCATTTCTAAGGGCTTTAAAGAATTTCATATCTAGTTGATAAAATTTTAAATAAAAGTACCAGCCATGCTAAAGACAACATTGATAGTATCAGTACTGGAATATGAGGGAGACCATCTAATTAAGCTAGTGTAAGATGCTGAATTACCACAAGGAGATTAATTTTTGTTTAGTACAGATTCAGACCATGCTCAAAGTGGGAAACTTTTAGGGAAGGCTCTGGGGTTTTTTTGATAGTGAGTTTGGTTATAACTTAAAACAGCAGGGCTTGAAACATGCACTGAACTCGATGACAAGTGTCATCTTCAGAAGTGTGTATCTTCAAGTGTGTATTATTAAGTTATTTAAGATCTGATGTTTTCCAGTGGCCTGAAGTCTCATTATTCGCTTATTTTGAGATGCAGATCATGAATGTGAGCTGCAACAACTTTTATTGACCACCAGTTAGCATCTCTGCCATTCAAGGAACAACATAACAGGATAGCTAAATATTTTACTAAATGTAAAAAAAAAAAAAAAAAAAAAAAAAAAAAAAAGCAAGCACATTAGGTGAAGAACTGGAAATCATTTCTCTTTTTCCCATTATTGTTCTTTTTAACAGTTGTAATGAATCACTTTCAAAGGTATGTTTCACCAGGTCAGTTTATGATGCTAGTGATGGCTTGACCTTCCAGGCTAGATTTAGGGAAGTATTGTGCAAGAGACTTCTGTGCAAAAATTCTGGGTCTTCGCCTCAAGGAGGAAGTAAATTGTGCTTATGCATTTGTCACATTTAATGACCCTTTCAGAAGGAAATCATATGTCCCGTGACATCTACCAGCAGGAAAGCTGACTTCATAAAGAAAGGGAAGTTCTTGCATCAGTGAGAATGGAGAAGTCAATTAGTAATTCTACAGTCATGTCAAAGTTATGTGGTGACATTTATGCAATAGTGTGTTTAGATGGGTCTAGAGGAAGCTTAACAAGAGTAGCAGGTATGAGAGATAGAATCATTCACTGCCTCTGCTGTAAGTCAAATACTTCATGCATAGAATTAGGTTAGACTAATCTACAGTTGTATCTGGCCTGCATCTTTCATTTGTTGTGAAACTTTATCACATAGTATCAGAAATGTCATAAACAATTTTGCATATGGAAGAAACATGGTTGCTCCACTAGATGGAATTGTATTTGGAAGGCATAAACCAAATAAGATCAAAACAAAATATTTATCACCATAAATGATTTTTCTATACGACAGCACAAAATAAATGTTGAAATACCTGAGAAGAGTCAGAGATAAGAGTTTAAAAACTATTCTCATTCTTTTAAAATATGTATTTTGCACCGTCAGGTTTCTATTTTTTCTTCTCCCTCCAGATTCTAATACTTACCATTGTACTCAAATAGAATGAAACTTATACTAGAATGGCAAAACAATTCCATTATTCATGACTCTTCCTTTCTCAAATACCAGAAACTTTAATCCCCTCATCTTAAAAAAGAGCAGAAATGGGTATATATCTACATAATAAAGCTTTAGTCAAAGAGAGTAGTGCATGGTTGACAGGAAGCAGAGGCAAATAATTTGAAAGAATGAGTCAGACACAGAATGCCAGATTCCACAAAGTACTAAATTGCTCAAGTGACAGGCTGGGCTCCTGCTAATGCCAGAATATCAAATATCTTGGAGACTTCTGCTAAAGGGTAAAGCATATTCCAAAGCCTACTACAGCCACTTTAGACTTTCTGATGATAAAATAAACTTTCTACTGTGCCTCACCTCTATAGCAATCTTGCTTCAACCAGTTCATGGAGTGAAATTCTTGATTGTTCAATTCACTTTGAATCAGCTTTCAGAAACACACATCATCTTCCCACATCAGTCTGAGAAGAACAGAATATAGTTCCTCTTGAACTTAAGTATGGCTTCTTGTTTCTCTTCCTCTGGGACTCAAAGGTAGCTGTCAGACACCTTTTTTCTTTAAAATGCTACTAGACCATAAAAAATTATTTTTATCTTCTTAGAAGACCACCTGTGAACTTTTCTCCTTTATTTTTCCAATGGTATTTTTAGTTGGGAACAATGTGTTTGACAATGCAACGGCCATGAAAGACTTTCATTAATAAGGCAAATTCTGAACATGTCTGTGTTCATTTTCACCAATAATTTCAAAGTCAGAAAAATGTTTTTACGTTTCTTTCCCTGCGGGTAGGATTCCAAAATTTTAAGCAAACAAACAACTGTAAGAGCAATATAGTTTCTGAAAATGTTTATGACATCTGGAAAGCTGGAACCCAGCTGATGAGAATTGAATGTACTTTGTCCAAAAACAAGCAGAGACTTTGCCTCTCAGTAAATCAAGTTTTGAAAAGTCACATTTTCAGAACTGCACCTTTGGAGATGACTTGAGGAGTGAAAATGATATTTACAATAACATGTCATTTCCCCACTGAAAGAACACTTTCTATCAAATATGAACACTCGTCATACAATTATTATGTTTGCAATAAAGTTTATCTCTGTGCAAAACACAAAAACATATCTTATGTATCTTTTTTATCTGCTTGCATCTTGTCTCAAGGCTTTGTGACAAACAGTTCTAGCATTTGGTCAAAGCCAAATGTCACCTCTTAGGGATACTTTCTTAAGCAAATACTGATGTTTAATGTCAACAAGGAATATCTTTATGAAAATATATTCACTCACATCTAGTTGTCGGTGCTAAATGGGATGCTGTGGTGGGACTCTTCAGTTGGTCATAGTTTTGAGATGAGTCTCTCTAAACTTTTTCTTAGAGTGAGAAAAAAAAAAAAAAAGACAGATCCTCAAATTTCCATTTGATTTAAAAACTAAACAAGGCAGTGACTCAGAGAAAGCTCAGACATCTTAGGTGAATGATATTTAAAGAGTAATTTGAAATCTCGCTCTTGTCCACTATAGCTTTCATGTTATGATCTTTATTCCAGCCAGCACTGAGATTCCTGTTACTTGGACAAGCCTCCTCTTCTATTGCTTGTCTCTGTTTGCTCTCTCCTTTTCTCAAGAGTGTCTGTTGATGCCATTAACTCAGTCTTCATTCTTGTACTTCCACCTTCAACCCAGGGAGCCTCTACCTGCTGATGGCATGGACATGGATATCCTTATTTACTCATAAGGAAATACAATCCCTCTTTCCAGAAGGTCCTGTCTTTTCTTGAGCTCAGTAGTTCAGACAATGTGAGCTCATGAAATTATGTCTTACCTATCAGTAGGATCTTTCTATCATATATTGTACTTAACTTATAATGATTATGAGGGATGGGGGGCATTTAAACATGGAAGCCTGAAGAATTGTTTCATGTTAATTTCATGTTAACACAGATAAAACTAACATAGTAAAGCATATGTGAAATATCTGCTTAACTTAAAATTGCTGTATATCTGTAAAAGCTCAAAGTTCAACATTTTATTTCCATATTGGACTTCCAAGTGAATAAAAGTTAAGCAGATCCACAAAAGGTTTCTCTCTGCTCTCCCTGTTCCTTTTGTCTTGTAAGAAATAACAAAATGGACAGATTTTCCTGTCAATTTTTTTTTTCTGTTTTATTTGTGGGACACTTAACAGGGTGGTCTACTCCTTTCAATCCTAAAGTAGTTGTTTGGGGATCAGGGAGGTAGAATTGGACTCGGCTGCCCGTATTTGATTATCAGAGCCAGCTGGAAAGGGGTCAAATGGTGCTTATAAAGGACTGAGAAACCTCAGCTGTAAAAAGCAGCAGGAGGTAGTTTGGCTCCTGTGATTGGCCCTGAAGTAGGGGGAGTATGCAAGAAAAGCAGTGAGGGTCCTAGTTTAGTAAAGATTAGTTTTCTTTTTTGCAAGAATCTGTATATATATATGTGGATGGGTGGGTTGGTTTTTACATCCTGTGTCTCCGATATAAAATATTTGTTTGACAAACATATTGGGGAAAGACACAACAATCTTGTTGGACCTTGCTTGGAGAGGGGGGCTAGTAAAGATGTTTAAAATCAGAAGTATTCATTCTGTGTATGGGTGGGAGGTTTGGACTGGGTTTTAATATGCATAAAAGATGCCTGCACCTGCAATAAGAATTTCCAAATCGATTAATAATGCTGGGTACTTAAATTTTTGATGCCCCTCTTGACAATCTTAAAAGAAAATTATTACTTTTTTTCTTAAGTGTATTTTCTGTGACAAGTTTAAAAAGCAGGGGAAAACCTTGATACTAAATGATTTTGTGTATGTGTGTGTTTTTTGACTTAGAGATAAATTTTAGATCTTTTTCACACCTTAAATTAAAAATACAGTCTCTTTAACACACAATTTTAATTGAAAACTTTAGTATGGAGAATGCTTTTCTGTCCAGATGATAAACTCTAAATCACAACTGCTGCCATATCTACAAAAAGCATTGATAGAATTTTAACAGAAGCATCAAGATAAAAATATATTAATATCTAATAATATTAATATCTAATATCTCTAATTGTACTATAATTAAGATTTGGCTTTCTTCAGGTGTTGCATGTTAAAGCTGATAGTGTAACTATGTGCATATATATACCAGGAAATAGAGAAACTCTGGATTCAAAATCCTTAAAAACTTTTTCTTTATTCCTTTTTTCAGGAAAAAAAAACAACAAATCAAACATTATCCAGAGGACTGGATTAGCAGGATGTTCACAGAACTAGCGTATTGATTAATAAAGCTCTAGGAGAACTGACATGCAAACATGTCAAATATTCTTAGGACACTCTGTTGTCTTCTCAAATAGTTTATTAAGATCAGGTTAAGAAAAGAGAAAGCACAAAAGTCCATACAGGTATCTTTTAGGAATGCTGTCTCAATTTACTTTTTAAATTGTCTGTGTTAGCCTCTTCATACCTGGGTCTGTCAGTTTTTATGGGTTTGCACCAATGAAATGTCTTCCACTTCCTTCACTGGGCTTTGTTCAAGTTTTAAAGCAAGACAGAATAAAGTCTGAAATTTTTCTTTAGTCAGGAAAAAACAGCAACAGGAGGAAAATGAAGCTCAAATCAGGTTATTTTATGGTAGTGTTTGTATTAAAAAAAAAAACAAAAAAACCCCCCAAAAAATAATTAAAAAAAAACCCACCAAAAACCTTAAGAACTCTTTTTTTGCTTTAGTAGATTTGTTTCATTCTATGTCATTGACAGCCTAGTTTACAGAAGATCAGTTCTTGTATTTTTAAGATAAATAAAGCTTTTTCTAATTAATTTGTGACTCTTGGTGTTTGTTTGACACGTAATGTTCACAGCTGTGTTATCTTCCACTGGACAAGATTTTTTCTTCCAGCTCCTTAAAATTGTAGATTAGAACTGTGACTTTCTGCAAACTTGTTACAATGCGTTTATATAGGAGAAGCATCCCATTGCCTCGTTTGCCTCTTCCTTACTTCAAAAATTTATTCAGCATGGTTCCTCATAGTTCCTCCTCAATGTGCAAATCACACTGAGAAAGCCAGAGTACTTCAATGCAACTGCAAACCATGATCTGAAGACAGAAAATATTTTCTTTTTCTTGTTTCTTTTTTTTATTTATTTTTTTAACTATACTCATATGTAACAAACAAGACCTTGCATAACTTTATGTGAGAATATTACTACCTTATTTGCCAAGGAATGTTAGGCATTGTGCAAGCACATATGAAAACACAAGATGTATCCTCTAAATCTGTAGGGTCTCATAGCGTCAGAAATACAACATCATTAACTGAGTACATATGTTCCAACCAGAAATCTTTGATTTGGGATTTTTAGTGAAATAAATCAACTGTAGATCAAACTGGGCTGAGTTCTATTTGGACTTGGTCTTTCATGGAAACTTCTACATAAGGAGTATTGAGAAGGTTTTTTTTTTCTCAGTTCCTCTATAGCTCTTTCACTCTTTAGCACCTTCTCATCCAAGGTGTCCTCTAGGTCCCAGAGTAAAAAACTGCAGCCCCAGGTGTTAGTGTTCATGGTATGAGTACCAGGCAGTAGAGGACTTGCCATATTGCCAGTGGATGTTATGTGCCAGTGACAGAAAGGTCCATGTTCATAAGCAAAGTTCTTGTTGATAAGTTGTAAAAAGTCTTAAATATCTTTCATTTTATTTTCATGAGTCTCTTGAGGCAAAAAACCCCAAAAAACCAAAAAAAACCAGACTGGGTTGAGATGGGATTCACAGAGTCTGAATTTAGCATAGGAAGATGAATTATCCCAGTTTTCCCAGTGAAGAGTGAAGTCTGTTAGACCTGAAGTGTAAAGATAGGTGTTTTGAGCTAGTCCAGTTTGTACTTGCCTCTCTGACCAACTTTCCTTGACTGGAGTTAGCCTTTGTGGATGCTCACATATGTGTCTGAGTAGACCTGTGAGGCTAAAGAGTGCATAGTAGTTCTACCTAGCTCCGAGGCACAGGCAACCTGGTGTCTGTGGTACAGCACTCTGGCTGATATAAGATCAGATTGCTTGCTGCTTTTTTGCCATATGCAATGGTCCACACCTGTGCTCTGTGTTATGCATATAGCACTGAAAAAGTGCATGTCTGCTCTCCAAATAAGCATCCCTGCCTTTACTAAGAAGGATTCACTGAGTAGGCCAAAGCAAAACTATAATGTTCCAAAAAGTGTAACTAATTTGGTTCAATGTCTTATGTCTAGGCTTGCCTATATAAGGGGATGTAACTTTATTCCAATAAAAACTGATGCATTAGGAGAGTTGGGTGGTTGGGTTTTTTTTCCTATTAATGAGACAATCCTAACAAAGTTCAGTTGCAGACCAAGATGACTTCACTTCATTACAGAAAATATGCTGATATTTTATACAAGAGCAATATGACTGTGTTTCATCACAGGCCCCCTGCCATGCATTTTCTCAAATCATACTGAATTTAGAATGTTCACTGTTATATAGTCAAGGTTTTTGAGCCCTTAAAGCAATTCTATGGTAATTGATTATGTTCTTATTTATTTTTCAAGCCATGTAGGCAAGGTTCTATGGTTTCTTTTTCTGTAAATTAGTTGCATTTTTCAAATACAAAATTATTTTCCTTTAGGATTATCGAAAGAGACATCAATCAAACTGGATAATTTTGCTTTGACAACTAATCACCTGTGGCTGTGTGAGGTAGGTGGTTCTTCTTTCTTCTTCCTCTTCTTCTTTCTTCTTCTTCTTCTCTCTTCTTTCTTCTTCTTCTTCTTTCTTCTTCTTCCTTCTTCTTCTTCTTCCTTCTCTTTCTTTTGTTTTTTTTGTGTTTTTTTTTCCCCAGTCCTTAGGATGTGTCCTGTCAGTGTCATGATTCCTTACTGAGCTGGGACCCTAATGATCAGAACACTGTTTTGCATTTTACTTGTATCTAGGTAATGGCAGTGTCTAGGCATGCTAAGGTCTATCCTTGGGACCTGGGAATACAGACTATGCTATTTCTTCCTTGAGGCCAGACGTGTTGAGAGTTTAGTTATGTGATAGGACTGTAGGTACATTAAAGCTCTGAACTGTAAATGTTTATTTCACACCTGGTAGCCTTTTTGTTCTGAAGAAAGCAACATTTAAAAGAGTTCACTCTTGCAAGTTAAGCTCTTGGCTGGGTATTTGCGTATCTGAAATAGTTTCAGGTGTAAGAGCTCAGATGCTGCATCTATGGTTAATTTAAAAAGCACACATTTTGAAGGTGAAAACTTCAGACTGGAAAAGAAAAGTGTAAGGCCTTTCAATACCCTCACAAAACCTGTATATACCTGGAGATTCAATACTGTATTATTTTATGTTTTGATGAACTAATGTTCTGTTGTTGACTGTGGGGTGATTTCATGTTTCATGTGAACACTGAGTAATTAAAAATAATTGCCTATTAATGTAAGTTCTCATAGAGGTAGATTTGAGTACTAATTTTATTTCAGTATTCTGAATTATTTTCTGGAGCAGCCTCTTTTACATAATTGTGGTGTGCTCATTTTACAGATGAGCTTAAAGATAAATGGTATGCGTACTTGTTTGGAGTTGTATCCTTCCAGTATATGCCTTGATGGAAAAACTAAAGCATTTCACTTATTTTGGAGAATTTTATTGTTCATCCTATGTATCAGCTGCTGCACATGGAGCAAGATGCACCCAGGCCATCTCATGTTTCTGTCCCTTCTCCCTAGAGTTACATTCATAGTGGGGGAAAAAGATGGTGAGACTTTTCTGTCCCTTGCATGACCAAGAAAGAGTTATGATAATTTAGCCCTAAGTGTTTAAGCTGTGGTTCAGTACTGTTGAATTTAACTGAATTTGGCATCATCTGAAGGAGTTTCCTGTAGTGTGAAAGACACTGACACAGCTATGATTTAAAAAGTATTGAAAAATTACAGACTGTACTGCAAGAGGCCCTAATTCAGGTAGATGAGGTCAAGGCTGGTTAACGCACAAGGAATGCTTGTGTAGATGGTGGTTGTACGTGTCAGGTGAAGATGGATTAAGGATTTTTTCACAGATTGTATTCTCTTCTTTGTTTTATTGGCCAGGCTACAGTTGGCCGAATAAATTTTGCAGTTATAATAGTTGTTGTTGTGATATTTTTAGGAGGTATTATGCATTGGCAGGAGCCCTTCTCTGTACCTACTCTCTCTATCCTATGCCTATGGTGTAAGCTGTTTATTTGAGCAATAACAGAGAAGAGGAACAGAAAATGAGGTATAAGTTGTAAACCAACAGAAAACACAGGTGAATAAAATTTGAGAGGTATGAGAAGTTTTAGGGAACCTCCTGCTTTCTTGAGCAACTGCTGCATATCTTAATTTTACTTATTATAAATTTAATATAAAACTTTTACTTTGTGTCCATTTAAAAGTGTATGCTAGTAAAAAAAGCAGTATGCTAGTAAGTGGCAAACTTCCAAGTTAACTACATAGTTTAAGATGGGATGAATGTCATTTCTAACACCCTGGAACTATGATTGACCCCAATGTATAAATATTTTTTGATACTCAATAATATATTGAATAATGGTCCCCATTTTCATGGCTGTATCCCAGACTATAGATGAAAGCTAAGTATCTGTTTTCTTTTTTTGGCAAACAATGATGTCCTGATTTTTCCAATCTAAATTGCCCTCCAGGGCACTAATAAAACAAGTCATGGCTCACAAAGTAAATTTCCTGTGTACTAATTGAAAACGGTTTCAAATTTATTAGGGTTTTAATCATCTTCCAAAGATCTAATGCTTGTGTTCACGATAGTCAGTATGACTGTTAGTATATTTACCTGAAAGGTGACAAAAATATTTAAAATAGTTTTCAGGTATTTTAACATCGGAGGGGGGTGAACAACAAAAAAATAGCAAAACCAGAAAACTGCACATTTCATGTAGCTGAATGTGATTTAAAACAACATCTGAAACTGAGCACTCATTCTCATGAAATATTTGGTTTTATTTTACTGCCAGAACCCTTCCTATACATGTTCCAAGACAATGGCTCTAACCCACAATCTACTAATATTTGCTGGTATAAGATGGTAGAAAAGGCAGGAAGGTGATAACATTGGTTTCTTCTTTTTGCTAGGTTTGCCTCTGTCCTGTCTAAACTGCAGGAGACAGAGAGAGAAGGGCTGTTGAAATGCTCCAACTTTCTTCCCCTTCAAGCCACATCACAAAGAAGTGAAAGCCCTATGAAAACCATCCCCCAACAGCCCGCAGAGAGTCAGCCTTCTGCTCTGTGCTTCCTCTCTCCAAAATACTTTACTGGGAGGGAGGGCACTTGTCAGATTTTCTGGCACCACATTTCACAGCGGAGTTCCTCTAGCAAGAGAACCACAGCCTCTTGTGCAGACTGAATTAATAATATGACAAAAGCATTTGGCCTCCATGTGGATGAGGTCTGGCTGAAAAACTGGAACTCTGGTTTCCAAAAGATTTCAGAGTCTGGGGATTTGTTTTATTTTCCTCATTGTGCTAAATTCTGTGAAGAACAAAATAGGAAAAAAAACACCAACCAACCAAACAGCCAAACAAACTCCTTACCTCCTTATTTTCCTAGTAATATTCATATGCGAATGCTCTAAAATAGATCAATAGTTATGAAGATCACCTGTGATTAAAAAGCAAAACAATATAAATTTCTTTCGTATCTCTGATAAATCCTAGGACAAAATCTGTCTCTTTTCATTGCTTTTTTTCCAATTGTTTAGGTTTATTTGGGCCAGAGCCTGGCTGTCTTGATGGGGATATAAGAATTAAATTTCTATGGAATTCCATGTATTTTATATCCCAGGGGATGTGAGGAAATGCAGTTTAAATATCATCCTTTTTTTGGTTCATGATGGTCCCTCAAGAGGGGGATGGGGTTAAGCCCAGTTCCTGTCTCACAGGATGTGGCTCTCTGTGTGCTCTATATCCTTGAAGAGATACAGTTTTTTCCGGTTGCTGTTTCACATGTATATAAATTATCTTCACAGGACTATAACACACACATATTAATTATCTCTTCTCATGTTTTGTCTGAGCAAAACTGCAGTCAAGGCAAATGGACTCCTCTAGGACATTCTGCAATGGATCTGTCAGAGAAAAAAAATCCAAATTAAAATGTTCTTGAACATTAGTTTTCAGTAAGAAGAAAAAAGAATTCTTCTGATGAAACATAGTTTTTTGATAGAAGAGGGACTTTTCTGGAGAGGTCCCAACCAGCTGTAATGCAGATGGCCTTTGTTCTATGTATGTGAACAATGCTTCTCATGAGATGAGCTGTGTGTACGTGCTGCCATACCTACCACACCATTCACCCATCCTGACTTCCCCTTCCAGCACAAGAAGCAGCATTCAAAGTCTGCAGTCTCTGTTGTATTTAGCTCCAGTTCTAACACTGGTTTGGGCTCTTGTCTGCTTACAGAGGTATGTTCTCAACTAGTATACCTAAGGGGACTACATTAATATCTGTTAGCTATTTTATCCAGCCACAGCTTCTCTGTCAAGACTCATGTTCATGGCAAAGACAGCAGAAGACCAGATGAGTAACGGTTGCAATGTTATAAACTAATTCCCAGATGTAGAAGAGAGTAGTTGTAATGGCTGCATTGTACATGTGGAAATTAAGTCTAAACATACTTCAATCCCCATACGCTTGTGAGCCAATTAAAATGTCAGTCATGACAGCAGCATAGTAGATAGTGTGTTTCTCCTTCTGTTCCCTTGTATGTATATCTTTGTGCTATGTTCTTGGTAGTTTATGAAAAGAAAAAAAGAAACAGAATATAGATATGTCATCATCATGCTTCTGCTGGTACAATACTAAATGTAATTCCAAGAACTGTAAGAGACACTCATTGAACTCCAGTAATTCTAATTTTTTTCAAACCATTCGAAGCAGTAGCTCCACTTTATTTTTTGGTCTTACATACTGGTATTATCTTATAAAGCTGCCATAGATAATTTATGATTTTACAAATGGTAGAATATAAAATCCATATTTTACACAGATGCATCTTTTTTCTTGGCAGGATTGTACTGCAGAAAGATGCAGGACAGAAACATGTTTTTTTTATGAAATCTTTCAATAGTTAAGATAATATCTAAAAGGAAAACTCTTGATACGTATTTTGTACATCCCCCCAGATATGAACCTAGTTTTGAAGTCATAGCTAAGAAGTCATAGCTAAAATATTTTTTATTCTAATAGACAGTGTATACAGAAATTACAAGAGATTTGGTTTTCAGTTTTATTTCACATCAGTATGGGAGAGTAAAATTGCTTCAAAATTAGCATGAATTATGTCCACTTTTGCACCACTTACTGTGATTTAAGAGTGTAAAAGTATTTCTTAGTTGATAGTGTTTTAATTAAAAATCCAGATGATTAAAATATGGTCATCTAATGATAGCTATTTTACATTCAGCAGAGAAAATTTTCTTTTCTCCTTTTAAAATAACCAGTTTCCTCATTAGTTTTCCTATTACAAAGAGGGGAGGGCCAGGGAAAGAGCTTTATTTTAGAGGGTCTGAAGTTGTGAGAAGAAAAGGATACAGAATTTGTTTTGCATACTGCCATGTCTTTATGAGAAGAGATTTTGTATTCAGTGACAAGCCATTATCTTTTACTGAAGCTTAGCTTTATAAGCAAGTTTGTATTTTCTTTGTCTGTAGAAGGGAAGTATTCTTGCACCAAATCCATCTGAAGTTTACTGAAAATGTTGGCAACTGAATATTTTCCTTGCACTGAAGAGTCAGTGACCTCTTTTTCTGAGATTTCTTCCATTTCTGCTGCAAATTCTGGTGGTTTATATTCTGGTTGCAAAATACTTACAATTGTGTGGTCCTCACACAATGTGCATTGGAAGTATTTTCTATTCCATGCAGAGGCTTTGATAAGCAAAGATACCTGAGTCTAATTGGAAAATGTGCAAAAAATTCGATGTATTTATGTAATGTGTAGGATGATTTAGTCTGGTTAGTGATGAGTAAACTCATGAGAAATCATTTCCCAGACTTAGCACACAAAGGCTCAGCTTCCTCTGTTCAGGAAAAGTTAAGGACTGTGATTATATGCAGATTAGAAGTGAACTCACTGATTTCTCTCTTCCCTTCTGTATTTTATCTTCACATTCTTTTACTGGTTTTCAAATGGGTATTTGCAAAATCAGTCACATTCTTTCTGTATAATCTTTTTTATTGAGAATGTGATTATGCAGCTGCTTCTGAACTAGTGAGATCCCAAGGGAAGTGGTGTAGAGATCCTCTGTTTCCACTGCCTTTCCTTACTTTGTTGCTTCTCTCCATCTTCCAGCTTAGCTCTACTGCCTTCTCATCTTCTGTTCTCTGAGGTCATTTGTTTGAGCTGCAATTTTTGGTCTTAATATGCTATTTTGGTAGTGTTTTGGGGGGATTGTAGTTTTTTTAGTTGTTGTGTACCATCATAATAATTTGTGCTTGTCGAAAAACAATCATGAGTATTTAGTGTATTTTGATGATATTTTCCTACTTCCTCAAAGGAGTTCATCTACCCCATTCAGTTACCTTGTTGGAGGCCCTATATGCAAGCTAAATTAGCAAAACATTGACTAACTCCTATTTCTGAGGAGTACTTGAGATGGGATAGGAAAATTACGATGATACTGAGCATTCTTAATAGCAGATGAGTTTGCTCATGGGCTTGGTTGCTAGTACCCTTTATAAGTAATTCAGTTAGCTGCTTTAATATTATGAGATTTACTAGAGGAGAACCCCTGTTTACATAAATTTAAAAAGTTATTTATCCCCAGATATCATAGAAAAATAGTAGACACCACTTCAAAAGACTTCAGTACTTGAAAGTATCACTTCAGAATATTACAAATTGCTTTAGGTTCACTAGTGCATTTCTTCTCTTTCAACACTTCTGTTTGTTTCAGTGGAGGTCCAAATATTTTGGAATCTGAGTTGCATACTAATGCTGATTATAGAACTCAAAAAATAAACTCTACCTTATCCTATTACTTTAGAGCTCTTACAAAACATTTCCCCTAAGAAGAAAACACTCAAGCTATCTAAATTTAAGAAAAGCATACCGTATTTTAATGATACATTAAGCACAGACAAACATGGATGAAAAAAACCAAACAAAACAAAAATGAAAAAAAAAGAAAAAAATACACAAAAGGAATAAGTACGTGTTCAAATTTATAGATTAAATTTCTATAAAATTGCTTAGAGTAACTTCTGCTAGATTTATCTCCCTATTGTGTTTCCTTTTGTCCCTGCATTCCTATGCCAGGAATTAGGCCTGAGAGGGAAAGCTGTACTTTTAGCCTAGCCAGGGGCCAAGTACTAATCAGTCTGTCTGAACATTCCTCTTCTGTTAAAGGCAAACCTCACTCTAATAGAAAATCTCAGCTATGTCCCAGGACAATGCTACTTCAAAGGTCAACATGTCACTCATGTCTAAACTTCAGGGACATAGTAAAACTGACATTTGAAACCACAAGCCACCATGTTTCCTTGAGATTTTTTTAACAAGTAACTAGGAGTGGCTGCAAGAAGTCACATAGACAGAAATAAAATCTGGAGTCAACAACAAGAGACATTCAAAAGGAAAACAAAAGCAAGGAATTTATGCAAGTAAAAAAGTTTCTAAAATGCAAAAAGAACATTAGTTGCTACTCTGTTCTCAATATATGGTAGCTCGATTCAAGGGGAAATACAGATTTTTAGGAATGTCAGCATGAAGATAAACATCACACTAGTAGGTCAAAGGGTTAGAGAAGAGGATATGTTCACCAGATTTTCTGGCTTTCTGCCCTACCTATGAAGCAGAGCATAGCTGTACAACAAGCTATATGTGGTTATGATAATCATATTTAGAGACATATTGGCTATTTTGTTATTTTAAAAGTACATCTGTATCTCTCCAGGAAGAAATGCAGGTTTGCTTCTGAGCCAGTTGACACAGCAGAATGGAAATCTGGACTGTCCTTTACTCAGCTGTACAGAGATCCTTTACTCACTGCCTTCTATTTTGAGTCAGTGTTGGGTGGAATTAATAGACACTTAATTCTTTTCTTCTGAATAAGAGTAGACAATTAAGCAATCTTAGCTTTTTACTAAACACTATCTTCTCAGTTAGATCGGTGTAAGAGAAATCTGTGCGGAATTCAAAAATTAAGAAAAATAGGGTGAAGAAGAGATACAAAGATTGATTTTTTTTTCCCCTAGTGAGTATTAGCCTTTAGATAAACTGATTTGCACTGAAGTCATCAGTCACAACTGGAAGCTAATTTGAAAATGGATTAGCTTAGAAAGTAGCAATTTCTGCTGCATGGGTTTCAGGAGCAAGTGATTCAGTTCTGTAAAGACCTCATACACTCGCTGAGATCGATGCCTGCCTGACGTGCCATTACACACCGGGTGTGCTCCAGTGACAGCACACACAGCTGGGGCTCCAGGGAGTTTGCCTGCCAGGCTTCCTTGGCTCCGTGCTCACTTTTCACAGGTGTGTTAGTTTATTTTGCCTGAGGGAATAAACAGTTTAGGAGAACTAGAATGGGTAAAACTTTTTCCCCCACTCTTGAGAATGAGCTTTTCGGGGTCTGCCATGAGTGAGAAGTGAGAAGGTCTGCAAGTGAGAAGGCTTAGCTAGAATACCCTTATCATAGGAAAGGACCAAACGTGTTCTGTGAAGACAGAAGTCTACAGTAGGACAGGAGAGACTAATACAGTTCCAGTGGCAGAAGAACCTGATTCTGGTGAGATTTTTGAGATTTGTATACACATAAGAGGAGAAAGACCCTTTATCCTGTACTGTCCCTAGGTTTTAATTTTCCCAGGAAGATCTTAATACCATCCCAATATCTTCTCTGAACTGCTTTGTCTCTTGAAAATTAGGAATACAGAAATATTACCCCCTCTATCGTTCTTGGGCCCTTGCCTTCTTTTTGAGCTCATACTGGCTAAGGTCCAGCTGAGATCCTTAAGTAAACTTTAGGTGCCTGTACCCAGCACTGTGATTCTAATAGGAGATGTCCCTTCCCATGGCAGGGGGGTTGGAACTCAATGACATTTAATGTCCCTTCCAACCCAAACCGTTCTATGATTCTATGATCAGAGTAGGTTAAAGAAACTGAAGCCAGTAACATCATACTGCAAGTTAACCAGCTAATGGGCAGCAATTGCCTGGATGAAGTTGCTCAGGTATTTATCACCAATTGCCTCTGATGGTTTTAGAGATATTGGTGCAGCAGCTCAAGTGAGAGACTGAATGTGCCAGTGGCCACCAGTCCCGTGATAGTGACCAGTTATGGTTTGGAGGGGCTCAGGTGCATGGCTCCAGTAAGCTCTGCTGGGGTCTGATTGAAAATCAGAGTTAGGGTCCTGCTGGGGTGAAATATCTGAAAGTGTTTGCATGCTGTCAATGGTGAGAATTCTGCAATTCAAGATCAGGCTGAATTAGTAAGCCTGGAAGAATATGGTTCTCTTGCAGTGAGGATTTTTAAGAATTTGAAGAACTTTCTTCTCTAAGCTTGGTCAAAAATTTTGGGCTAATATATTTAGAATTTCATACTGGAGGTTTAGTTAGATAAATCAAATATCTTTATTGTGATATTTGTATAGACTTGCCTGGAAAAAAAATTGGACTTAAAACTTTAAGGGATGGAAGTCTAGCTGTAGACAACTAAATTATGAAATGGAAATTGGTCTCGAGGAAAAAGAGGAAATCTTTAATTTAAAAATGTGAAAATGTCAACAACTCCAAAACTTAAAATGAAGGTCTATAAGAATCACTTACTTATTTTCTGACAAAGACTTCTAACAAACCGGTATTTGTAAAAGATAAAAATTAAAAAAAAAGATTAATAACTGAAGCAGATGAAAAATCAGATTTCACACCCTACTTGCAGGTCTTGTGCAAATTATATTTACATTTTTCAGTGCAATAGTCAGACACAATGCTGGTACAAAACACTGACACTTCTGAAATTGCAGTTCTGTTTACCTAGATACTTGTGGTTGTATGAATGACACAACCTCACATACAGCAATGAATAAAAGTAACATTTTAGACTCTTAGATGCAGTTGTTACCACTTCTTTTTTCAAAGCATTACTCAGAAAGATACAATAGAAATCTTAAGATAAAATTTGAAGAACTCTTCAAATGAAGTCCTTAGGAACATGAAATATTTCTATCATCAGACATTAAGCTCTTAGAAAGTTATTTGATTACAGTTTTTTTAAGGGTAAAGACTACTACATAGTGTGCTTAGAGTCTGGTCTCATATGCCCAAAACTTTTTGAAAAGAGAAATTCAGTCTCAGAAGTGACTTAAATGCCTGGGGGGTTTTTTTTGGGTTTTTTGGGTTTTTTTGTTTTTTGGCTGATTGGTTGGTTTTTGTGTGTGTGTGTGGTTTGGTTTTTTGTTTTTTTGTTTTGTTTTGTTTTGTTTTTTCCCTGAATTTTACCGAGTGTTAATTAAAAAAGAAATCTGGAAAAACAGAGTCAATATGGTCTTTATCTAAACCATCAGAGCCATATAAAGGTGAGACTCATACACTTCCTTCCCTGCCATGCTTTCCTTGGAACGGAAACACATCCGTTGAAAGGGTGGGGAGTCACAGTGTGCTGTGTTTTTCTGTTGTGTCTTTTTTTTCAGCCAGCTGAGGAATTAGAGTCCCAGCACACCATGTATTTGTTACAGTCCAGATATACACCTAGAAATTGTCTCTTGTTCTATCCTAACTTCTATTTCCCTATGGCAGTATCAGCTTCAGTGCAGCAAATGTAATATTTTCACTGAATTTCAGAGCAAATTATTTAGACTGGTGTGAAAAGATGAAGCTCCATTGTTTTAAATGTGTATTTGCGTTTTAAGTTTTACATCTATTCAGTTCATAAGAATGTTAGTTTTCAGAAACAGCTATTCCACAAGACTACCACTGAAAACTCAAAAAACTATTAGCATTATCTTGACTTTGGTTTGCTTGGAATATGCCATCAAAGCAACATGAACAAAATACCAAATAGAATAATGAAGGAGAATGCAAATTGAAAAAAACAAAACAAAACAAAAAAAACCCCAAAACAAAACAAAACAAAACAAAAAAAAAGCAACAAAAAAATCTCAACAAAGCAAACAAAAAACCTCCCACAAAACTAATTTTAAGACTAAGTTTGATGAGTTCTAAGGAAACTGAAATTAATAACTGGAACAGCAAGAAGGTAGCTGTTCAGACCCAAGATCTCTTCTTGTGCTTTGTCCCTAGTTGTGCATTTTCACAGGGGCAAATACAACTTTACTTTCCTGTGTTACTACTTCTTCATAAATTTTTGAAGTACAATAATTGTTTAGACTCCAAGATTGGAAAACAAAACGCCTGTTTTGATTTCTGAAGTAAGTCTTATGTATTTCCAGAGCCAGCTTCACAAAGACTTCTCTGTAACCACCAAGAACTGTAGCATGTCTTTATCTTAAAAATTAATAATTACATGTAGATATTCTCTTGCTTACCTGCCATCACACTGGTACAACTTTCTACTTGCCTTTCGTAGCGGAGTGCTCAGTTTGGAAACTAGATGAAACTACACCTGTTTTCATCACCAAAAGGGGCATTATTTAAACAAAATCTAACCTGCTAGTGATTGCTCTGACTGGACTGTGGGGTCACTTCAATACTGCAATCATACATCAACATCTGGTTAATAAACAAAGTGAGGCTTTCTGAAAAAAAGTGAGTCTTTCTGATTATTACCTAGCAAATTAGAAGTGAGGTGAAATTTCCTGCCTTTTCCTTAGAAGAAAAACTGTGATGTCAGTGTCTGACCCTGCAAACTGAAAGAGGCTTGTTAGGGGATTAGATGTAGGAAAACTAGTTTTAGATGAAGTGTTGGCTAAACATGCCAAGTAAAATTCACCCCCACTATAGGTCCACTGATCACATGGGAATAACACAAAAGACAAAATTTTTCTAACCTTGAAAGCAAAATTTCCCTGTATCTCTTAACTATTTCCTTCAAAAATCTCATGTGAAATTCATCTGTTCTATGTGCCTGATTTGTCTATGCGTGCAGTGAAAGAATTTTGTAGCACAGACTTGTGGGCAAACAGACTGCAAGTAGCTGCTTCTGACTTTTTAACACAAAGAGCAGATTTAGTGGTTAGAGAGATGGCTCAGGGGTGGACTTGACTTTTCTAGGTTAAAGATGAGACTCAATGATCTTAGAGGTCTTTTCCAAAATAAGCAGTTCTATGATTCTATAAGTAGATGAAAAATCCTCTTGTTCGTCATTCATGAATTCACACTTGCTCAAGTACTTCCTAACATCTTGCAGAATGGAGCTGTCAGCAACATCTGAATGGGAACATCCATCTCCCATGTAACCAGCTGGGGCTTTTTTGCTCTCTAGAGTCAGGCATTGTGTCTAGGGCCTTTCTTATTTCTTCTAAGCAGGGAGGCTTTGGGATACTTGGTCTGTAACTAACTGTGACTCACAAAAACTTTAACTGATCAACAGTGGTGTTACTGTCTCCAGTACAGGAGACAGATCCACAAGTGAGTATGTAGAATCAAATATATATGGTCCCCAATCCATTTTGCAGAGCAGAAATGAAAGTGCTCAGTTTGTTTAATCTAACTTTGCTCCACTAAGCTATATGGAGGTACAGTGGCCTATAGTACCAAAGAGTCTTCTGTGTTGTCTCCGTTGAACTTCTGGTTTTGTAGAGTTACCAGGGGTAGAAAAAGAATAAGAATTAGTCCAGCATCTGGCCAGCTCTGAAGCAGTGTGCTAGATGTGGTATATGATAAAATCTGAAAAGGAATATAAGACTTCAAGCCAGTCTGAGTGTCTCCTTTCTCAGCAGTTCTCAAAGAATATGTTGAAGTCATTCTGTAAACCAGGTTGTCACTTTAGTCATTTTAACTGTAAAGGAATATCACCATATTTCATAAGGACTGATCATTGAACTAAGCTTCTACTGACCTGAGATATGAGAAGAATGAGAACATATAACAGGTCATTGCTGTGTCTGCTCTGAAACACTTTTCCACTAGCTAGCCTCCCTGAAGATACAAGTCTGTTTCCTAATATATTCTATAGTCAATGTAATTGTTATGGTGTTTTTTTTAAAATTCGTTGTGCCTAGTTCCTTCAAAGATGGCATTTATCATGGTGTTTTCATTAAAAAGTTTTCAGCTTCATAAATGCATGGAAATATTTAAAATTAAGTACTATTTTAGATAGCTGGAGAAACACCAAGGTCTTGTTATGTATGTTTCTTAGTTTCTGTGTGTGGACACAAATATGAAGCAAACCAATATCTAAGGATTTATCTAAGAGTTTTCCTATTAGTTTTTTAGAAATCATTTGAAACCCACTATGTATATTAAATTATGAACCATAACTTATTCCCCATACCTAATCCAACATCAACAACTAATTTTTCAACTGTTTAAGACAGCTTGGATGAAAATAAGTATTTCTTATTCATGTACAAAAAAAAAAAAAAAAAAATCAGTGGAGAAAATAATGTCCTTAACACTCAAAGCCAGCAGAATATTTAGCTTGCATTTGTAAGGATGACTCATAATTTTGGATTGTATTGGATCTCAAATCTTACGGGGTCAACAAGAATTCATATTGGTTTGTCATTTTAAGCTTTCCCTTCTCCAGTAGTGGGAGCATCATAGAATGGTTTGGTTTGAAAAGATCATATAATTTCAACACCCACTGCCATGGAAAGGGACACCTCCCACTAGACCAGGTTGCTCCAAGCCCCATCCAGCCTGGCCTTGAACACTTCCAGGAGGGGGCAACCACAACTTCCCTGGGCAACCTGTACCAGTGTCTTACCACCCTAGCAGTGAAGAATTTCTTCCTAATGTCTAATCTAAATCTACATTTTGATGGTTTAAAAGTCCATTAGGTTTCAGAAGGAAAATAGCAGAGACATTTCATTCACACTAAACTCTCTTCTGCCCTAAACTACTGCTTTTACCATCCCCTTGGATCCTACCATTATGTGAAGGAAAGCCAAAGTTGTTTGGGATGTTTATACTAGCTTCCTTTAAATCTACAGGTATTGTTTTTATTCTTTCTGTTATTCTTGTAATATCACAAAGTTTACTTGGAGATTTTTCTTGAAGTCATCAAAGGATAATCACACTTTTCTTTGTAAACAGTGATTCGTCATCATTAATCCTCTGCCTGGCAGATGGTATTGACATTAGAATAGGTTGGGTGAAAAAGCAAAATGTTAAATAACCACCCACTGGATTCTTAAGGAACTTCCAGGAATTTGGAACACAGCATCTTTCCAATAGGCTTAACCATGAATCAGTCAAAAGATTTACATATCAAGATGTGATATTAACTTGGCATCCAGTCTATGGCTAGTAACCAAATTAGCATCTCATCATGGACGGAACAGATCAACACACCACTCCCACATAATGCAGTCTGATGAACTTCAATTTGTTTATACAGTGGTTTTTGCACTCTGGAATCTGTCCCCAGTTTATCTCTTTTTACTTAAAAACAATGGACAAAAAATACAGGATCTTTCTGCAGAGATCATGTTTTGGTTTTTTTTTTCAATCATTCTAATGAACAAGAGCTCTGATGTGCATCCTCAGGCCTGCTGAAACAATGTTTTAACACAAATCTGTAAGACAGGAGGGCAAAAGTCTTTCCTTAGTGCCTGGAGTTTTGATACCCAGCAAAGACAGGACTCATATCCCACAGTTTAGCATCTTTGTTTGGAGTGATGTGCCAGCTTGGTTTAACACACAGCCTGACCCATTAACCTTGATCTGTTCGGTTCCTTTGCCCACAAACTGCAAGGCAAGCAAAAATTTCAAAGCAAGGCAGGGCCTTAAGGTTGCATTGCAAACTGCCTTCAGGCTCCCTCTCCTGGACATTTCTGCCTCCATGAGTTTAGGAACCTACACATCTACGGCCTCAGTGGTTCAGGTCTTTGCAGCTCATGCTTTCCTTATGTGCCCTGTGTGCTGTATCATGGGGCATGTAATTACACAGGTCGTTTAAAAGGTAAATTTTATATTTTTAATAAGACCTTTGAATTCAATCCTTCGGGTGATTTTCTAGTTATTGGCTGTTTGTTCATTATTTTGAGTCCCTGTTTTAAAAATTATGACTGCTATGCACTTGCATTTCAATATTTCACTTATTAGTGGAGGTTTCTTGTCTTGTTCTATTAAACACACTCTAGAATATTACTTTGTTTCCCCACACACAGGTGTTATGAGGGCTATTTATATTTTAAAGGTGTATTTATAGTATGGTCACTGCAATTTCATATTCTCCTTCCCTTCCAAATGGAAAAAATACATTTTTATTAATCATGAATGGTTTAAATTTGTCTATTTAATGCATCTCCCAGGAACTTGAAACACCTGCTGTGTTAGCATGTGCCTTAGAAGAATGGAGAGGTTATGTATTAGATTTAGGTTTATGGATTAAAATAAAGCTCTTCTTTATAGGAGTTCCACCTGGGAATGGCTGCTCTAAAATTCTATTAAAACAATGAGAAATTTTTTTTCCAGCCTCAACTACCTTAGAAAATAAAAGAAATTAACATGAAAATGTAACTTAAGCAAAGCTGACAAAAAGTGAAGTGCCAAGGGAGAATCACAAATTTTGCCCTGCCAACAACATTTTGAGACCTGCTGTTTTCCCTGTAGGTGTCCACATGGCTTCGATTTTCTCCTGATTATAAAAAAACATAAACATTGGCAAATGCAGTGAAGAAAGAGTGCTGACCCCACTGTGTGAACTAGCACTTGATGCTGTCTGCCTTGGTATAGTCTCAGTTTGACTATAAAGATATATTCATTTGGTTTTAATTTGAGGAAGTTTTGTATTTCAATAAAATCAAAATGAAATACCTTTTGTTCAAATTAGTAAATTGTAACAGTTGAGTTTTGCATAGATTTACTGACAGTCAACTATGGATCTGTCATTGTTTTGTTGGTTGCATTTTTGCCTAAATATTTAAAGGAATGTGAAGGAATGTGTATATAACTTTGTTAAGAACATGAAAAAAAAAAAAGAAAAAAAAAAAAAAGAAAAATGGAGAATATATATGGGACAATAAATCAAAATTTTCTAATTTTTTCTATAGCTTGTGTACAATGGTAGAATCAAATTTAAGGTCATCTTCAGTACTGTAGGCACCTAGTTGCATGAGACAAGGTGGCAGATTTAGTCAAAAACTTTAGCCTCCTGATACTGTGGCTGCAGTTGCTATTTGGCTAACTTGTGGTGTTGGCAGCGAGAAGAGATTTATGCACATAAAGCTGCCATTCTATTAGGGCTTTTATAATACAAAGTACACTTCTCAAGTTGTACCTTGGTCTGAAAGAGCTGAAAGAAAGAAGCAATTGAGTACCAAGAGAATGGTACCAGATGCTGGCCTTTTGACACCAACCAGCGGGCCATGGCTGAGCACTTCCTCGGCAAGCTCTGCTTTCAGCTACCTTAAGAAACTTTCATAATAAAGAACACTATCAAAACCAAAGAGTTTCATGAGCTGCATGTGAGAAAAAAAAAAAAAAAAAAAAAAAAAGAGAAGGCGTTAACTAAACAAGAAGGTGATAAAACACAAAGCATGCTGCTGTATTTGGTTCTCAAGCTAGATGAAGGCTTTTAAAGGACTGTTTCTTAACTTTTTAACACTAGTAAAATCAGTAATTAGACGTACTGGCAGAGCAGCAAGCAGCAGAGAGCCTGTAGAAGGACTGTGCTAACCAGAATATCCTTTGTATGAAGCCCATGGGATGGGCTTCAGGAGATCTACCATCACATCCCTTCATCTACTACACTTTTTCTATGCATTCTGAAACAAATGCATCCTGAAACAAATGCACTGAATGATCATGTTTCAGTTCTCCCCTTAAAACAGAGGTGACAGTTTTTAACTTACTTTGCCCTTTCATCCGTACTTTCTGCTGGGATTGTAGGGTCTTTGGAGCTGAATGTGTTTTTTACATCTTCAAATTCCATGAGTACGAGGTGAAAAACCTGCTCATAAACACACAGATACACATTAGGAATTGACTCCTGTAGTTTCAATTAACTCCTTTGCACTTTTACCTTACCTTTTAGCCAAAAATCTCCAAGCAGTTTATAAACAATGCACAATGCTATGTTCAACCTCTCAATATTATTATGAGTTCATTAAATGTTATTGCAGTTTTGTGGATGGAAAAAGCAGGGGACATAGGAAGTCTGTTACAGAAAATAATCGGACCATGGTGTTTTCACAGTGCCTGTCCTCTGTCCCAAGAAACAGACCATCCATTCTCACTTGCCCTGTGCCAAAATATTTCCAAAGTATTTGTATGGGAAGAGAGAAGAGACATGGTGAACAATCAGTTTCAGTGGCAGGTTTCAATGGTAGAAGTTCAGCACACCCTTTTGTGGTTTGTATATATAGAGGTAGTCCTCATTGACATAGTAAAGGGTCCCTTCATGACAGCTTCAGCCTTAGACTTAGAGGGGTAGAATAAAGTGGAAATGGGCAGCTGAAGGGCAAAAAAAGAGTGATGGTAGAGGCATCCACTTTATCCCAGTATCTGCTCATCAGGTGACATACACAGTATTCTGTTATCACCTAGCCCACAATAGATTTAGGACTTTATTTAAAAAAAATAAAATAAAAAAATATCCTTTAGGATATGAGATTGGATTATATTTCTTTGTTATATTAATAGTCTTCATCATGAATTCTTCACTGTATTACATACATCTATATTTTTGCTTATATTCTGCATTAAGTTACACGATGTTTCTTCAGGGAAAGAAATTATGTCATGCTGAAAGCTGAAATCTTGAGACCTGGGTTGAGTTCTCTCTTCTGCCACAGGCATCTTCAGTCACTTAATTAAACCCTCCTAAATTTTCTTCTTTTCTGCTCTGTATATTACACATTTCTTTAGAAAATGCTGTAACTAATCCAAGCTGAAATATATTTCCTTATGCTGAAATGAGTATCCCAGGACAACTCCAAGTGTCCATGTGTGCATTTATCCATATATCTGAGCAATTAGGACAAATAGAAAGGCACATATGTATATTTGTCTGTACAGATTTATATATTTATAAGCAGGGACCACTTCCTCCATTATGGATATTCAGTCACATCTCAGACAAAGAATGGTAGATGTATTCTGCTAGCAGTGTTTCTCAAGGATCTCCTGGAAGAGAAAGTGAAGAATAGATTCTCCAGTTAGGACCACTTGGAGAATTTAAGCAAGTATAATATAATTACATAAACTGGAAGTAAGCCAGGACACTGGGGTTAACACCTCTGCTCAAGTTAAAGGAGCCAGGGGACTGTTCACAGCTATAAAAGTGGTCAAGAGCTGTGGTTTTAGGTTACATCTAAAATGCAGGTGACTCAAGGACATTGCTAAATGCTTTGCATGGAGTGCAAGCTTCATTTATGTAGGATGGCCAAGCATATTTTTAATGTTTATGAATTATTGAAGCAAACTTTTTCAGTTGTTGCTATTTGTGATAAAGAAGTTAGAAGGAATATTTATAGTCAGCTCAAACTAGTATGCTGTTTTGATCTGCATTAAACTATAGGGACTTTTTCCTATGATTGAGATCAGCATCAGACCTGGTTTCAATTTTACTGTGCTCTGTTAGGTGTCTAGAAAATAAATTGTGAGCCTTTCTAAATAAACCTGCTGTTAGAGATTCCTACATGAAGAATATCTTTTTGGTTTTGTTTTCTGTGGCTGTGTTCTGACAGAGTGTTTTCTAAACACAAAAAACTTGCTTGGGAAGAAGATGTAATTTCAGTAGGGAAATCTGTTTCAGTCTACTCAGTAAAACTTGTAAGCACGTAACAGTTTTTATAAAATGTTTAGGAAGGAGATTGGCTGTGCTGTTCAGCATCTTCATTAGATTTCTTGCCTTTGCTAAGCTGAACTAAGACAGGGCTTCAGAGAGTGTCCAAAATAAATTATAGACACTGACTTGACTTGTTACACATCCCTTAATCACACCTAACTTCAGTTGCACTAAATTGATTTGGAGCAGTATTGACATATTTTTTTATGTAATTACCTAATCATTACAGTATTATTTAAAGGAAGGACAAGACTCCATGTTTCCACACCACAGTGTGCCTTCAGTCACTGATTTTTGTGATATGATCTGGTTGAAGGGGTTTCTCATCTATCCCATTAAATTTAAGACACCAGCAATGCATGAAAAGATGGATACGATCCATAGTTGCCCACATCTAGATATCAGAACACTCATCTGGGAAGAGGAGTTCTATTTCTATAGGAAATGTTGCTCCTCACTGCCTACATTATCCATTTTTTTTTTTTTTTCAGCCTAGTGGTGTAAATGTGAGAATAATATTTAAATTGCCTATTCATGTTTAATCCAATAGGTAGCTTTTACTTGATAATATAGTGCTCCTTGAACTGACATGAGTGTTTTTCTTCTAAAGAGGATGCAAAACACCCTCTTTTCCAGTGGTAATGGCTCATTTTAGAGTGATAGCTACAAACTGGTGGTGACAATAGCAGCACAGAGTGGGTCAGCTGTTTTCTCAGGGAAAGTCTGACCATGAGTTGCAAAATGTGTGAAAATCCAATTTTACTGATAGAAGAGAGATGATAGACACTTTCAGAAAGGTGATGACTTCCTGTGTAGAACAGTGTAAATCTTAGAAAAACATCAGCTAGAGGTGTTTGTCTTCTGCTGACAAGAATCATGCTGCATTTCACTGCCTTTCCGTTCCCTCCCAACCAGACAGTCTCAGCTTGGCAGCAGGCTGACATGTACACCATGGAAACTTCTGCAGCAGCCTGTCTACAGCTGTGCTCAGCAGGCACACAGGTGTTTCTTCTGCCTGTTCTTTCTGTCTTGCCAACACCAGCATTGATTATTTTCAGCACAGTCAGGATTTTTGGCAACCCCTTCGGATGTTCTGCAGATAGAGGGGGAGTGGAGCCCACCCAGCAAGAACAAATGAAATCATCCTTGTTCCTCACGGACTTCCTGGTTGTGCTCAAATTATGAGGAAGAAGTCAAAGGGGACAGGTGAATCATTTAGGAAATGTTTCCATGTTATCATGTTTATTTTGCTGTTTTGTAACTTAACATGAAAGGCTTGGGCATGGCATCTGGAGTTCCGTGGGGTCCCGCCTTTCCCCCAGTGATGCTGCAGGACTGCTGAGGCACACAGAGGTCAAGAGTCTGTCCACAAGGTCACCCAGTGACTCAATGCCTCAATTCAAACTTAGTCCCCAGTGTCTGCTTGACTCTTGCTTTTTTGTTCTAACCATGAGACCCACCCAAAATTAATTGGTGGGCAATTCAGTGCTGCTTGGATTAAGTAGGTCCTTTTATGTTTGTGACAATAGCATGTTAGTGTTTTCATGATGAATAGAGGAATCTGGTACAGAGCATCAATCCTTACAGACGAATTCAGTCCTTATAGGATGAACAAGCTTTAGAAACTCAAACCATGACACATACACAAACAAATGAGAGACGGTCTTGGGGCCATTCATTGATTCAGTTAAAGACAAGTTTTCTTTGCTAATAGCTCTTGTGCTTCTGAGGCATTTTCTGGTGTGACCAAGGTCAGCATAACATAGTAGAAATCACTCGCTGGTAGGAAAGGGCATTGTCAGTATCTTTTTCTTTCTCTTTTCTAAATCTTGCTTTTAACTTTGTGGGGTTTTTTGAAAAATAAAGGTTTCATCAAAGTTATGCCTAAAGTCCTTGTTTACATCCTGGAAATGTGAATATTCAAAGGCTGGAAACATAGTAACTCTTCTCAAAAATAAATAGTCTTTAAGGGACAGAAAATGAAGTACTCACCTTGATTTTATGTTTTATATGTTCCCTTAAGTCACAGTTCCCTTAAATGTTTTTCTTGTATTTCATCAACAAGCTGATATCATCCAGAACAAGTTGCTAAAGAGAAGAATAAAACTATGAGGTTTTTTTATAAATGGAGTTTCTTAAAGCCTGATTTTTAAGCCACTAGTTCCTAGAGGATACCAGGACTTCCAATCTTAGCACAATAATGCAAAAAAGCATTGATAGTTCTGAGGATCAGTAAGAGAGAAGTCATGATGATGGGTGGCAGTCTTATTGCCTAATGCTATTTTGAGAGAGTCTAGGATACTGTACTGATAAGAATGTCAAGAGCCTGGCAGCCTTTAGCAGAGTTTCTAGGCCTTTGTAACTTGCTATAACAGATACACAGTTCTGAACATCCCTTTTAAAATACTTATTTTCTATTTTGTTTTCCACTTCAATCTGACCCTAAACCACACCATCATCCTTCCACTTCTAACAAGAATAGTTTTGAAGGTGTCTGACTAAGTTTTGCAAACTTAGAAGCATCTAAACTTTCTGTATTCTTACAAGATCAAAATGCTCAGATTCCTTTTCTTCTCTTTAAATAAATTTTTAAAGCACTTTTTCCATTCAGCTCTTTGCTAGATATTTTAAAATGCTTGGGAATGAAATAGTGTGCTTGCAACCAAGTGGCAGCACTTGTCCTGGAAATGCACTTCACATTGCTAAAGTGTTTATGGAATACATGGAATGAGAGCTTATAAATCACAGTCTCTCGATGTATATTTCAAAAAGAGTAAATTCCAACATTGCAGGCAATACTATAAACTGTGCTGAAAAATAATGCACCATTTCATGAGAGCAGGTGGGATGGCACTGAAAAAACTTTTACCAGGTGTAGCAAAATATCTAGCTTTCTGTGCAACTAAATAAAGAATAAAAGAATACACTTGATTAAATTTCACCAGTAAGCCTCTTTTAAAAACTTCAAAGACCACTTGTAATAGCGCTGAGACATTGGTGGTCAAAGATCAGACACTCACAACTAGCTCTTCTTTGTTAAAAAAAGGGAAATATGGCATCATATTTATAGTGATAAAACTAGCTAAATTTCCACCAAGAATTACTCAGAGTGGAACAATTTTTTGGTGTTCTTTGACAAAATTTTCAATTAGTTCCGATCTTTTAATGAATTTGCTTTTATAGTACAAAATGTGAGCAGTCAGATGAGACTATAACGATGTCTGTTCTTCTGAATATATAAATAAATTATACTAATTTTTACCATTTCCAGAAATGGTGTAGAAAGGCTGGCTTTGTGAATGTAGTTCTAATAGCCATAAGCAGTTGGAAAGAAATTATAACTTTGACTAACCCAAAATCCAGGGGGTAGAAAATGGAAAGTGTTTGTCATGAACTTTATATTTAGACTCTAAGAGAATGAACTCCTTTGTAGAAACAAAAATATCTTTCTTGGTATTGCTTTAAACAGCATAATTACTTTATACTTTCAAAGTGGAAGGTTCCATATTTTGGTTTGTGGATTCCCCTTATCTTCCATTGTTTTGTAAAAATGGACTTTGATTTCAAGTCAAGAATACCTGATGTCAGCTTCCACATGCTGTTCCCAATTGCTGTTAGATAACTGTGTTCAACAGGAGAATATTTGGCTTCTCACTGTACAGTACATAAATCTTATGCAATTGCTGTTTCAATTTTTCTCTTTCCTTTGAACTCTTGAATGGAGGGAAAGAATTTCTTAAAGAGTTCAGTAGGAATGTCCCATTACAAAACATCAATCATCAAATACCCATTGTACATGGAAAGTGAGGTGATTGTAATAAAATTGACATAACTAAGCAAGAAGCATCTGACCTTTAGGAGCCAGAGCTTATGATCAGAAGACCGCGTCTTCCAACCCTTTAGGAGTTAAGAGTTATCATCTCCCCAAAAAAATACCTCAGTAAATGAAGTGCTACATATGAATGAATGTGATAAAAGAGGTGGAATATATTCTTCCCTGACCCTTAGTAGGGGAGTGTTGACAGAACAGAGGTAGAGAGTGACTTTTGAAAGGAAGGAAAAAAGGAATGTATCTTTGGGTCTAGATGGGAGCAGCTGCTCCCCTTATCTTGCATCAGTGTTAAAGTAGTTGCTGTTCCTTCCATGTCATCCAAGTCACAACACAGCATGCAATGCTGACTGCAGTTGATGCAAAGAAAAGGCACAACGGGTACCGTCAAAATGTTGTATCCACAATGTGAGCATAAATCTTCCTTGTGCTTTGTTAACCTGTTTGTTTTTGTTTGCACTCCATTTTCCATGTAACATGCTGTCACTACCATATTATTCTTTCTGAGCTTTCCAGTCCTTCAAGTATTTCCAAGGCTGGTTAAAGGAGACAGACCTACTTTGAGTTCTGACTCAGCATCATTGCGAAATTAATGCCTTTTTAGCACTCTTTTTCTTTTTTTTTTTTTTTTTTTTCAAGTCATTTAGTTACTCCCTTCAGCTTTTCTGTTTTATTTGAGTCAACACATACACAGCTGATGTAACTGATTAGTGCAAACCAAAACATTTTTAGCAGAAGGCCTCCAATCAACCCTTGAAGGGATTTCTCTTTCTATTCATGTGCCACATAGTTTTGCAAAAATATAAGACCATTAAGCAGGATGTAATTGACACTGTGCACATATTTTATCAAGAATACAAATGTTGCAGGTTTATACCAGCTTTCACAAAGCCTTTGTGTAAATTTGCAATCTTGACTAAATGAAAATAACAGGAATTTTGAATGTTATATTTCCAGAATCCTTGGACAAGTTCTCTTCTCTCATTATAGAGGCCCTATTTAACTAGTACCTGGGTCTAATACGTAATCTTTTAAATAGATAGTGTATTTCAATGATACACAACAGAAATTAACTGCATGTAGACTAGCCACAGAAAAGTACAAATTTCAAGGAATTCTAGCACAGCCTTATTAAAAAAAAAACCACCAAAACAAAGAACAAATGAAAGAAAACCCAAACCCCTCCCACTAAACTTTGCCTGTTCTTGATATGTGCTTGACATTTATTACTTTCTTTAGATTTTTCTCTTAGAAATATTTTGGTGATGGAAAGGAAAGGAAAGGAAAGGAAAGGAAAGGAAAGGAAAGGAAAGGAAAGGAAAGGAAAGGAAAGGAAAGGAAAGGAAAGGAAAGGAAAGGAAAGGAAAGGAAAGGAAAGGAAAGGAAAGGAAAGGAAAGGAAAGGAAAGGAAAGGAAAGGAAAGGAAAGGAAAGGAAAGGAAAGGAAAGGAAAGGAAAGGAAAGGAAAGGAAAGGAAAGGAAAGGAAAGGAAAGGAAAGGAAAGGAAAGGAAAGGAAAGGAAAGGAAAGGAAAGGAAAGGAAAGGAAGCAATTTGTGACAGACAGTTACTATTGTCTCTGTTTTGGGAACAGGAAACTGAAGCTCTGAGGAAGTAAGCTGCAGAGCAGAACATCCAAGTATGCCACTGAGAGAGCAATGTGTTAAACTCTTCCTTGGTCCATCAGTAAGGTCCTGCTTGGTACAACACTTCAGGAGCTGCTTATCTAGCTCCCTCTCCCCTCTTTCACCCGACAAAGGTTTTCTTCCTTCTGAGCAATATTGTGAGAAGTTTTCTTTACTGGGCCTGGCTTGATAGTATTTCTGTTCAGATACAGATTTCAAGGGTTTATAATAAAGTGTATTTGTATTTCACAAACAAGTTTTAAATAAAACAAAAGGAGAGGCTAACCATATGCCATCTTCCAGTTTGTGTTTTCAAGGGATATAGTTCCAAGATTTCTTTGAACTTGAGAGAAAACGTGCATTTTGTTCTCTGCAGATGTTAAAGCAAACTGTAACCCGTCATTGCTTCTCTGGAGTACAGTGTACTGTGGCTTTATTTCAGCAAAGTACAGCATGTCAAATGTCAGGTTGTTATGACAGCAATAAACTTGTGATTCCCTTGAAGCATATGTTTTAATTTGTTAGGTGTTTTTTGGGGGAAAAAATCTGCTTGCATTTAAGTAGATGTTCAGATTGAGAAAGGAATTTGCTTGAAAACATCTTTTCCACCTGCATGAAAACTTTATCAGAGAGGCCTACAACACATGTGTGAAGCAGTGCAAGAAATCATTGCAAAAATGGCCTAGCTACAGAATTCTTCACACCCAAAATGTGACCTTTCTGAAGTCCCTTCATGATATCTGTCAGACCTAGATCATGGAAGGACCATATTTAATATATCTGATATTGCAAAGAGAAAAATGAAACAAAAATTCTGCAGAGGGATCTTCCTCCAGGGCTGGATTTTGAGGGTGTCTATAGTTCTTGCCACTGTGAATTAACATCATGCTTTTCAGATCCTTTACTCCTCAGTGTGCTGTTGCTTTTACCCTTGTTTGCAGTGATCAATGAGGACTGTGGTTCTAAAACGGCCTAAAAGTGAAAACCTTTGATGGTTTTCAAAGGCAGGGAAGAATTATGTACCTGTCTGAGCTGCAGATAAAGAATGTTACAGCTGTGAGAGCACTATTTCAAAAAATTAATTGATCTCATTTTGCAGTGAAATACTTATTGGACCTTACTCTGTCCTCAAAAGATGACCGGGTTGTCCCCAGGCGTAGTCTTAGTTTAAAGTCCATAACTTGCTGGATCCATGTGAAAGGCAAAAGTTTACCCCATAAATAGAGTAGTGATGCACTCAAAACATCGGTCTAGGATTCCTCCTGTGCTAGGATTACATACTTCAGAGGTTGCCATTAGTGTGTCATATATGTTGGCAGTTTAATTTTTTTCTTTAGTTCTTTATATGAGCTAGTGTAGCCTCGGTTGTTGAGAAATCTGTTCAAATTTCAGACTTTCCAACTTTCTAAAGTCTGGCAACCTGAAAATAAGTAAGAAAACGCAAAGCTAAAGCCTGCTTTGTTTAATGAGTCTTCTGTCTCTGATAATGTTTTTAGGAGTTAACTGCAGTCTACCTAGGTTTAGAATGATTTGGCAGAAGTATATGTGCAGAGTTAAAACCTCACAAAGTAACATAATTCAGCCCGGTGTAGATTGGTCTCAGAACCAGCCACTCACCTGCATTGTAGGGGCAATGTGGATCCATCAGAAGAGGGAGTACAAGCATTTTCCCCCATAATTTTGAATGGCTTATGTGTAGATATGTCTTCCTACTAGATATCCCAAATAACTAAATAAAAGGCCAAGTTATACAGTTGTACAGCATTTTTTTTTCTTTTATGGTTCATGTTGTAGCCTATGAAAAATCTTTGCATGTCACTTTCATCTCAAAACTTGTGACCACTCATATCTGAAAGCAATGAATATAACCTGCAGCATCAGGCAAGGAGTCGGAATGGTAGAATCAGTTTCTGGTTTTGAAATATGTTTGAAATACGAATTTGGGTCATATGTAGCACTAACATTAATTTAATGGGAATTATACTTTGGAAACTTAGTTTTCATCACATAACATAACTAATAATATGTTTCCAAACAGCAAACTTGACGAAACATGGACTGTGAGCAGAGGGGAGTCTGATTCCTGCTCTCTCTCCACTGCCAAGGACATACGTCTGTGGTCTGTTTGAGGATTTTAAAATGTTACTAAATGGATGGCCTCTCAGATCCTTACACCATTATTGTTTGCTGGTAGTGTGTTTATAATTAAAAAACATGACATCTGACCTTTGGTCCATGACCACAGCATAATTGCATTCACCCTACCTCATTTATGAATGCAAACCAGGACAATTTAACTCAGCATTGTGTTTACTCTGCATATTTTTAAAAGATTCCTCTTGCCCCAGCATGTCTTTCTCCTAGACTGCTGCACTTTGTGGTAATTGCAGAGCATGCTGTCACACTGGAATTGCAGGTATGGATAGGTGTAGTGGTGATAGTGTTTGAGTGGTCTGGAGATGCCTTGAATCTGTCAGCAGCAAAAAGTGATGAGATAATTTGAATGAGGCAACTTTGTCTTTGAACAGCTACTCAGAACTGGCTTTAATAAAAATAATACACCTTGGCATTAAAACTAATGTTACTGAAGTTATTTACTCTAGCTGAGGATGTAACTCCTGGCTTGTTACACAACCAGGGAGAGTGCAGGTTTCAGAAGGCTCTGCCCCCAAAACCTGCCTGTGGAAAACCATTCTTCACCGTGCCTTTGAACCCTCACCATGCCTTGAGGTGAACTCCTCCCAAGTGCCAGAGGATTAAATCACCCTTGTGTGGAGCTACACAGGGAGAAGCGAGGGGAATTTCAACTGGTCATTATCAATCACACAGCACAAACAGTTTGGAGGAGTAATCAGTCTCTCTGTCCTTAACACAAAGAGGTTTACAGCACCAGAGGAGTTTATTATTATTGCTGGTCTCAGATCATCAAAGTCGTTTTGTTTCGTCTTGAACAGTAGTCAGAGGGGTTAAAGTGAGGTTAAACTGCCTAAACAAAATGGAAGCAATTACACAGTGGGATCGTGGAGGGCTGTTTGCTTTAGCCTTCATGGACAAAAAAAGGTACTATAAGAAAAAAGTTCCCGAGTCTTTACAATCATTAAATGGATCTCTCTGTTTAAGTTCATGCCAAACTTTTTCACCTAAATCTTTTCAGGAGTGTCACCATTTTAAACACTACCAGTTTCTTCACAGTTCCCAACGCAGTCTCCATTCAATGTCTGATCTTTGCAGGGCTGTCATCACTTTGCAAGCTGCTTTGCAGGACAGGACTATGCTGGAGATGTGCCTGCAAAAGTTTTGCTGTAGCTTTTTCTACTTGGTGTCTTGGCAAGAAAAGACAAGGCTATGTGGAAGAGCAGTATGATGGGGAATGCAGATTTGGCCCATTCCAAGTTTTAAATTGCAAGATGGGGAATTGACTCTCCTATTCCATTCAAGGTTATATCACAGCTGAATTGTCAAACTTGACCTTACATTGACCTGCATCATGTGATGGGATGAGATCTGTCCTTTACTAGTTTTGTTTTTTCTGTTTCTCAAAAATGGAATGCAGTAGCATAAACAGCTTTCACTTACAGTGTGAGCACTGCTGTATTACTGAGTCTTTGTTGGATTCCCTGCAGGTTCATAGCTGTTAAAAAGAAAAACACATCAAAGAGTTCTAGAAAGGTGGTACGCTTAAAAAAAGAATAGGAAAAGTTTTTCTAATTCTATAAGCAAGCATTGGCACAGTGTTTATTGAAACTTTTCTGTCTGAAAGGGGACTAGAGCTTCTATAAGTAAACCCAATAAAGAGTAGCAATGCAATTGCATGCCTATTTTTTATTGTTATGTAAGATGCTCTCAAAATGGTTGCTCTGTACCCTGAAGGAATGTTACTGAAACTGCTCCTGTATAGATGGGAATCTTTGCAAAGTTAATGGTGAAATTTTTCTGTGATCCTGTGTCACACCTCCAAACAGAGGTGACTCTTTCAAAGAGTTCTCTGTATCATGTGAAGTGTTTATCTTGTTCAAGCTTGTTGTGAAGCTTAAGGACAAAAGCAGCGGGGAAAAGAAAAGGAGGAGAGCACTGCTTTTACAGTTGGTAAAAGTGCTTACAATTATGTGGAGTATCTTCTGTTGAGAAAGAAAAATACCAAACAAAAAACAACAAACAAAACAACAAATAAACCCACAACCTTTTTTAATTGAGAGAAAGCAATAAAAACAGCTTGTCAACAGAGCTAAAATAATCAAATACAAAGAAGATTTAATGGATTCCCAGTAATAGAAGTGGGGATATACAGGAATGAATCAGGCTCTTACTTTTCAAAACATTACTGTAAATGGTAAAGACTAAATAATATTCCTACACAAATATCTGTGCAACTCTGATAATTGACCACAGCCAGTGCATGTACAAACATACTTCAATCTGTCTTGCTCCAAATATAATGCAATGGAAATTTGTCAAATTAAATGGAACTATTTTCCTATTAAAACTCTGAAGTTGCAGTGTGCTATTACAAAAAAGCTTATCATTTGTGAAGAGCTGCTTTGAAAATGTTGAAGCCTCAGATGATAATAAAGGTAAAGTCATGTAAAGTGTCACTGGTTTGACTGGGGTTCTGAATGTGTGAAGGGCAAGACTGACACCTGTCACAGCTTGTATTTTAATTAAGAGTATAATTTTTTTCTGACTTGTCTGAGAGAAAAGAGCAGAAAGGCCTGGTAGAAATGTGTTCTCTGTTACAGTTCAGGAGTATTTGAATCTGAATAGTTACTGCTAAAATGCCAGCTGACCATGTAACAGCAATGTATTATGCCACTTGTTTAATTAAATAAATTTCCTTTCCTTCCCTCAACTGAGTGGACTACTGGACTGTGGTATGATTTATGTATCCCCTAATGCTGGTTCTTTAGACACAAGAAGGACATGGCTGTGAGAGTGCAGACACTATTTTACCAGCAAGCAGACAGGCTACTAGATATGAGAACAGAAATAAGTAACAGTTTCAATGGTATAATGATCATGATGGCAAGATCCTTGGTCTTGTGCCATGTCAGTATATCATAGAGCAGAGACTTATTCCTTTGGCCTCTATAAGAAGGATACCCAGAGTGTTGTAGTGGCACCTGAGTTAGCAAACCTGCACAGCTCAGATTCAGCAGCTTGTTTAATCACACCTGGCACAGGACTTATATCACATTTCTATCAATGCTTTTTCCTTGAAGAGTACAGAAATATAAAATATATTAGCTTGAATGCAACTGAAGGCTAGCCTGGTAGGTAATTTATCCTGACAGAGGTCTTTAGTGACATTCAGGCTGTAACTTCCTGTCACTGTCTCGCTACTGAACTGTTCTGTGAGATTGCCAGCACGGGGACACCTCCTGTTAAACCCAGCAGCTGCCTCATCCAGGTAAAAGACCACTGTGAATCACTACACTATATCAAATAAACTTAGTTCAGAATAGGATGCACAAGAAAAAGCCATTGCACAGCCTTTTACCTGAGCAGCAGCACCTATGTCTTGAGGTAAACAACACTTTAAAGAATTTCACTTCGGTTTTACATTCAGATCTTCCAAAGGATAAATTTCCCAAGCTTACACTGAGGATGTCTGTTGGATGTCTGATGTCTGAGCTGATAAACGAGGTTACTCTCTTAAAACTCTGAGTGTCACTGATCTTCTTGCTCTGTACACACTGGACATCCACCTCCTGTATCCATGAAATCAGAGTGGGGTGCTAGGACATAATAAGGGACAGTATTTTTGTTCTCAATTCTAGCACCACGGGGAAGGACTTATTTAGTAAAGAAAAAGAAGAAAGTAATTTTGTCACTTGAGGTATTTATTCCTGATACATAATAGCTTCTGCAGAGAGAAGAGATGGGACTGTTGGACTGCTCCCCAATAATTCACTGGGATTTCATTCTTTCCCCTTAAAAGGGCAGAGAGGATAAGACTGATAGATATTTTGAGGGTACTGCTTTGAATTAACAGTTTCAGTAGCAGGCACTATAAACAGTCTGGGTTGTGCCTTCTGATCTTACTCTCCATTTAGATATTCTGAAGCCAGATGATGATCCTTTTCTTTTTTCTTTCTTTTTTTTTTTTTTTTTTTCATAATTTCTTTTCACAGACCAATTCCAAAGGATTCTTAAACTATAAAAATGAAATTGCTCCCTATAAAATATAATTGGAGCTGCACTGTAGCTCAAGTGACAACCATATGCTGGAAAAAAAACCCAAAGTGTTGGTCCAACTATTTAAGTTTCTTGTTACTCTCACTGTACCAAGTCTTGTCCAAAGATTTGCCTCTGCTAAGATCTTGCTGGTAATTTTTACTTTCTCTTAAAGGCCATATTCATAAGTTCTCTCCTTCCATATCTACATGTTTTCTCAATATACTGACACTTAACATCTGTGTGTTCTGTAGTGTGTGAAGAACATGCACACATGCAATAGGTATTATAGCAGGCTATATAAAACCCATAGTGGCATTTACAGAGGCTGTATTCCCCCCCTCCCTTAAAAAAAAACAAGTTACCTCACCAAGCCAACAAATATCCATTGGTTTCTAATAAATGCAAAATAAAGAAAATCACGATAATTAAGTTTGCAAACTTGGACCTTTTTATTGAAGAAAAAAATATGTGTTTTCTGCTAATTAAATATTGTGGGGTTTATTTACTTTCTTTTTTTGTGGAGAACTCCATTCTCTCAGTTTGAGTATCTCCTCAGTCCACCCAGACTCAGGTAGAAATAGTAATATTCTTCTGTCTAACTGTTATCCCAGCTGAAAACAGTATTAATAAATTTTATTTTTAGGTGATTGTGACAAGCTGAGTAAAATGGTTGCCCTGTTATTAGCACCACTGAGCTGGTGGCACAAGTTTTTTTAGCAAATTTGGAGTTTCTATGTTCAGCTCCAGCACTGGGTACAGGCCTTATGGGATGCAGAGCTGAGAGGAGGATTTTTGGACTTCCCACTGTCTGACTTTACAGGGATCTTGAAGTTCTTTTTGTTGGCTTGTTGTATGAATTAGTACCCTGAGCTAGGGCAGTGAAAGGGGCTGTAAAAAGTAACTCAGCTGACGTGCTGAGGAATGCTTCACTGAGAGGAAACATTGGATAGACCTGGAATTAAACTCTGGCTGCCCCAAGTCCAAGTGAAATTGAAAGTCCTTTATAAGTGTTAACTTCAAAGTTATATTCTTCCAAAGTTCCATGGCCCGTACATCTGTTTTAAAATGTGAAGTGCATGACAGTTAGGCTATTTCTAATATAAAAATCCTGATCTTCAGAGTTTTTGTTTAATCAGTGTAACCTTTTAATGACCTTTATTTAATTAAGCAAGTGGCATACTACATTGCTGTTACATGGTCCACTGGCATTTTAAAAGTAACTATTCAGATTGAACTCCTGAATTGTAACCTTTTAATGCTTATGAATTATGGCTTTTTGAGCCTCAATAACAGCTATTGACACACGTTACATAAGAAACTATGTTTATTTTTTTTGAACCAGAATATGTCTTTCTGTTTCTTGTGGGAGAGCACTGAATAAATGTGCAGGCTTCCCCAATAATTTGCATTACCTAAGATGAAAAATATAGAGTAAAAATTTAGCCTGGAATTCACTGGTTTGAACTTAGTGAACACAGACAAAGCTACTTCTGTGTTAAATATTTCTTGCAACCCTGTACTATCAGACATTTCAGAGTGCTTTTTAGGTACGTTCAGATATGGAGGGCTGAGCAATAATTCATCTTCAAGGTGATAAAAGTGATAAAGACATAAATAGATGTTGGATGGTCCAAAAGCAAGTACCAGAGTCTGTTCCTGTGCAACAAGATGTTCATGCCCTTTACAGCTGTTATGTCTTAACTACAGTAGTGTAGCTTGTTGTGATCAATGGGCAATTCACAGTCCTTTGGAGGGCTGACAACTCCCTCCACCTCATTATTTGATAGTTCATGTATCTCTCTTTTGTTTCTTGAAGCTCTCATAGATGAACACAATGTCTTTTCAGTCCCTGCAGACCTGGAGTAAGAATTTTTACTGAGAGAGAAGAAAATGTTAAGAGTGGAGGAATGTAAAATGAGCCTTTGGATTTTTACCTTGGTCTGCTTTTGAATGAACTTAAAGTACCAAGGCTGGAAAACCACAAATATCTAGCTAACAATGAAGAAAAATCAGAACCACTTGTTTTCTGGTGACTGAGGTGCCTTGGTATCAGCTATCAGATGTAGTATTGTAACAGGAAGAATAGTTATTAAAAATAAAGATGGAAAAAACCCCAAACAAACATTGAAAAGGAAATTGCTTTAAATAGCAACAGTGTATGTGACATTTCTTTTCAAGCAGTTACCATCTATATGATTTACATCATCTGTAGCAGGAAGTATAAACAACCGAAAGTAAAATCAGGAAAACATTCACAATGTTTTTAACAGGACTCATTGAGTATTTTTTTATTTCATATTTAATCTTTTGAACAGAGTAACTTCCAACTAGCTGGGCAGGGTAACCTAACACTGTAAGGTACTGGCACTGGAAATACATTGTGTCTCCATGCGTACATACATAGCTGTTGATGTCTGATCTGTTTTTCTATCTGTCCATCTAGAAATCTATGGATATTGGAGTTATCACACATCAAGCAATGTGATATATTGCTCCTGTCCTTGAATAACTGTCCTCTTGTCTCGCTGGGAATATACCTTCTTTAAAAGTCTCTCATTTGAGGGGATGATCTTTAAAAATCCCCTCCACCCCAAGTCATTCTATCAGTCTATGAAAATAAAATCAGAGAACTCAACATATGTAAAGCAGAGGGGTTTTTTGTTTGTTTTTTGTTTGTTTGTTTCTTTGTTTTTTGGGGGTTTTTTTGGTGAGGTGACAACATCAGCATCTGGGTCTGAGTTGGACTGGAAAGATGAAATTTAGATGTAGTAAAGAATTTTGCATGGCCAGATTTAATGATCATTCTGTTCATGTACTTAGAATATGTGAATGGTGTTTATTCCTTTGTTTGTCTTTTCTGGTTACAAATGCTGTTAGTATCTTCAGCTTTCAGGCATAAGTAACTATTTGCATTGATATCTGTAGGTCTAAAAAAGGGTGAGTTATGCACTAATGGTTCAGAAGTTTAGATAGCAAATTTTTGGGGTAGACGTATCTTCCTTGGTGTGCATAACAACCAAGTTTCTGACCCTTGGTCCCAGTGTTCAGTGAAACAATTGGAATGTTTTATTTAACTGAGCTTTAGATGAAATTGACTTTCACCCTCAAATGAAAAATACATATAGAATTAGTAAATTTTTTTTCTCATCATCCCCCAGAATTGGTTATAATCTGACTATTCTTTGTCTTAAAGTCAGGCTATAAATTATCTGAAACCATGCATGCCAGAGAGCTTTGCTCATAGACAGGTTTCTCTGTTGTCAATAACAGTTTGTGTCACAATGGGATGTTTGACTGCTGTCTTCAACACTCAGACATAAGTGGCAGAATCACACTTCACAGTCAGAATTTTATGAATAAATTTACGTTTTCTTTATATCTCTGGGAAATTATTTATTTAGTTGGAACTGAGCTATGAGCACTAGCTCTTCTGGATGGTTCTTTCTTAAATCCAAGTCAGGCCATTCATTCACAAGTATTGTACCAGGGGCAAGTGGAACAGATCAGCCGGCCTCATACTTTGCTATGCAAAAACTGGCCCATGGAGGGTGATCACGTAGCTCTGCAAAGAGGCCATGTCTTAATTCATATTTAATAAAAATGTTACAGCCTGCACCTGCTCTGCCATGGGCATGCCACTTTACCACTTATCAAATAGCCATATCCTTCCCTGACTTCTCCTGATACATACAATGTACCATGAACTGATTGGCAACCTTTCATGCAGGTCATCCTGCAAGAAACAGTTTCTGAAAGACACAACCTTGTCCTTTTCATTGCATAAACTCATATGTAATTCAGACATAGAACAACAGAAATATACTATGCCATGAAGATGGCTGTGATTGCCATGAAATATAAAAATATCTCAGTATGAATCTATCCTGGATCCATTTTTTCCCCCAGACATTCATGAATGGATCAGACACAAACTCTTTCAAGTGTTTGCCAAGTGAATATAAATATGAACAGCTGGGGCCAGGGAGGGAATCTTTCCTTTCTTTTTTTTTTTTTTTTTTTTTTCCCTGTTATGCATCAACATTTAATTGGTTTGTTTGGTTGGTTTGAGCTTTTTGTTTTGCTTGCTTGTAGATGTATGAATTTTAATGAACAGAGCTCTACAATATGAATAAAATAGCTAGTGAGAACAGAGAATAGTGATTAAAAGACAGTGTTCTTGTTCAGATTATTTACATTGCAATTCAAGGTCTCTCAACTTTGGAAAATCTCTTCCTTTAGTTTTAAGAATAGTCCCATCACCAGCCTTTCTGTCATCTTTGCTTTTGCAAATGGTGTTTTTGATAATTCTCTTTCTCTTATTTTTGTTCCAAGTTTTTTCAATGTTTGGCTATTTTTCACTGTGCCCAGTTCGATTTTTTAAAAACAAAAGGGTACAGGAAAAATGAGAGACTATTTACCATTCCATGTGCATTCCAAGTGCAAGGTACCAAGCACAAATAGAGGCTGGGTGGAGAATGGAGACTGAGGGTAGCCCTGAGCAGTAAGTCTCAGGGTTGTTAGTTGGCTCTAAATAAGAGAGCTCTCCATGAGCTCCTTTAAACTGGAACAGGCTAGATTCAGATTAGACATTAGGAAGAAATTACTTAGTGTGAGGGTGGTGAGACATTGGCAAAGGTTGCCCAGGGAGGTTATGGGTGCCCCCTGCCTGGAAGAGTTCAAAGCCAGGCAACCTTGTCTAGTGGGAGGTGTTCCTGCCCATGCAAGGGGTTTTGAATTAGATGATCTTTAACTCCCCCCCAGCTGAAACCATTCTACGATTCTATGATTTCCCATTACCAAGGGCTTAAGAGAAAACATAAACAAAAAGAAGATAACCAAGTAATACACATTTTTAATTAAGTATGTTTTTGCACAGTTTAAAAAAGTATAATCTCAAGGCTGTTGCTACTGGATTAAAATTAAAAGAAAACCAAACGAGTGAAGTGAAAGCAGGTTAAAAATAAAAAAACACATGGAGGAGGGCCCCACCAGCTGCACACTTGGAAGATCTAATTACATGATGCTGGGAGGATGGCTCCTCTCATTCTTTCATTCTTTTATATTATTTCCATAAATGTCTACTGATGTCTTCCACAGATAGGAACTGGACTCTTGATCTGAATGGCTATGGCAGTTTTAAAGGTTTTAAATGCAGAAAGGTTAGAGTAAAGGATGCAATAATCATGGTGAAAAAGACATTCCATCTTCATTAAATACCTTGTCAAAAATAGGAAAAAATCTTGCAAGAAAAATAGAACAAAGGGAAGAAAAATTACAAGACTCCACCAAAAATATTCCAGTTTTTTCATATATGTCTTTTCGCATATAAGTAGTATTACCCAGACAAGGTTTTGGACTTATTCCTGCCAATAAATTTCTTGTGAAGAGACCAAATTGCAACACAGATGTCCCATCTCATCAAGTGTATATCATGGATGGCCCTAAGCCATGTTAGAGTCTTACTCATAAATGATTGGGCATTTCAGAAATCTCTTTTCTCTCAGTTGGAAGAAGCAGCTTTAGAACAAGAATGTGCATGATCTGGAGCTGCCCCTCAAAAACGAGTTTTTTTTATTTTCATGTACAGTACATCTGCAGGACCATAGCCTGAACCTAAAGGCAGAGTGCAGTCAAAATCTGCACAGCTCTAATGAAATTGTGCCCAGAATGGTGTTTTCTTTCACAGCCCTTTTTCAAAGTTAAGACCAAAATATATCATTCAGTTTTCCTTGTCTGTGCTGAAGAATCTTTGGGAGAGCTTGTTCTCACTCCTACTCTTTGGATAGGCTGAGCCTGCGTTACGCAGCTGACTCAGTGGCACCTATGACTTCAAATGTCTTACAAGAGGTTGTACAGGAGCATAAAATCTTTTTTTTGTTGTTTTTCCCTTTTTTCTGTAGTAACATGATTATAGGGGTGAACTTTTGTAATACAAATAGTGCTTTTGTGAGGTTAGAAAATGCCCCAGTAGGCTTCTCTAATCCTTCTTGAGAGAGACATCCTGGGGCAATCAACTCATTTATACATTCTCTACATTTTTTTTCTTCTTTTTTTTGTTGAAGGAAAGGGCTGGTTTGCTGCCAAGACCTGTTTAAGTGGTAACCTATGCAATTCATTCTAAAAACACTCATTTATCATTCACAAATTAATCTTGTAACAGGATAGCTGCTCTTATTTTCATTGTCATTTTGCCCTTTGGATAAGAGATCACAAACACATAGATATCCAACCCAAAGATTCTAGAAAGCACATATAAAAGAGAAAAAGTAAGAATGGCATTTCTATAATTATAAGCAGAAGCAAGTAGCCATACATCTTCATTTCTCACATATCACATCTATTAATAATAGAATGAAATGTAATTTGTGCTGAATATTGTTGAGAGTCTTGTGCCAGAAACATAATTGTTTTCGATCAGATTGGTAGTGGGGAGGAAAAAGCTTTTTTAAAACTTGCAGTAAACACTCACAATTTATGCAAAATGATTAAAATATGATATATTCAATTTTTTTCTGGCACACAGAATGCATTTTGACATGAAAAATTATATAAACAATGAACAGTTTGGTATGAAAATACCGTGCAGAATTTTAAAACCATACATACGCGCTGTTTTGAGTGTAGAAAATAATATCTTGGCACTGGCAAGAACAGCTTGCTACAATGAAAAAGTTATAGATGTAACTTTTTTACTGCATGCGTGCAGCCTTTTTCAAGCCATGTCTTGTAAAAGCATTGCAGACAAATTTAAATGAAGGGTCGAAGTTTCTGTGGCAGGTTTGGACTCTTGGTTGTTCCCTTTTTTTTGGGGAGGGTGGGTGTAAAATTTTATGGGTTCTGCTCACACACTTAGAGGCTTTTCTCTCAAAGGACTTTCTTGTAGAGGAACACACTGCAAAATGTGTGATTTCTGACACCTCTCCTGTTCCCAGCAGCACAGGCATAAATTTATGTTTTCTGTCCTGCAATCCCACTCTGCAGGGACATGATGAAAATAATATCTTATTTTTCCTCCATTTCCCCACACACCTCTTTTCCCTTCATACACTGATATATCTCCTCAAACTGATTTTCCTTGCCCTTGGATATTGCAAATATCTTAAGTGCTATGGTTTTTATGGCTACTGTGGAAAAATTGTCCATCTCCTTATATAGTTGAAAGAGATAGAAATTATGGTTTTTCAAACACACTGGAAAGTAGCAAGCATCCCCAAAACTCATGAAACAGTGATTCTTCCCATTGACTGCAATGAGCTTGAGGCCAAGACTTCAAGCTTCACTCTTCATTGCTAAATTTTTTAAAATACTTCACTAAGCTGTGAGTTACTGTTCTTTGAATGGTTTATGAAAACAAATTTAAGCTAATGGATATTTTTTTCTAAATAAGTGAGAATTTGCTTTTTTATCCTTCACAGGCTGCTCACTAGTTTGTCTGTGATGGGTCACTGGGGTCAGTGGTGCTCTTTCTACTCCATGAATGGAATGACTCAAGTGTTTGAAAGAGACTAATGACTCTAATAGCCAACAAAGGACGAATTTGCTTATGCATAAACATCCTTGTTTTTATGCCAGTTAGGACATTTGTGCACAGCACATCTATTGTTCAAGCATAAGTTTATGCAAATTGAAATGGAGATGGGGGGAAATGGTAAATGCAGCTTATGTCTCAGATGGAGAGACCTGGGAGCAGCCAGACTCCTTAGAGAGAGAAACAGTGTGGTACAGCGGGTGCCTCTGGTCCACCTCTCTATGCTCTGGGTTTCCCACAAAAGAAAATTGCCACAGGTCCCATTCAGCTTTCATGTCCCAACAAGTCCCTGATTAGGATGTTTGGAGCGGTAGGACTCCAGGGCACAGCACTTCACAGGCCCACGGGTCACAATATAATGAGCTGGAGATGATCAGAGAGATGTAATGGACAACTCCAGTTCCTGAAAACAGCTTGAGAGAGTTTCTGGTGTGCATTAGAAAAAGAAAAAATAAACAGAAGTAAAAGCTTTTCAGAAGTATCCATCTCCCCACAGTTAGGAAAGTTGGAAAACATGTTTTCCTATCATAAGGTTCTGCTTTTCATTAGTTTTTCTTCTGCTTTTTTTCTTCTCTCATCAGAAAGTGACCTCAGAAACCATCTCATTTGAAAATATCATCAATTTCGAGATGCTTCTGTGGAACATTTTAACTTAAATAGGATAGACTATACTGGCTAAATTCTCTTCTGGTAGAATATAAATTAACTGTAAAAGTAACCTTCTTCCAAAATTGTTTTTCAACTGAAAAGATTAAAATTATAATTTTTCAATCTCCTGTGGTTTTTTCCTTTTGTCTTTGCATAGTTTGAAGTATTTTATTCGATAAAATCTTGTTTATTTTCTCATGCATTGGATTTCTTTTAATAAGTGTGTCCATGAAAATGTTACACAAAAAATTAAAATCAGGAAGTATTTTACATTAGACCACTGACTAAATCTGGGGGTGGACGTTAAACTTCTATAATCACTGCATACATGAAACACAAGCAGCAAACAAAAACCAGACTGTTTTCCATTGAAGATAAATAAAAGTACGTTCATTCTGCCATCTCTCTTCAATGCATTCTTCTATGTCTTTACAGTCCTGACTACAGCATAGTAATTTGTCCTTACCACTTCCTTGGTAAGCCATGAAAAAGAAGCTGTATCTCCATAGCTCACATCTTGAGCTCACATCTGAAGGCCTGAGAAAGATCTTAATAAGCAGAAGCAACAGTACAGGACCCACTCAGGTGAGACCATCAGAGAGCCCAGACTCACCTCACGCCCTCAGTTAATGGACACCTTCTTGTAGAAACAAACTGATGCCCATCAGTAGGTTTCAATTCAAACCTATCACATCCTAAGATCTGGCTGCAATCAGACATCTCTTTGGGGTGGAGCAGGAGCATTTTCAGAGGTAGGGAAAAGTGTCAGCATCTGGGACTGTCATGTCCCACTGCCCACCAGAATGACATCTGCCTCCCTTCATAGCAGATCCAAACCACACAGCTCAATGCACCTATGAGCTCCATGCACATGAGCTTCAGAGCTCCAGTTCTAGCTAAACATTTAATGTTGATATTGCCGTAGAATGTCTTTTCTCTCTTCAGTGGTGATGTTTCCAAGCTTCCTCCCACAGCTTGCTTTAATGACAGTATTGTGGAGGACAGTGACGCCCACAGTTTAGTACTAAGTCTGTTGTCAGTTCTCAAAGTTTCTCACTGAGTTTAGCTCAGCTATTTAGGGCTGATGAGATCATGCTGTTTAATAGACAAGAGACCATATACAGATGATTTACCAGCACTTTGGGGAACCACAGTCTCAAAACCATTGAGCAAAACTAATCCCAGGACTTGATTATGGCAGGTAAGATTGGTCACTGGAACTGCTCCTGTCTAAAAGGTGCAAAAAGCCTTGACTAAAGCAGTATTTTTTGGTTTTACTTCTGTAACACTGTTATGACTTCACTTATGTCTGCAGTAAATATGGGAATGAGAGAACAAACGCAGCTGATCAGTGATACTACAGATCTTATCTTTGGCACCAACAGTTTCAGAAACCTTCCTTCGTGCTTGGTACCTGCTTTCAATTTACCTCAATCTGCCTCTTTCCTCCAAGCCTGTGTTGTGTCTTTTCTGTGAATCAAGCTGTGAATTCCCCACAAGAAGGGATCTCCCCTTTCTGTGTGAGTCGATATTGGTGGGACTGTATAAAAAAAGGCTTCAGGAGCCATGGTGGGCTGGGTGATTTCTCATAGCTTGCAGAGAGTGGTAGGTCATGCTGGGCATTGAGGAGAGGGGATCTGAGTGGCCTAATTCAGTCTCACTAGGTGTCAATGAGGCCCATACTTGTTTCTGTGGGAGCATCAGGGCAGGTACCTATGCTACAGAGTGTTTTCTCGCAGACGTGTCAGGGTTGGATGCATATGAAGCCACACAGCCCTTGTGCTTGCCTAATGCCGTGTGGTTCAGAGCCCATCTAGGGCTCGGATCTGTGGCTGGGCTCAGAGCCTGCAAAGTGGAGGATTCAGGATTTGGCCTGCGTCTGTCTGTGTATTTATATAGTGACAGAAAAAGCAAATTCCTTACATGCAAATATCAGTCAAAACAAAAACATTGTGAAGGTCAGCTGAGCACAGCAGTGAGATATGTTATCCCATCCACACATTCAACCCTTGAGCTGCCAGACCGGCCAGAAAGACTCTCAGCCAAAAGTCATGATGAGAAGATGCCAGCTGGGAAACCACCCACTGACACCCCAGCTGGCTTCTCAAAACAACTGGAGCCTCAGTGTTTGACACTCAGTTCCAGGCACAGCTGCAGGGCATAGCCCAGCCACAGAGCAATACCAACAGCTTCCTATCGGGTTTTCCAACAGAAATACTGTATATGGGCAACACTGTCATAAATCTTAATTTGTAAGGATTTCCGTTTTTCATGAAAGGAACGGCAATGTATTTATTTATTTACCTTTTTGTAACCTAACTGGCATAGCTTTAATCCAGCAAGTCAAACTCTGTTTTAGGGATTTTTTGTCTTTTTCCTAAATATATTGGTTAGCATCTTTCTTTCAGCCAAGATACTATAAACAATTCACAAACACAGATCCAATCCAGAGTTAATTAAGGATGATCAAAGCTTATGTGCAGCCTTCAAGTCCTAGTGCTGAGGATAAAAGCACTGAGATCTTTGTTAAGGATGTACTGTTCTTGGAAATATATATCCCCGTTTATTGATTTGAATTGAATTTAATTTCATTATAACCTCTTGTCTATAAATGCCCTTCCATTAAGTAATAACAATCTCTCTGCAACTCTTCTTGGAAAAGTTTTGAAACTATCTGAAGGCATTCACCATAAATGTGTATTTCATTTTTAGAGAAGTGGTACTGTTTGCTATAGTCATTTTGAGAAGTTACGTTGCATTGTGATCTCTTGTAGGAAGGCTTCAGATTTGTCCAGTCCTGTTAGGTCCGGCACTGTACTTAGGGAGATACCTGGAAAGGTTTGGAGGCTCCATGAACAAGACAGGCACACATACTGCCCACATTTTACAGAAAGTTCACAGAGGCATCAAGGCTAAATCTAGAATAGTAATCTAAAATCTGGGCAGTACGGGTGTCTGGCTGTCTGGCTCATCCTTTCTGTGTCAAAGTCTGCATTTGTACCAGCCACCTACCTCCATTTCCAGGTGAAAGTAAACCAAACCCACGAGGTGAAGAATTTAGCAAAGAGCAGCTGAATATCCACTGCAAAAAATTTCCTATTTGCATGCTGAATATTTGCCCTTTAGTTTAGAGAAAGTCAAAGAAATTAAAATCTGGACCTCTAATAAGTTTGTTCTGTGTCATATGGAACAAGTGGACAGTGCTTCCAGTGTGCACCAGCTTTGTCTCTAAAGTAGGTTGCCTTTAATAAATACACATGGTATGATACTTCACATTCCCAGGTAACAATTTCAAGTTGTTTTAGTGTCTTGACCTTGAAGGAACCATTACCCAGAGGCATTACCCTCTGCATCACTGTCTAACAGTCCTAAACTGTACTTGTCTTTATGACCTTCAAACTGTTTTGGACACAGAACATGTTTATTCATGAGGAATTACACACGGCATACATGTATCCTCTATTCAGGGGATTAATTTTGTCTGTGAGAACAGAACCAGGCATGAAGAGGCCCCGTGTCCTGCCCTTTGACAGGAAGAACTCTCAAGTGCAATACCCCACCAAACAGCTCTTTCAAGTTATGTACAGCTATGGGCCAGATGCTTTACCCTTATCGTAGCCACCTCCCAGTTGTGTTTATAAGCCTATTCACTTCAATTTAATGCAACTACTGCATTAAATCACTGTAATACAAAATTAATACCATTGGCTGAATATGGCTCTCTCATACAAGTGGGAAATGGAAAATCTTTGTTCCAACCTGCCTTAGTTTTCATTAATGTAGCTCCAAAGACAGGAAAATGGTCCATTTTTTTAATGCCAATATCCTAAATTATGGAGACAGATTTTTTTTTTTTTCCCTTTTCCAGTTTTCTTTGTGTGTGAATTTTGCCAATTTGGTAGTCTTCAGGACAAAAGTTTCTCCTTATTCTATAGCACTGGTTCCTCACAGAATCTTCATTACATGTAGAGGTAACTACCTACACTTTTCCTACTATTGAGGTTGCAAGTGAAAGTGGAAATTTTGCGATATGCCACTGAGGGCTTGATAAAAATCACCAGACTTTTTCCAATGGGCCACTGAAGAATCTGTAGACCAAGGCAAAGTTTCCATTTGCTAATGCTGGAATATGATTTTGAACCAGGAACTCAGAAGCAGAAGGTTTTTTATTTCTTTTATTCTGAGCCATTCACCAGTCTTCAATTAGTTTTACTGTCAGGAGAAAAAAAGATTATAATAAAGAATAGAGCAAAATGTCAACATTTATTGCCTGCCTGGTTTTGTTATTTTAATGGGAGCTGATCAACCTGGAAATGGGTAGAAGCCTTATGCTCACAGTTGTTACAGTGCCAAAACTCTTAGTGAACTTTGTGTTCTGCCTAGAAAATCACTGCAGGCTACATGGCTACTATTCCATGCTCCTCAGTAGAAGTGAAGCTTTTTTTTTTTCCCTTAACTGTTGAAGCAAGAGAAGAATTTTCCTCTTTCATGAACAAAAAACAACACTGAAATTAAAAAAAAAAAAAACAAACCCAAAACAGAGCATATATATATATATATATATATATATAAATCCTATTGCTTTGACAGCATTTCTTAAGTAGTTAAGATATTGTAAACATTTCCTTCAGTATGTATTTAAGAAAATAGATTGACTCTTAGGGCTTCAATGAATTTGCAGATAGGAAAAGGGATTATCTTATTACCTACTGTAGATAAATGAATAATCACTAGTGGAAACGTGACTCAACGAAATATCACGTCAAGTCTCAAGTTTAAAGTAGGAGAAAATGGCTTTTTATTTTTTTTTTAATCAGATCTTTTCCATTAAGATTTTTGAAGGGAATGAGTTTCTGCTACCTTAATAATTAAAATCTGGTTCTGTGTTCCCTTCTAAATGTTGCACTATATAGTAGTCCTCTCTTAACTGTTATCTGTGAGGACAGCTCTATAAATTTGAATTCTTCTGGTGTTTTAATTGGATGTGTCTCTGGTGTGGTACTGTAAGTATCTCATTTAGTGTGGGTGGTTTAACATCCTCTGGAGCAAAGTGAACCAATGACTTAATTAACTTTCACTTGGGCATTTATCTGCACTGGGAACCTGCAGGAAGTATTATTCTATTTGAGGGTGACAAATGAACGTACATGAGGTACCACACGCCACCCAGTGGGAGATCTGACAAGAAACATAATTTATTTCATTAGTGGTGCCAAAATGGGCTTTCAAGCTGAAAACCTAAATATGTAGCAGTGTCTTAGAAGAAGAGGAAACAGCATGGGCTTTGTCTGAAATAATTGATTGTGTACAGTTCATAACATATATTTCCATGGGAAAGTTTAAGTTTAATGTCACTCTTCATCCATCATATTGGAGTTTGTTAGGTGTTAGCCTAAGTGGTGTATAGAATAAACAGCCATAAATACTTTTGGATTGGTTTGTATTTTTCAATTACATTATGAAAAATAGATTTAGAAGAAAATTACTAGCTTTGAGTCAGAATTAACTTGGCTGCTTTAGAATATATCTGTAATTGTTTCAGGTAGATATCGAAACATGGCTGCAGTCTCAAAGATCCTTAGCTTTCTTCAGATTTATTGTAATTTATAGAGTAAAATTTAGTGGCAGCCTCTAATTACCAAAGAATGAAAGTTTCCTGAGTAAAAACTTTAGATCAAAGGGCATGAATAATAGTCTTAAAGGCATCTCCCCTTACACAGGCTACTCTTAGCCCCTCTGCTGTCCTTTGGTATAAATTAACCACCTTAGGATGAATAAAACATGAAGCACAGAAGGTTTAGATTTCACAGAAGATGAATGGCTGGATTATTGATGGGAAAAGGAGCATGGGAAAGTATAAACCATGTAGATCTAAAAAATTTAGACTCTGTAAGCAATCACCTTTGCATCAGCAATTTTTTTAAAATTTCTTTTTCATCATTTTGCGCAGATCCTTGCTGTTGATAAGGCAGCTGGGTTGCTCTGTGTCACTGAGCTATACTTTTAAGCAAGACCAGAAGTCTTTCACCATTCGTTTTGTTGATTTTATTGGGCACATGACCAGGCCATAAAACCACAAAAGCAATCACTGGTTGTTAAAAACCATACAAGCACTTACATTCAATTATAATGAAAAAGGTGAATATCTCTTGTGTCTCGTGAAACTCAAAATTGAAGGCTGTTTGCTTCCTCATACATATAGCATGAATTCTGTTCCTTCCTGATGTAAAGTTCATTGCCTTTCACTAGTGTTACACGTGCTGAACTTAACTCATTTTATATCCTGTCATGGTATAGATGAATACAACCGTACATATTAGGAAAGTAGGATCAAAACAATTTCTGCTGTAGAAGTTTGTTCATAGAAAGATATTTTAAATGATGAATGGGTGAATGAGAAGAAAAGCCGTGTATCTGTTATAAACAAAATTCTGTAATTTCCTTCTACCAAGAATATTTTCTTTGAAGGAAAAAAAAAATAAAATGAAAAAATTAAATGCTGTGAAGTAGCTGTGGAAATTGCTTATTCTTCATCTGGGTCACATTTTTTTTAGGAATCAAAATCCTAACTTTTTAAAACTGGGACATTTGAAAAAATTATTTGGTTTGTGCTTATCTGTATTGAAAACAATCACACCAGCCTCTTTCTATTGACTGCCAAAGTCTCAACCCAGCTTCCCTTGCAAACCAGAGAGATGTAACGTTGTAATCATTTCTCATTAAATCCTATTGCCCAGCATCAGGTCAGTAGTACAAACATAGAAAAACAGGTTTACATACTCCTTCTGCTTGATTAGCATTAGGGCTTTGAACTATGGTCATCTGCTTTCCGGGAAGTTGAGTCAGGATTTGTTTCTCCTTTTAAAGCTGTTCCACTTTTTAGAATACAATTAAAAATTCATTGGACTGGGAACAGGAACCCAGGTGTCTCACATCCCTTGGGAATGGTCTGAACACTGTCTTACAGAGTCATTTGCACTCTCTCTCACTAGCTCAATAAATATTAAAGTATTTTATGCAAAGTGAAAGACCTTCTGTAATAGTGATGGAGAAAAAAATGTATTCAAAGAATGCTGGAGATTGTGATTGCAGCAGATTCACGGAGGTGGGATTCCTGCCTTTAATCCTTGCTCTGAATCAGGAAAAAAGTGTTCTGAATACCTCCCTTGTCATGTGGGATTGTGATTCTTTTTGGAAACTGGATAAAAAATAAAAATGTAAATAATAAGGTGCACTGGAAAGCACTGATTCTTTCTCTATGAATGGGTTTCCAGATTCCAAGTGCACAAATAATATAACTTTTTTAATTGTAATGGCAAGGTTGGGGAAGTGTTTGGGTTTTTTTGTTGGTGGGAAGTGTTGGAATTGGGCATAAATTCGTGTTCAGTTCCATTATTCAAAAATGTTTATAGTGACCTAAGCAGCACTATTTATGTTTTTGGTTTTATTTTTATTTTTTCTTATTTATTATAAAATATTAATGAAATTAATTGACAGCTACTGCTTTTGACATAAAGCAAAAACATTTCCAAGCCTTCTTAAGCTTCTGTAATTTTTTTTTCCTCAGGCCCATTTATTTGAAGAGCTGCAAGACAAATTTCTTTTTTACTAGATTGTAGATAAAAACCTGAAAACTGGAGTTTTTCCCCCTTTGAAATATGTCAGGAAAAAGCAGCATTTTTCAAACAGTTTTAATCTCATTTCTGAATAGTGTAGTTGTGCTTAAATTGTCAGGTTTCAGGAAAACTTTGAGCTCTCAAAGCTGATCCAAAGCCCTCTGAGTAGGTGGCAGTCTTTCTGTTGACTTCAGCTGTCTATGGAGGGGACGTTATCATAATTAAAACCTAGTGACTGGGGATCTGTGCCTGTGTAATCTGGTATATTAAGACAGAAGTTTATAGGAAGGAGAGATACCTCAAAGTTATCTCAATATTACAGAAATTTAATTAATTACGCTTTTCAAGTAAGGATATTTTTATTTATGATGTGGGTTGGTTTTGCTTTTTGCCCTGCTGCATTGCAGACATAAGTTATTGACATTGAGGACACTGTAGAGGCTAATGAATTCCAATCAATACTGGCACAAGGAGCCAGGCGAGCTGCACACTCACAGACTCTCAGCGGTCAAAGAGTTCTAGCAAACAAAGACATTTTTTAATACACCAGCATACTCTTTGCATTACATTCCGGAATAAAGGGGGTAGTTAGTTTAGGTGATCATGAAAAAATAAATCTTGAGCAGCAAATATTCTCACTTACAACAGTTTTCAAACAATAAGGCCATTTCAAAAGGAAAGGGAGTTCACAGGTCATTCTTATTAAGTGCTTGACTGATTTATTTCAACATAACTCTCCCTTCTGCTGAAGCTGGGAAAACGGAGGTATATTTTTTTTTTTCAGAAAGGCCAGTTAATGCTGGGCTGGGCTGCTGGACTGGAATGGAGAGCACTGTTATCCCATCACATTAGTTGCAGTACACTTCGATCAATTCAGGCAGACTACACCAAGAGGGAGAATTTGCTGATTTGAATACACTCCCTTTCTGCCTCTCTCTGACCTCCTGAGTTTGCCAAGTGTCCCTTTAGGAACAGTTAGATTGGCTTTGGGCTTGCTGGAAACTGAAATTTCTTTTATCTGCCTTAAAGTATTTGTGATGTTTTGCAAACACAGACTGTTTTGAATATTAAAAACATAATGTGGGATAGAATTCCTTAGCCATATCATAAGCTATATCTTTTGGGACTTCAGCTTCCCTTTTAATTACATCTTTGCCCTAATTATCTTACGAACATCCTTTATGGAAGATAAAACAAAGGCTTTTCTCTTTGCCCCTGTAATAAGCTCCTGATCAAATATTTGGAAACTATTACACTAATCATAACCATTTCACTGTTATCTTCCTCTTCCCCCATCTCTTTGCCCATATTCCCTTGTCTCCTGACATATCCTCAGACTATATCCCTCTGAAGCAGGGTGTCTTGCAGAGCTATGCACAGCATTTTTTCCTAATTGGAGCATGTGAGTGGTAGAGCAGTTCTACCAGATAGATTTGGTTTCCAGATTATCAATAACATAATCGTTATTTTATGTTGAAAGATGAATTCCAATGGACTGTTTTACCATATAATCTGGGAGTCCTGTGTAGTATTTCCCAGACAATTGAGACCAGCAATTCATTTATTAATTAAAGAGATTGGTAAAGAGCAACTGAAGCAGTTTGGGTATAATAAAGGCAAATATTTCTTCCTTTAGTGATAGACATTCATGAGCTCAACACACTTTGCTGAAGTGAGTTATGAAACACATGAAAGATAATTTGATTATGTATTGTCAAGCCAATTCGTACTTCTCATTTCTCACAATTAGCTCAGACCCTTCATCTATTCATGCCATCCACACATCACTTTCACACCCATTGTTTATCACATCCTTCATTTCTTGTTGTTTTGTAAATGTGAAATTGTTTCAACGTTGTTTAGGAGAAAATTATAGATCAAACTAGATAGTACCACTTTTTTTCTCTCATTTTATTCAAATACTATTCAAAACCTGTGCTGATCAAAGAGAGCACTGGGTTGAGAACACTAGATGTTCCTTTCAGTAGGAAAGGAGTACAAGCTGAAAATATGATACAGCTGTGCTGATCTCTTCATGATTACTTTGAAAAGCTGGCTATCTGCCTCATATGACAGTCTGTGAACATGGCAAATAATTTAACATTCATGACGCTTCTGTTTTGGCATAATATATATGAATCATGTGGTCACCACTTTCCAAACTGGTAGTAGATCAGAAATTCTAATTCATTATAAAATTCTATTTCATTATAAAATGAAATATCAAGGCATAAAGGATATTTTGTATTGTGACCCATAAGTCATGAAGAATCACTTTTTTAGAGCATCTTAAGGACTTGATCGACAGCTTTCTGGAGAGTTTATCAACTCAGTAGCCCTGATTGCTTGTCATGGTGCAAGTATTCATGCATTCATCCTTAACTCCAGAAGTTTCTACAGAATCACAGAATCATTTTGGTTGGAAAAGACATTTAAGATCATCAAGTCCAAACATTAGCCTAGCACTACCTAGTCCAGTGCTAAATCATGTTCCTAACCATTTTTTAAACACCTCCAGGTGTGATTTCACCAGCTCCACAGTTATCCTGTTCCAGTGTTTGACAAAATTTTCAGTGAAGAAGTTTCTTCTAATATCCAATCTAAAAGTCCACTAGCACAACCTGAGGACATTTCCTCTTGTCCTACCACTTGATACTAGGTCACCAACCCCTACCTCACTACCACTTTCTTTCAGGTAGTTATAGGGAGTGATAAGCTCTCCCCCTAGCCTCCTTTTCTTCAGACTAAACAACCCAGTTCCCTCAAATTATCCCTCAGACTTTATCAGCAGACCCTTCAGCAGCTTCATTGCCCTTCTTTGGACTCATGACAACACCTTGATGTCTTTCTTGTAACAAGGGGTCCAAAACTGAACGTGAGATTTGAGGTGCAGCCTCACCAGTACTGAATACAGGGGGACAATCACTTCCCTAGTCCTGCTGGCCACACTATTCCTGATACAAGCCATTACACTTATATCAGCTGTGTTAAGAATGCTTGAGTGTGAAAATCCCCCTGGGGAGTCACTCTTGATCTTAAGTATACCTAGGCACCATACTTATCTTCATGTCATTTCAGAGCAAAGCTGATAACCTAATTAGATGACATATTGGGCAATCCTGAACATAGCAGTGAGCCATATCACTTCATAAATTCTTCCCCCATGATTCATCAGTATCTCTGAGCACGTGTATGAACCCAACAGGTGACTTGAGTGGAGATTCTCTGGCTCAGCACTGCAAGTCACTGAATTTCCGCTTATCTGAATTTTAGTTTTTGTTGTGGTTCTTTTTTTATGGCTGAGACAGCAGAAATTAAAAGTAGAGGTTTGTGTGGAGACAGGGTTTAAGTTAGACTTATTGGCAAATAAAGTAGGAGATTTCAGTGCAGGAAAAGCACCAAAGGGGTGTTGAATCCTAATCCAGCTACAGCAGACATGGTCTGTACATTTGCAAGCAGATACCTCATATGCGGCATGATTCGTGAGACCCTTTTCTTTGTGTTTGAGAATCCTGTCAAGCTGAATATATGATCACATCTACAAATCAGGGCAGAAAGAGATTGCCTCTATTTCTATTAGCATAACAGCAATTTTTTTTTTTTTTTCTGTCTGTCCTAGTAAGCAGCAACCACAGTCTTTCTTTTTGACCACACAGAGAACAATGAGAGAGGAACTACTGTCACCAGCCTTCCCAGACCTCATGGAAGAGCCACTCTACATTTCACACTAAAGCTGACAAGCTTGCGAGGTAATGTGTACCAGCCTCCTGAAGGGCTTTGTGGGCTCACTACCCAAATAATAGCCATCTCATTTCATCAAACAAGGTCTCTAGCTTGATGGCTGTTGGTGCAGAACACATGCGTACACCTGCCATACATTTGGCATCAAAGACATTGTAGAGCTTATGCTCCAAAGAAAACATGAAACTGATAGCAAAACACAGCAATCAAAAGCAGACAGTGTTTCAACTTGATGTAATGTAAGAAACATGAATTTGTAACAAATACGCTGATTTTATTTTTGTCTTCTAGTGCTATACATGAACATTCTTTTGATGATAATTTGGGCATATGACAAGTCTGTCGAAACTTCTGTAGTCAGAACAACAGGAGTTGGATAACATTTTTGTCTTGTGGATTTGTTTGTTTGTTTTTGTTTCTGGTGGCAACTGGAAATGTTCACATTATCCAAAGTGATGGGAAAAACTGTCAGCATCTCAGCAGTACCCACTGCCCCCATCCCCGAGAGGGAAAGCACTCCTCTTACTCATCTGTGAAAATTCATACACCTACAGCCTTGATTTGAGATTTGCCAAGTCAGCTCCTTAGGATTAATAGTGCTCCCAATGATGGCATGAGAGGTTTAAAATCTTTGACTCAGACTTCATCCACCTAATACTCAATCTGTTTTGCCCTCCTGATCTGCCTCTCTCTAGGTTTCATTTACCTGTCATAACTATGATAAAATAAACTCCTAGATAGAAGCAAAGTCATTGAGCAGACATTAGGAAGATATGAACATAAATGAGAGCAGCCTAAAATTTAAGAGGTCACCTTAGCTTCCCACTCCAGCAAAAGCTATGACTGACTGGAAGATTAATAAAAGGAGGTAATGATTTATAACTTAGTCATTAATTCTTTTAAGTTTTCTTTTACATGGGGATTTTCTTAATTTTTTAGTCAGCTCTGTTAACATTTCCCTTCCAAAAATATCATATTTGTGCAAAAATAACAAAGAATCACATTGAAGCAAAGTGACTGTAGAATTAATCTGCATGAAAAATGGAATTCCCAGCCAAAAATGGGTAAAAAATAAATAAAAATACTGAAGTGGTAACACAATTTTCAGGGAAGGGGGTCTCAGGATACATACTCTACACAAATGCCATTCACAACTTGTAGAGGATATTTTCGTTTCCAAACTGTAAGCAGATGACTAAACTCATCTATCAAATAGATGAAAAGCAATTGGTTTCATCTTCAACATACTACTCAGTAAATCGTTATCATGTCTGATACACACATAACTTGTAACCAGATCAAATGCAAATACACCATGAAACCTTTCAACAGAAGAATTGGGAGAATTTGTTACTAATGATCTAAAGAAGATAAAAGATCATCAGCAATTTTTCACAGCAGGATAAAAACCCCAGTTAGGTGAACTGCAGAAACTACTACCTGCAGAATTGCTTTTACTGTGTTTGTAACACAGCTGATCCTTTTCTGACGCTGGAAGTAGCATACTACCATATTATAGTCTTCTGAACAAAACCTATTTTTTTATGGTAAAACATAGCCTGATATGACAAAGTCAATGAGAGGCCTATAAGTTACATATGAATGAACTGTAACTATTTTTGAGAAGAGATTTCTTTGCAAAGTTAATAGATTTAAAATTCATTCTTGGGAATATCAGGGCAAGATTCCAACCAATCTACATTGTCTGCAAGCAGCAATATCCATGAGTGGGAATCAAAGAAGGAGAAGCCTATTCATCCTACAGAAAGTAGCTTATCCTGGTGATATTAATGTTACAGGAAGCCATCAAATTGAGTATGTTCACTTACTTTTTTTGCTTAAAACTCACACTCAGACAGGCAGACATAAGAGAAATAAGGATATTGACTCAGCTCATTTATAAGTTTTTTACTGCTGTATTACTACAAAACTGATCAGTCCAGAAATTTGATTATACTATGCGTTATTTAGGTTCTAAGTTTTCTCACAGAGAAATACTATTTGTATGAGGCACCTCATAACCTTAGCATTATTTCAGCAGACATGCAACAGAGCTTATTAAAAATAGAGAATCTCATGTCTTCTTTTCAAAGCCAACCATTAAAAAACCCAAAAGAATCAACATTAGGATAAATCAGAACCTCAAATACTTATAACCACTTTTTTGGACTTACATTTTATTCATTAGTTTTAAATTCTCTAAAGTGACCAACAGCTTCTGACATGGTGTCCCAGAAATCTTCATTCCTTCCTATTGGGACCATCAGTCCCATTTATTTTGGCTATGCCATGCCCACAGGTATCACTGTGTCAATTTACTGCAATTCTTATCCGAGTGACACTTTCTTAGGGGAAATGACCTTTTTAAATGTCTGTCCAAGCTGTGTAAAGATACTATCCTTTCCTTAATATATCACTTTGGAGTGACAGCTTCCTCCAAAGTGTGCCACTGCTGATCGTCTATTCTCACAACACATTCTCACTTCATTTTCATGAAATGGGAACATCTCTTTCTGGCATACCATCAAATAAAGTTTTTATTTTCTCCTAACTATCTCTTTACTTTTATTTTTGTATTTGACATCCTATTAAAGTTTTCTTTGTGGAACAAATAGTACTCCCTATCAGATTCATCGGTAGCACTCCATGAGTCAGTCATGCTTTACATCATTAAGAGTGACTCCACAGATTTTTAATTTGTTTATGTTTTAATTTTATTTATTTATTGGGGTTTCTTTGGTTGGTTGGTTTTTCTTGTTATTTGTTTTCATTTCAGCACCATTTTCTTCCTTACCTGCATAATATTAGGGATATTATCAATTAATAGTTGCATTCTTCTAAACCTGTACTAAAACTGCTTAAAGTAACATTAGCTAATCTGTGGCAGAATTTACTATGAAACCAATTTTGACAGAAAGTAGAGCTCTTTTAGGTTAAAAACAAAAAAACAAACAAAAAAACCCAAACCAAACAAACAAAAGAACAATGAAAACCAACAAAAAACCCCGTAATATTAGTACATATAGCTACGTGTTTAGCTGCAGTATTTTCTGGTAGATTCATCCCTAGGGAGTCAGCACTGTATTCTAACACAAGTCTATTTATCATTGCCAATTTAAACAGCATCATCTATGACTGCTTTCCTTCAAGGTGCTGATTTTCTTTTATCATTAGCATGACTTTATCAATCTTTCACTTAGTCCTAGCTCATGTGGTAATCCCTGCCAATGTTCTTTATTTCCCTGTTCATTTTGAGTGGTTATAAAACATTTTTTCCCTTCCTCTAAGGTTTTTTCGGACCATAAAATGACTTTTACAAATCCTTTTGAATATATATTAATATAACACCTTAGCAATGCCAGGCTGTTTCTATTAAATAAAATCCTAACCAGGACTGAACAGTTTCCCTTGAAAAGCTCTTGGAAAATTCTGATCCTACCATCCCATGCTGGTAACTTTGCTGATTTTTCACAGTGTTATCTCAAATGTAGCTCTGGCAGTGTCAATACACATCTAACCCAGGAAGTGATGAATTTGTTCATGTGTTGACAACCCCACAATCTAGTAATAAACTAGTTCCACTACATAGCTGTCCAGACAGTTTTACTGTAGTTATTAAATCTTTCCCAGTTTTTTACCAGTTTGCAAGTGTTCAGTTTTATCTAAAAAAAATCATTTCCATGTTCTCAAACACCGGAAGGGTTTTCCGGATCCCCTTCTGATAGCACTAAATAATGTCTGACTAATTCATTTTTAAAGGGCATAAAAAAGAGTTGGAAGGAAGGACATGAAGCTTCTTATTTCCATTGCTTAAGGTCAATGCCTTCTTTTGAGTAGACTGAAACTCATTTTTGGTTAGTGGTTTGTGTGGTTAGTGTGACACATGAACCAGCGCTGATCATTTTCAATCACAGTACTGTAAGTAGACTCTGCCAGAGCCTTTCTTAGAACTATCACAGAAAAAAAATAGTTTTCTGCTTTTTAGCATAGTAGCTAGGTATTACTGGTTCTTTTAATAAATTAATCTGTTTCAGAACCTCTTTAAGCTTTTCTATGTAATTTTTTTTGCACAGTTTAATTTAGGCAGCAAGATTCATCTCAAATGTTTCTGTATGATTTAGCATTGAGGCTGGACTTGATCTCGGAGGTTTTTGCCAGCCTCAATAATTCTGTGATTCTGTGACTGAGATGAATCTGGGAAACTTTTTGTTGCATCAGGCATTTTAGTGTTGACTTCAGCTTTATTATAATCTGCATTTATACCTAGTCTCCACAGGATATGTTGTGTCTGTTATACAGAACCTGCATTATGTTTATTCAGATTTGGGCCACAATCTCTGTTTCTTTTCAAAACTCCAGCAGCTCAGAGCTGTTGCTCATGGATGTCTAATGTTTTATTTTGGTTTTCTAAAGCAAAATATCACTTGAGCAGGTCTTAGTATTGTCTATAGCATAGATGTACAACTTGTGTTATGTAAAACAGCTACATACTGCCTAACAAAATATGTCATTAAGTTCCTTGACCCTTTGTATGTTTTCTTGTTTCCTGGATAAGCTGTAGAAAGTCTGTGAGCCAGAAGGATTTCCCAGGTGATCCACTGGTCCAGGTCTCTACCTTCCTCAAGAGTCTCTTAGGTCAGACTCTATCATGTCTTTTAAGACATGCATTATAAATGTAATTATTACTTCAGAAGTCTTCTGTAAATCTATTTGTCTTAAGAAGGCCAGTTTTAATGAGGTTGGCTTGTGTTTTGGTTCTATACTTGCATAATAAATCTGATATTGTGGGGCAAGTGTGCAGTATATCTGGAGAATGGCTGTAGTACACTGAGGCCTCTCATTGCTATTCTTTTAGCTGCTGGTGCTACATCAGCTCAGTGGTGACAGGGACATATATTCAGATGTACCCATGAAGACAGCAGGGGAAGCAGGTAGCGAGCATCATGAAAGTCACCTTCTTGAAAAATGTGCTTTGTTTGGCATTATTCTTACACTCCTGTCACTGTAAACTTCATTTTTACTGCCACAAGGCAATGCTGTGAGAAGAAAATTAGCCAAGATTTAGGCAATTAAACTAGATGAACTCAGACATCCCTAATGATTATTCTGACAAATTTTAAAATGTTGGTTTTCTTCTATGCTTATACTGAATAATCCTCCCTCACTTTTTAAAGTTTTGCATTGTTGCTCAGATATATATGTTCAAATGACCTGTGAGTCTCACTGTGTAGGGTAGAAATATTTTATGTGAAACCACATTAAGAATACCTCTCTCCTTAATTTATCAATTTATTCATCTACTTTCTTCAGCTGTAACTGTGTTGTCTCATAGTTATTCCAGATTTCCTTGGCTTCAGTGCTGCACATGGCACCTTTATGCTGACAAGATTTTGGATATTCATAAAATGAATACACAAACTATTCACAACAGCCTCAGAAGCTTTGTGGTGGTTGGGAGGAGGTCTCTACCTTCAAAAATTAGAAGTAATTGGATGAGTGGGTTGTGTATGATAGCACTATTTGTCACCATTTTCATTTTTTCTGTTTTCAGGTATTTTTTAAGATATCTCAGCTCCTTATTGAGTCTACTACTCTTGCATGTAGCAGGTTCATTATTTCTTCCAAGCAAAAATATGATCAACCTTTATAATCTTGCTCTGTTGTATATCCATACCTCAGAGTCATTTTCACAAGTAATTGGGAAGAATATACGTTTGTTTTTCAAAGTAAAACTGTAAGACAGCTTTTACTCAAGCAATCAGACTTTGGTACATGCCATTAAGAGCTATTATTTGTTGAATTAAGATGATACTCATAAATGTCACCTGACAGTAGTACCCTCCTTGCCATGTCCCCATAGAAATCAGCAAACACTCCACAAAACTTTTGACACCAGAGAGAGAATTATCACACCCACTTTAAACACAAATAACTAAAAGCTGAAATTCATCCAAAACTCTGTAACTCTTGTCTAACAAAAATAGGGATTACATTTCTATCATTACTGAAAGAACTTTATTTGTTTTCAAATGCAGTTCAGGTTCCAAAGAGTATAGATAGAACACAGAGATATTACTTAATTTTTGTTTTTTAACCACCTGCTTCCCCCAGCCCTGGAGACTCTCCACCTGTGGGCAGTAGAAAAATGAAAAAGAAATACAGAATGGCAGAAATGCAGTAGAAATGGTTAATTTAGATATTGTTTTATTTTCCCATGGAGTGATGAGACTCTTCATGTTCCAGAGACATTGGAAAAGTATGTTCACTTTTGAAAATTAGGTGAAATGCAGAATTAAGTGTGTGTGAAAGGTTCTTAATTTTTAAAAAAATAGATAAATAAATAAAAACCCCCAAAACGGTTAAACTAAGCTAGTACTTGAGTTTATAATGTACTGAAGAATGAAATCCTTTTAAGTAAACAGAAAGAAGCTGCATAGATATAGCAGTGTACACAGCAAATCTTGTCCCATTCACTTAGCTGTGTTCTGAATGCATCAGCTTCTGGTAATACAGTGTCAGACAGTTTCCATGCTTGTGCAGTTTTTGTTTTTCCTTTGACAATCAGTGTTATGACAGATTTTTTGTAGTGTGAACTGTTGTCCCAGAAAAAGCACTAGAAAATCCTTTAAATGGGAAACGCCATCTGCCTTGGCCAGATTCCTTAGCTGACCGGCGGAGCTGTAACCCACATGATTGGCTGTTCTGAGTTGAAGTTTGTGTCACTTATTTATCATCATTACCACATTAACCTCTCCTGTTCCACACACTGCTGATATTCTGGCTCATGTGCATAAGAAAGAGTTGCACCTGATATAGATGTGTCCTAACATGAATTGCTGAAATGAAATTATAGCATTTCCACTAACTCCCAACCGCTGTGAAGGAGGAAGAACCATGCTGTTCTCTCTAATATAATTTTCTCGGTTCCTTTTATCTGATACTATCTGGGGTAGTAAAAATTCAGAATCAGAAGTGGATCACAGCCAGCTCTTCCACTTGTGCACAAGATAAGTATGCCATAAACCATGTCTCTTAAAGTTATTTATCTCATGCAAGCAAATGAGTTCAAAGCCCTCCATTTATTGTTATAAGACTGCAGATATCTTCACTCAGGTCTTTTCTGGCTAAACTGGGCACTTGGCCGGGATAAAAGTCGAGTTAGGAGTCCAATATAGTCCAGGAATACTGGTGGTTTGTAAAATAATATATGGCAGCTAATTAGACCCTATTTGCTCTTTCTCTTTTTTATCTCATTCTTTCTCTAAGTACATATGAAGCACAGTATTAGCATCAGCCCCCTCCTTTAGAGGTATGTATTCTGACATTGTGCTTTCCTCTGTTAACTGGAGACCTCTCAGGGACACAGGATGGTATAATATACTTAATACATTGGATTGAATTCAAAGCATTTCATGGGAAAGTCTCTTCATCTCTGTATCTCTGGGTCTCTCATCATTTGACTAGTTCAGATTTTTTTCTCCTGGAGAATGCACAAGATATAGTACAAATATCAGCTCAAATGTTCAAGCCATTACTAATCATAACATTCTCTGGGAACCGCTTCAATTTCTTTCCCCACCACATAAACAGCCTCTGAACTCAGGGAATGTCACTAGATTAGGTGGGTTTTATCAATTTGTTTTCTTTCTTCATTTTTTCCCTCATGCCTGTGCTGAGATTTTCAATTAGAACTCCCTGTGCAAGGTGAATTGTATCTGTGAAGTGCTGCACTGACAAGAATATGGCTTCAGCAGGGAGTGGAGTTACTGTGCAGTGAAGGGAAAAGTGTGTACCCCATAGGTGCTTTTTTGCACTGGTGACAGAAATATGAGTTCACACATTTTTATTATGCACTAATGATCAGCTGAGTGTTCACACAGTCAGACAATGCATAACAACTCACACTATCTCAGCCCTACACCCTGAACCTCAAAACACACAGTCTGATGAATAGAATTCAGAAGATTCATATTTCAGACAAAAATTCTATCTAATTATCCAAGTGCTTAGCTACTTTTCCTGCTCCCCAGACTGTTTCCATCCATCCAGAGCTGTTTCTAGGAAGGAAATAGTACTGTATTTCAAGCCTAATGTTAAGAGAACCTGCTACACCCCACTTAACATCAACAAATACTCCTGATGGCATTTCAGGTAACTCCATGCCCTAAATCCTTCCATGTCTTGCTTCTACCTCAATCCAATTTTGAATAGGCCTTTGGAGCTAGCTTACATGAATGCAAAGGAAAATGCTTCACAGAAGATACCAAAAGTTCGTGGAGAAAAATGTTCCCTGTAATTTCAGGTATTGAGAAGCAGATCCTTCTTTATTTGCCTACTTGCCCACCGAAAAAAAACAGGACAGAATTTTAGGCCCACTGACTTTAAAACCACCAAAAATGCTGTCCAAAAGGTCATCAGAAGTGCTAGCTAACTATACTTGCCTACAAGTATAACATTCTATGAAGGATGTTTTTTGGGATACCCATTATTTGAAATGTAGGCTCTTTTAATTAGGTTCAGAGGGAGTCACTCAAAATCAATACATGTTTATGAAGATGATGGTACATATTGCACAGGAGCAGATGTGTCAGAGTGAGCTATGTAACATATTTTTCAACTGCCACCAAGAGTATGTTAATAGTGTGATTGTGTGCAACTTCAGTGTCTTAACTTAGTTGCTCAGTGGTTTTGCCTGTAACATGCTAGGTACAACCATGATAATGTGCAAGCAGGAGCAATACTTGAAATAACAATAATAAAGGCAACACTAACAAAAATTATGTACCTTTAGGTAAGTTTATTCTAAATGCTAGAAAAGAAAAGGAAAAACAACAGTCACACACAGAAAAAATCTAGAATGTTTTAGCACAGGAATAAACATAAGGAAAAATGAAAAGGTCAAATGTGTGGGGATGAAATAGCACACAGAGAAAGCTTGCAAACTGTTTCTTAGTCTACAGACTTGAAAACGGCAGAAAAGAACATGTGGTAATTATGGAAGGATTTTTATTGCTTTAAAACAACAGTGTTTAATTGGTTTGACATAAACATTGAAGCATATCTCAACTATGAGCAAAGCAGTGTACTCAGTCACGTTACTTTTGATGGAAATAATCTTGAAAATAGGTTGCGCAAAGAGCATTTGTCATAACTGCTGGCCTGGCATGTCACGCAAGCACAACTAGATAAATAAGGTAATGTGTCCTGCCACTTGTAACTTAATCCTCCAGTGTATTTCATTAGAAGGGTCTTAATTTTCATTCAAATGTCTCTGTCTTAATGAGAATGAGTCTTCCTTTGGCTGGAACACAGCTCAATTTCATGCAATAACAACAGTAACCATCTCAAAATTATCCTTTCCAGCAACTGAACTCTATAATATGTTAAAAAAAGAAATATGCAAACAAGGAGAGATATTAAAGGTCTCTTTCAAACTGTAGTTTGAAAGTTTTGTTTCAGGAGTTTTGAAAATGTGATCAGTGAAGGAATATGGCTTTTGAGGCAGTGGCTGTTGTATATGCAAAATGTTGGAAGAGATTAGTGAAACAGGTTTTGCATTTTTCATGCTGCTTCCACAGGAGATGTGCTGAAAGCCATAAAGATATGCTTCTTTCTCCAACTAATTTATTTCACATATACAATAATTTGCGGTCAATAAATCTAGGATGGATTTCCATGGTGAGGCATTGGTGTGGCAAGCAGAATGGATAACTTTATCCCTAATGTGGTTGCGGTATTTTTATAATCAGTTTTGTAATGTGATATCACTGGAGAGTATCATCAACCAGTGTTCAGTATTAAACAAAGTTTTCCAAAGCAACACATGCTATCTACTAATTCATGTCATCAGAGACATCTCTTATGGTGTAAGAGAATCATCTTGTGTGCACATGGCTTTCAAGGAGATGATAGCACAGAGAAATTTACTTTTACAGTTCAATATCTGGGCACTCCAGATGGAACATTTTACTATAGCAGGCCATTTTACCAACAGAAAAATATCTCCTTCACCAGCCAGAGTTCTCTTGAATTTAGGAAAAAAACTTGTGAAAGAGTGGGAACTTCTTGAGCTCTTTAAGAAGAAATAATGACATCAAATTAACGATTGCAATAGAGAATATTTAAAAAGGAATTTATTTCTTCTGCCTGATTATTTGTATGTTTAGCATAAATATAAGAAGCAAAATATTTAATTTCAGAACACAGTTTCCTTAGAAGTTATCTGTTAAAGGAAAAAAAAAAAAGTGGAAATCCAGTAATTTAAACAATCCTGAGTTTAATATTTATTTAAATATTTTGCAGCTTAAACCTCTATCAAATAGTCCACTAATACACAAAACTTTGAGAGACTTGAAATCTGAGTCCTGCATCAGGCTGTGTTAGTCATCAGACTTAAGTTTAGGCAAAGTCTGCTATTTTTCAAGTGTTTTCAGCTGTCAGGAAGAGAAGGTTCAGGCTGCACAGCATTTGATAACCTGTTCCCGTAGATGCCTGTTTTTCCTGAAGGTCCTTCCTTAAAGTCTGAAGTGTGCTAAGGAATAAAAATTGGCTCTCCCTGATTCTGGATTGTACTGGCTGTCCTACTCATAACAAATTTCAACATACATTGGCGCAAATCCAGCAAAGCATGTGCAGAATTTGGAACCAATGAATAAGTCCAGTTAAAGCTGCCAAGGCTGGTAGGATGAACAGAGAAACCACTGAATTGCAGAGCCAAAATACAGGATGCAGGATGAATCTGTATCCTCCAACACAGGACTGCAAACTTGAGAAGGGTACTCACTCAGCACTTGTCAAGAAGGATGCTACTCTTCAGGTTATTCTCATAAATCATTATGGTATCTGAAATTCATTGAACACTTCATGAGAAATATATTTGCATTTTATTTTCCTTTTCTTAAGCTTCTGCTAGTTTCTACTTTTAACTCCTGTCTGGGACTTTACTGAGTTGTGTACACAGTGTTTTTCTACTTCAACAAAATCATTAGACTTCCATAACTAAGCACTGTATAGAGTGGAAACATTTTTAAAGGTCAAATCATAAAACTGTAAACTCTGGAGGGAATTATCTCTAGGGAGTTATATCAAGTGTACCACTCTGTATGAAACCTTAATTGATGTCACTTGGTTGACATTATTATCTCTTGAGCTGAAAGTTAGTATAACGTTATGTAAAATATCAGAGTAAAATGTATTTTTTTTTTATCAGATCTTAAGCCCAGCTTGTAGTATCACAGTTGGTCATTGTGAAAATTATTTTTATGTCACAAACAGAGGATTATGATGTCAGGTGGGGAATAAGTGTAGAAGGAAATAAATTTTTAAGAAACAACAATGATTCTTTTTTAAAGCACTGTCTTCAGCAAGAAAGAATGAGAGAAAAGAAGTACAGGGAAATACAATAAACAGAAGAATGCTTGTTTCCAAAAAAGATATTTCATAGTTTTCCATAAGGTGACAGCTGCTTTTTCAAGCACCACATTCTGTTCTCTGTTACATCAGTGAATCCAGAGGAACAGCATCTGAATTGTTGTTGCTTGGGATTGACATCAGGGTAACTGAGAGTAAAATTTGCCTTTAACACATTTTCTTGGAAATAGAACCCATTTATTCCCATTGGAATACTGAAGGGGGAATTACTACACTTCATATGATGTCATGTATCATTCAACACTTTGGGAGAAAAATGGAGAGCAAGATTTGTTTGAAGTCTGGGATGCTGTTTTTTTCCTCTTCATCTCCTTCCAAGTTTCACAATTTATTGTGAAAACTACATTTGCTGAAGCACCACGTAGACCTTTTGAGCACCAGGGAGCTCTCTTAACAGTTAGTTTTGCCATCATAATAAAGCCTTTAAGGAGAGTAATTCTAGGCTTTGGTACACCGTTCCCTGTTGTTAGCAACATCATGCAAGGAGTTTCAAGTTTCTTTAACAGCAGCTAAAAGGGACTGTTTAGAACAAAATTGTCATTGGTAAAGTTAGGACTGATGTGGAACACTGATTCAAATGGGCAAAGACTTGGTTTGTGTGTATCAGTTTTTGCATTTTCACATAAAGTCACCTTCTTGAAGTCATTGTGTTTTCTGTAACTTTGTCCCATGGTAGGGGGGGAGGAGGAAAGTGAGGTTTCAACCACTAAAAGCAAATGACAAGTAGCTTCAGAACCTAAGTACTCATGCACCAACCTGCTGTCGTCATTTGTATTCAACAGATGCTTTGTTTTTTTCCCCCTCACTGCCTAGTCTGTACCGATCAGTATAAACAATGGAATTTTTGTCTTTATGAACATATTCTTGTTCAGTTTCATTTGAAGGTAGAGATAAGCATAAAAAAAAAAAAAAAAAAGCAGAAAAGCAACCTTCCTAGACATATATTTATACTCTATAAGATTGTTATGTAAAGTTGTAAGAATTACTTTGGAATTTGGCTGAGAGATTCATGAAACCGGTACATGAAGCATATAAGAAAGAAAAACAACAACAACAACAACAAAAACCTGAGGGATCCATCTGTGAGATACTGTGAAATGCCAGGGAAAATGAAGATAGATAATTATGATAATTTTATGTTATACTACCCATACACAACATGTTTTGTCTCTGTATATATATATAGATGGTGTCCATGTATGAGCCCAGTCTTTTTCCATTACTGTTTTGTTATAAGATAAAATATGCTGTAGTTACACTATTTTTGCATGTAAAGAATACCTGGCTTACTGGCATATGAATTTTTTCCTTTCAGGTCTAATCACAAATCACTAAGGTGTTGCTAAGTAGCTAATTCTGGTCCAGAATTAAGACTTTCTGTTGTTGTGGGAAATATTTACTGGCAGTACCAGCATCTTTGTCTTTCCTTCTCCTCTGGTACAGAGAAGAGGGCAGGCTCTGAGAGGGCAGAAGGATGTTATACAGTGTCAGCAGATCTCCATTACCATATGATCTCCACCAAGGTGTCAGGCTGACATGGTGGAATGCTTTTCCCCTCATGTGGCCATATGTTTCCTTTACCACTTTTACCACCTTTACCACTTCTACCATGTTTAGAACTGCTCTTAGTCCTTGGTCACCATTCGAGCTGCTTCAGAGTGCTGAGAGATGAAACTGCAGCTTCATACACTGCTTGGGTAGAAAAAGAGGAAGATGAATTGCAACAGTTCAGATTTAGGATTGGATGATCTCTCACCAAGCTCAAGTGCTGATGGTAAAAACTCATTGTAGAGTCAAGGATGCCTGTTTTATTACTTGATGCTCTTTATTGTTCTTCTGTCGGTATGCACATACAAACATCAAAATAGCAAAGTATTTGAAGTATTTCTAGAATGCTTGAGAAACAGAAAACAGGCTGGGTTTTCTGTAATTTTCATAGAGATTTGACCTAATGTTATATGTGTGCATGTATGTTCAATCTACCTCTAAATTTCCACAGACAAGGTTTATGTGAATAACTGGTCCAGCTCCATTCTATCTTTGTTCTGGATTTCAACACTTCAGGAGTCAGAAGGAATCCTTCTTTCCTGTTTACCTGCCTGAAATATCATGAACTATGGTGTCCGAGAAACAACTAGGAAAATAATGTAGTGGAAACCTTTTCTGAAATGGTTACAAATTCAGTCCAGATGAGGAAAATAAAGTTCTTCCCTTCTGACATCCTTACTTACTGGAGACTCGGAGAGGTAAAGAGAGTTAGCTAGTGCTTTCTTAGAGCTTCTTTTTCTTTGAATTCCACCCTCTCCTCTTCTAGCACAGACTTCTACATATTACTGAGTCTAAAAGCATTCACAGAGGTCAAATTATTGAAAGTTCAACCAAGTTTTCCTAAGATATCACAGTTTACCTACTGTTCCTAATTTCCACTGAGTAGTGATTAAATAGTTATCAGCTTTGGCATCAGAAGCCATAAACTGACTCCTCAGCCCCTACATTTTGTGTGATATTGTTTGATCTTCCAAAGATGATATGCACCCACACATTCTGTTCAATAAAATCAGACTTGTAATTTGTCTATGAAAAAAAAAATTCTCATTAAAAAGATTTTCAATCTAGACAGTCAATAGGGCAGTTGTATGATGTTGACACTCAGTGGTTACAGTTTGGTTGGTCAAATATCTTTGTCATATACTAATTAGCCACTCAGCACAAGGGAAAGAGAGAGTAGAAAAAAGGTCCAGAAAAGTACAATTATCACTGCAGATTTTACATACACTTTCAGTTTAAGGTTTGCTTCAATTCACCTGAAATAAAGAGCCTGTGATGAATGGGTGGCACACAAGATAGGGTTGTGTCTTTCAAGTCTTTGACAGTTGGCAGTAAATGTTACAAAGCAAAACTACATAGGGCTAAAAGGCTGGCCATGATGGATCCCAGATACAATAGAACTGGGTATTTTCTGCATATAATGTGATAAGGGAGGACTTTTAGGGCTGACAGGAATGACTTGCATACTATGACAAATGAAGAGGTGAGGATGAAACTGCTGGCATAGTACGTGAGAAGTGAGGGATCAATTTCTTGTCATGTTAATGTCTCAGTGTGTGGCCCTGAGCAAATCCCTTAGGATCAGACCTTGAAAGGTATACAGGGCACTAAAGAAACAAATTAGAACATAAGGGGACTTTCAAAGACAAGTAGGAGATCCTGAAAATTGTATTTTCATATTGATCCATGTCTTACTTTTCTGAGTTGTAGAATTTTCTTAGGGTTTGTTCATGAAAGTATTTTATATATTGTCAGTAGTTCCAATTTTGAAAAAAATATGCATGATAAAAGCTGAAATTGTGTTTGAATGCTGTAGTAACTTCATTTGTAATGCATTTGTGAGCAATACAACTTGCAAGCTGGCTCTTCAGCTACTAATGGGGACAAGGACAGGATGGATTATCATCTATCTTTTCAGAGATCCACCAATACTTAAATCTCTTGTCTTAGATTAACAAGTCGTTCTGCACCTTGTCATTTGGGAACAGACCATCCAGCTAGATTAGATTTTTCTGAACAAAGTGAAAAAAGTAAGCCTGGAACAGGATTTAAGGAGCCAAAAGTGTCGTGGCTGCAGTTGGTTTTCCCCTTTATAGTTATCTTACTTAAATCGTCTTTTCTCTGAAGAATTAGAACATAAAATACTTGTTTGCATTTCCTGCATCTCCTGTAAAATAAACATATGTCCTTGCTATCATTTCCTCAGTGAAGGCCCAACAGCCAATAAACATAAGCAATCAGAGGTATGGAAGTCTCTGTACTTGCAAGCTAGTAGACTTGGAAGTTTTGTTCAATTTGGATGAGTACCCCAGAGCTAATCCATTGGAAACAGAAGCTACTGACCCATTCTAAGACCATTCTAACTCTTATTAATGTCCCAAGCCTGTCACTGAGCTATGAAGGTGGGCTTCCTAACATAGGTCTAGGTATCACAGTTGGTACACATTTTCATGTGAGATGAACATCAGGCAGCAGAGGCCAAGAGAATAAATAAGGTTTGTTTAGGTTTGAAGAGCAATCTGAAAATGCTGCTGTTCAGACAAGCATACAACCTCTCTACAGAACAGGATGCAAAGAATATTTTTGAAAAGTTGATGAGGTGTTTAATAGACCTGAAAGCATTGTGAATAAAACACATCATACTGATACAGATCCCATTATGCTGCCAAAAGTACAAGCATCACATGTAGTACAGTCTCATTAGTCCTGAGAAATGAAAGAAAAGCTGATTGTGAAAAGATGGTAAGATGCTGTGTTATTGAGAGAACGCAGACATAACTGGCACAGTTAGAAACCCAATCACATAAAGTAGTGAATGTTACAGATGTGTGTAGATTCAGGAGATTTAAAATAAGGCTACCAAATGCACCATAGCCCAAGGGAGTACTGGGGGAAGGCATGTCTAGACTGACAAACTACAAGAACATTTCCAGGTTTAGATTCAATCCTGTGATTTTGCCAACTCCAGTTTGACAAAATGTTAAACTCTACACCTTCAACTCCCTTTTTGCTGATGCATCTTTAAATAAATTTGTTCTGTGATTGCTTCATAATTTAAAAAGTGCCACTCCACAGAATCTTAAGTCTTTTAAAATGCAGGTGAAAGCAGCTATTTATAACATCTTGAGCTAATGCGATAATCATCACCAGTGTTAAAATAACAGCTGATATCCAGTTCAGCAGGTCTGGATATCAGAAGCACTTTTCTTTCCTGTATAAGCCTTTTACAGATTTTTTTTTCCTTTAGTAAGAATAACTGTGTCAGCATTAAGATACATGTTAAATAAATTCCAGGTTTAGATTTCTGTATTATACAAGCAAAAGACTTGAACCTAGAGGTGGATCTTCTTGACACGTTGCCTTTAGAAGTGAGGCCAACATAGAATCATAGAATGTTAGGTTGGAAGGGACTTCAAGGATCATCTGGTACAGCCCTTCTAACATTACTGTTCATATGATATGTCTCAGCACCCTTTCAAGCTGAGACTGATAACTTTCCAAAGTGAGGGAATCCACCACCTCCCCTGGGAGACCATTCCAGTGTCTGACTGTCCTCATAGTGAAATATTTTCCTCTTATATTCAAATGGAATCTCCCCTGGAGCAACTTGTGCCCATTGCCCCTTGTCCATTTGACTCCTCATAAACAGGGAATCTCCATCTTCTTTGTTGCTGCCCTTTAAGAACTGGAACATAGTAATAAGCTCTCCCCTAAGTCTTCTCTTCTCAAGGCTGAACAGACACAGTTTTCTCAGCCTCTCCTTGTATGGCAAGTGCTCTAGTCTTCTGATCATCCTTGTGGCTCTTCTCTGGACTCGATCCAGCCTGTCCGCAATTATTTTGTACAGTGGGGACCAAAATTGGATGCAACACTCCAGATGCAGTCTGATAAGTGCCAAATGGAACAGGATGATGACTTCTTTGTCTCTGCTGGTGATGCCCTTGTTGATGCAACCCTTCATCCTGTTGGCTTTCTTTGCTGCTGCATCCAAACATCCAAAATTCTTCTTCATTGCTGGTTTTGCTCACATCACAATTCCTTCTACTCCATTCCCTGGTGCATAAACTACATCTGCAGGAAAAAACAACACTTTTCATATTCCCACAAGGATTATTTTTAAACATTCTTTTTCATCATATTTCTAGTGTGTCCTCACACAACGTTTGTAGCGACCCAAATGAGAAAGTGGCAGTCTGTGACATAAAAGCAAAATGCAGCAGCTGATGTCTGGATCTTCTTAAATGGGATTTTCCTTCTGAAGTCAATGTACTGTGAAACCTGCGTCCTGGGATTCTCACATACCGCAGGACAAATGCACTTATAATTGGGCTCTAGAATGAGCCTCTGTTAGTTATTCTAAAGTGTGTAACAAGTATCATTATGTATACAATCAGAGCAATTTCAAAGGGGCCCTTTGCAGAACTGTAAATATTCTGCTTATCATGCAATTCACCTGCAATGGCAAAAAAAAATGCAGGGACTGTATCTGATTCCTAAAGAAGTGTATTCTCTAGGGAGGTTTATAGCAATCAGATGCAGTCTAAGGGTTTATTTTTCTCTAATTTTGACCAGAAACTGCACATTCAACCCAAGAAATCTTCCCGTTAAACATTACTGGATTAGTAATGCATATAAAAAACAGATTCTGGTAATTCTTGCATAGTTCTGAGAAGGACCTAATCCTGTCAACATAAACAAGTAATGACTCATCTAAAACATCAGAAACAACTCCGTACATAAGGATGTCTTTAAAGCACACTGAAGACTTTCTTAGATCAGTTAAACTTTCAAGAGCTGCTAAGTATAAAAATCACTCAGTAGCAAGAACATCTGAAGTAATCATGAGTCAAGTAATACTGTTTCTAAGTAATGAGAAGCACCATATCATGACTACTTGTAAGGGACTAAAGGAATAATTCTGCGTGGTTGGTCAACAGCACAAGCTCAGACATCCAATTATAACTTGTAGAATCTAGCAATCTGAAGTTGCTGCACATACTGAAAAGTGGTATAAAACCTCCAAGTCATAATGCCACCCAGCATGACACCAGAAATGTTAAACAGAGCCAACAAATGCTTCTCTGGGTTTTGAGATCTAAAACATTATTTAGAAGTTCATGTAAACGCCATCACAGAAAACAAAAATAAAATCTGCAAGAAATATGGGAAATGATACAGAACTTTTATTCCTTTTGAACTCACTGACCAATAATGGGATAATTAATCTAAAAACTGTTGTCTTTTTTTTTTTTTTTCATGGGAGAAGGGTTTTGTTTTAAGAACTGAGGAAAGTTTGGATTTTACTTTTTCCCTCTCTCTCTAAACTCAGCAGCTAGATCACTTTCAAAAGGCTAATGAAAAAAGGTGAATATATTGTCATCTGAAAGTGAGTTGTTGCCCACCCTAAATTCCCAGAGTTGACATTTCTGGCACTTTCAGTAGGAGCATTGGCCAAATCTTTCCTTCCAAGAAGTGCCCAGTTTTGCCTTGGCAGAGCGACATATGGCAGTGGGTGCCTTTGAGATATAAAGCCTCTTCAAGCACCACTGAAGTGCTGCCATTGCCCCTCTCCTTATAAGGGGGTGTAGCATATGCTGTCCTGACTAGCTGATTAGCACTACTTACAGCTAAATAGCAGAAGGACATCCCACAGGATCAGTTCTTACCCTTTTCTGTCTTCTTACACTGGCATATCCTACAGAGGAAGACAAAACGTGAGTGGTGTCTCACATCAAGGATGCAAAAATTATCTCTCACCTCTCGTGAAATGATGCTGCATGTTATTTCTCAGATGAGATCTTGGATAAATTAATACTCATTGTGTCGAATCCATATGTTTTCTGGGAAAAACATATATTGACTGGAGACCATGATTTGTATGTTTGGTTGCTGTAAAATAATCTGGAGTGTTACATATTCATTCTGTGTGAGAAAGATATAAATTTACCTTTGTACACTCTTTTCCTTTTAATAAAAAAAGTAGTTGTACCTTCTTTACACAGCTATAGTTAAACTGTGTGTAACAACATCATTGTGAAATGATGTGCTTTATAAAGTCCTGAATATGGTGCATCTTTTGTGTTTTCTCTCTAATTGTTTGCTTAGTACAAAAGGATAGTTCATTAGGCCAATTCTCCAAATAATCTCAAAGTGACATGAATTCCTTTGCAGAGTGAATGTCTGTAGCAAGTAATCCCTGGAAAACAGACAGGCGCCTCTTGTCATTTTGGAGCTCTAATCCACTGCCTGGAGCATGAAAATGCTCAGGATAACAAGTGTGGGAATGACCAAAGGCAACATTATTTTTGGATTTTATTTTCTTAAAAATGCTGCTGATCAATAGAATTGCTTAATCTGGCAGATACAATGGCACAGGATTAATGAATTAAGCTTGGGAAGCAGAAGAATTTGTTAAAGCGGAGAGGGGAAAAGACCCTTCTTTTCCCTGGTGTGTGAATACTAAGCAATGAAAGCAGCAATGACAGAATTTTAGCCTGTGCTTTACCCTAGCACCAGCTCTTGCTCTGCACGAGTCTTTAATTAGAACCACACTGACACCCGCATTTTCAACTATGAACTTCAGTTTCAAAGTTAAGACTATCTCCTAGATGCTGGTTTAATCACTAGATCTGATCACAGAAAAGAAATGCTGTGTTCTCTACTGTAGTGTGGTCATTGTCAGTAGGACTAGGTAACTGGTTGTTAACCCACAGTAAATCATGGTAAAAGGAAGGAAGAGATCTCACTGAAATACCATAGGCTGTCACCACAGAGCACTCACAGGCTTTTTTTCTAGAAAAGTATAAAACTAAGTAAAGAGGGGTCATCACACTTTTTTGATGATGCCAGTATTTTACACAGGTGACTGCCAGTGTTTCTGCCAATATTGCATTAGGAATATAATACAGGACAGATATCTTTGTAAGATATTACATTCCAAAATGTAATTCACTTTGTATTCAGCACAGCACAGAAAATTTAATAAACCATCACTCACTAGAAAGGGGCTGATCTCATGAGTGGGAAGGGAGAGCTTAAATTTGCTTATATGTTTGTATTTACAGCTCCTTGACGTTTAGAAGACCTCTGGGAATGTTGTGTGTCCTTTTGTTTAAGCAAACAAACAAAAATCTTTATCTGGTTTCACTACATAAAAATGTAAGATTATAATTAACACACAGTCCTAGAAACTGGAAGGTTTGGAACGTTTTGAACTTACAAGAACACTTCAGAGAATAATCCATTGCAATTTATAAGCCCCTCTAGACTTGTACATGTCTTGAACTGATTGCTGAAGTGGGCTTTACTAGGAATTTCTCTTGCTGAATTGGAGTAGTGCAGGAGGTGGGGAAGGCGGGAGGGTTAGAGCAACCTTCCCTAACAAGGCTTTAAAGCTTCAGTGGTAAAGTTATGCGGATGGAAGACTCTGTACTTGTTTTTAACCAGGAGCAACCTGAAGAAGATTGTGTTATGGGCAGGAGATGTTATTTACGTGGGTAGTAACACTGAGGATTGTGTTGTGCTGTTGTTGCTTTTAAAGGGGGCCGTACATCTTTTAATTAGAACCGTAAAATGAAAATAAAAATAAAAAAAAAAAAAAAAAAAAAAAAAGCCCAAACCACCTGGACAATGACACAGAATAGCTGGTGAAATCTATAGCTCCGTTCCTTTACCAAGCTCGGTGGCTCGGTGGAGGTTTCTGTGTCCGTGTCCCCCACGCCTCCCATCCCCCCTCCCTCCCCCCTCATTTCTGCCGCGATGTGTTTTTCTTTTTTTTCTTTTTTTTCTTTTTTTTTCCTTTCTTTTTTTTCTTTTCCCCTGCATGTTGGTGTGACAGCAGGGAAGGGGGGTGGGGGGTGTAGAGCTTTCCTGCGCTCCCATTGTCAGCCGCTCTCGGGAGAACCGCTGTCCCCCGCGTCTCTGCTCCATGTGCGCGGGGAACGCGGAGCCTCCGTCGCTCCCGCCCCCGCGGTCCCGCCCGCCCCCGCCGCGCCGGGAGCGCTCCGCCGGCCAGCCCCGCTCCGGCCCGGCCCCGGTCCCGGCCCCTACCCCTGCCCCTGCCCCCGGCCCGCCGCCGCCGTCCGCATCATGCCGCCCCCCCTCCCGCACGCCACTCTCGCCCGGGGGCTGCCTCCTTTTCCGGCCCGCGGCGTGTGCGTGAGAGGGGCTTGAAGTTGCCCCGGCGGCGGCGGCGGCGAGGCGGGGGGCCGGGGCGGCTGGCGGCGGCGGTGGGGCGCGGCGGGGCGCGGAGCCCACCCCCATCACCTGTTACCTCCGCTCCCCAGGTTGTCTGAAGTTCCCCGGCGGCGCCCGGCAGGACGGGGAGCGCCGCGGCTCCGGTTCGCAGGGACCCTACAGTGGCTGCTGCAGCATGGGCTGGCTCAGGGGGATTGCCTTGCTTTCCTTGGGAGTATTACTAGCAGGAAGAGTGAACTGCCAGCATGTGAAGAATAATGTGCCAAGGCTCAAATTATCTTATAAAGGTAAGTCTGTTGTTCTCTGGTATTCTCCGTTTTCCTCTAAACCTCTCCTCCTTGCCCCGTCGGTCCCCCCCACTATCCCTCCTTCCCCCCTTCCTCTCTCTTCTTCCTTATCTTCCAGAGGGGAAATTGGCATTAGGAAAAAAAATAATTGAAAAAAATACTTAAAAAGCCACTCTGTCCTACGGTCGGTACCACGCAGTTTAAACACAGACAAAGAAGAGTTAGTTGCATTTGCAGACAAGGACTCCGGATCGTGCTGATCTGTGGAAGAGTCTTCAGTCCTGTGCTATTTCACTGGACTTTACTCTTTAAAACGATGAGACGTGTTTGGCCACCCATCTCATCTCTCCCGTGCTGGGCATGGAGTGCAGCCGCAATACCAGACCTGTTTCAAACAGCACGGAATAGATGAAAATTTATATATTTTTTTTTTTTTTAGGCATGAAGTAGTTAATTTTCAAGTCATGAATATTCAGTTTGTACAAATCTGACAATCAGATGCCTAACATAAGCAGTAGATGGTGGGTTTGCCAAGAAAGTATAAACTGAAAGGAACAGATCAGTCCAGAAAAGGAGGAAAGGACTGTTATGCACTAGAAAATGCTGCCTATGGATGTTTAATGCAGTACAATTTATTTGAACTGGGATTGTTTTGAGTGTAGTCTGATGCATTTCATTAGGGATCAGAGGCAAGGTGTAACTGAAGAATGAGAGCTGTGAGATTACGCTTACGTTTGAAATTGTGTTATGCCATTCACACCGCAATTGTCAGTAATTAACTTTTGTATAACACTGCCAGTATTAAAGGAAGACTGAAGCAGGTAGTCTCTTTGTCAGCATAGTTCCTCTCTGAGTATGTTTGCAGAAGAATTCATCAGATCTGGAGGATGGGCAACTGGGAAAGAAGTTTAAAATGATAAGAGCTGTAGAGTATGATTTCTAAAAGGGAGATCTATATATCTGTGTATATACCACGTTGCTCTTAAGAGCTGCTCTCTCATAATTCTCAGATTATTAAAGGCTGAGAGAAGGAGCAGTGACTACGGTTCTGAAAGAAGGGAGGAAAAGTAACACACTGCTTGTACCGTGTAAAAAAAGAGAATGTGTGTGCATTCCTGGTCATAGATGTCAATCCCAGTTTACAGTATAGTGCCAATACATCTCTTGCCAGTAGAAATCTTCTTTCCAATTATTTTCATCTCTGTGCTGCTGCAAATGAGAGGGGGAAAAGTCCTCTCTGATACAAGGCAGACATCATTTTTGCACTCAAGATAAAAAAAAAAACAACACCTGCAAAACTTGGATGGACTGTATGGAATAAATGCATGTGCAAGGTTTTATTAAAGAACACACATATGCATATTCATGTGTGTTTAAACTTGAAAAGAAATGTATGAAAAGAACAGTTTGAGAGGTTCAGATTCTGGTAATTCAGTTTTCATACAGAAAACCATTTGTATTTAACACAAAATTCATTATTTTGAAGATTCTGAAGAAAGCTTATACCATAACTACATGTCATGTCAGAAAACTCATTAAAAACCTCTTAATTGCTTCCAAACTTTCATAATCATACTGAAACTCAGATTAATGTATAGAAACAGAAATGCTATAAAAATATCCTGTAAAGGGGTTTAACGGCTAATTAATTATTGTTTATTATTTTTCACCCTTTTAAAATTTATTGATGGCTCAAGCCTGCTGCCCCTACTTGTACTGACTGAATTAAAATCTGGTTTTCTTCTATTTTTTTTCCTTGTTCTTGTTTTACCTTTTTTTTACTGCTTTTTTGGTACTATGCCAGTGTACAGTTTAACAACATTTTGCTACTCTGCTGTTTGGTTGTTGTCCAGTTCTGCTCTTGCTGGAAGAAAACAGCTCATTTTCATTTCTTAAGTACATCAGACATCAGATTTTAATATACAGGCAATCCTGTAGCAGCAAAACAGGAAGCAGAAAGGAACACTGAAACTGTTCTTATGATTGGCAGATCATTGTAAAAAGAAAATTATTTCAAATGCTGAGAAGCCCTATTTCCCATGTAGCAAAGAAAGCGAATGCATAGTTAATTCAAAGCAAATTAAAGTCTGAAGACTTGCAGGAATTCACATGCTAGCCTTTGATTCATCTGTACACTTAATCACATATTTGACTTAAAACATGTGTAACCCTAAAAATCAGACCAGGCTACTCACAGGCTTGTTGTTAAGTACCAGTGTAAATGCTTGGCCAGGTCAAGAGGAGCGTGTTGCCTGGGCTGCTGCATTGATCTCCAAGGATGGGGATATCATTATTAGTCAGGGAAACTAAGCCTTATCATCTGGTGCTTTTCCAGACAAATTTTGCTTCCAGTACAGCATGCTATGCACAAAACAATGTTAACACCTTGCTTAGGAACAGTCTTAAGAGGTGTAGGTAGTGAAAATATGTCTTTCAGGCACAGGCTGAATACCTTACATGCTAGTATGTATCTCTCAGGGTATTCCTCACCACCGTATGTCTATGTGATACTGTGTGATTCATTTCTGATCAAACTGCTTGCAGTTCGGAAAAGCTACCCAGTTACTTACCAGTTCTACTCCACCATGAAGAAATGCAATCGAGTAAAATAAACTTAGGATATTTAAAACAAAAAAACAAAAAACCAAAAAAAACATGCAGGGCAAAAAGAATGATCTAAGTGACTTGCCTTTTCACTGGTTGTCATTGTGCTTTCTTTTAACATGCATGCTTGTTTTTAGCCTAAACAAATACCTTGGAGCTAATTGTTGGTGCTTTATTTCAAAAGGAATCAAGGATGTATTTTAACTTCTTGTTTTTCTCAACTAATTAGATGTCAAACATGGTTAAAAAGCTTAGGCATTTGCTTTACAAGTTAGCAAAATGAGTCACGAAGGGTTAAATCCCTGCCAACCATGATTTCCTATGGTCACTTGTTTTCAAAGGTCCAGTATTAGCTTTGCCATTTCCCAAGTTGCTGGATAGGAGTTTTGATAAACTTCTATTCTTTCTTCCTCTTAACTTCGTGTCACTCAGGCTTGCAGAAGATTAGAAGCATCCTATGGGGCATGTTACGGATAGGAAGAGGAAGGGAAAGTGTATAAATGCATATATTAAGGTCACATCTGTGGTCTGAAAAGGTTCTTTATGTTTGTTGTAAAACAGGGGACTGGTTATTTGTTTTATATATCTTTATTTTGATGGCATATTAAAGGAAAGAAATTTCATTAGAACATTGGGGAAATCCTTGTCCAGCTGGAATCTGTGGAGAAGTTCCTATTCAGGAGCAGGTAGCATCAGGGTATTGTTCTGTACTCTTTTAAAATTTCCAAGCATTTCCATCTTAGTGTAAAGGTTGGAAAGGTTTGGTGCAGATGAAATTTATCTCCTTCTTCCAGTCAAAGGGAATTAATATGATTGAAGGCCTGATGCAAAGTTCATTGAAGTCAGTAAGTTCTGGATCATAGCCTACATGTGGTAAAACCAGCCATAAAGCAGAAAGCTCAAGTTGAGCCCTTCAGACTCTGAGCTCCTCTTTTTGTGTTCGTTCTTATTGTAAGAATAACAAGAAGTGTCATTGTTGATATGTCAAAAGTAAAGGAATCTTTCCTTAGAGAATGTAGGGAGCTTTGTTGTTGGTTTTTGTGGGTTTGTTTTTTCATTCTCATTGGTTTCAATTTTGATGTCAGTTGTAAATCTCTATATTGTGTCACTTGGTCACAGATTCCGTTCAGAAAACTTCTGTTGAGCCCAGAGTTCTCAGAAAGATGGTGATAAAGCTGAGTGTGTAAAGTTTAAAACAATAAATACAGCCTTAACTACAGATGGATTTCTTGTATCATTTATTGTTTCCTATTTTCTTTTGGTGTCCTCTGTATGGGGAGGTAAGGGCAGAAACAGATCAAACCAGCTACAGTGACCTTTAAATATAAACACACAATCCTCCCCAAAAAAGAATGTTTCCATTTATGATTCCTTGGTTTACAGATTTTTCCTAAGGCAACCCCGATTTTTGTCTCCACACGAATAAATCTTGTGAAACCAACTTTCTCAAACCCATCTGCTGGGTCCTATTTGTCTATAGAAAATTACTAAATGCTCTGAGTATGTTTTGTAAGAATACATGTGTGGTTCTTCTGTGTTGTTGCTCAATTGGATACATATTACTTAAAAATAAGTAACTGGAAAAGCATTGCGCTCAGATTTAGCTCTATTACTCTCTGGCTCCAATTCAAGCCATATTAAAAATGTGTCTTGTTTAAAGTTGAAGTGATAGTGAGAACTACTCCATCCGTGATGTGCAGTGGACTTACAGTTTTAGAGGATGGATTTTTATATGGAAGAAATGCTGGTGTTAGTGAAAGCAATGGCAAAATTTCTGTCAGTTTCAATCAGTCCAGCACGCCGTGACGGGGGAGGGCTGACACCACACTCAATTACCTGGATGTACGCTAGTGTAAATATGATGCCTGGTTTGTAGTTTGTTGACCCAGTCTGGTTGTAGTTGATGACCTGCCAGCTGGTTTGATTGTGGTTTTTCCTTTCCATCAAACTCTATAACTCACAATTCAATACCTTCACAAAGATTGGGAAAGCAGGACAAAGTGGAAGAAGGAAAGGGGGAGAGAAATATTGGCAAGGGATCCTGTCTCTCTTGAGTTGGGACTGGTATTAGGGTTTGTCTCAGATTTCAAGGTATCTGCTTAAAAAAACCTCTTTTACTTAAATTCTGTTGTAAGAGTATTGTTTGAGAGAAAAGCTTCTTTAACATGCCTGAAAATTGGAAAAGAGCAGACCAGACTTATTACAAAGACTGAGACTGTGAAGGAAGGCAAACTGGTGATTTTTGCACACTGGGCATGGGTTTTTAACACTGCTCAGCTTCCACCATTCCTGATGACATTTCTGTACGGCTCTGGCGCTCTCAGACCTCACCATGAAGTCAGTGCAGGAGCTGGATGACAGTGAAGATGCTATTCAGCCTTTTACAGGTTTTTTTCGTCCCCAAAAGACCAATCTTTCAGAGAAGGTTTGTGTGTTGATCTTTCTAATCTTGGTGGAGTGGGGTCTTCAAGAGACACAAGAGCTGTCAGGGGAGATGGTAGGACTACCCTGCCTGCCTCTGGCATGCTCCACAGGCTGGCAGGAGAGAGGAGCTGATGAAGGAAGTGCCTAGACTCAGATCTTGCCTATATAGGGAAATTTTCAGCTAGCTAATTAGGGCCTGAGACAAGCAGTGTAATTGGAACAAGGAGGGTGAAAACCTAGCCCAGCACTTGAATTTTGCGTTTCCAGCTTTCCCATTTAATTCTAGTGGAAAAACTGTTTTCTGAATTACAGACCCACCCTTTTCTGAGAAGGTGAAATTCTCTATAATTATTTGTGCTGTACAGTTTGTGGAGTTGTTCATGGTGGGTGCTGTATTGGCAGCAGTGGAAACTCTACTCTTTTTGTGGTCAAGGTGTGCAGCACTTTTACTGCTTGTTACAGCATCCTTAAACTCTGACCCAGTGAGGAATTTAAATATCCAGAGTTTTCCTGAGCTCAATGGATTTACTGATATGTGAAGTCGGCCTTAAAATTTACTTCTCTGCTTCAAGTTTTTTGAAAAGGAACGAATTACCTATCTGTTTGCTTAGGGTTTATTCAGTGTGTGTACTTATTCCATAAGGTTTAGCAAAACAATATTTGAAATAAGAAAACTCAGTCTTTGCAGGTTGCTACAACATACATGTGTTATTTATGATAATCTCTTCTGCGTGTGCCTCTGTTTGTACAGAAAGCATTTGCATGGAGTTCCATGTGAGAAGAAACCACTGAACGATTTGTATATTTAACTCTTTCATTTTCCTTGGAAGTGTTTTTAGTTTTCATTTAATGCATTGCTATACTCTGATCTTTTTAATATGGTTTCAGTTTGCCTAATCACTCATTCTGCATAGAGCCTTTAAAGCCCACAGCTGTTACTAGAGAGACATCTTTTTTCTTTACTTCCTCTGGCCTACAGGCTTTTTCTCTCATGTGCATGCCTGGGACGTTGTGATGGAAGCACGAGTAGTGCAAAGTTGATCTAATATTTTGAACATTTTCTACATCAGCTGCAGCCTGACTTGACCCTGGTTCAATCTGAAGCAGTCACATCTTCACCTGAGGCAGTGCCTAAGTGACTGAGGAGAAAACAAATCCTCCTAAAGTGGTGTCAATGGTTGTGACATTTTCCAGTTGTTTGAAAGCTAAAAAGGGTAAAATTGTCTTCAGGCTCCCACACATTTTTAAAGCAAGAGTGTGGGGTGGACAACTCTATGTCAAAATTTAAATGGAAGTTCTGTAGCTTGTCCTGGTACTCTTGTTAATTAAGATTACATGTGAAAGTAGCTGCTGGGGTTGTGCTGGTGCTGGTGGGCAATTCAGCAAATTCCTTCTCTTGCGGGATTAAAGCTGCCTTCAGGAATGTCTGCAAGTTCACGGTCCTCCCACATACAGCCTTCATATAGGTTAGCTGCTCTCTTCCAGTAACAGCTGTGGATGGTGAGAATAACTGTGGGGAAAGTACATTTACTTGAGTTTTCCTATTTTTTTCCAAGTGGGATAGTGCCCCAATGCCCAAGAGAGACGAGGATGGCCACAGCTGTTGAGAGCATCGGAAATCTTAAGAGCACTGCAGTCTTTCTCCTGCACCACAGGAGATTCTCTGTGGTGTCTTTCGTTTTGACTGACATAGTCAGCCACATTAGGCTCTTTTCACTGTCAGGAGAGGTACCCCAGAGAGCTAATCTTGGGCTAGGCAGGCTGAATGAGAGTTTAAGGGCGCTCATCTCTTTTCAGTGACTGAAAAAGGAATTAAGCTCCTTGTTCATTCATTTAGTTTCTTTCTTTCTGGGAAGGTATCAAAAGAAAGTAGCAATTAAATGCTATGGAAGAACCCAGGCTGTATTCTGATCTCAAAGCACCCTAATTTAAGAAACTGTCTCTGCCTAAATGAGTATTTAAAATTGTGTAAAAATCCAACTGATTACATGTATGTATGCCTTGAGTATCTGCGATCTTGAAGTCACCTGTGACCTAGTCTAAATTTGCATCAAACTTTCAGTCATAGCAAGAAATATACAGTACCACTAAATTCTTCATATTCTTCAAACAATTACCTAGCTTACATCTCATATGTTCTATGTCTCTCCTTCTTAATAAACTCATCCCAAATCCAGTGGCACATGCTGGAAGTGACTGTGTCTGCAGAGCTTGGCTAATTTAATAGCTTAATTATTTGAAGCTTTCAATAAGCTGTGCTGTGACCAGCTCTGTTTCTTTCTGAATGGTTCTATGCTTTAAAAGAAAAATGTATTCAGGACTCAATTTCATATAGCATAGTTTGCAGATAAAAATACATATCCATATGTGTAACTCAGAGGACAGGTGCCTTGACCCTGATTCTTCCCTGTTTTAACTGAACTAGTTCAAAAGTGAGAGCAGGATGAAACCTAATTTAGGTTCATTTCTAAAAATTCTAAATAGATTTACAGCTTGGGGGATTCCTTTCTCTGGGGATTTCAGATTCCTGTTGAGCTAGAGAAATAGACAGCAATCCCTAAAACGTGTAAGCACTGGTCTACTTTGTGTCACATCTAGTTTTCATCCTTTGCTGTTTGATAGCCAAATGCAGTGAAGTCAGAAGGTTTTGCCACTCTAATGTTTTAAAGTTGTTTGACATTTGTTGGTCCTGCTTATCTCTCTAGCTGGATGTTGCAGAAACTTTAGACGTGAGCAGTCACATAAAATTCTCATCTCTTATAAATATTTTCATGCAAAGTTGGATCTTGTGGGGAACAATCTGAGGAATGAAGTAGTTATTTACTTTCATCTAACTTGTGGAAGGAGGAAAAAGAAAGCTCTCCTTTAGTCTCCACTCTAATGAAGCAAAGCTCATGTTGGTTCTGACGGCCCCTTTTGGCTCCTTTTGAAATTCCAGCCTTGTGTGAGAAAAGGACACAAAAAAGCTCTGTGAGATAATTTAAAGGATTTAGAGCTGCCTTTCAAGGGGGAGGGGTTGGTGGCCTTTTCTAGAGGCAACAGACATACAGCTCACAAGCATCCAAAAGAGTGCAGGGTACAACTTTCATCACCAGATGACACTGGAATGGCATTAGCTCTCCATTGCTAGACACAGATTTGATGCCCAGCCAAGGCATAGAGCGAAGTCTTGTGAGATGAAGTGGAGATTTCAGGGTGCTAACATAATTTTTGCTTCCTTTGTGGATTTCCCAGTGTGACTTTACCATTCATAAATGTGTGAAACAGTGCTGACTCCTGATGAAGCTCTTTTTCTCAAAATACAAGAGCCATATCAGCACTGATGAGTGTTGCTCTGTAGTATCTGAAGGCCCCCTTGGTCTCATCTCTGTTGTGCTTGGGCCTGCACAAGATCTCCATTCTGCTGGGCCATGTGGTAAATGCCAAGTGACAGGAGGGTGGCAGAAATGATGTCTGGGGATCTGAGAAAAAAAAAAAACAACTTTATCTTCCAGACAGCTTTTTTTTTTTTTTTTTTTGTTCTTTTCTTATATTCCTTTCTACTACAGCAGATAATGGCTGTATCAAAACCTCTTGCTCTGACAGCTGTGCAGACAATATAAATGTATTCTTGAGCTACCTGCAGATTGCATAGTTAGGAAATCTCTTTACTTCTGCATTACTTATCTTTTCCAAGACTGTCAGAGTCCACTTACCAAGACCAAGTATAGCTTTAGAACTAGAAGAAGGTATGGTAAGATTTGGAATTTTGAAAGAGCTCGTGTTGGCACTTATCAGAAATGTCCTAAACATCAATGAAAGCAGTATTTGCAGGATGCTTGCTGTGCAGTTACCAGTATGGTAAACCCCTGTCCATCTGCTGTGCTAAGTATGGATCCTCAGTTGTTTGTATGCCAGCCATAAAAACTGACTTCCAGCAAACAGGCAAGCAAGATTTCATCTCAAGAGAAAAGATTTAAGAATTCCTTAAGCTTAAAAGAAGATTTCTTACACCTATTTTAAAGCGGTGTTATGAAATAAAATAATAGTATAAAAAATCTATTTTTCTCTGTAGCCTTCAGTATTGAGATCAAAACTAACATAAATTTCTAATTCTGCTTTTCCAAATTTTGTTTCCCATTTATGATGAACCTGTGTTCTATTGGGTATTCTCCCTTTTCTGTCATTCCTTCACAATTTTTTGTCTTTCATCATTCTTTAAACCCCCACTGGAAACCACACTCTTTAAATCACACTCTTTACTGGACAACTGTCATGCAAATTAGGAAAGTTTTGTTATCCTCACCTACAAATGGAGGTCAGAGGTTATCGGAAATCCAGCACAAGAGCTGATGATACACAGGAAGTCTGTACTGTAAAAGGAATCAGAGCAAGTACCATAAATGTGAAATCCTATTAGTTCTTTGGCTCTTCTGTGTCAGCTTCTTTACCTGTAAAGTGGTATTAAGTGATCTCATGAGGAACTGGTCGAGGTCAGAAACTTGCCAAGCTTATTCAGAGCTGTATCCTACTCTCAGAATAATCCCATTAATATGTATTTTCAAAGTTCAGTCAAAACTTAGTTTTGATCAACATACAAAGTCCTTACAGGTACTTTAAAGTGATTACAGTAATTATAATCACAACTGTCTATGCCTGTGACATGAAACACATGCCTATTTTCCAGAAAGCGTATCTCATGTAATTAAATTTGGATATTCCAGACAGTTCTGTACAGGGACCCTTTATGATGTTTTTTAAAGTATCATCCTTTATTTCACACTAAGTACACTGTGAAAGTGATTACAGATGACTCCAGAGATGAAGACCCTTTGTGTTTAGTCTTTGCAATACTTTCTACCAAGGGCATGCGAGTGTTTGCAAGATCCTGGCCTATTTTTCTAAGTTTAAGGTAGGTATCTCTTCTCTTCTAATCAGAGATGATAGATGGAGTTAAAAAAAAGAAATATATTTGTTATGCTTAACTGAAAAAACAAAAAAATGAATTTTAGGCACTTCCTCCCCTTTCCACCCAGTCTGAACATGCCTTAGCAGGCCATCGGTGCTTGATACTATTCTGTCCCTACAAGTGTACTTGTTTTCCTTCCCATCTGATTCTGGAAACAAAACTTCTAATTTCTTCCTGCCCAATTCTCTTTTTCTGACTTTCCATAGCCAAAATACTTCCCAGCCTTCTGCAGGGTGAGTGCAGCCTTTCTTAGCCACTTGAGGAAATATTCAATAATCATTTCAGTAAGATACAACTGGCTCTCACTTATAGACTTGCTCACTGGAAAACTGCTACTTGACAGCTCTAGTTCGAAGCTGATAATGAGGATTAACTGCTATAGTAAATTCAGAAGTGGAATCCTGCATCTCTGTAAGATTCACATCCTTGTTCCTAAAATAAGTGAGAATTCCCCTCATCACCCTGGCCTACGTGATAATAAAATTATTTGTTCTTATATTCTGCATACCTTAAATGCAGCATTTTAAATTTTACCTTCAGTGAGTTAACTTAAGGAATCTCTTTTCTTTGCTTTTATACTTCCTCATTCCATTTATATGATGTGATGGTTTTTTTGAACAACATTCTTTATTCCATCATAAAGTATTGGTTTTCATGCCAGTAATTAAGAAATACAGAGCAAATATAAGTTTTTGGTGTACCTTTGAACTTCAGGCACAAGTTTGTGGTTTGACTCATTAGAGTACAGTGTCTCATTTGACCACTTGCTTCACAGTTTTCTGACAGTTTTGCTGGTGCTAAGGAGCTAAGTCCAATTCTTGAGGCTGGCAAACAGACCAACAGAGACTAATGTAAAAGTTTCCATTTACTAGAGTAAAGCAACTTTTTCATTTGTCTTCAGAGAGAGAGCAGTATCTAGTCTCATGTGTATTATTATTCTCTATTAGAAAGTTTAAACTATCACCAATTATTATGGTGTAAATCAAGTGTAACTTCATTAAATGACTGTGACTGCAGTGATGCATGAGAGAAGGGAATTTGACCACTGATACTGCTAATTGACATTGCACCAAGGGGACTGAGGACAAGACTGAGCAGTTCAACTTTGAGTTTTTGAACACAATTTCCAAAGCTGAGACCACAAACAGCCTTTCCAATGACATTTCTCATAAATGCCATTCTCTTAAAAACTTTTTTATCAGCATGTAGGAATGTGACAAAGTCTGAATTTTGTTTCACTGGACGTTCACCCCCATTACTATGCCTAGAAAATATTTTACCTTGTGCCAGACATATGGAAGCGATCAATGTATGTAAATTACATGAGAGGTGAAATACAGCTTTTTAGACTAGGAAATGTGTACTTATTTCTGCTTATAAGAAACTGAAACCATAACAGAAGAGGAGACTTCAGGTCTTGAGACAAGTTTAATGTTAAAATAACAACTGGCGAGTAGGTAGGATAGCAGTGTTTTTTGATAATCACCATGAAAGCACAATATTGTCCTGAGCTGAACCACTTGCTCTGGTCTTTCAGACACCAGGGTTTATAAGGCAATTGCTTGCACGTTCAGGGCTAGACTGGAAACCTGCTCTCTGCAGAGGTGAACTGTCCTGGGACCCAGTTATGAATGAGTTCATACTATGGGCAAGTGCTCAGTAGTACAAGTCAAGCTTTTTCAAACATGGAGTTTAACTGGCAGGGTCAGCTTAAGTGTTTTTGTGGTGGATTTTTTTGTTTGTTTGTTTGGTTTCGGTTTTTTTGTTTGTTTGTTGTTGTTTGTGTTGTGTTTTGTTGTTGTTGTGTTGTGGGTGGGGGGATTTTTGGTTTTTTTTTTTTGTTTTTTTCCTGGGGGGTGAGGGCTTGAGCTCTTTTCTTTGCTTCTGAGTAACCAAAAGAGAAGAAACAAGAGCTTAGGTCAGTTCTGACTTTCAAATAGTTCATAAAAAATACTGTCTCCCATCTGGTCTCTAGAAAATCAAAACTTGCTTTATGATCAAAATACATTTTCCTTGCTTCCAAAACTTTACATTCAAGCAAGTTAGAATTTTTTTTTATTTTTTTTTTATTTTTTAATATTCAGTTTCACAATGTAAGAAACTAATCTTGAATGCAGCAAGGTTTTATTTTAAGGCATTGTCATATCTGTCATTCTGAGTTGAAAAATGTGCAGATCACTGGATTTCATAAATGTGTGGAGAAGCTGTCAAAATGTGTCACTATTTGCATGTGAATGGTCAGCTGAGGTAGGAAGGGAGATATGTAAATAATTCTCTAGCTAGTTTCTGGCAAAGATCATTGCATTTCAAAGTGCTGTGAAAAGCAGCACCATAAAACTTTAACCTATTCACAGGTATGGAAACTCCCATGCCTTAAGTAGACCTGTTCTAATGACCACTTGGGGAAAAATTAAATCTTAAAAGGCAGTATCAGGTCTCCCACTACTATGCATTTTTTAATTCTTTTAACATTTAAAAACCCAATAAAAACCTGATAAGCTAAAAAAGCTCACCCTGTCTCCCCCTTGGGTAAAAAAAAAAAAAAAAAAAAAAAAAGGAAAAAGAGAAGAAAAGAGGGAAAAAAAGAACAAACATTAAAAAAAGAAAAAAGAAAACAAAAGAAAGGAAAGGGAAAAGATGAAAAGAAAAGAAAAGAGAAAAGAATAGAAAAGCTCAAGATCTAAGCAGGAACCAAATGTAGACCTTCGCTGAAATTTTGGCAGACACGTATGATAGGAGTAGAGTAAATGTAAGGGTTTTGAGTTTTATTCTGAAATATATCATTATCTGACCCAGGAGGCATCCAAGATAATTGCTTTCATCTTCTTTACAAACTGTTCAGCATTTAACTACTCTGCTCCACTGTAGTACATGCACAACTAAGTAGAATATTTTAGTTTAAAACTAAATATATCCTTCAAAAGGTACAATTCTTCACGTATCCAAAAAGGTGAAGAAGTGAATGTAAACAGTAGAAAAATGAGGAACACTAGGGTAAAATAAAAATCTTAGTAGGCGCTGAGCCAGACAATTTTCTAATGTTTTATTGTACCTCGTGTCTGCTTAGCTAGAATTGGCATGTGTATATATGGAGAGAGAAAGATTTAGTAAGCCATTTATGCGTGAAACAGCTCCAAAATCTGTGATTAGGCAGGCACAAGGACTAAAAAAGGTTTCTAAAGTAAAGTTCACCTCCAAAGGTGATGTGGATTATGTACCTACCCCTTAATCATGAGTTAACATGGGACTGTTGCTGTAGTTTATCAATATCATTTCCCACAATATTGTTTTGTAGTTTCCATCTACTTACCTTGAAAACCCATGCTGTATTTCATCCAAGCTCCATAATTCAGTAAATAGCTTGTGTCACCTGGGTAATCATTTACAGCACATATTTTCTTTCTCAGAAAGCTTCTGCACACTAATTTGATCTGGTTACAATGTTCTGAAAAGAACTCAGAGAGACAAAGTTAAATGCAGTTTCATTCACTGAATTTATAAAGGGCAATTATTCAAAGGCTCTGGGATTTGCTCAATCATACTAATATTCATGTAATGAAATGTGATTTGCCTTGGTATTTACTAGGAGATTAAAAAATTTAAAAAAGGACTGATCTTACAAACTCCTACTCTCAAGAGTAGTCCTGTTGATTTCAATGTACATGGCACTCATGGGGTGATGAGCCATTTTGGGAAGTTATACAAGTTCTTCACTTACAAACAATAAAGCAACAAAACGAAGTGATTGTAAAAATCACCTTGAAATTGTTGAGCTATTCCAAGTAATGGGAAGAAACAAGGCAAATAGAGTTCAAAATAGTATTCTGCTCCCAGATTAAAGTTTTCTATCAATACCAATATTTCTTGATCCTGCTTAGCTTGTCGGCTCTGTGCTCTACCACAATAACATTCATTGCCTTGCTGTGGTTCATTGCATCCTCATGTCCAGCAGCATGCAACGTCAATTGAAGTCACTCTGGCAAGACCTTTATTTAGTCTGGTGGATCCTTGTGTCCTTTTAAGGATGTATATTGGTATGAATTGTGATTGCCTATTTTTGAATGCCTGAGCAAGTTCTGTACCTTCTATGCAGAAATCTGTCTATGTGAAGGTAGAGTACATATTAGACACTGATCATCCTTTAGGCAGTTGCACTGATTCCTGCACAGTAACTTAAAACAAGTAATTCTTCAATGCTGGGCTAAGGTTGCCATAGCAGTTTTTCTATTTCAGTTGCCATTCACATATCTATCAAAAAAGGGCACAACTTTGTGGAAACTTTTATACCTTACTGGAATGTTACTTATTGGCTGTAGCTGTGGCTCCAGGCACTGAGTGAAAGTCTCTATTGCCTGCTTCTCACATGAGTTCATTGGAGAAGGCTCAAGAGATTTCCCACTGCAGGAAACTACTACTACTTCAGAACTACTTTCCTGCCACTCCAAATAACTTCTAACCCTAACAGGAGAGCAAGGAATCCCTGCTCCTTTTCAAGCATCAGACTGACAAAGTGGGACATCAAGCACGGGGCCATGTGTTGCCTTACCCCAGACATCTTGTCAATGGGCTCTCAGTGTTCTTTGCTAAACAGCAAGAGAAATCTCAAATTGCAGCCTCTCAGATGTAGCCACTTGTGCAGACACTCCTATTCTAAAATTTATTCTGGCCTATGTCAGATGTTAAGAAAACATAGAAAGTCTCAAATGCAGTAGAGAGTGGTAGGGCAATAAAATTTTTTACATTTTATGATAAGTATGCATTTAAAGAAGGGAGCAAAAGTAATGTTTTCTATTAAAAATAACAGGAATTATTTGTGGAATAAAATCCAATAGGAAACACATTTGCACTACTGATCTCTGGAGCAGCTGGCTGTGAAGTCCTTCATCAGGCTGTCAGGGACATCGATTTAATTAATAGGAGCTGTTACTTAAACTGTGCTAGCAATCAGAGAATAACCCACAAAGTAACTCATCAGTAAACAAGTCTATGATGTCTTGAACAGAGACATCCTAACACTTTCCCAGTGCTGGCCAAGATGATGTTGAAAAGGAGAAATTTCATTATATGTTAGCATATATACACAGATTCATATATGAAGAAGGCCACTTACTGTAAGAAGATCTCTGAGCCTGTCCAAGAGATAACTAAAGGGCACTCAGAAATTATACATTTATACGAAATTGCCAGCCAGTAGCAGAGTACATTCCAACATGTGAAACTCCTTCCCCTGCTTTGGCTTACGGAGACCAGGAGCACACTCCCACCTGACTGCTCTTCTGATGGGATTTTTTTGGGTCTGGCTGAGCTCAGCCTGTCCCTTTGTGAAGCTAGGTTGAGGGAAGAACCTTGCCAAACTCTCTGAATTCTGAATGTATCCTTAGGTGCATGCATGCATTTACCTACATAATGTATACAAATAGGAAGCTATTTACACACCCATGCTTGGACCAGCTCCATAAGCAGTGCAAAATTATGCCACACCCTGCAAGTTATTTTTAGATGCTCCTCAATGTAAATGTCAAATTATAAATTAAGTTTCAAAATAATGAATGATGTGTTTTGTGTTTCAGTGGGTATAAACGTTTGCATTGCATAGTAGATGATTTAAGCATGAAAGGTCTTGCATTCCTCAATCTGTTACAGAATGTGGGTGGGAGGTGGATCTTTTCTCCTTTGCTCATACCAGGAAACAAAGAATGAATGAATATTTGTCATGATGTTTCATCAAGACAGTGTTAAAATTAATTGAAGATACACATGTACATTGTGGATAGAATGACAGCTTGCTTACAGTAAAAATTTCTGAAAAAAGAACATTGACTTTTACTGTTTGTATAGGGTGTTAGCAGTGTCTGTACCAAAACTACCCAAACATGAGCCTTCTGCAGTAGTTAGTTTTGGGCCAGACACGAAGGAGATCAAATTATATTTAAAAAACAAAACAAACAAACAAAAAAACTCTCAAAAAAAGTTAATCCCCCTCAAATTCCAAAAGAACAACCAAAAAGCCCCCAAACTCCACTCAACCAAAAGCAAATTAAAGACCCCACACCAAAACAAGAAACTAAAAAACCAAAACATAGCATGATTTTTTCAGATCTATCAAAAGGGCTATCAGAAACTGTCTTCTCTAGTCCTCATGGTCTTTCCTTAATCTTCCATGAGTGGTCATCAGTAGTCACTTCATTAGACTGGCATAGTTTGATATTACTGTTCCCATCTCCAAGATCAGTCTGGAGATTTCTCTGCTCATTTCTGCCTCTGTGGACAAGATGACCCCATGTATGCCTGCTAAGGAAAGGCTGTAAGAAGGAAGTAAGATAGAAAGAACTTGAAATAATGGGAAGAAACAAAGTGCTGGGTTTTTTTTTTAATAGTCTCCTCATGTCTTAAACTGCAAGTGAAATAGAATTTTATCCTTATGTGCAATTAAAAAAAAAACCAAAAAACCAGTGCAAAACCAAAACAAATCCCCAACAACAACAAAAGCCCCAAACAGAGGTATTTCTAATAAAAACATTACTCATACTAGTATCATAGCCCTGACATTATATATATTGGCAGAAATGCAAACTTATAAAGCTTCACGGATGTTTGCCATATGCAAATCCATCCATCCATAAATCAGTGTACGGACTGGAGACTGCACAGCTGAAGTGACTGTAATGGTAAATGAAACCTTTCAGCACCGGGTCAAATGCAGTTCAGCATATGTGGTAAATGAAAAAGCACAACTATCATACAGGAATTGATCTGTGTGGTGTGTGAAGCGAGTGACTGACCAGCTCACACTGTTCACCACCTCACCTCAACTGGCATCCCAGCTTTGAGCTGACAAATATGACAGAGCTGAGCTGAGATGGCAAAGCACTGAAGCCACCAGGCTGATGACCATTCTCTCTAGGTCATGCATAAACAGAGTTTGCCTTGTGGGACTGTCTGGTACTGTATTACAAGGATTAGGCAGGCGTTTTCCATCAAAATGAATTGTCAATGAAAAAGGAAGTTTCCATTTAATCAGAATTTTCCAGTGGTTCTATCCAAATGAAAACATTGCTTTGGATCATTGTGCTGATCTAAGGCACATAATTTTGTATGCAACTGACATTGACTTCTTTGTGCTCAGGATAACAGCAAGGTTTATTTGAGCTTTGTGTGGTTTTGCTGTTTTTTTCCTTATTCTTCCCTGTACAGTACTAGAACTCCTATTTTTGAGACTATCTCAGAAATCAGTATAAGGCTTGTATGATAGCAAGACAGCATAAAATATACAGCCCAGTCCTAAATCCTGTCTAAATCAGGGATAAGGCATGTTTATTCTCTGTATAAGATGCAGTTCAGTGTCAGAGGATGCCATGTAAGACAGGACACACTCAGCAGCATTTCCAGGCTTTGGGATATGGGGGGTTGGAGATGTGACTTAGTCATTACTGGTCTGTGGAATATGTGCACTGTTTTTCCCCATTAAAGCCTAAGAAAGCTGAACACCCAGACCAGAACAGACATAGATAAAAGTATCAAAACCAAAAGTTACACATTCCTGGATTTCATTTTTTTCTAAGTTGTCACTGTGAAAAGTTCAGCCTTTTGATTGTTTGTCTTAATTTGAAAACAGCTGTTGGAATATTGTAATTTCCTTTGAGACAATGAAATACCTTGCTTTTCTGAGCTTTATTTATTCCTGCTATTTGACTGTGTTCTAGCATATCAGTGCTTCATAAAGCTCCTATGTGATTTGTGAAGCTCCAAACCATCTTGACACCTACAGCTATGTGTTAATATCCAGCCTCAGTCTTCAACATATATTCTAGGAAAATAGCATTAAAATTGGTGTCTGATTCTTTAATATAATTTAATACATTACTTCTTTTAAAAAATATTGTTGTTATTGGTTAGTTTGCTTATCAGGACTTTTGCTCTACTTTTAAAGAGTGATGCTTTCTAAGACATCGGTAAGTTGAGATATGTGTTTGCCTTCATGTTTCAAGGATGTTAGTAATGTCAGGAACATTGTTCTTGTGGCTAACACTCTGAATTGATAGATTACACAAACTTTCTCTGTGGTGGCAGATGATATCTCTGTGCCTCAGCTTCCAATCTGTAATTACTTTTTGTACATATTTGTTTTATTTTTCCATTGACATGGCATGTTTTTTGGAGGCAAGGACTATGGTTTTGCACAGTGAGATTCTATCTGTACTTTTCAGAACAAGCAGTACAACTGATAAATAATACAAGTATTTAGTTCAAGGCTCAAACAAACATCTGAGTATGAAGAAAAAAGCCTTGCTCTTGCTTGTTGGTAAGAAAGTAATTCAAAAGAACATGTATAGTTATAAAACAAACAACTCTGAACAATTCCTTAACAGTATATCCCGCCTAATTTCATACACAAAAGATATTTAGTCCCTTGAAAGATACCTTTCTGACTGCATTACTTTTGCAACTGAGAAGTTATTTTTTTAGAAACCTGTTTCTTTTAGATGAAGCAAAAAAGGGTATTGGTGGTTTAAAGTTTTTATAATTTCCTATTGGTCTTAAAGATACGTTAAGTGATTATTACAGTACATACAGAATTCTCAAACTGAAAATTTCTGTTTTCAGAATTCTTCCCTTACATGTCAGCTTCATGTTTGGCAGTTCTGTAGGTAGGAAGGCTGACAAATTATTCAAGTTTCGTATTTTCATTTCAAAATGAAAAGACATATTTGTCTCACATTGCTACTGAAGAGAAGCAGTTTAATTTTCATTCCGATTGGTCCTGAAACTCTTCGTGCAAACTCTTTTTTTTTTTTTTTTTTTTTTTTTTTTTTAATTTTTAATCTGTGGTTGTTTCAGGTGTAGTTTGTTATATCAGCCAGCTGGAACACTATAGATTATCAGGGGACTTCAGGTGTCACACAAGACGAATGAGTGTATTCCAAAACAAGCTATGCAGTCCCTTAGGCTCTGGCATGGATGAATATATGTTACTAGGCATAGAAAACATTTCTAAAATGTTGAGCCCATGTTGTGTTTGAATGTTAAGGAAACCACCTACTCATTCTGAGGAGTTAAACCTTTCTTCAGGAAGTAAGTTTGTAACAATGATCCTTACTTCCAAAAGGTTTCCTTTATTTTCCATAAGGAATACAAAACCAAGATTTCTCCTTCCTTGATGTGAGTATGCATTGCCATTGCTGATCCATTTAAATATAGATTATTACAGTAGTAATAAGTGACAAGCTATGTGTTATTTCAAAATAACACACATTTTGATTCACTTCATGTCTTCAGAGACCCAAGTAATGTGTTATTTCATATTGACAAATGCTCCAAAGTGTTTATGCTTATGAATAAAATATTCCTGATGTAACTCGACTTTCAGGGGTGCACTGTGCTACAGCATTAGTATGTGGGCCTCACCACAGCCATCCTAAAACCTCTGTCACCTTCCTCTTGGGTTACTGCTCTCCTTTCTGTGGCACTTGTTCAAAGCTTTTGGAAAGACATCAGTGGACTTTGATCAGTTCTTTAAACCGGTTGTGCCTGCTTGTGACTGCCTTGGTCTGTATGAGGTTTTGGATGTAATTCAAGTCCCTGGTATTTCTCTATGGAGGTGAAACCTGAAGCCTATTAACTTCAGTAATAGTCTTCCTATTGATTTCATTGGCCTGCAAACCAGGCCACAGTCTTTGGTTATAGCTGATGTTACAACACCAGTTCTCTTTCTGAGTTCAACCCCAACAGCTGCCCTTACCTGAGGGGACAGAGCAAGGTGTGACATTATCTGCTTTTCCAGGATTTGTGACAAATCTTTTAAGTGGTATGTCAACAGTGGTAGATCTTGCCGTGCAAGCTGGGAAGTACTTGAACATGCAGGAATGATGCAAGGGCCCATTTTTTGCAGAGGTGGTCTCTAGCTAAATGAAGCCCTTGGTTTTGTTCCATAAAACTGAGCTATTAAATGTGCATGATTACTGAGAATTAAGAACAGTAACATAAAGCAGCATAGGACCAAACTACTTCAGGCCTTGAGTGGACTATGTTGTGTCTTTTGTTAGACTGCCTTGGGTGCTGTGAGTCTGTGAGTCTTCCAGGGCAGATAAATGTACAGTCTAGGCATCTCCACCAGAGCCAATCCCATTAGACAGATAGTGAATTTGTTCTCATATACAAAATATGCAGGACTCTGGTTTGTAGCAAAATTAAAAAAAAAAAAAAAAAAAAAAAAAAAAAAAAGAGGAAAAAAAAAAGAGAATCGAATCATCTGCACATCTTTTCCAGTTCCAGTGAAATTTACCTCCTACATAACATTTCCAATATAGAAAGTATTTCAAGAGGAAAATCTCACATGGATTAATGTTTATTGGTTGCCAAGGCAATAGTTTGGAGACCTCTCTAGCACAAAACCGATAATATAAGCAGAAGTAGATTAGTATGAGGAGAAGATTCATCAACTTCAGGGAAGACAAGGCTCTGACTGCTTCTTATTCCTTTCAGAGCTTATAGTAATTTTGCTTTGGTCATTGTCCCATTCATTGCCATAGTTTTGTACTGTTATTTGTGTGACAGAAGAAGTCATATCTGTACAGTGCAAAACAGTGTTTCTGTGTGGTAAACCTGACAGTTCATTTAACAAGCGAGCCCTGAGGTAGGCAGGGAACTGGTACACCATAGGATAAGTGGTCATGCCAAGGTCATACTGTGGCTCTTCAGGAGACATGGGGAAAGTATGCAACCACATCAGTTCTGATTTGTCCACATTTTGAATGGGGAAAAAAGTCTTAATTGATTTTCATTTTAGTTTTAGCAGATGATAATGAGACTGACAGCTGAAAAAAAAACAGTTGAGATATAAAGAAGGAAAATAAATGCTATTTTCTGCATTTATTTCTTTTTCAATGAATAATGTCTTTAAATTATCTTTTGTAATCATAAGTGAGTATCAGTATGTTGGGCTTTTCCAAACCAAACATGACTGTGGATCTAAGGAAAAGAAGGGATTTAAACAACATTCACCGAATCATTTCAAGCCTAGCAACAGATTATGAGGGTATTTCAGAGAGGACTGGCAGCTGAATCCTGCAAAATTCTGATCCAGAGTGCGTGTATACCATCTCTTCCTTGCTTTTTATGTTCTCCCTACCTCCATCATGATCCAACCTGTGTTACAGAAGAAGTGTTGAAGTTACCATGTTCATTTAGAGGTGAACATGCCCAAAACCTTGCTAGTTATTGTTAGGTTTTATTTTCTACCATTTTACCTTGGCAGCTCATTTCATATTTTCATTTAAGCAAAACCAAGACAAAGTGATAATGAATTTTTAGATTCTTTGATTGACTGATTTTAAGTTATATTCAGTTTTATCTCTACCCTTTGATATTTCTAAAGCAGCTCTGAACCTGGATTTTTCAAAGGTAACTACTCAGCAGAAGTGTTGGATGTTTAACACCTTTGAAAGTACTGTCTTTTAAAGATAGACAAGCTAAATCAAAATAAGCTCATTCATCCTCTAAAACGTGTGTTCTTCTCATCTCTGCCCCACACTATACCTTTGAAAAATCACATTCATACTTCATAGATCACTTTTTATCAGATGTCAAGGGAATCTCTGTACTTTCTTAGTGTATATATATGTGTGTGTATATTCAAAGATATAAGCTAAGATAAAAATATTGCAATTGCATTATATTACAATGTCTCCTGTATGCTAGAGAGATAGATACAAACAAAATTTTAAAAATAATCTTTTTCTAAAAAGCCTTTAGCCAGAAATCCAAGACAAACTTTTCAGACTTGGAAACATATTACCCAAGCTTTTTTTCTTATGTAGTAGTTTCTTTTACTTAGAATAGTGATTTTCACAGTCATGAAAAAGGCAGACATACCTGTTTTTTGATATTTTTCACTCCACTGGATCGGAGGCCTGCTCATCTGTCTTACTATGAGATTCTATCTTATTCTTAAACAAAATATTTCTGCCTTGTCTTCTTGATTATTTACCTGAGAGGCTTTCAGGTGAGATCATCTAGTCTTTTCAGAAAGATCTGGCAGGATACTAATGTTGTCCAACATTTTCCAAGGCTACACAGTACCCTAACAGAGTGTAAGAGTGAGCAAACAAAGTGAGAGCAAACAGGTTTTGATATCTAACTGATGGGGATCTCAGATATGGGATGATTTCTAACTCAAGGGCTGAGGGTTTTGCAAAGTTTATTCAGTGCCAAAGTGTCTTAAAGACAGCGGTCACCTACTCCTCAAGTTGTAATTATATCATACAAACAAGTGTTTGTTTTCTCCTGCTGCTGCTGACCCAAATGAATTCAGCATATTTTTCCTTGGAATATGGGTGGCTGTTTCTGTTTCCACTGGTGGCTTGGCTCAAGGTCATATTTTGTCAAATCAGGAGACAAGAGTCCAATGGCACCAGGAATATGCTGAAGTTAAAAGTGTCTGCACTGTGTAACCCAAATGTCACCTATTTAATCATGCCACCTTTTTTAGAGGAGCTTCTCATCATGGATGACACTTGTGGATTTGTGGCTATTTGCTTGTTTGCTGGACAAATGAGATGAGAATGAAGGTCACAGTGATTTGAGGTAGGGCTGTCGGAAGAAACCTGCATATTACAGTCATCTGTGAAAGCAGTTTGGTATAGTATAGCAGTTTGGATCCACTTAAGCCACTGTTAAGGTCCTGGCTATGCAGTGAACAGCATAATTTCTTGCATGAGTGGTAGAAAATTACCCTAGATGTTAGTCTGTCATGCTTGGTAGGAAACATATACAGGTATGTTCCAACATTCAGTAAGCCAAAGCTCACTATTCTCTGCAGTCGGAAAACTCCCAAGAAATGCATGGCATTATGCCAGCTCCATTTGGTGCATCCACAAAATGTGCTCAAAGATCAACTGTGAGCTTACTAAGATGGCTAATGCAGTTGTCACTATGCATTTGCCATAGAATTGCTCAAGAATAAGAAGCTGTCTACTGTAGGGCTTACGTATAAAGAAAATAATTCTGTCTGTAAACAGACATGTTAGTCCTGGAGTTCTGGAAGTTATTCCAGTCATACAGTGTCTACTGGTGGAGTCTGAAGTAAGTGTTGACTAAAGGTCAGGGCTAGCAATACCTATCGACTGACATTGGTCATCCTATCCCTTCAGGGCATGAGGAAATGCAGCAAGAAGCAGAATAGGGAACTGGTGCTCTGTAATAAGAGAGACAGGCTTAAAGTCTTCCCATGGATGTGCATATAGTTTCTTTAAATGAGTCTTGAAATAATAATAATAATAAAAAAAATTGGAGTATAAATAAATGACCTAAACCTTGAGAACATGGCCCTGTGCTTTCATTATTAACTGAATCCAGACTCTGCTATCCATTTCTTCTCCATATGTCTATCAAAAGCAAGGGCAAAAAGAGTGTATGGGCTTGACAATGTGACTTTTTCATAGAGTTCAAAGCAGCAGTCTCTCAGAAGTGGTGTACAGTGTTTCAAACCAATTTTCATTGAGGGATAGTTTAGTCCCAACTCATGATTTGTACCTCAAATCAAAATTAAACTTTGTCATGCTTCATCTGCTAAGTGGAGCTAGTGCTGCCAGATTATCTTTGAACCACGTCTGGAGGCTGAAGGATGAAAAATATTGATACTATTAATAATGAATTGTAACCATGGACATTACAGTGGAGTTATCTTCATTAATTTAGGACAAAGTTATAATTCTCTTGAGGCAATTACACTGATACTAGTCTTCTCTTTACCACAAAGTTCCATGATTTGGGGGACTATTAAGTTACAGGGAGATGAGAGCATTGTGAGGCAAAACAATTTTCACCATCTGGAAAATAAACCTCTCTACTACACTTGATAAAGTGTCTGTGACCTGAATGCTGATGAGACCACATTAAAAAGGGAAGAGTTTCTACTGAAGAGTCCAGCTGCTCATTCCTGAGAAATTATGCTCCTCTACCAAAATGAATTGCAGTCTCTTTACCAGGACAAAGTTTGGCGTTGTAATTTTGTTTCTGAAAATCAGGTTACCTTGCTCAGCACTTCTTGGTCATAGGCTCATATGGGCAGATCTTACTTTTTTTTTTTTTGTTAAATGCATTGATTTTTAACAGTAGCAGTTTATGATTCTTGAAGTCTAAGGTATAAATTTGTAACAGCACATACTGTGATCTCAAGAGGAGAGAGAAGATTTCTTATTAAAACTGTAAGAGTTGGAAAACAGTCATAGTTTGAAACACTCCTTTGACACACTCCTTCAAATCTGCAACAAGTAATGAGTACTATTATGATAGAAAGGTATACGTTTTTTGTATGTTTGCGTTTGCAGTACTATGTATTTTAGAACATGACAGCAAGCTCTGGCTTAAGGTTGAACACAGTGAAAAGTACATCTTTGTGTCTTTTGTACTCTGCCTTGGATTTCTGCTTTCAATTCATGTTGGAGTTTGTATTGTAAATAAAAACTCTAATAACTGGAAAATTTTTTAAAAAATCAGATGTGAACTCCAACAATATGATCCTCTTCTGCTGAGTTTAAGTGCTTGTTTAAAGGGATTTCTGTTCATCATTCTTTATAATTCAGTGTGATATTGTATTCCATCACCAGCAGCTTAATTTATTTCTTTCGCCATCTGTTCTTTTTTTTTCCTTCTTCCATGCCAAAAAATCAATAGCACTCAATGAGCAAAATGAAGCTATTCTGTAAGTCAAGTAAACTGGTTTTATACTGTTGTTATACAAAATATTTTGGCCCCTTTCTTACACTGGTTTTGTTTAGCTAACCAGCCCTTTTGTTTTCCAAACCTGTAAAATTTGAAACAGTAAATACTGAGTGTGAGCTGTTAGCGCCAGCACTTCTGTAGCCGTTACTTTATGAGACATATATCAGGCCAGTTGGTTTTTAATTACAGGCAATAACTGAAGCCTAGTAATAATTGTGGGTATCCTCGCCACAGTTCTGTCCCACTCATTGCTTGTATGGAGCAGGCTGAGCCACTTGCACAAACACAGGGCAGTAGTCAAAGTACTTTCCAAGCCAAGCCATATTAATGTAGCGATATCTCGGTGTCCTTGTGTGTTCCCTGCATGACCAAAATAATTACGTGAGTTTTGCAAGCTCCTAGAACTACAACTGTGCTCTCATTAACACCTTCTGTCCCTGTAGAGATATAAATATCTATGAGTCTTCAGAATACCAAGTTTTAGATCAGAGCACTCTGCTGAATACAGGACTAAATGAGAACTGAATTTGGTAATGCAGAAACTCTGCTTGGGGTCTGAAATACAGAAATGGTAAGGAATACATGTGCTCATCAAGGTGATGTCTACCCATCTGTTATAGGCTTACACAGAGGCCTTCATGCCCCATATCACTAAGAAACAATGGTAAATGAGAGCATTTAGAAACCTCACACTGGAGCTTCAAAGCTGTGATCACTCTTCTGGCTTAAACTGAAATAAGTTGGACAGGTAATTCAGCCATTGAAGTGCTATATCCCTCAAAGTACTGTAGTATTTAGGCTGGGATTGACATTAGATTTTTAAGACTAGATGTCCTGTAATCTTTTTGCTTCTACATAACATTATGTCACTGAATTTCACATCATGTTGTCACTATTGCCATATTTTCAGCTGACGAGTTCTAAATGACATGCAAATGATATGATCAGGCAAAAAATGCTGTGGCAAAACTGAGTTCTTATACGATTAGACTCATGCTTTTCTGTAAAAGAAGTAAAGGATAATAAAATGTATTTTACTATGGACAATATACCTAGCTGTACAGAATTTCTTTCCACATGCACTTACAGTTTAATACAATTCTTTCTTTCTACTAAATAATAACTATAATGTTGGATCTCAGGTTCATATCCCAACTGTACAATTCAGGATGTGCTTCAGACCTGTTTCTTCAAATAATTTTATTCAGACTGTGGCTAAAATAAACAGAGCAAAAAATTGAAGAAACTTGATGCAGGTTTTTCTGAAAGTCTAGTAGACATAATGATTAATATTTCCAGGAAGGCTGATGATTAGACAAAATAATGCTATAGAGAAGAGCTTTCAGAAAAAGGAAAAAAAAAAAAAAAAAGAAAGAAAAATAAAGATGGAAAAGAGTTCTTACTGAAAATTACTGGTAACCTAAACCACCTGCAAAAATACAGTATTTGCAATGAAGCCCTTAAAGTTGAAACAGAAGTGAAAATAATACAATTATTAAATTAAGGATAATTGAGAGATAAAATAATATGATTGGTAAGTGGCAATGGGATTCTTGCTTTTTTTTCCTCTCTGATTTCAAACAGAACATGATGTTCATTAAGTATCATTCATATGGATGCAATGAAAGTCAAAAAACTAGCAGGCAAAATGTATCATGGCTTTACTCAGTTATTATAAGATGTAGTTCTTTGTCAGCTACCGATTCATCAGCACTGAGAGTGCTTGCCTTCAGTACCTAACAACATTCTCATGATAAGAGTTCTGTTTTCTCTTGAAGTCTCATTTATCTTCCTACACAGGTCATTAAAGTTTGAACTTTAAGCCTGGTTGCTTGAAGTTGTGTCTGTGGTTGCCACTTTCTCTGTATCCACCCCCACAGTCTTCTTGTGCTCCTGAGATCTCTTCAACAACAGCAGCAGCAGCAAAACACTAAAGTTGTCACTGACAGAAAACTGAGGAAAGATTTTGTTTTAATTTCATCTGAGTTTCTAATTCTAACAAGTTGGAATAGTTTCCCCTGTATTACAAGATCTCACTTTTATTGGATTTGATAAGTCCTTGAGTGTTTAAGCTACCTAAGACATAGTACACATATGCTGCTCTTATCTTGGATGTTTTTATTTGCTTTGCTCATGTGCTGATTCGGTGAAGGTGCCTATGTGCCATGGCATAAACTCCTAATTCATCATTGTGCTTGTGCCTTCCTGCTTGGGGAAAGCAGTTTACTATGTAGACTTCTGTAGAATTAGTGATATATCAAAAAAAAGAATGTTTTACTGTCTATGTGAAAATTACCTTACCTGTTAAAAAGAGGATATAAGTAACTGTGTTGGAAACTGGATATCAGAGATGTTCATGTGATCCTAAGCCTTCATCTTTGTCATGATAGATAGTGATAAAGAGAAGGTGTGTCAGATGTTATAGAATAATTTAGATTGGAAAGGACTTCTGAAGGTCATCTAGTTTAACATTGAACTCCCGTTCCAATGACAGGTCACTCAGGGCTCTGTCCCAGCAGCTCTTGAATATCTTCAAGTTGGAAATTCTGCAGCTAGGCCTCTATGCCAGTGCTTGATCACCTTCATTCTGAAGAAGTTTCTTCTGATTTCTAATCAAAATTTGCAATGTTGCCTCTTGTCCTGTCCACAGGCACCTTAGGCGAGGTCTGCATCATCCTTTTCTGTAGCCTCCCATTAGGTACCTGAAGTCATCAGTAGCTGAAGTCATCAGTAAGAGGTTGCCTTAGTAGGCAACCAGTGTGAGTATTTATGGATCAGTACTGTAATATGCTCTAGGAGAAAATAATTATAAAGATTATAGATCAACTAGTATAGAAAATGCCAGCCCAATTTCTGACTGTCATGGCATAATTATATATGTCCTGTACAAGTATAGTGACTTCTGGATAACATGAAAACTAAATTCCTTGACTTAAAAGCAGGCATCATTTAATTTTACTATAATGTTTAGATTATTATTATTTTTAATCAAAGTGTAACTGGATACCTTGTAAAAGTTGAGGTATTTGAACTTTTTTCTAGTTCTACTGTGTTTTGATACCACCCAGAATATATTTCTATTCCATGCTTTTTTCTCCTGTCATGCTAATACAATTATTTGGCATATGATTTTTTCCCAAATCATTGACTACATGTATTCCACCTCTGGTTTATATATACTGTATACATGAGATCCTATTATTCTGGCAGCTACTGGGACTGCATATGACTTCTAGGTAATATTACCTCTTCCTGCACCAAAATTAGATGGAGTGAAACCAACATTCCCTCAGTTTCTTCATTCTATCATAGCTCATTTTGACTTCTCTGCATGCAGTATTACTTTTGATACCAATAGACAAATAGAAGGGTGGACACTAAGGTTATTCTAGCTAGTATATTTTTTTTATGAAAGAGCTTAATTCTTGCAGGTTTCTCTTTCATTGCATTGCTTATTTAGGTAAAATGGGAATAAATCTTATTAATGGTAGAGACAGGTTTGTTTCTCATTCTGGCTCAAAACTGTGGAGATGCTGAAGGAAGACAGCTGGTGTAGACAGAGACTCCAGTAAGTCAAGGAACTGAGGAAGAACATCTGTAGGAGATAGAAAAATATTCAATTTCAGGAAGGCAGACATAGCAGTGTCATCTTCCCTTCTTAGCCAAATGACTCTAAGAATAATTCAAGAAATTACTATATGTTGTGCACTTTAGAAAAGTATGTGGGAGTAATTCAGAGGACTCTGAACAGGCAACTGAATGTTCTGCTCTCCTTCACGAGTGCTTATTAATTACAGGTTACTGGTATAGGCAAAAATGCATAGCAAAATCTAGCTTCTGTGGTGCATATCTTTAAATGTGGTAAAGAGGAGCTCAGGTGTGCCTTATTAGAGCTATAAAAATATTATATACTCGTAGCATTCCAAGATTTCTTGGCTTCATAAGACCGCAGCTGGCAAACATCACGTAGAGTCAGGCTTTATTTCCTCCTGCCTTCATTTGATATCCTTTGTGCATGAACCCAGCTAAGAATGCTCATCTTTCCTGGAACCCCAGTACAGTTTTGTTTTGGTAAAGGAACTTTTACTTTTTAGCAATTTGCTTTTTATACAATGGATTCATTGGAATTTCCTTTTCAGTTGGTAAAATGATCACTTGAAAAGCTATGGACACTCATCATTACTAATGCTGAAGGGCACATTTCCTATTATGTTTTCCAAAGAAAACCAACACAGATTTTGATCAAGTCATCTACTTCCCATTTTTTGCCACAACCATGGACCTTACTCCCTGCAACTGCATGGAATTACATCATATTACTCCATGTGATTATGAGCCAAATGGCACAATTTTATTTTTTTTTAAATAGGTAGATAGAATAAGACTACTTGGGAGCTTCTCCAGATACTTGATGCAGTTCAATTCAATGCACTACTGACTAAGTTACCTCTATCCTACATAAATAGCTGAGTTATAAGGCTGGGTCTATAAGGACTCAGACTTTGAGAAGCATATGTCTCTCAAAAATTTTCAGAGCAACTATATGGGAGTCAATACTCCTTTTCACCTGTTTTTGTACCTTGTTAAATGCTGCAGATCTCTAAAAAGTCTCTTATCAGCCCTTTTTCAGTTGCAAGGTCACTGCTTGCTCTTCACCAGAACTAGCATTCGTGGAAAATCATGGTAGAAGAATTTATTAACCTTGAATAAATCTGTTTCTTCAAACACCTTTCTAACTGTTGGTATAATCCATGCTTCTTTCTCACTGCTACAGACTCTATCTGGAGTCTGAACTGTCAAAGGAATTTAAGACTGGTTGAACCTGCTCTTCCCAGTATACCTCTGTGTGTGGGAGTCAGGAGAGGGTGAGATCACTCAGTGCAGAGCAGAGCCCCAACAAAGACTCCTGGCTTGCAGGGTTTATGGGTCTAAACACACACCAGAGTGAAGCTGCCAGAAACAGCCCCTTCTCAGCTGTTCTTTTGCTAACAGTAACTCTTCTTTTGCTATCTCTAAGGTAACTGGAATCTTGGTGCTTTTTATCTTTCAGCACATCAAATGTATCAGATAATAGTTAAGTTAGAACAATAGAAGATGAGATGCTGTGTCAGCATGTGGGCTGCAAGTGGAACAAAAGAATCTTCTTAAATTCAGTGTATTCTGAAAATACAAAGTTAGTGTCAATGTTCAGCCATGCAGTAATGGGCCATAAAAGGAAAACGAGTGACTCCTAACACTGCAGTTCTTTTGTCATTCTATATCAACATTCCCTTGTTTCTTAAATAGTCATAATGTATTGTGTATTGCAATGTTTGCACAATATTTTTGGTTTTTTGGTTTGTTTTTTTTTTTTTTTCTTTTTTTTCATTCAGAACTCAGTAAGTACCTTTACTGTTTCAGACTATTATTTTCCAAAATAGAATAGCTGTGTTTGTTCAGTCTCCCTGTACTCTTCATAGCTGTAGTGCACATGCTGTCCAGCAGTTAGGATGAGATTTGGGGAATGCCGAGGTCAAATAGGATCAACATTTGTTCAGTGTTTGTTTAGACATTGTTATTTAATCAGCAGTAAGGTGGTGTTAACCTAAGCCCCCTTTATCTGATATTTACCACATTGTCTCATGAAAATTTTTCACAGGGACCTTTAATGTGGTGATACAATAAAGGCAAACAGTAGTAATAAGAATGCGTGATGTGTTCTTTCAACCTGAATACTAACTTTAGATGAAAGAAATGGAGGACTGTTTCATGGAAAATACCAATCCAGAACAACTATTGCCTGTTCAGGTTTGCATGATTTGTAAATGTTGTTACTTAAAAAGAGATTCTGTTGAGAGTATGTGAGAGGAGAGTAAATGAAAACATTATTAATAGATGAACATCTATGTAGCTTTATTGCAATGTACTAACTCTGAGAATCTGGCTGAAATATCTCAATTCCTGTGTCTGAGATATCGGATATGCATATGCTGCAATAAAACATTTCAACCTCAGTTCTCTCTTTTTTAATGAAAGCTACAGATTATGATTTGCCTGGTTATGCAGAAGCATTAGTGTTTATGCTCTACTATTATGCTCTCTCTCAAATCTATACAAGGATCACTATGTGCCATATTTGGTTGCTTTCTGCTGTTGCTTACTGTAAGGAAATTCTTACCCTCAGGACTACCTCAGGAAAAATCAGCTTTAAGAGAGATTATTGAGTTTTGGGGTTGGGTTTTTGGGTTTTTTGTTTTGTTTTGTTTTGTTTAATTTTTTTTGTTTTTAATGACAGGAGGAACATGCCTATAATGCCTGTTATTTTTGTTAGGCCCTAATTTGTCAAAGCTAAATCAGTACACCTAATTCTTAGGGGAAAAAAAAAGAAAAAGATAAAAAGTTGACTAATTCAACCTCCTGCTCAAATCAAGACTATACTGAGAATTAGATCAGTGTTTTTTGTATTTGCTTGAGTTAAGTTTTGAAGATTTCCATAACCTCTCTGGTTAGTGTTCCAGTCAACACTTTTTTTTTTATATATCCCATTCAGTATTTCTCTGTTGCAACTTATGCGTGTTACCTCTTGTCCTTTCCCTGTGCACCTGTGGCAACAGTCTGCTTCTCTCTTCTTTTTAATCCCCCAACAGGTATCTGAAGACAGAAATTAGATCACCCCTTAGCCATCTCTTTTTTTCACAGACATTTCTTGCTCAGACAGAGTAAGTTCCAGTCTTGTGACGCTCAGTGTTGCAGTTCCCCATGGTTCAGGTCAGAACAACCTGGGGAGTTTTTGCTTCACGTCATGGAGATATTCCACAATTAGGATAGCAAAAATAAGCTTTAGAGCATCTATTTCCATTTTGAAACACTTCTGCACTGCCCAAATAAGTGATATAAAATGAGATTCAGGTCCTGTTGTTTATTAGAGTGTGGATAGATCCTTGCATGAGGTAAAGTGTGGAGTAATTACTATTATTAGCTATGAAAGTAATGATGTTTACTAAACTGGTGCCTAATACACCATGACAATAAATTATGCTTACCTTCTCTTGCACAAAATGCTCATCTTCGTATTTATACTCCATGCACGGGTAATGGTAATGCAGATAAGCATTTCAGTGATTCAAACTTTGAAGGGGAAGGATTGGACTCAGGGTATTAACATTAGATAGTAATTGCTGGCATAGCTAAATGTTGGTTTAGTTAAATATAGCCACCAAATTATAATGGGCTCTAATGCATGGGAATGAATTGCACTCTTGTTATGCTCAGTGAATACTTAGCTATATCCTTTATGTAAACATCCTACTCACAGTAATCCAGTAAGGACATAAGGTAGAGTCTGTTTATTTTAAGAGGTAAACCACTCAGGATTATACAGGAATTAGGATGTGCATGCAGATAGGGAGGTTCCAATGTGAGGAAACTACAGGTTGTCCATTTCACTTTGCTTTTACTCCACAGTAAAATGTGGACTATGCTCTCCTAATTATAAACCAGTCTACATTACTGATTTACAGAAACATTTTAGTGTATATATTCTAAATCAGGAGTTAAATGTTGTCGACTTCAGTAGGAGATGGGTGTGTGCTAAATTCTAAGAGTAGAAAACAGCATACACTTTTTCATAAGAACTGCCTTATTAAACACTGATTAAATGTGCCTGGTACTTCCTGTGATAATCAATGGTTTGGTCGTTCATTACCTATGATAGTTTGGACTTAAAATTTACATGCTGAGCATCCTGCTTCTTTCTGTTTGGAATTTTTTGGCCTACACAATCACTTCTGGATGTGAATCCCTGGCATAAAGCCTGGACTACCACTACTACTGAGTGAGTTTGAGAGAGGAAGCCTTGTTCTCCTTACACAATTAGAGAATCCAGCCGTCCATTTAATTGTGAAACTGAAGCAGTCGCATGCAACCTTTGATTATACAATTTTTGAATTTTCATCTACTATTTCTAAAAAACTTTTGATTCTCTTGAATGGGGGTAAACAAGAGTCAACAGCTCTACTTCATGTTTTCACAGCATCTAGTATCTGTGTGAGAAGTGAGACAGGGCACAGGAATGTTGAGATATTTGATTTCTGTCCTGGATATCTAAACTATTATCCTGTTGCTTTATCATTCTCATGTGTTGTGTACTAGATGGTCACTGACTGACAGTTCATAATTTTTCTGACTGTCTAGCTAGTTTCCCTGTGAATCCACAAAAGTATTTCTGCACTTGGCAGAGTGTGGTGTTGTGGTTTGAAATAATGCATCTCATCATGCTAAGTGTTCTTAAAGATCAGGGCTTCTTGAGTCAAATAGAATGCCTATTATTTTAGGGCACTTTTTTTTCTTTCTGTGCCTACATAAATTAGAAATCATAATAGCTTCTCTTCCATTGAATCATGTTTCTGACTCACATTTTTGCCATAGGAAAGATAAAAAGCCATTTAATAATATAGTCATTAGGGCACAAACTGAAGAAGCTCAAAAAAAAGATAACTTTGATATTACATCCATTCTGCACTCTGAAAAAAGTAATGTTAACATGCAAAAAATAGATGTTAATGTAAGTTGTGGTAAATAACAAATAATTGGCAAATAATATAGAAATAAAATTATGTAAACTAGTTTAATGTTGATATATCTTCTACTGTATGAAATGAGATTTTATTAATTTAAGTTCTTAAATTTAGGCAGACTTGATGTCTTTGTGGAGTTCCTCAGGAACACCTTGTGACTTCCATTGACCTACTTAACACTTATTTTAGGCAGTCTGCTTTGTGACATAATATAGGCCCAGATCTGATATCCAGGTTAGGTATAGTGCATCCATCCCTTATTTTAGTGTTATCCTGAAACAGAGTTCTCAAATGGCATGGGAGACAAGAAGACATCCATATAACATGGATGAACCAACACCAAATCCCACTTTCCAAAAACCACTCTCAATTTACATGAGTTGAGAGTGGCAAAATAGAAAACTAAGGCAAAACAGAAAACTCCCACTGCTTGTATTGTCCCTAAAGAGATCATTGCAAAGCATGTCAGAATGAACGTTTAATTACAAGATAAGAAATGTATTTGGAGCACTGTGCATAAGAGCATTACTGAGTGACATCCATTGGGACCCTGTGTTTTAGCTTAAAGTGTATACTTCTAAAAAAATGTTTCTGAGGTTATAAGGGTAAATATTTTTGGAGGAAGTTCCTGAAAATACAGGTCCTGTAGGAACCATAGCCTTAATCCTCTGGCTTGATTCAGTTTTCAGCACAATCAGTAAAATCCCACTGCCTTTGTTTGACGTTGGATTAGACCTCAAGGGTCATGAACTGGTTGAACTAAGCAGTGGAGCAGATGCAAGCTTCCTCAACTTGTGGACCTTTCTACCAGATTTTTGTTCAAACTTGTTAGCATCTAAGTCTCAGGAGTGCTTTCTGGAATATACATCTGCAGAAACCAGAATATACAACAAATGCGTAAATTATTGTTTTAAATCTCAAAGCTTATACGTCTAAAAAGGGCAAAAGTAATTTTCCTTTGAGAAACTGGGTACTATATTCATATATACCTCCAAGCCTGAAGAGCTCCTCTTTTGTGGGGTGTTTATGCACTCTTTATTCAGTTGTCATACTACAGTTTAATTAAGCAAAATACCACTTAAACTGCAATCAGCCACTATGGTCAGGGTACTTTTCCTCTTCCACAGCAGAGATTTTGCTGTTCTACTTTCATTTGTTCAAATTAATGTGTTAACTCCCTCTGAGGAGGTAAGTAGTGTGTCACAGCTTGAGGCAGGACCTCTTCACACGAATCCTTTTAGTTCATAGCAGGGTTCGGGCATGCAAATGTTGACATTTTGAAATTGTTTCCCCAGTAGGTCAAATTAGTTTTAGTGGCTACATAACGAAAACACTTCTACCCTGATGCCTTTCATAATTAGTCTAGCTAGAAACAAACCTGAATGTTTTTCATTATATAAGAAGCCATATCAGCTGCTTCTGGAATTACATTTGTTTAAGGAAAAAAATAATTGCTTTATCTTCAGTATCTATGCAGTGCAAGAAACAGAAATGGTTACAATCACTTGAAAATTCATGAGAAGTTTAACTTCGGAAAAGGTAGTGAATGGAAGTACATGGATTAGTAATGCTCCATGGAGACCCAGGATTCACTGGTTTCAAGACTGTGTGATATCCATTCTTTAAGATTTTACAATATATATGTGTCAATAGGCAATTTCTTCCTCATAAGGACAAGGAATCATTTCCCCATCTGTTTTAGTAATATGAATTTATTCCACAACAGAATGTCATGGTGCTGCTTTGTAACGTCTTTCTTGGGCATTATTTAGTTTTCAAACATTATAAAAATGTAGAAACTTTTTTGTGACACTAGTTTATTCTAGATTTAATCAAAATCCTCCTAGATGATAAGGACTTCCAGAGATACATTTTCCCTTTAAGACTTTAAGTAAGTTATATCCACATCTGCCGTAAATTAATTTGGGTTCACTAAAAGCAGTAGAGCAACAGAGTTCTATCAATTTCTATCTTCTGAAATCTAGCTCTTTAGAACTTACTTGGAACCACTCAGTGTTGCTTTAATTTGGTAACACTATTATTTTTTTTTCCAAATCTCTGAAGTACACCATTAACCACAATGTGTTAGTGTGTAACTTTCAAGGAAAAATGAGAGTTCTCCTTTAACTTTCAGCAGGGGTTTTGTGTGAATGTTCCTCATCTGTCAACAGTGACTCATGGTATCTTGGATCAACGTGGGCATTTGGAAGCCTGCACAGCAGTTGACATACATACACACTTAAATATTGCACCCAAAGGAGGTTTTGTTGGTTTTTTTTTTTTTTCTTTTTTTTTTTTTTTTTTTAGGGAAATTAGCAGAGTAACCAGTGGAGCTGCTGAGAATGAATAATACGATTGGGTCTGGGAGGGTAAGAGGAAAGCACCCTTCCTTTTCCCTAAAAACATTCCAGTTTTTAATGTGTCCTTTATATAAACCAATCTTACTCTGAGGCAGCGCAACCTGTGTAAGCAATTCATTAAACTCATTGTGCAGGCATGGCAATATGGTGCCAATGGAGAATGTTTCCTGAATTCAGGTGAAAAATGGCTCCATTCTAAATCAAAGTACAAAGAAATGTGGAGTGTGAAATAATGAACTAAATTAAAATTCCCAGTACATTTAAAAAGAATTATTACACTTTGGTAACTCCCATTTTGCATTATGAAGACAAGAAAGCAAATCCTGCTTTCCTTTTCCTTGTGCCTGGGCCATTTCATTAATACCTTCAGTCTACAGGTCATCCTCTCAAGACTTCTTCTAAGGGACCAAAGTAATGATGTGAATTTGATCTATGATCTCTGACTTGGTAAGAAAAGTGCATTTTTTGTGGCTTAAACAATAAATGATATACTGATTCTCATTGATATTCCACTGGAGCCTCAGGACCATAAAACTTTTATTTCTCTTTCCTGATGCAGAATTCCACTGAACATTATTCTTGATGCAAACACTGCGGATAATGGTGCTCTTGTGTTCATACAATGAGTAAACTATAGTTTATTTAGACTGACAAGACACCTAGGATCAGTGATGTGGACTAGATAGTCTTTGTGCTTGTACAAAGAGAGAGAAGAATTAAAAAAAACCAACAAACATAACAGATATATTTTTAACATAGTAGGCATTCACATTTAGTCCCTCCTCTTCCCCTCCTCTTAATTTTTTTTTGAACAAAATACTGCTTTTTTGTTACCTTTGGAACAGTAATTTCACTTTTTCAATTGCAATTTGTATGCATTTCACCTCTTTTTTACTGGTGTTTGCTGCAGTAGTTGGGAGGAGGTGTGGCTGGACATGCCAGGGTTCGGCCACTTCAGCTGATGGTATCCACCAGGAAGCTGCTACATGCTGGTTAACGTGGGACTGGAGTCAAAACATCCTGAAGTTGCTTTCAATTATCTTTGAATCCCTTTCTGAGGCTGCTTTAACTAGAGCCTGTTGCACCAGGTAATTTGGTGTTCAAACAAATCCAACTGTATTTACATTGAGATGTCTGTAAGCAAATGAACTTGTGCTCGGAGGTCAAGCACCACAAAGTTGTATCCAAATCTTGTCATGCATTAAGCCCAGCCAGACAACAGGTGCTACCTGAGTGCTGATAATCCACTCACTTTCCCTCTTCCATCTCTGCTGGAAGTCGCTGATGGATCTTTCTGGTATTCACTTAAAAGATGAGCAAGTTCAGTGAAAATATGGACAATGTATTTCGAAACACGAGGTATTTAGAAGGAATTAGAGGCTGAAGTGCTGTTGCAGAAGATGGATTCAGTCGGCATTAAATGAATCTGTTTGCAAATACTTTCACTCACCCAGGGAGGCCCCAAAGGCTTTGAGGATGGAAGAAAGAGTGGGGAGGAGGATGGGCCAGGGAGGCCCATTGGCAGGCACAGAGCATCATCGTGGTCCAGGTGAGAAGGGTATGGCAGCAGTTATTTTGATCAATTACATTTCATGTGCTTGCATCATTGCTTTTCTTCTCAAGACTCAAGTCATGGCTGCACTTCTATCCACATGTGAGTAGGAGGGAAATATACCCTGTCTCCAACCACAGCCAAAGCAAACACATAATACAGGGTTTCCTTGATAGGGATTCTCCATAGTAGGAGAAGATAATAGGGTTAGGTCAATTAGATAGTCATAGTTCCCCAGGAATACTCTCTTAAGTCTCCTACAAATTGAATTTAGGACCTTGGTGAACTAGAAGTTGTGTCTCTAAACTGAATAGCCTTTTAAGGATTTCTTTTTCTTGATCTTATCACTTTGCCCTTTGAAACCATAAATAATTTTAACATCTACAAAAGCCTCTGTCAAGAATTTCCACCTCTTAACTGTGTGTTGTCTGAAGTGGATTAAGACATTTTTGGGGAGATTTGAAAACTACTTAAAGCACTTAACACAATAATTTCTTTGTGTTATCAGAGTTACAGTTCAAAGTTTTCTTGCAATGTTATGAAATCCTAGGTAGAATTCATTCCTCCCAGACCCTTTGAAGTATGCCCAGAATCAAAAACATTAATGTAAAAATTATAATAAAGGTTTACTTTCCATTTTGAATCAAGCGTGGTGTCTCCTGTCCATGGTGTAACTGCACTGATTTTTCATTGGGGTAATTTAATAACAAAATCTTGCAATTAAAATACAACAGCAGAGCTGTGTGTATCTCTATGTGAGCTACACAAACTTTAACAGCAGACAGAGATTTCAGCTCCTGACTGAGTAGAGAAAACAAGAGCTGTCAGAAGAGAGAAGGATGTAAATCTAATCATGGATTTTACTCATCCATCCTATTAATGTGAAAATACAATTCCTCAAAGTGCTGGATAGGGGATCAAAGTAAATGGCAGAACCTACAAATTTTAACAGAAGGCGTGTTGATAGCTATGTCTGAAATTGAAAATATGAGGTCACTGATTTGTACCCATATAAGAGAAGCTGGACATAGTCCATCTAAGCCAGCTGCTATATAAAATACAATTATTTACCTAGAAACAGAACTATAACAATGTCTATTTTTATCTTATTAATTGCAGGATTTTGAAGAGTTGGTAGACAGGTAGACACCAGAGATTCATACATTATTTTTAAGCATAAAGATTTTTGTATTTTAAGCAGGTCAAATGTATTTTCTATCATAAATCTGTCCCTCAATGTCTAAAAACTCATGTGCTACCTATTCTACTTTGCATATGCAACTCTATTTCCAGGGAACACTATTGAGCCTAGTAAAAAAAACATCTTTTAGTAAATAATGTGTGGAGTTTTATATTGTCAGCTCAGTAATAAAAAATAAGAATAATTTTAAAAATTAAAAAAAATACCTTTAATTTCAGACAAAATCTACCTCTCCCAGATTTTCCTCTGCGTCACAGTATTTTAAGCTGTAGAGAGATACTCTCTCTTTCAGCCTTTTATGTCAGTGAAAGAGTTCACACTTGCTGATGGCCAACCCACTGCAGGTTATCCCCAGTTTCACACTGTCTCAAATTTGACATCTAAATCCTCATGGACCAACCCTATAAGTCTCACCAAGAGTCAATGGTAACTTGGTTGTCAAATACCAAAGTCACACTTGGAAATAGAAACACTGTGGGTTTTTTTTTTTTAAATTTTCTCTTGTATCCCCTACAAACTTAGCACCTCATGTTTATTAATTCTTTTAAATGAGTTCACTTGTTTTTCAAGTCGATTGATTCCTGAAACCAAGATTTCTTTAAGAGTTAGAAAAAAACCCTTAATATTCTTTGCCCTGTGAAAGGTATACAGTTGCAGGAAGAAGGATGGTTTTTATTACAATTACCAAGGAATTTTCTAAAACATTATGGTATTTTAAATAGTTGTTTGCTTAATAGTCCCCTAACATCTTGACAGGTTTTGCAATTGTCTGGATAGTTTTATTTTCACCTGAGAAGTTAGTTGTTTGGTTTTTTTTCCACAAATAATGGTTCTTTGGACGATGAATTGACTTTAAAAATTAATATATAAAATAAATCTTCTCAAATTGTACTTGTGCAAAAAATAATGTGTAGATTTTTTTTTTTTGCCTTGGTTATATCTGACTTCCATTCATTATCAAGATTAAGATAAGTATAATCATATCCACTAAACTAAAATCAAAGTAGTTTCACTTCTTATCCTGATGTAACACCCTAGTTATTCAACATACAGCTTAATTGAGCACAATTAGAAGAGGATCAAAATCGATTAATCTTTGCTGGTATCTTAGGCAGTGTTTTTGGACACTACAAGTATGTGGCTGAGTTTCAGGATAGTTCAGGTGTGTCTATACTGCAACATGATCAATATTTTAAGCAAGCAGGTGTGCCTACAGAGCAACAGTTCCTTTCCTGCCTCGCTTTTGTTCAGTGAGAAAAAGTTCATGAACTGGAAATCTGCATCTTGCTTTCTTGGGGAACAGGCAGTGAGAAAAACCTGTGCTTCATGCTACTCTTGGTGCTGGCATGTGGATAGGCCATGCATAGGATATGACACGACAGTCTTTCCATCTCATCCTCACTTGGCCAAGTGAAATACATTAAGGAAAGCAACTATTTGTGCTGTTAGTCATTGTAAATGTGTTCATACATCTGTGATATATATTTAATGAGACAAGGATAGTACTATTTATAGATAAGATGATCCTTGAGGTAACAGCTACCCATGATTTCACTTCCTTGATAGTCAGTACTGGTTCTGCTTGCTGGAGATTTAACTTTACAGCAGTATCTACAAATGCTTGAGAAATTATAAACTGCTAACTAGATCTGATAACTGAGCTACTTAATGAATGGGATTATGTGGCTGTTTACCTGTGCTAGCTCAGAAGATGGTGCAGCTTAGAGTCATCCAGTGCCCTGCTGAGCTAACTGAGCTCTCTTAGGATGAGGTCGAGGGTTGAGTTAATATGCCTACTGTGTTTCTGCTATTTTTATTGGCTATTTGTATTGGCACATACAGAAACCACTCTCACTAGCTCAATATTTTCCCATATTATTTTAGAAAACCTTGAGAGTTATAGATGTTGCCCTTTATAACTTGAGGCTTATTGGTAGAATGCATTGCTTCCATTATTTCTCCTTTGCTTTCATTATAACAGTACAGTCTCTTTTTGCTATGCTATATTTCTGCCTGATTCCTCTTACACAAAAGATATAAATAATATTTCTCATCTCTGATTTTATAATAGTGTTGTGCTTAAATTAAGTTCATGGTTAAATTTGTGCCATAACCTTTCTCACCAAGCCAAATTCATAATATGGGAAGTTACAATAATTTTATAAGTGTATAAATACTGTATAAATCAAGCTTTACAACTCTTTGTTTTGCTCAGAGATTAATATTTCTCATATTTTCTAAGAAAACAACCAAGCAATAGGGATAATCTGTAATCACTTTCAGAGACAAGAAGGGAAAATAAATCAAATAACAAGAGAAACCAGGTTGGCTTTAGAAATCTAAATGTATTATGCCTTTGAAACATCGTGTGACCCCTTCAATTATTCAAATCAAGAACACTTTAAGGGCTGTCATGTAGCTAAATAGTGCTGACATTAATGAGCAAAAATCTTCTCTCAGTTTTACAGTATAAAAACCATATGCATTAGTATTTTGAAATCAAAGGAGTCCATGCTTATGCCAGTGCAACTGAAACAAAACATCGGTGCAACATTCCACCTTCCAAGTATCTGTTTTTAATCAAACGAAACTCATGGCTGTCAGGTTTTCTTTGCTACAGTGGAAGGTAGGCAGGAGTGCTTCATTTAAAATGCTTGGTTTACATCATGAGTGCACTAAAAACTGTATATCTTGTCCTAGCTACTTCTAATTGATAGTTCCCTGAACTATGTTTCTAAACTACATGTTCTCTCAGAATCAAAAGTTTTACAATTAAAAAAAAATCATTCTGTTTTTTTCTCCTTCAAGTTCTATGAAACCAGGTGACTGGCAACTGTTATGATAAGTTAGATGAAGAGGATGAAAGCTAGGACTGATTGAACAGCTGTGAGAGGCTCTGTTCCAATTGTATTTTGATCACCGATAAGATAACCCTCCCTTTTCTCCCAGTGATTTATCTCAGTCAAATTACAATAACACTGAATTGCCATCAACAACTAATGCTGTGTAGTTTCAACTTTATCTGGCACATAATACAGCTTAGGTTCTGATTACAAAAATGTTCTTGTTACGTTTCTAAAAATGGATAAAGCACTTAATGCACTAGATGATCTCATACATTTTATAAATATTTTTGTTTGTTTCAGTTTAGGTAAGTTCATCAATTTCTGATATTCCCAATCGCTGTAATTCTGAAATAATATGAAAATATAAATTACTCCGGGTTTTTCTAAAAATAATTTTCTGTGTCTTTTTTCTTCTGCTCCTAATATGTAAGAAAATGCTAATTTATAAAAGTAATTTGGAAAAGATTGGAGCAGTTCAGATAATACTAAGAGACTGTAGCCTGACCAAAACCAATTCCCTTTTTCTTTTTGTTTTTCTTAGATGAAGTGTTGAACAATGAATTTAGCCATCCTTTATTTTAATTAATTACTTTGTAGAAGTTGGAACTGGACTATAGACTGTTAGCAGGACTCTTTTTTACAGTGGGTGGCTGAATCGTTTCTCCTCAGTAAGGGCTAGATCCTAAAGTCCTGGTGATGTCTGAGGTGTAGATGGAGGAAAGTATTTGAGGTATAGTCAAATCCTAGGGGGTGGGTAAAAACAAATAGGTTATCCTTCAGGCCACTGGCCATGTTACTAAGTATGAGATGTGGGACGGGGTCAGGCTCACCTGATTTCAGACACCTGACAAGCACCCATCTGAATTACCTCATGTCAGCTTTCATAACACATGGAAGTGCTGCCTTGCAGCATCTCACTGGGTGCACAGCAGCCACTGTGTCTTTTGGATGGGGAATGGACTCACAACAACTCTGATACTTACTTTCTATACTTACACCCCTGCTTTTGCTAAATAAGCACTGCTGGAGAGTACCATGCAGGAAGCCAGCTTGGTATCGTGCCAGTCCCTTTTTTATCTTTAACTGTTTGACAGGAGCTGATTTCTCCATCTACACTCAAAGCAACAAATTGGGGAAGCTTCAGGAGATGTTGGAAGTTAAAAAATATCCACTTCTTTCTTAGCACAGAGAATTAGTATTCCAGAATTCAGCAAATAATCATTCAAAGAGTAATAATTAATTTATACCCAGGATTATATAGACAGATAGACATGTTGATATGCAGAAAAGGCACAATATGCATCTGCATAAGCAACAAATGCATGTGCAAACATGTGGCTACCTGATACTCTGTAGCTAAACTAAAAGCCTGGCAAGAGAAGAAGGAAATGTTCTCGCATGACGTTGTGGGAGGCATTGCTCACAATTCAGCAAAATCCTTGTTTGATGGCATAATGTGCATTGACTCATCTTTTATCTACTGCTAGGAGACATACAGTGAGATCTTATCATTGCTGGCAAAGGAATGAAGGTTGAGAATTTTGTGCAACCAGCAACCCACTCATCTGATGCGCAAGCGTGCTGTGACAAGCAGAAATGCCTGAATAATCCAGTCACTCCGTGGAGTCACCAGTAACAGGACAGGGCCAGATCTGAATCCGAGTGAGGAAGCTGGGAGACCTTTCCTCTCATTTTTCTAGAAACTGATATAGCCCTTTGATCCTTATCATCAAAAATAATCTTGGCTGGCATGTTATTGTGAAGGCTATAACAGGAACACAGGCCAAGGCTCACAAATTTTCTGACTTGTTCCACAGACAAACTCCCTCTCACCAAAAAGATAGTTTGCCTGGTTGTAGATAAGTAAAAAATAAGATGGTTTTCTTTTGTTATGTTCTTCTCTTGACAAACTATGCTGAAGGAACACAGACACAGAACAAGGTTTACAATAGAACACCAACCATGGATAAAGCAAACCTCAGGATCTGCCTGACTGTATTCATCTTAGCTGTAGCTGTGGTTTTCTAGCTTCTTCTTGAATGAAAAATTGTCATAAAAATAAACTAAATCTACATGCCTTCTGCATGCATATCTCCACGGATTTCACTGCAGGAATTTGGCCCTCTGTGTATATGTGTATACATACTATTAAATCGTGATTCCATTAGCAATTTAAATAACCATGTATTAAAAGGAAAGCAAGAGTAAGGGACTGGTTTTCTTCTGGTTTTCTGCCATTTTGGTCTGGCAAAGTGAATGTTCTGATACATGTCTGACTGGATCAACAGAAACATCAGTTAATGAAAGAAGGGCCAGACAGAATCTACAGAAAGGCACACTGGAAAAAGTCTAATACTTCAATATTAGAAACTGACAGAGAAAGGACAGTAAGATGAAGCAAGCAAGTCAGCACTGTGAATTAAAGGTAGTTGAAGAGAACTGGTTAGTATAAGAACCTTGTCCACAAACCTTGAGAAAGTCAGCCTCCATCTGGTTTCAGTGATCATCACATGTGAAAATTCATTATATCATTATGGGTTTTTAAGATATGGTGCATATAAGACTGTTAGGTTTGGTCACCTGCAACACTTAATAAATGTGGGAATTAAGTGCCAATAATGAAAGCAATGAGGTCTTTATTGCCTTCAAAATATCACCACTCACTCTTAATCTACCTCATACAGCATTTTATAGACAACAAACACTACAGTCATAATGTGCGGTGGTTAGCTTTGTAGTGTTCATTCAGTCCTGTCCAAAACAACAGGGATTACTACACCTGAGAGGATGTGTCAAAAGGAAATAAGAAAATGCTCTCCAAGCAATTACTGAAGAAATGGTATTTGGCTGCAACATCTGGTAGAGTAACGTTACCATCTTTGCTATGAAAAGATAGTAAAGATGGTAAGTAACATTACCGTCTTTGCTTTGTCACTGGACAAAGCATAGAGGAAGTAAAAAAAAAAAAAAAGTTTAGGCACCCATTATCTGTCTATATAGGTCATGGCTGTGCCAACCTTTAATAAGAACAAAAGAAGAACAGAAAATGGAAAGAATTAGGATATTCAAAGCAGACAGTATTAATACAACTAATGTATTGAAGTCATTCATCATTTTCCTCTTGGCATTGCAATGTTATTTTCACATTGATCAGCCATGTACCTTGCAATCATGCCTTATTGACATTTAACAGAACTGGTGGATGTCACAACCCTTCTGCGAGTTTGCCCTGTCTCTGCTATTCCTGTTACTCTCTTAATGACAGCCCTGGGTCTAAGAGGACTTTGGATGGTTAAATCTTGGGAACTAATTAATTTGAGGAAGTGGAATACTTATTTTGTATTGATAGTGAAAGTACCATTGTTTTGCTCTTCAACAGTCCTTTCAAGAATATTTTATGAAACTGTATTCAACACTGGAGAATTACATGTAAATTAGAATAAACAGCAGAGGAACTGCAGAAATTATTTAGGTTTTCACCTCTAAGGTCTAATGTAACTCAATTCTAACTAAATTAGTAGTGAATGAAAACCATCAGCACCAAAATGAGATTTTTCTCCTCAAATAATATTCACAACTTGATTCCTGGTAAGGAGAAACCTGATTTTACATTACTTCAAATACACTGCTTAGAATATGCTTAGGCATAAATTTTGGCATAGTAGACCCTGGATATATGAAAACCTCCAGAGAAATGTCCTAATCTTAGACAAGACAACAAAGATTTAGCTTTTAGCTAACTTTTAAATTCAACTCCAAAAAAAACCCCACCACCCCATTACTGTTATCTTTACCATCGTTGCATAATTTAATGTCACAGAAATTTAAAATACATACACACACATTTATATACGTATATATATATGTATTTATACATATGTATATGTATATATGTATAAATTATGTATACAATACATAGATTATATATATATACTTTATTTTATATGTATATATATTTCCCTGCACAGCTTCACCTAGTCACTACAGAGAGTACACTACGGAGACATAGGTACAGCAAAGGATATGATGTAATTTACTCTTAATCATAATGAACCTTACATTCTAATGTTACAATCTGGCGTTTTCATGAATTTTAGAAGGAAAAGAAAACATCAATCACCCTCTGTAGGTGTGACTGTTTAGAACTCTGCATTAGTAAAATCATATCAGGCTCGTTTTAAACCAAGCAGCCTTGTGCCTAACTGATCTTGCCATTTATATCCATGTTGCTTTTGTGTAAAATTTACTTCAGTAGACACTTGTCTTTACGCTGCAGCCTCAAAGGGCAGAATCATACCTATGTGAGTTCAAAGTAAGAAAGATGAAAAAAATTACAAAGGTTTTTGACAGCTATATTATAAGAAAAATGATCAGATACAGATGACAGCAAAGCATTTCCAGCCAAGAGAGTTCTAAGACAAGCAATCAATCATCTGCATCACTTGCTATTCAGCAAGTCGACATTCAACATCTGAATCAGTCATTACAATGTAAAGAGAATTAGTAAAGTCTCTAACAAAATGCAAATAAGTGAACTGGAGGACAATACAGTCAAATTCTGGAACTTGGCAGGAAGCCAGAAGGATTATTTTGACAAGACTGCTTTGGGTGATTTGATTTCTTCTTGTTACATTAACAGAAAAAATTAAAAATTGAGAACTTAAGTCTTAACTATTACAAGTTTTTAAAAGTATTCTGTAATACAAATGCATAGTTATATTTAACTAGGAAAAAAAAATTAGAATAAGGAGCAAAATATTGTGCATGGTCTGACACTTTGCTATGCTTCTATGCAAATTAACTCTTCTTGGTACTAGTGAGAGATTTTCCAAATAAGTGCAAAGAATGCTTGGGCAAATCTAGCCTGAATGGTATGCACCTCTCAGTCTCCTCTTTATCTTCTTTGAATACGTTGACCAGTAATTCTTGCCATTCTGAAGTATCAATCTGTTCCAAATTCACCTGTTATTAGTGAATGCATAAAATACTTTTAACATCTGTGGGACTACTAAACTGCTGGGGCTGAAATTTTTTGAAGTCGTAAATACGACTATTACCAAGGTCCAAATAAGCCACACATAACATCTTCCTTGTTCTGGTTGAAATAAAAGAAGGGAAGGAAAAAAGGGAAAAATAGGCAGAAGCTTGTATATTAATAGAAGGTGCACCTTTATTTTTAACAGTGTGGGGGATGCTATCCTACATTGACTCATCCGTTGGAGCAATGGTGGAAAAATGGGAGTGATCTCACTTAAAAAGTAATAACAGGTAGCTGCACAGTTAGGCAAATACCAGACATCTAGGCATTTGGGAAGTGTTTTGCAAGGAATATCATGCCCTCTACCCATCAGCCCTTAGATCCTTATGTGTTCCCTCCTTTTCTCACCTGTCCTCATGGGTGCTGTGTGAGGAGCTGTGCTGGCATCGATGGAATGGTTCCTGCTCTTAAAACCTCATGTGTGCCTCCAAACATCACAAAGTTGGGGCTTGAATAACGTAGGATTTGTCATCACAGGGACAGTTTCCTATTGATGACTTGCTAGTGCAGACATGCCTTGAAATGATAAAGATCATTTGGCTTTGATCCTGACATGAATGCAGGTTGACAGGAATAAAGGAGGAGTGTTTTCACAAAAGTTTATACTAATATGGTCTGTATTAGCTTATGGAAAACATATTAAGAAGTTTCAGGAAAATGTGTATGTTTTTGTTAATGTTTGTGAATAGGTATGTACTTAAAAAAATCCTATTCTTGGCAAGTGGAAGTGCTCTGTGAGTAGTATGAAAACTAGAAAATTGTTCTTGAGTTTAAACAGAAGCAAAAATATCTTCTGTAGCTTTATTTTTGTGATGAATAAATACACAATTCCAAGCAAGGGAATAGCATGCTGCCTGTGTCAGTAAGCTGAGGAGATACTCTTACCTGTAAGAATAGGTTGTATGTGTTATGTTATCTTGTCAACTCGTCATTCTTATCCCTTCTCATAATTTACAAATCTGTGTGAAATATTCTGTATTTTGGAAGCAGGAGACATTATGTTTAGATGTGTTTTTTATCAACTGGCCATTCTCACGTTTGTCCCTGTAAATCTCATTGATTGAACAAAATTGAACTTGGTCCAAGAGTTGATAAGTTACATGGATAGGATTTTAACATCTAAGACCTCACAACGGATTTTAATTGATTTTGCTGATGTTTTGACTTCTGTTTGTGTAGCATGGAATCTCACAAGCAGTTTGAGTTTGTGTACTTGAAATAAAAACATTTGTGGACCCAGGTGCACAACACTTTCGGTGGTTTCTAATCCATAAACTTAATTTACTAAAACAAACCCCATGGAAGTCAAAATATGAGTCTGTATTTTATTTGAGCCTATTAACAAGCGAAGTATTACCTTTATCTTACAGAAATGTTGGAATCCAACAATATAATAAATTTCAATGGACTAGCTAATAGCTCCAGTTACCATACTTTCCTCTTGGATGAAGAACGGAGTCGGCTGTACGTTGGAGCAAAGGATCACATATTTTCTTTCAACCTGGTTAACATCAAGGAATATCAAAAGGTACTTTCATTAATGTTTCTACAATGTAAATATATGCTCTTAATGTTGCAGAATTGTTATTACTCAGGATATATTGGGCACTGTATAAATTATGTAGTAAGTGTTTGGATGTCAGGAACACTATTACAGCAATAACATTTGGTGATTCTATGAAGAGGAACTGACAGTGAGTGTATAACCTATGACTGGATAATCCACAATGCTTTTTCAGACTGTGATAAAGTAAATGGTAACAGAATAATCCAGCTATTTACCAAACGACATATTTTTGCGTTTTGTGCTAAAAATCCCAAACAACTGTTAAGAGAGTTTACACAAAAAGGCCTTATTACTCTGTATTTTTTACAGATGAAAAGAAGCAGTTTGGGAGACTGACTATTAATTTCTCTCCTTTAACTCAGCACTTGCAGGCAATTGCTTCTTTTTCTTTTTGGGCCAAAATAGATTCAGCATTAATAAAAATGAATAAGTCCATAAAAGCTTGCCATTCCTGGTGGAATGTATAATTTTACAGTAAAAATTAGTGACAAATGCTGCAAACAGTTCAGTGATTTTATTTTGTTGGGGTCTAAATAAATAATTTCATTTCTCATTCATTTTAATTAGACAATACACTAAGAAATTACACAGTGAAATGGGTTAGTTTTGTTATAGTTGGGTATTTTGATGGCACCTTTTAAAATCCAGAGAGAACCCTTTTATGACAGATATATTGCTTCAATACCCAGGAATCTTTTTTCTTGGTGTTCTGACCTTTTGCCCGTTTGACTATTAGCTTCCTAAGATGATAGCAATAAATACCTTGTGTTTTCTGTTCAGAGGGAACACAGGGTATTCATTTGTATTCTCTTAGGAAAGAGGATAAAAGGAAAACTGGGTATTTTCTTTTCTATTCTCTTTAGAGTAGCTATAAAGGAAACTAGCTATTTATTTGAATTCTCTGAGGGACTGATAGCTTAATGTGCAAAACATCTGGAATAATTAAAGGAAAGAAGGTGTTTCCATTGCAAAAAACAGCTCTGCAAATGGAAGGAATTGTATCTTACATGTTTACATATTCAGATATCTTCAGAATGCTATTTGAAATTATATATATTTGTTACTATATGAAATAAAGAATTGCTTTTGGTAACATGGAACTGAATGTTGGCAACAGACTTAAGGAACAGACTTACAATTTTGACTCCAGATTTAAGAACAGACAAAACACTTAAAGAATTTGGGGATCTGCTATTTAAAGACTGGAGGGTCTCTGAAGAAACTTTGATCAAAATCACAATACAGTCAGTGCTGCACTTGAGTTCGAACTTCAGTTGTTGTTGCCACCATGTGACAGAGAGCTAAGGTTTCTGTTTAAATGCTGCTAGCATGATAAAACTCCAAAGAAACAGAACTCCAATAGCCTGAATTTCCAGTCTGTTAAAAATGTGACAAATTTAGATGACTTGTAAACCAAAATAGAGGAAAATACTATGCTGTAAAGGTAAGGAAAAATAACATCTAGCCATTCATTTTGTGGATTAGAATGCTGGTTTGCATACTATAGAAATCTTTGCCCAAAACTTGCACTGAATTTGGATTGGTCCTCTTGGGAGACCTGAGAAGTTTGGTTAATGTTTTTCAACCTAGTAAATTTAAATTTTTGCATGTCTTCGCACATTTTAAACTAAGAATAGAAATGGAGTAGCAGGAATCCTTTGAGAGAAAATGCACTCATAACATTTTCAGCCTTGGTTTATAGACTTTAGATGTTTGATTTCTGTTTAGATATCATATTTTGGATTTTAAAATGTGGTTATAAGATATATTTTCAAATGTCATATATGTAACATCTCCTTTGACCTCTTCTCTCATCCATATTCTTTTTTCTTTCCTTTTTGAATACTTAGCATTTTATTTTCTTTTAACAAACTGTATTGAACAACAGGACTGTAATCCAGAGTTATGGCCATTCATATTGCATTATCTGAGTCTCCCAAATGAATAGCCTAGCATTTTATGGGAAGATCATGTTTTATTCTATATGTAATTCCTAAAAGCTTTTAAAAAAACAGCAAAAAACCAAAATAACAAAGAACCAACATGAATAATTGACTGTGAGGGTCTCTGGATTTCCTCCGTATGAGGTGAGATCCATTTTCTGTTTAGCAAATGCTACAGTAAACCTAAATTTAGGTTTACTTCTGTTAGGGCAGCTCTAAAAGAACAGCATAAACATTTGTATTTTGATGGTGTTATTTTTTTCAACTACCATGCCTTCTTTATTAGCTTAATCTAATAAAAGAGTGAACTAATAGATTCTCTGAAGAAACAAACTACTCATTCCCGATGCTGTAACTCTAATATGAGATTGCATTTCACATAGATCTTATTTACTATTAGTAGGCATCTGCAATTTTTTGCTCTGAGTCTCAGTTCCACTAAATCATGTTTGGGACAGTGAAAGAAGGCCCCGCTTAATTTTAGGTCCCCTCTTATTGTTGGTATTCAAGATTCACTTCTGGGATTCACAATACACAAGATACTTCAATATTTTTTTTTTTATACTGTGATTCCTGTTATCTGTATTTTATTCCTATCTTTTCATTTCTTTATCATCAGATTTTATGGAATCAAAGGAAATAAAAGAATGGGGAAAGCAAAACTGGGTAAAGACATTGTGTAGCATTTGGTCTGCAATTTGTAGTTATTGAAGCATGAAATAACACAACGTGATTTTTGTTCATTGTCTTTAGATTGTTTGGCCTGTGTCTCATTCCCGAAGGGATGAGTGCAAGTGGGCTGGAAAAGATATTCTGGTAAGTACAAATCTTTTTAGATTTTTTTTCTTGTATAAAACATCATAAATATTTTATTAGGTCTTATTGTGTTAATTCTTAAAGTATTTTTCCTCCTCTGTAAGGTCACACATCTGATCAACTTCAATCTTGAGTTATCTCAACCTTCTTATTCAAAATAATGAAATTTTGTCTTTATAACCAAGGGTTTAAAAAAAAAAATGAACAAGAAAGAGATGAGAGGAGGAAAATCAGAATGAGAAACATTAATACCTTCATACTTGTCTCTGATCTCAGGGTAAATAATATTTTGACCTATTTTTGCCCTCCTTCAGGTCCCTATCCTAAAGTGGGTTCCAAGAAGTGCTTTCTCTTTGTGGCATCTCACTGGAGTCAGTGCGTTTCCCTGAGATCTGTCTTGCATGAAGTTCATAACAAGATTGAGGTCAAAGTGGTTTTAACATTCTGCCTGAGTTTTGGTTCCTCAGGAAGGACACTGTTACTCTAGGCACATTGTTCTGTACTTTTCCCTCGTTTCTGTATACATCTTATTGCCTGTATTTATGAGGTAGGAGAGACATAGCCAGTAGCCTTGAAATAATAATCGTTTCATACTGATAATAACTGTCTTCTTTATAAGAACAATATGGGAAATGGGAAGACAGGGCTGAAGAAAGGAAAAAAAAAAGTTAAAAATACACTCATGAAATAAGCCAAACAAATACTTGCATAGCACAGTCAAATGGGAAATCATTGTGGTTGCCAAGGTATATCTGTGAGTGGAACTTGGCCCCATGTGTATATACTATTGGCCTGATTTTCAGAGATGACTCTGTAAAATATTCATAATGCCAACCATATGCCTCCAGAGAGCTGCTTTTGAATAATTTCATAGGTCATAATAAAAATAGTTTCATCAGTCTTTAGCTAGGCCATAGAGTTGTCTTCCTAAAAAGCCATCTGGGAACAGTAAATGTGGATGAGGGAAACACTAAGAAATATGGGCTAAGCTGAGTTATCCTTCCTATAAGGAAGGATAGCTGAAGTGCCAGATATTTGTGCTATCTCACATCATCGAAATTATACTTTAAATTAATCCATCTTCATGTTCACAATTTTCAGGAGTACATTGCAAGGTGAGGACTAGAAAGTCTAATATGCAAGCTTAAAAAAATAGGCGAGTGTTAAAGGTCTGAGCAAATTAACTAATTTTACAGCTTGATCTTATACTAAGTATTATGGTATTACATTAAATAGACTTTTTAATATCTGGGTTTGAAAACTAGAAAATTAATGATTTAACACATAGAATGCAAGTATACTCTTTATTTTTTAATAGTTATTTTTAAATATCCACAAGAGTAGGAAAGACAATGTTTTATACACTGCACTAAGTTGATTCCAATTCATTCATTGTAAATACAGATGCTCGTATTCAAGAATGAACTGGGAAGTTCAGGTCCCCATTCTCTGACTGCTGTAATGTTGAGAGGACTATTTATGCTGTAACAATTATATTCACCTTGGTTCTTTTGCTTTCTATGATACCAGGACAGCTACAGCTGCTGATCAGGAACATAAGGTGAAGCTCATACCACTGCAGTGTGTGGCCGTGGTGTGGTGGCTGCCTGCTGAGATATTGTGCCTGAGGATGCCATGAGCTGGTGGAAAAGAATAAGGCATAACAGGAGCACAATGTTCAGGACAAAGTGCAGCCTAAACTTGGGGTAGCAGTAGTACAGCACAGAGTTGCCAGAATCAGAAAATTTGTTTTGAAAAATATTTTTCACATATATGTGTTCTTGGGGGTGGTTGTACTTTCTGCTTCTAATTTTTAGATGTCTCTGCAAGTGTAAGTGAGAAATAAAAAAAATGCGTAGGTCATATTTAATCTAGGTCTGGTTTTGGCAAGCAGCTGGAAAGATGTAATAAATATCCTGGCGTGGTCAGGTCATCATTTTTAAATATTTACTCCTACCTATTCTTACCATAAAACACCGCATTACAAAGCAAGTATTTAATGTAACTGCTTTAACTGTAATTACAGATAAAGATTACAGATCATTTAAGAAACTTATTATTCCTCCCTCATTTATTCCTTAAAGCCATTGTCAGTACCTTGGGAGTGTGAAATATAAAGGCCATAAAAATATCTCAACAGACTCTCATTAGAGGGAACAAGAAAAATAGAGGACAAATGAAGTGACATATGAAACATGCTCAATTTAATATTGCTTTCAGCATGTACCATTGCTAAGATATTAGATACTCTTCATTTGTGATGGTGCAAAACTTTCTATATGGCCGTCTATACTTCTTCGTTGAGGTCTTTTTTTAAAAATGTTTTTTTAATTACTGACCTCCAGGGGATGTCAGTGTTGAAAATGCAGGTCCCCACTAATAGGCCAGGTGCACTGCAGCAGCTGCAGCGTGAGTGTAACCCCGGCTCTGCCCCACTGCTAACCTCAGCTCTGACCCCCGAGATTTCCTCTCATAATTATAAGAGGTAATTTACTGTCGTTTTCACTCCTACACAGGGATTCCTTGTGCTGATGCCGTCAGTCATGCCAATCCAGGCGCAGCAGGTTTGTAGCTCAGGACAGTCCCCAAGGGATGTGAGGAGGGCAGCCAACTTAGGCTGTTCCCACTCTCCTAGTTTCCTTTTGTTCCTTAAGCAGTCAGTTTCATTTCTATTTCTTAAAGGGCTTAGTATATGGTAATTAGTTAGGCTTTGCTCACTGTATAAGTAGATAAATCTTGTAAAGTATGTTTCAGGTCTCTTTTTTTTTTTCCATATGGGTAAGCTAAGGAGAGAGACTGTAATACTCACCCCAGCTATGCAATACTTGCAGCAGGACTTCTATGAATGAAGTTAACTGCTACAGTTTTTCACAAAATACATATTTTTTTTCCAATAAAACGTAAAAACAGTCCCATGTAAGTACTTATTATTATTATAATACATTTCAATTTCCTCAGCATAGACTATCATCACAAGCACCATAGTAATGTTGTTAATGAAAAATTAAAGACTGTAAATAAGAAATAAGACAGATGCTTACATAATTCAAGTAACTGTGCAATTCTATAAGAATTTCTTGCTATTCTGGACTTGAGTCTCTCATTTGATCTGTTCTGGTTGTTGTAAGTCCTACAAATATTTCTCACAATTTCTGAGCAGACCTTGGTAATGATCAAAGAAGACAAAGTCTCTAAAGTATACTTCTCAGCTTGTCTACTGAACTTAAAGTACACACATGCTGTTAGCCGTATCCCTCACTGGTGAGCCTTACTATTTTAAATGTAAGATCTCACAGGCATCTGGAACCCAGCAGAAACAAGTGGCAACCTCTCTGTTATATAGGGGTTAAATAATAGGTATCTGGGGAAAAAAAAAAAAAAAATGTTGCTGCAATTCCACTTTGACATTCCTGAGATGTCATAGACCAGCAAAGCAAAGCCTGGGTAATTTACAAAAGTTACCAGAAACACTAGTTAGTTTTTCAGGTAGGGATAGTTTGTAGACTGAAAATCTTGCCTGATCGTTAAACTATTAACTTACTATTGTTATAAAAGTTTGGGCTGCTGTTTAGTTCATGCATTGTGCACTAGATTTGGTGAAACACCATAGCAGAAGTTCACATGGTACACAATTAATAAGAGAAAGCCCTATTAAAGGGTGTGATAGATTTCTATGACTTGAAAGCTTTAAAGCTGTGTTTCTGAAGGGCACCTTAGGATGTTAGTTTCAAGTGTGATTTGACTATCTAATTTATTTAACCACTTTTAAAGATCCAAGGTCAAATAAAATTGTCAAAATTGTCCTTTCTGGCCTTGATGTGTATAAATCTTCAAAATATCAATGGGTACTTTGTTAATGTCACGGAGGACAAGCTACATGATGACAGATACTTGTACACACTTCACATGCTATGTGAATAGGGCTAGTCCCTATGTCTGATGGGAGCTAAATGTTGGTATACCAACAGATGAAAAGAATCCCAAGTACTTTTACTTGGTACCAGCAAGCTGCCACATATACTCTGTCACATGAAAATACAGGTCCATACAGAGTTAATCTTCTGTATCAATTCCCTTAACAGCTAAAGTATATCAGCACAACTGTGTGTGTATTAGCATAGATTATATTATAATTTATAGGAGATAGGTATCTACTTGAGCTACTTAATTGCCATTACCATTTACCTAGTTATTAACTCTTACCTGAATTCAACTCTGATTCACTTTTTTTATACTTGATAGTGCTTTTGGTGGCAATTTGAAATCACTGTAGTTCAGAAACCTACTCTATTAAGAAGCAATGCATGTAACACAAGATATAGATATATTCTGTTCGTGCTTCTTTACATTTAAGTGTGACTGGCACTTCATTATCAAGTTCGTGGTTCATTCAGGTAGAAGCAAAAGGCTGTAATTTAATACTCTATCTCATTTTGTTATGAAAATACTTATTTTAAACTAAAATGCTCATATGCCATTTCTGTTTATGGTTCCTTTAAAGTCTTCCAGCCCCTCCCCAAATTACAGGAAAAATAGCAATTCCATAGGCTTATGAATCCATCAGTGTACAATGACTTAATTTGGAAAAAAAGAAAAAAAAAATAGTGTGTAACCTAACAAGTGTACCTCAGCCATATCTGGTGATACTTTGGAAAACCAAACCTGGCAATAAATGAGCCCTATTCCCTTTAACTTGTTTTATTGCTGTTGTTGCCTTAGGGAAAAAGGAATAACATGGAGGCAAAAAGGAAAATTAATGCTTTTCATCTGTTTTTGTAAACAAAGATCTGAACAAGGAATCACAAAATTAAATATAAAGTACTGCTAGACCTAGAAAGCCTGTTTCTGTATTCATCTGAGAGGCACAGTTTTTATCAGCAAATTACCTCTGGCCTTTTGTGTGTGCCAAAGAGAAGTTCATCACTTGCTATCACGACTTCCTTTGGAAGACATCTACAGACAGATTTCCTCCATATCCATCAACCACCCTCACCTCCATCCCTGTGTATTCTTTGTCTCCAGCATAGAACTGAGATCCTTGAGCAGAGCCTAAAGACTCCAGACCCCCATCCAGCCTGGGGAAAAGGGAAAAGTCCACGTCCCCTGGGAACAGAAAGGGCTAAAGTGAGGAGAAATAAAAAGCAATGGACTTCCAGTGAGATTAGGGACAGAATTTACTCCCAGCATGACCTACTACCAGGGAAAATGTGACTTTTGAGCTTTTTATAGATATACAGTGCCACTGCACATTACATTCAGCTCTATCAGTTGTCCTAGTTAATATTCTAGGATTATGATTTTGAGGACTGCTCACTGCTTAACCCTGTCCATGATCTTTAATGTGAGCATGATTTCCTACCATTTCTGACCATCTGGGAGATGTAAGGAGACATTTTTTTAGTGTGATGCTTTAATGTTGCTGCTGCATAAAATTCCTTTGCATATCTACAGAAAACACAGAAAGACACACACATGGGGGAAGAGGGGTACGGGGGGCAGGCAACTCAAACAAATATACAAGCCCTTCACTTAGATGTGAACTGAGCTTGGTAAAAAAGGAGTATAAGACACTGGAGTTTTTCTAAGTCCTGTGGAGCTCTCTGACAGAATATTTCCCCCCAGGAAATTCTGTTCAAGTTCTTGGATGGACCCATGCAACATACCCACCAGCATAAAGCCTCACTTATGGCTCTTAGTTCAGAAGTTGATCCTACAGCTTGTGTTCATTTAGGCATTTGCATATATTTCTTTATATGAACTGACCAAGGCGAATCAGTTACTATAAGGTAATAACTTGTGTACTTATACAGAGGAAGGATTAAGTTGGCAGTTGTTCAAATTTTCAGATTTTACACACTTTTGTATCATGCAAAGTCATTTAAGTCTTTGAGTATGGGGAACAAATTTATATAGATCAAGGAGAAACCTAATTTTCCAATTTGGGGCTTATTTTTCTGTTTATAGGTGTGACTATAGAAATTTGCCTCTGAAGGAAACTTAATATTCATCAGATTTAATGAAGTCTTGCAGAAATGTTTTCTTTGTTGTCTTTGAAATACAAAGTCACAGAGTTAGCAAAAGGGAAGTAATGGAAAAACAAAGGAAAAATCGTATCCAAAATTATGGGGTTTAATTTTTTATCAATAGGTTTTTCCTCATGAACTCTAGTTTGGCAAAGTCTGAAGATTACTTTTTTTTTTTTTTTTTCTTTTTTTTTTTTTTTAATGGCTAAATTACCAGCTCTTTCTCTTTCAAAATCATGTTGGATATGATTTATTTAATTCCAAGATGGACAGAGAACATTTATATTTTGTATATTTATTTGCAGAGAAACACATTAGCTGGATAATAAGTAAAAATGATTGATACGTTTCAGCCCTGTTTTCTTTCAGAGATTTGGTCTGAACTATTTTAGCTTTTGGTTTCTTTGTTCTTTTTCTGACTGAGTTATGTGATCTGTGCTGGACCAAATCATCTACTGATTTCTTTTTCCCTTGGGTAATTCCTTCCTGGTTAATATCTTACAAAACTTTAGGTTACTCTACATGTATCATAAATATTAAAAAAACACAAACAAACAAACAAGTCCTACCCCCTCCCAGCAAACGAACAAAACCCCAAAGCAACCTAACAATAAAAAAACTCAAACAAAACCCACTCAAAAGACTCTCATTGCACCAATTTCACTTTGGTGCCAAGTTTTTAGGAGTGGGAATTTTACACTTTTGTCACTTAAGCTGTCTTTGTTCAGCATCAATCTGTGGTGTCAAGATATCTTAATATCCTCACAGAAATTTCCAGATTCCCAAAGCAGGGCATGTGCAACTTCATAGCCTATCTTACAGTGTATGTTTATTTACAGGCACACAAACTGCTAGGCAACTAGCCCTTACAGATAAAACATTCTTTTGCTTCCTTTCAACAGTTCATGGTTTTATGCTTACTTTCAACACAAAAGTTTTGAGTGTTTATCTCAGGTGGCTGTGAGTGGAAGTCATTACAGGATATGCCTGCAGTGTGCCGAATAAAGGCAAACTGCCTGATAGGGTCTCTAAGTGCTTTGTGTACCTCCAACAGGCTTGACAACCTGCTTGTCTGAAATACTCCACCCAATTAGCAGGTGTTGATCCTATTCAGTAAGGTGGGGTGTAATCTGATTTCTCCAGGAGACAGGTGATTACCCCACCCAGACAGAAGAGATAGATGAGAGAGACTCTTTAGATCTAGACTGTGGTCGCAACTTAAAATGCTGCTGGGCTTGGTGAGACTGCTTGAGGTGAAACCAAGCAGTATTGTTCATTTCTTTGCTAATAAAGCCATGCCCCAAATGTGGGAAAGGTTTATGCTACAAAACAAATTTTTTTTCGAAGTTATGGTGAGAAAAGATCTGCCTTCTGCCTGACCTCAAGGCTTCACAGTGTTTTGAGTTATTCCTGAGATACTTTTCTTTTTCTTAAATAAATTAACTCAGCTCTCTAGGAAGTAGAGTACTGAAAAAATGTAACAATTCAAAATAAAGAAAGCTTGCTAAAGCTCATGGAAAGGCTTCATGTACAAAAATCATGTTGTGGCTGCAAAATCCTGAAAACTTTCTTGTTGGATGAACTGCATCCACAAAGGACTTTGTTTTGCCTTGCTAACTATGTGTTAACCAGATGTACAAAACTATGAGATGGTCATTAAATCAAGTATTTAGTGCTGCAGCCTTTTCTTGGCATCCCTCTAGCTGTTCACAGGTCCAGAACAATTCTTATCTTCATCTGCTGAAAGAAGATTTTAGTACTGGAAATATATATTGTAGTTTGAAAACACTGAATGCAGAAAAATTTTGAAGAAATTTTCCTGCCTAAGATCGCTAAGCCAGATGGTTAGTCCTAACAAAAAAGAATTCAAGGCCTGATCTGCTTAGTCCATGCAGTCAAGGGAGGCATCTTTAAAGCATGGCTTTTAATAACTTCTTCTAATGGCTTCTGGTTTATGACTGGTTTCAGAACAGCCCCTAGGGAAGTATCCCACCTGGCTCAGCTACGCCCATGATTAGCCTTAGGGATAAAAACTCTGGGCCAAATGACCAGCAGTGACTCCCACATTTGTAAGTATGTAGGTAGGCAAGGAGCCATTTTGTCTTTCACCCCCACTAATACAACGAAAGAACCTTCCATCTGCTGTGCAAGTGTGCTGACCATGCTGCTATTTGCTAATGTGGTATTCACTTTTGTGGCTCAAAGGAATCAGAATATATCTGCTTTTTTTCAGTGGCTATTTTTATCATATACTTTGTTAGCTGGCATCTTTTTTTCTATCTTGATTCCTTAACAGTTTAAATTCATGCAGACATCCTGTAACTTGAGTAAATTACATATTTTAAATATTGTCATGAACTCTTGTCATATCAAGCAATCAGATAGATAACAGGCATAACTTAATTGGAAAGATAACTGGAAGTACAGTACTAGGCAACCAAAAATATCTTATCAGTCCTTATCAGCACCTTCAACCTGAAATTTCTCAGGGCACATCTTGACAGCAAAGGAAATTCTAGATCTGGAATTAATCAAGGGTTCCTCTGTAATGTTGGCAGTGGTCACCATGCCTAAGGGTAGTGTCATTCCTAAGCTCTCAAGAGGGGAAAAGTCCTCTAGTTCATGATCCAATATATATCTGGGAATCTGTCAGCTTTTTCAAACCTATGATATGGGAAGACAAGTACAATTAGAATTTGGACCACAAAATAACATAGATTTGTAAAAGACACTAGAAATTTTGTTTACCTAGACATAGCCTAGGTTTATATTGGGTTTGTATGCATCTGTGATGCAATACACACTGCTTTTAAGGGTTTACTAATGGAAGTGTAATCTTCAAGCACCAAGCTAATAGTAATCCTTTTCTATAACACAAACACCAATACTTCAGCTGCTCAAGTAATCTTACTTAGCACTGCAGAATGACTCTTTTTTAGAGAGTAGGACTATAAGACATTGATCCTTCCAACTGCAAAGTACAATAACAACAAAACATTGATGGAAATTATGTTATTGATCCAAACTGCAAGGGGTACAGAGTAATATATCATAGTCTGCAAGTGATTCCATGCCAGCTGGCTTTCCCCGCTCTAAAACCATGCACCTTCCTTTACAACCTCATCTGGAAGATTATCTTGTCCAGGATAGGTGCCAGGCAGCATTCTCCCATCTATAAGGACCTGGTACAAAGCTCCTGGTACTTGGGGGCTTTCCTGTTACTGCCAATGCAGCACATTAGCATTTGGAACATTAGCTTTCAGCACTGCTATCAACTTGCTTACTGCAGTAAAATAAAATTTTATAAGATCATTGTACTTAAGCAGGACTGGAATATCTTTCATTGTCCTCTGCCCATTCTGGGCCTGTTCATGCAGACCGTGCTCTTTGACTGATGTTTTTTAAGTGCTACTGTAACAGAAGGAGCGTAACAGTAACCATTTTAAAAAACTTAGTGCATTTTACAGAAACTTGCACACAAGCAGCAAGAACTGTGAAAGCATATGCCATGTACAGCTCAGCCAGAAAAGGAGTTCTTTGCATGTGCTTACTGACATGCTGAAGTGTTTGTGATGAGCTAGGTGAGAGTCAGTCATCTGTGTACATGGCAATCACACATATATTTATTCCACTAATACTCCAGAAATGTTTTCCATGAAACAATGCTGCTGCATGCTGAATAGGATACCTAAGCAATACAAACTGGACTGATCACAGCTGGTAGTAGCTCATTAGCAAAAGAGAGAAGTTAAAAAGCTCCTTGATATGTCCGGAACATCTTTCAGCAATGTGATAAATTTGAATGACAGCAGTAATATCAGGGATTACTTATTCTCCATGGATATCCCTGACCTTGCCACTTGAGAATTCAACTAATTGGACAAAAGAAAAGGAAAAAAAATATTAATTAAATATGTGCATGGGCCTTTGTATGGATACCGTCCATCCACTTTGATATAGAAGACAAAATACGTATTTATTTTGTTTGTCCAGCTGTTAGATGATAGCTTTAAATCTCCTTGCCCATCCAGTTTAGACAAAAACCTTCTGATATTTTAATCACTTGGCTATGCGGGAAGGCTGAAATAAAGGAAGAATATATTACAGGGTCTGATCCTTATCTGGTTTAAATTAGCAAAAAACTGTTGAAGCTAATGATACTGTAATGGATTGTTTGTATTTCTACTTTTGCCCTGCATCAACTGGGCTCTTGCATTTGCTGTAATATCTGAGAAGTATTAGGGACATCAATGCTGCTTTAAAAAAAAAAAAAAAAAAAAAAAAAAAAAAAAAAAAGAAGAAAAAAGGAACAGTTTTCTTAAAATAAGGAGGGAAATCTGGATATTAGTTGGTCACAGGGACTTACCCTTTAGCTTCCACTTAAAAAGATGTCATTAAAGACTCTTTGCTGTGTCAGTAATCCAGACAGAAGGATATAAGTTCCAGGCTTCTGGGGAAGAGATAATTACTGGAAACTCATAAAAAAACCCCTAAATTCTGTTTTAATTTTCATATGCAGAGCAGATGTTTTGACAGATGGATGGACTCTATTTTTGTAACTGTCCGGGAAAAGGCTGCATAACAGTGTAATCAGTGTTACATATCTGTAGTGTTTGTTTTTGATTCTTTCTTCATTGGCTTCTGTGCTTTTGATTGCAGACATTTTCTTGGTAATTTATTTTTTACAGGCTCATATTTCTCTACATAAGCCCTTCAATCAATTTGATACACAAATATTAGAAAACACTTAGAAATAAATGTGCATGTTTAGTTAGTAAGTCAGATTGATCTTCATATACCAGGTGCCCTTCTGGAAAACTTAATTAAGACTTTATCTTCTCTTTGAGACAGGCCTTCTGCCTATATATGTAGTATACAACATTTGGAATTGAAACTTAGTTAGGATCTATGTCCAGACACACTGGACCTCTGACTTTAATTCACACTGTAAGTGTGACAGTCTAATAACTTCTCTACTTGTTTCACAGCTAGGAATTTAGTACAGCAGAATTTGCAGTGCAGTTGGTACTTCAGCTGTGGTACCATAGTATGATGCAAATGGTTTTAGCCACTTTCATTTAAACAGATTGTCAGCATGAAGCTGAGGTTCTGAACACCTGAACTGCTCAGTCAAGTTTAGAGGAAAGTTAATGTATGTAATATACCTGAAGTTAAAACCTTTTTCTCACTCAGGAATGCCCAGTAAACTTCCTTCCTTCTTTCCTTCCTGGCCAAATGAGCCTTTAACTTACCATGTAAGCATGGTAGAATAGCTTCAGTTGGGTGTCCTTCTGCCCTTGCATGCCTAACCAACCCCAGAAAAACCTATAGCGTCTGCTTGGGCTTTGGTGAAAAATACATATTCCATATTCAAACGGGGAAATATTCAATTGTGCCCCACTTTTGGGGTGAATGCTTCAACCACCACACATGGCAGAGCTAGGACAGGGAACAAGCCATTTCTTTGACCTTGTTTTGGAGGATACTGGCAATGATGCTGTCACAGGAATGTTTACAGAAGCAGATCCAGAAATTACATTGTGAAAATATCAAGAAGTAGCCATCCAAAAAAGTTCCCTCTGTCAGGAGAGAAAGACCTCACAGGCTATGCTAACAGTTCTCAGACTTGCTGTAGGGGCTTAGCTGCTTGGACTTTAAGATAGAGTTACTTCTGTACAAGGCCAGAGGCTGAATCTACAGCTCTCAAGGAAACTTTATACCATTTATTGAAATATAAATGGAGATTAATTTCTGCAGGGGTAGGCAAGATAAATGAATGAGGTTTTAAGGACTGCAGTAACTCCCACATGATGCACCTAATTTTCTCTTTGAATATCTACTTCAATCATTCTGTACCATATGCAATCACTTATGCTTTCTGATGCATGTATGTATATATAAACTCAAGCTTTAGGGCATAAACCAGTGTTTAGCTTTATATATTCAAGAAAAGTTTCCTAATATTAAGCCGCTCATTGTAATAAACAGGATTATTAGATGGAAGAACTTATGATTCACTATGGTGATTCCATTGCTCCTCTTCTATAAGATTTATTTTCATAACCCGTTCAAGTAATACATTTCTGCCTACAGAGAGCTTTGCAAAACTTTTATTCATTTTTTCATATTATTAGGCTAAAAGTATTTTTAAACTCCCACACTACCCTGCTTTCATTATGAAAAAAAAAAAAAAAAAAAAAAAAAAAAAAAAAAAAAAAAAAAAAGATTTCCAACTGGAAAATAATATTTTAAAGTCTGATTTTTTTTTCCTTCAGCTGTTTTACTTGACAAAAAACAATACTCAATGAGTATGTATATGTCCAGAAACATCCCTTTACCAGTGAAAGTAAAAAAGGATACAAAGGTCGTGGGGGGCTGAACTCACATGCAGACACAGTGTTCAAATTCCCTGTCAATTTGTTTCTTACAGATTCTAGCTCTGGGTTACTTCCTCTTCCTCCAATGGATATTCTCTCCTGCCTGCTGTTTTTTCCAAGATAATGCATTCCTTTTGTTGTCTCTGTCTCCTTTCCAGTGCCTTACACTCTGAGATCATGCAGTGAAATGCCTGGTTCTGCTGGCAGAGACCTTCACACTAACAATATAGCTCTGGCCTGGGGGTCTGGCAAAGGTTGATGTTGCTGCCAAGTGGGACAAGCCCAGCTGGAGACACCCAAGTCATTCCAGGCCTCCAGCCAAGGGGATTGGGGAGTTGCTTTGTAGTCAAGTTGACGTAGCCACCGGTGTCAGGACTGGCAGAGCTGTCTGCCAGGTTTCACAAGTGGTGGTACCGAGGGCAGGAATGGGGAAATAGAGACAGAAAATGTGAGTCAGTCACCCAGGTCTCATGTAATGGTGGATGAAAATTGCATTCAGTGCACACACGTTACTCATGGGTGTTGAGATTTGGAGTCTGAGTGTATCATTCAAAGCGGTTAAAGTTGTTACATATTAATTGACAGCTTTTTCTTCCTCAAGTCACATAAACTGGGAAAATGTAACATTCACCATCACAAAGCAAACTCTTGCTAGGAACATGAAATGCACAGGTACAACGTTTGCACACATGGGGCTGCACCTGTGCAGATGTACTTAAACACAGTTAAACAAAGGAAAGAACTCGATTACTCTGGAATTGAAATCAGTGTCCCTGTTGCCATTGTACCAGGGAGAGTAACACTGTCTCCCTGGCAGGGCAGGAGCTTCACTTTGAACTTCCTGAGTTGACAAGGGCTTAAATCAGAACTATAATGTTACTTTGATGTCATTTATTGTGGTTTAATACCACTCTTTATTTATTTTTTTACAATCATGTAAAATATATAAAGAAACCTGATCTGTTAGGGAGATGTATGAGAATTTACTGAATGATCTTAATGGTTCCTTTGTGCAGCTATAAAACACAAGGAAGCTATAAGATCAGTCTGAACTGGACTAGGGACTTTAAATCTTATATAGATGTATTTGTCATAGTCAAAGGTTTATTGCTTCAGGTATTTTTCTTCCCTGTTGTTTAACTAGATTGTGTATTTCTTAAGAATCTATGCTTAAAAAAACTCCATATACAAGTAATTAAGGAGAGCTTAAAAACAGGGATGAATAAACCAAAATCTCTTTTTGTAAATACATTATAAGCCCAGAGTTAATGATGTTAACACAGTGACACTACTATCAGTCCTGAACACTTGAAGGTAAAATTTAGCTATGATAGAGTTAATTCTCACCCCACCCCATGCACCTTCCTGGCTAATCTGCAATAATTCAGTGGAGCTGATGATAGAATTTTTCTTAATCTCCATCCATAGGAATCAAAAAGGACTCTGCCCCTAAACTAAGTAGGGTCTTCCATCTCACCTTTAAAGTATTAGCTGTCTAATACCTTCTTGCTGTATATTATAGATAAGCAGCTGAACAGTATTTAGTGAATGCATATAGTCACAGGTGGCATGTTGCTATAAATCAGAATAGCTCCTCTGAAATCAGCACAATCTGGTTTTGCTTCATGCAGGCTGTGGGTCTAATCCCTGTACTCACAGCTTTTTTTGCAAAGGTAAGTGTCCACTGGCCTCTGATGTTTCATATTCTTCAGGCAGGTAATTTTTAACAACTAGCCCACCATAGTAGGAGACCACAAAGACATTTTTAAAATCATGACACATCGAACTAGAAAACGCAAAGCACACTCCTGCTGAAATAGTGTTGTGGTAAAAATTGACAAATTTTAAGTGAGAAAATTCTGAATTATTTAATAACGTGCAAATCATTGGTCAGTTTTAAATTATATAGAGGCAAGGTCAGATCCTTTAAAAAAGGATCCATTTCCATTTTGTTCATTTTTAATGTTACATGAATTTACAGTATTTGCTCAATTTTACCCTTGCAGGTAAAACACACCTTCATGGGTTTTCCATATGTCTTTTATTAAAAGTATCAAAGGACTAAAGTATTAAGAACAATATCAAAACATGCATTGTAATTTTGATGATTTATGACAGATATTTTCATAGTACTCTAACACTGTGACAATGGAAGGCAGCCTGTGGATAGCTGTAATAAATATATGTTCATGTTTATGTATGTGTGGGAGGAAGAATACGTATGCACCAAAAACTAAGTATGTTTTTATTAAGAAAGGTCAGAATGGAAAGAATTAAGAGAGACCCCTGGTAACATCCATCTCTATTTCTTTCAATTTCCTGTTGGACTAGCTTAACTGTCTCTGTTTTCTCTTCTATCTTAGTTATCAACAGTAAGCCAAGGACACAATAAGACTCTGTATGCCTTTCTCTGGATGCTCTGTTTAGTACATTGCCATTATCTGTTACTTAGGTAGAAAATGAAAAGTTGAAGTCTTGCAAAGCTTCTATTCTAGGCGTTGTCAACGACTGCACTCAAGTATAACATATGTATTCATCTTTGTAAAACTGGCCTCTAAATAGAGACAAATGGGAGTGAGGCAGCATTCATATTGTTAGAAATGTTGTATCAATGATTTGTTTTTCATGAACTCCTTCCATCTGGCCCATGTTACTTCTAATTGTTACTTAATTGAACACAAACAAACAGTTGGTCCATTTTTCTTCATTATTTCATTCTGACACAGTTCTGTGCATGGGTTTTGCCTTACAAACATGGCAATAGTATAAATTACAAATATGAAGCATGTCTGAAACAAAAACCAGCATTTTGGCGGGGGTGTCTTTAATAATTTCTTCAAAGGTAGATCTTTTAGTAAAACACAACCAAAGACGACTTAAATCAGGCTATTTATTAAATGCTTAGCAATAAACAAGCTTATAAACAGCATGAAATGATCACACTTTTAAAATCTGTTCATTCAGCAATGCATCCCTGACATAGAAGAGCTCCCATTAGTCATAGGCACTGAATTAACTTTGTGGGTATTTTTTTCTCCTCTTTTTGTTGCAGAGAGAATGTGCTAATTTCATCAAGGTGCTTAAGGCTTACAACCAAACCCACTTGTATGCCTGTGGAACAGGGGCTTTTCATCCAGTCTGCACCTATATTGAAGTTGGAAGCCATCCTGAGGTAAACTATGTTAAAACAATATTTTTACTTTTCCTCTTTTTAATCTTTAATGGTGTTTAGCCATCATCTCCTTCTCAATAGTTTTCTGTGTTTCAGTGAGTGGATCTGGTAAGATGCGCTCCCAAATCAGGTGCTGACATACTGATTGATAAATCACAGTGGAAGCTCTGCTTTTCACTCCTACACAGCATCTTCTCCCCCAGGGGCTTAAATAAATATGAATAACTCCATCCTATCTAGTACATGAAGTTAAAAACACCAAAACAACTTTTTTTTTTTTTTTCCTCAGGATGGATACCATCTATAAGAGGCATAATTCAGCCTATGTGTTTATTCTGGGGCTGAGTCTGTCCTCTAGTCTTCTATCAGTCAGCACAGTCTGACACCCTGGCAGCTTTTTTTCTTTTTCCCATCTGGGAGTTAAAGTACTGTCACACATTCATAAATCCTACTTCTCAAATTTATACACTGACGGTTTTTCATAGGTGACCTAGGTTTTGTTTCTTTACTTTTACTGAAGAATTAATAATTTTTTTCTCTCTCACCCATTTTTTTTAAATCTGTAGTTCGCTGCTTTTTGCTAGTACTGCAGAAAGCTTGCACTTTCTCTTGCACTGTTTCAGCAGCATTCATCATAACTATGGTCTTCCCTGGTGAAAAACAGTATTACCTACAGAAAGCAATGGAACTGTGCAGGTGTACCTGGCTAGCGATTAGAATGTCTCTCTAGTCCATTTTAATCCTTTTTCTCTCTAAAAACCACAATCTTTTGTTTTCCTGTACTAAAAATTAGTCTGTTTTACTTCGTTTTCCTTCTGTCTTAACTGAGTATTGTCTTGTGGACTGTTTCAGTTTAGCAACCAGGCTTTTAGTGTTTTTTCAGAAGTCACTTAATTTATGGATATGTTTTACTGGTGAATCCATAGAAGTGTTATCACTAACTTCTGTGATCTCTGAGGAACAGCTCTTTCAAGTTACCTTACAGTGTTGTAATTCAAGTTTGTAGATTTCACTAAAAGAAGACCTCATTGTTAAATGAATGAGGACTGAAGTATTTGTTGTAGAAAAATTAACACACCTTTTGATTCTTGACTTTATAGTGTGGGAACAATTTTTCCCAATAAAAATGTCTTTTGCTATTTGAAACAGGAATCTTTAAACTGTTCTAAGCATAAGGTTTTGAAGGGATAAGGGAACTGCAAAGTCGAATCTCCTGGGTTTTTTTCATATTCTTTAATGTTTTATTCTACAATGCATTCTTGGCAATTAGTGATTGTCTCTTGACCACACACAGTATGTCATTGCTTACTCCATTAAACAGATTCTCTGCTTCCTGAGATCCATTTGGGAATTGGTAGACATATTAATTAACTCTAGTTCTGTAAGATGTGTGTCAATCAATCCTTGGCTCTCTGCCAAGTGAATCTATCTGCAGAGAGATAGCTGGTATGAGGTCATTTACGTCTACATTTGGCTGTTTTATGACTGTGCCATAAAACTTACACACACTTTATCAAGGATTTATAGAAAGGGTGATCGGATATGAGAGGCCAGATCCAACCTTGGCTTAACATTCTGAATTTTGAAAGACTTGAGTCAATGATGTTTTTGGCCCTGCATCTGAAAGAGGATGTTTGTTTTAGCTTCTTTTTAGCTGTTCCTAACTGTCAACAAAATCAAATTTGTTACTTTTTTTGTCATTTACACATTAAATTTGTTAGTCTCAGTGTGCTTGAATCATTTTAATGACGTTTGGTTTCACTTCTGCAACAAGGGAAATCAGAAATGTGTTTACCTGAACTGCTGTGCTAGCTTTTTATTTCCTTTTCATACTTGAGCTATGAGTGAAATCATCTTCACCTGCCCTTTCAGTGTCACAAGTTTCTGTATCCTGTGGACAGTCGTTCAGGGGGTGTCACTGCCTTCTCCACCCAGGCTTGCCCATGGAGAGTCAGGCAGGAGGCAGAAGTAACCACATCTTCTCAGGCTTTGACAGATCTGACAGTCTTGCACTGTTTTGCAAGGCCCTGGCCCTTGCAAAGGTGAAAATCAGAAAAATAGATGAATTTATTAAATTTGCAATGAAAAATAGTCTGGCTTCTATCTGTCTCTCAGCTTGACACTGCTCCTTCCCTTTCCCATACCACCTAGGCAGGAATTTCAAATGTGCGTCTCCTCCAGGAGCTGGGGAAGAGGAGGATGTTTGATTGACAGCAGCTATTAGAGACACAAGGAATGAGAGGAAAGAAATACAATATTAACCCCCCCACCCCAGCACACTGCATCTGTGAGAGCCAGATGGTTCATGTTGTCATGTCAGACAGCAGCACTGGACTCGTCAAATGTTCTGCTTCTGTATCATGTATAGTTTATATCTCCCTAGCATACTAAAAAAGGTAAAAAGTATAACTGAAGGCAAGTATTTGATTTTGAGTTTTAAAAAAATGCCATTGAAAACATTTCCTGCAGATTAATTTTTCTGCCACAACACTTGTGGAAAATTAACTGACTTCACTATCTTATTATTTATTTCGCAAACAGTCAGAGAGGTAAATGTGAACTGATTAGGGAAATAGTCAGGGAATGCATCTAATGTCTAATAAGACTGCTTGTTTGGGTGAGCTCTGAATATAACCCACCTGCATGAGTCTGATAGAGGAAAGGAAATCCATGTGTGTCAAACTGAAGACGATGGAGAAGTGAAATCTAAAGAATGAGTGGCAAGTGATGGAGGAGACACTGGATGCAATTGGAGAATGTTGCAGGAGGCTGGAATGTGGTACAATTTTTATGACTGGTGATAAATTACTTTGTGTGACAGTCATAAAGTAATGAGAATATGAATTGTTATGTCTGTTGAATATCTCTTCAATATGAAGGAGTGTATCATAGCCCCATTCCATACTTAAAGAAAACCATTTCTAGTGATAAAATTAGGCAGGTCTAATTGAGTTTGAAGAAGTACAGTATCAGAAATAGTAATAAAAAAGGTAAAAGGATGTGAACAGCATGCTGTGCATCTGATTAAAAATTATCTGTGCAAATGTATACAACCTAATATGTTGTGAATTACACCACAGTCTAAGGAGTAAAGCAGACTAATCTTTGCTTAAATGCATTCCAGATGTGTACTTGAATAGCCACAGTATTTGGAGAGAAGAATAAAGTTCATGTTTGAATAACCATGAGTAAGCAGGAAAAGAACACATTTAGAGAGGACATAGCATGTGTATACACAGAAAATACCTGAGGAGGGCCTAATTTAAAGCTTGTGATCTTACACTGGAGAAGATATTTTTGTACCTTCACTGAACGAAGCAAACTGGCTCATATGCAGATGTCTATATTGTATATGTCTGAGTTTAGGTGAGATATCGTAACACAGACTTTTAAACCATCTTCAGGGATCTGGGGTTAGGCAACATGTGACATTCTCTCCACATAACGCAATATAGTACAAGAAACCAAATACCAGACAAAACAAGAAAGTAATCAGTAAAGCTATGTTCTGCTGTCACTGACTTCTAAGGAAACAGGGTTGGATGTGTAGGAATGTTGTACTTAACAGTTGCAAAATTAAACAAGTCAGATCTGTGCTTGAAAGGAACAAATCCAACTGCAGAGAGACACAGAGGTTCATTAAACCATCTAGAAAATTGCAACAGGATGCAGAATGCACCTGACTGTGTGTGCCTGCACAGGGGGAAGGAGCCCTGTTCCCCTTTCCCCAGAGTTCCCTTTGGGGTAGTTAGTGTGAACCAGCAGGGAACAGCCCTGTTAAGGAAAGAACAGGATTTTCCATTCCCTGAACCCTTACATACAGGTGGAGGTATGGAGAATGCCCTATAGAACCTTTATTTTAATGCTCAGACAGACATTGCAAGAGCTGTACAAAATAGTTTGCCAGATCCTCATCAGGAAAACATTAGGGTTTCTTCAGCAGAGAGGTAATTCAATAGATGCTGTCTGAAGAACTAACCTGTCTTCTTTTATGGTCTCCTAATTTCAAATTTCTTGTCACTGTCCAACAGATTAAAACTCATTTTTAACTGGATGAACTTAAAATATCTGGTATCACTTTACTTGCAGGTTATTTCTCATTCTTAATCAATAAAGAAGCTCTAAATTTAGTTAAGATTTATGATGAACATAAAACATTTAAGTTACTGCACATGAAGTTGCATAACGCTACCACCTGTAACATATTTGCTTTTTCCGGACTCTCTGTATTTTAAAAATCTTTGGTTCAACACATAAAAATTTACTCAATTATACTTTCCATTTTTTATCCCTTCTGTACTTCACATTAGAAGAGGTCTAGAGTGCACTTTGTAAGTAATGGACATCCTGTTCTGATACTTTTATGCATTTATTTTTTTTGTCTGTCTGCATATGTGTACATATATAGTGAAGGAAGAGCTTTTTTTTCCTGAGGATTACTGAGAGGGAACACATTACTTGAAGGACCAGTGCTACTGATGGTAGAAAACATCTTGTGTTTCATTATCTAATATAACATTCAGGGTGAAACATTTACTTCAGTAGTAGCAGATGTAGCATAAATTGGCCTAACTTCATTGAAGACAGCAGATCAGTGTTAGTTTACAGCAGTTAAGATTCTGACCTGTGGGTTTTAACTGAAACATTTGAGCAAGTAATCTTTTAACTTAAGAATCACCTCAGGGTAATTTGCTTTCCTTCTAATTAATTATACCTTTATATGGATTTTTTATGCTTACCAAATATAGAGAGAAAATATGAAAGCAAAGGACACTTTTAAAGGATCATCCTCATTTGTGATAAAATAATTGTGTGATATAAAAATTATCTATGACACACTAGTTCTAACCATCACTATAATCACAAAGAAATACTAATAAAGGAAGATCTAGTTTAGGACTTTAACAGCCAGTTTTAGCTCAGCAATACTTTAACCTTTCAAACCACTAGGTACCCTGTTATAATCGTACATGAAAATAAAACTGAAGTGACAGGTCCCTAGCATATGCACAATGTCTGTAACTTTTAGAGCACTTCTTTCAACCACCTGGATAGTTTTGCCATGGGAAAAAAAGAAAACATCTCTTAGATGTTTAAAGGCTGCTGAATTTCACCTTGTTTTATAAAAAGCAGGATGATGATTTCTGCGCTATTGGGAAATTCCAGGTACTGGACATTTGTGCTGTACTGATGTTTCTTGACTGTGGAGTATGGCAGGCAATAGGATAGTGTCAGCGCTAGGCACACATCAGTCCAGGCATCTCACAGGGTCAGTTGCCAAAATCACAATATTAAAGGGTTTGATTCCTCTGGAGGTTTCTGGATCTGCAAGCCATCACTTCTGCTTCTCCACATGACATCAATTTCCAGTCCCCTAGCCTACTCTGTGTGAAAACTCTGCATAAAATCAGGCTTTTCACAAATGAACAATTTGCCTCCACTTGTTAAAAAGAATAAATCTTGTCATGCTGCAATCTTTCTAGCTTTTTGGTAGTATAAGGTTTTATATACAGTTATATGTAGCTATATATGGCATATTATTCTTTTCCCAAGCCATAGTTCACTGTGTCATTGGTTGGAAAGGGATATGCTATGGGAGCTTCCCAATGACAGTATTTACGAGAGAAAAGAGAAGGGACAAAGAACATGGCAGTCCTTTCTTGTCAGACAACCTAAGTGAGTCGTTGGTTCAGGTAGGGTCTAACAAATATTTCTGTAAGGAAACCAGGATGCGTTGATGGAAATTCTACACAGTTTTAAGCACCATCATGCAGGAGCATGCTCTATGTTTTATTAGTTCAGTGTTGCAAATGGCACCTCTTGTTCTGTGGTATTGAGTTGCAGAAGTAGAAGGTCACCATAAAAAGGTAACTTGATTCCCATTTAAAAGACTTTTTGAAAGACTCTGTAAAACCCTTTATAAACAAATAGGAATCGGGTTCATGGTTAAATGTTATTTTTTATGAAGACTTGTCTTTGAATACACTGCAGATCTCCTTTGACTTTAGATGCATTTTGAACTGTTGTTTGCTCAAACAATGAGAACTCAAACCATGAAAATTCATATTTTTCAAAACTCCATCCTGTCTCTCACAACCAAAATATACTTCCAATAAAAATTTATTTCTACAGTAGATCCTTTAAAGTAGGACTATTAGGCTTTGTGTGATAATTCAGCTAGAACAGTTTAATTTATTAGGTAAACTTCTCTCAACTGAATAGTACACATGGTGGCAATGACTTTCCTGCCCCTCACTGTTGGCAAACTCTGCACAGCTGCTGCAGATATTTCATCCTCAGCAAAGTGAGATACTGAATAGAAAACTTTCAAAAGATATTTTTTTCCAAGAATTTTCTTTTAAGCAAAATAAAAATCAATTTCCTAATACAAATTATAATGCCTATTAAACTTTTGATGTAAACCATGCAGCTAAAAGTATAATACTTAAATTAGCAGCTAGTGTTCATTAGCCTGACATATGCAATTCAGAAGGATGTGCCTTTACGACAGCTGAATATTTGGCAACTCGTTGATCCATTTGATCTTCCATTTAACAACATAAAGATATATTTGTAAGAATAAGATTATTCTAGATCATGTGCATGCACAGGATCTCAGTTTCTTAAAATTCAGATACAGTACGAATATAATTTTGGGGGGTATTTAGCAAAGGGGTCATGCTTTAATCATTGACAGGAAATGTGAACATCGTGGGTTTTCAGATGTCATTTAATGCATTCTGTCCTGCCCTTGCATATTTCATAATTACACCTAAGCAATTTGGAGTCTATTTATGTCTAAAGTGACAGAAAATCAGTAATTATGTCTGAGGTTCACTGAGATTTACAAGTCAAATGTTTACCTGCAGGAAATTATTTCAAGTTTTAAACTATCACAAGTCAAAATGATGTGGTTTGCTATTTTATTTCTTCGCCCTTATTCTTCAGTCTACAGCTATAAATGGCTTAGGCAAAATGAAATCACTGCTCTTTAGTAAGTCATACATAGGAGAGGTTTAAGATAAGATGAGAAGCAGAACAAAAACATGGAAATTACAATTACAAGGGCCATTTGTTGTACAGCAGAAGCCCCTAATGAAACTCAAGAAATGAAACCCCTATTATTACTCAAGACTGATCAGTGCAGCTATTCAGCAACCAGCTTTTGTTTAGGATTTGGTAATTATAAGGAAATTGCTATGGCAGACCTCCTGGTTTATTCTTGAGGAACCATATTACTTTAAAGTTGCTTTATTTGTACGCTTTAAAGAAAATGTAAATAAAAGCCACCCCACAGGTGATGTCCCAGCACTCTACAGTTTGGTTTTACTTGAAAACTTCCTTGAATGAGAGAGAGGTGGTAAGGATGTGATCTGTAGAGTGTCAGTGTTTCCATGGATCTGGTCTGATCACTAAAGACATGCTATGACCCAAAATGAAGCTTGACAGTAGCACCATCCTGCATATTCTCCTACACTGTTAAAAAACAAAAACAAAAGCAAAAAAAAAAAAAAACAACAACAAATAAACAAGCAAACAACTTGCACAAAGTAACTGTCAATTCAGAAATTTTGGGAAATTTTCTCAGTGCAAAAGAGTTCAGTGTGAATGATGGTGTCAAATCTGAATCACCTGCCTCCTAATCAGAGGAATCTGTGCACTAGGATGCTTCCAGTGAGACAACTGAGAAGACCATTGTTCCCTCACCAGACATGGCTTTCACCTTCTGTGGCTGAGAAATGCTGGTTGATTACAGTGGAGAACTGTATACAGTATGGCACAGCTGAATGACTTCCATGAATAAGAAAGTAAAGCCAGTTGACATATTCATTAGGTTCAAAGAAATGGGTCTCAGAACTGTGGGAAAACTTTTGTTTATGCTGGTGGAGGAGAGAAAAAACACAGAGTGAGACAGAAAAAGACCTCCATGAAAGCAATTTTGTCGAGTGGAGCGTGCACATGGGCACAGGCAGAATCATTGAGTGGATTTTCACTTATAGTATATGCCATGTCTTGGTTTGTGAGTCCATGTACTAAAATCATGAGTAACAATGGGCTCGGATAATGAGTGATTCAAGTTAAAACCAATCTTAGGATAGGGGTGTAATTTTTTGTTTCAAATGTGTAGTGTTTTTTCTTGGTGCTGGTTATCTTCTGTGGTGTTCTCTATGACTTACACTGGTCCAGTAAAGCCTGAGGTTCACTCTTTATTTTTATGAGCACAGAAGAAACATTAGTTTCTATCAGTTTTAGACTGATGATAGAGTTTTGTGACTGCTTTAGGAAAACTAATCTTAGTGATTGCTACCAGAGGAGCTGAAAATATGCCCAGTGTTTGCATTTGGATGTTCATTATTTCTCCTATCAATTAAAGGATGTTATGGTTAATTATTTATTTCCATAATGTAAATGTTCCCACTGGCACATGATTACCTTACTTTACCATGGGATGATAGTCTTCCTAATTCATTTTCAATTTAGACTGTACTTTTGAGAGGTGGAAATAATGTTAAGATGTTGATCAGGTTTTCTGTGTGGGAATATTATATTCCTTCATCAACAGAGCCCATAATATTTCTAGTAGCATAGAAGTTCAGCTTCTGCCTCTGGTTAGAGTAACAATTGAAAACATTAACCCAACTTCACAGTCATGTAACATATGTAAAATTTCATCCACACACCTCCTGAAACAAAAGAGAAGTATGGCTGAATCCTTTGATCTCCCAACCAACATGGGGGAGAAAAAAATAAAATAACAAACCACCATCTGTTGGGAAACCAGTGTAATAAAACCAGTATAAAGCCAGCCTATAACACAGGCTGACTTAATTGAGGAAGTGACATATAAATAGAATTATTTCTTGCTTTAGAGGTGCAGGAGGAAGCAAAATTAAAAGGAGTTACTGAGCTCAGATTTGGATAGCATCAAAGTAATATTCATTGTGGGACCCACGTCACAAGGCTCCAGGTGACAGGGGCTGACCTCATGCAGAAGAATCACATTTTAAGTGTGATTGCTGCTGGTGAAGGAAGTGACTGTATTGTGTTTGTAGCTCAGTACAAACATCTTGTCAAATAGACTTTAAACAGCCAAGGTCAAGTTGCAGCAGGTTTTAGCTGTGGGTGATGCTCCGCATACAGGTCTCAGGGCTGTGAAATACAGAACTGGAAACTAAGCATTTATATTAAATATTCATACATGAGGACCTTACCAAGGGCCTGTTGACTTTAACTAACTTCACTGGTCTTTGTCTGAAATTTTATGGGAGCTGTTGTGTTGTGAAGTGTCTTTCAGACATGATTTTTCGAGGCCCTAGGATATACCTAAGTCTTGGAAGTTAGATGCAAGTCTGAAAAAACGTCTATTTTCATGCTTTCAGACCAAACTAATATTTATAGGTTTTGCATTTTCACACTGTATGAGCTTAATGCTTCATCAACATGGTGACTGGCCTGCAGTTTGTCCCAGAAAGGGCCCAGAGAGGCTGTGTCTGGCCATGCTGCAGGCTGCTCAGCAATCATGAGCTCATGCCTGAGCTTTTCCTCAAAACCTTCTCTTGATGTTTCTTCTGTCTGTAAGACTCTCAATCCTTCAGAATTCCCTGAGAAGGGGCATTTTCCCAAAGGAAAGATGAGAACACTCATGGGCTTAAAAGCAATCTTTCACACAGATGAAGTAAAGAAAAAAGTCACTTTCCATGATGTGGAAAGGCCTCTTTGGTGTGCTTCCAAGCTCCCTATGCATCTCCTTCAATCAACAGCTGCATTTGGCATGACAAAACTGGCTTCTTTACAATAATTAAATCTTATTTCTCCATTGATAAAAAGCAGAGCAACTGCAGGTGAGGCTACTATTTCTGTGACTAAACAGCAGCACATAGGTATTTCCAGCAGTTGCCTGGTGGAACAGGAAATAATTGTTCTTCTCTTGCTATCTTGACCATCCTCTTTTTTATGTATAAACTCATGTTTATGTGGAAAAGCTTTCATAATACTTTCCAGATGCCTCTTGACTTTATAAGGTTTTAAACCCAAGTTTTTTCCCTGTCCTGTGTTACAAAAAGTGTCTCAAATCTGTTACAAAGTATGTTAAAATTGTAACATTCCACCATTATACAGTTTAGTAAGAAAATGATTCTAAGTGTTGATGTTTTGATTAGCAATTAGGACTTTACTTTTTAAGCAGATAATTAACTGAACCATGTAATAAAGCAAGAAGGAATTAATTCCATAGATGCCATACACATAGAGAGGATGGCTACAAGATGGTTGCAGAACAAGAGCAGAAACAGTTTTAACCATTGTGTCACTTTAAAATTTTTTCTGAATACCTTTACAAAGCATAAAGAAAATGGTTTTGATCAGCATGCAACCCTTCATCTTTCTGCATCACATGTTTTGCTGGCATAATATCTTAAAGGTCTTACAGGAGTGAAAATCCTTCATCCACAGTACTTTTATGTGAATAGAGACCCGGTAGAGCAATGTATATTTGATTGCTGCAATAGTACCCATAAATGTGAAGAAAATCCATTTTCAGGAATGGGCCATATCTTAGACAGAGTTTGTATTTTGTGCCTGGAAGGAACACAGGACTGTGCCTAAAATTATATAAAAATAATAGACATTAAACCAGTGCATAGACATAAATAATTATCTTCCTTGCACATTAATCCATATAACTTTTGCCATGAAGAGTTAGTCAGTTTACTGCTGAAAGACTGGGAGATTAAGAATAGTACTGAAACAGGCAGCGTTTTAAATATTTGTGCTTGTCCCATATGCCTATTTCTTGTGTGATGCAACTCACAGCAACTCTTTCTGCCCTCAAACTTTAAGAATAAAACCACTTGACGTCAGCTGGGGAAAAAAAAAAAAGAGTATTTACTCTTCCATTCATTCTCAGTACTATCTTACATAGTAACAACTTGTTTTCTGTTTGTGGCTCTCAGTAAGTCTGTTTGGAAATGTGCTGGCTCCTCTTTCAGCTTCTGTGCATAAACCATGCAAAATCTCTGTCTTCCCACAAATACCATTTCTGTGAGGGAAATGTACTGTCCCCCTCTCTTCCTTCCGTCACCTCTTCCTCATTTATATAAAACAAATAATATAGTGATTATGACCTGACTCAGATGAAATCCATGCCTCTGACTCGATCATGCCTCTCTGGACTTAGAGTAAATTAGTTATTTCCTAAGTACCTCATTTCATTGTAAAAGGGGGAGTAACTTTCCACCATTACTGGAAACTCAAGTAAAGAGTCAAGTAAAGACAAGCTAGCACCTGCTTCTTTCTCTTCAGTTTCTATATTATTTGCCATAGACAATTCACAAATTATTATTCTTATTTATTCCAGAAAGAAACTCTGTCTTTAAAACTGTGCTTTTCCTTTAGCTCAGTGAGTCAGAAGAGTATGTGAGAAACACATTGGATGAAATGGCAGTCACCACAGGAAAACTTAGGTAAAAAGAAGTATTGGGAACAATGAATAAATGTATCATGGTGAATTCTTGCCTATTAGAATTGGCAGTGACTTGCTGTGTCATCTAATCTATTCTAATTTATGTGCCTCTGCAATCACCTACAAGTCTGAACTGTCTTCTCACCTGTACTAGTATAAATCACACTGGTGATTCTTCTAATGTGGCATTAATTTGCATTTATTTTATTTTCAAGTATTGCATGGCTAATCATAATTATATACATTGTCCAGGCCTAAGCAACTCTTTTCTTATATAGTCCATGGATAAAAGAGTTCCAGAAGAGTTGTCATACACCTTTTCTCTTTTGCAAACATTTTAGAAATACTTCCTGATTTATGAAAATCTATGGATTCCTCTGAGTTTCAACATGGTCACACTCAGGGAGATATGATAATAAACACTAGTGAGTACATAATCAGATGAGAGCACAATACTCTCCATTAATGAAATATGATCCATAATGAATCTTGCATGGGAGTGCTAATAAATACCTTTAGGTTAAAGTACTCAGATGTCACAGTATAACAATATCTCTCTTAGATGTGTATCATTACACCAAAGCAATTAAAAGTTACTTAGCTGTTAAATGGTTACCTTGGAGGAATCCTTCAGTAATGTGGCTTCAAACATGCCTTCACAATGAAATTAATTAAGCGAATTAAGTATCAGCCTTGTATCAATCTAGTTAATGTGCAGAATATCTTGCATATAAGTGTATAATATAATTGGTGGCAGAAATCTGAGGACGTGGCGATATGCCCATTTGTTTTAAACATAAAACAATCATGGTTGTGCATATATATAAAATAATGTTTATGCTATTGGGTTAAAAAGAACAGAGACAAAAATACTGAAGAGAAAGAGAATGTCAAAATTATCATAGTCGCATTCCATGTGCTATGTGAGTGCAAAGTTCAAGTAGCACCACTCAGGATAAGAGAAGTATTAAAATTCACTCGATCCTTTTCACACTTCTGTGCTACATGGAGTTAAAAGCCTGGTAACAAGTGAGTGGAGTTTTGCTTACAGTTTACTCTGAATCATCAGAAGGATGCTTTAGAGATTACAAGCTTGCTGCCTTTTTCTGTGTTTAATGTAAACCACATCAGGAAAGTTGAGCAAGTGGCTCTTTCTTGATATAAACATTTCTCATCCCTCACTGAAGTGGGAATATGCCATGGGCAGCACAAACCAAAGTACAACAGAAATGAGAGAAATTTACCTTTTCCCTGTAATTTCTGTTGGACTGAAATCTTATTGCATAGATTTTAATGTTAAAAATAATTCCCTAACATTATGCAAACTGGCCATGACAAATACACAGTATATTCTATTTTTTATTTTCTTTAAAGAGAAATTATCCACTAGATAGATTATTCACCTGAGCCCTTTTCATATGTAAGCAAGAGAGTGTAAAGTTCAGATCTCTACTCTCCTCCTGAAACTCTGGCCTTGCTCCAGGCAATGGCATTATTCACATACCTTAAGTTTACCCTTATTTACATGTTTTTCCTGATCATGTTCTTTGAAAAAACAGGGGAAAAAAAAATTAAAAAAAATCTGTCTCTGTAGAAACCTTTGCTCCCAATACAGATAGGAAAGTACTGGCAGAAAAAAGGAAAGATCAAGGACTCTTGATAGAAATGTGCCTTTTTTCATACTTTGGTATGTGTTTTTATGCCAGTAAGATAACTAGTAGTGGTGGTACCATCTTATCAGTGATATGCAAAGCTGCTGCACAATTTGGTTGAGGATGACACCAATGTTTCAAGTTCTCTAGTCCCCAGGCTTATGCTGAGGCCAAATGGTTTGGCCTTAATTGCTTTTGCTTTCTGAAATTCAGAGTTCTTGAAAGGTGAAGCTTCAGTCACTGTCATGTGAAAATGATCCCACATCTCCAGGCCAAGAAAATCCACAGACAAACTAAATAGCAATGATGGAGCTATCTGTCTACTGAATAATCTGTAAATGCCCTTCAAAGACCCTTGATGTATGTAAGGGCCAAGCCTACATACATTTTAAGTTTAAGTGCCAAAAAAAAGAAGAAAAAAAGTCCTAATACCAGGTTTTTTAATGATTTGGTGAGTTTTCTTTACTGCAGCTTATCAGATAAGACATATTTTTACGTCTTGGGCACAGTAAAAACATATAAAGTTTGATTCAGTCTGATTACAGACCTGGAAAGAGCTTTTGCATGGGTATTAGGAAAAGAAAACAGTCTAAGAGAGGAAGACTCTATTCCAATGATTTCTTTTGCCCCTAGGTATGTTTTTTTAATTTTTTTTTTTAATTATGAACCAGTAAACATGTAATCAGAAAACAACTGGCATTGATTTATTTTCAAAGCAGTAACTCTAATCATTTTATCCTGTACTTCCAAGTTGTTTGAAGTATGGAACCAAGACAAAATCTGAAAGCTTTTTGCTATTTGTATAAATCAGCATTGCTCTCTGTAGCTAGCATTTATTTACAAGCTTGCAAAGGGTTTCATAAGGGATTTCAGTGCACTACAATACAAAACATGTGTCAACAGCATAAAACTACAGAGCAATAGTGCTGTTGTTTTTCCCCTTTACTTGATCCAAGTTTCATTTTCTGTTTGGCTAAGCATCAGTGGTCATGAAGGTGGTATATCAACAATAGTCATGGTGGCATATTAAATTTACTTATTGTTGGTTGAGGTGTTTAACTTAATTTACTTTTTCTGAATAATGGTTTATTTTATTCTGTTTTAACACACCTTTCTGTTCATGCATTTCATCATCTTTTGTTACAAAAAACAGCGATCTGGCTTCATTACTTAAGTGTGGGAGTAGTGGAGGAGTAAGTCTTCATCAGCCTACTGTTGCTATACCTAGAATCTTTTCCTGGAATAGTTACCAAAGACAAATCCCTTGAAGTTGGTAGAGTTTAGTCTAGACCGTGAATTTTGATTATTGACTAAAAAGCTGTGAAACTCATACCAAATTTATGATATAGAAAGATTGGCCTTTAACATGGAACAAGGCCACAAAAATACTTCCAACTAGTACAATATCACACGAAGTTGTTCAGGAATAAGTAAAATATTTAGTTATTTTCTTAAATATTACTGGGAGAAATAGAACAGTAATGGGGAAAGTTGAGGAAAATAGTCTTTTTAACCTCAGTCAAGAAAGAGCCAAAAGAGAAGTTCGGACAAGGCAGGAGAAGTTTTGATTGTGAGAAAGAGTTCTCTTTTATGCTTAAGCCTTGTCCATAAGCAAACTTATGAATGTCTCACTAAGGTAGTTCAAATCGCTGCACTGGCATTATCATTTCAGTTTAAGTCTTATTTTAGGTCTGCTCTTAGCTGCCTGAAAATAATCTGCTCTTAAACTGAGCTCACTGTGTCCACTCTGACTGCATGTGTTTAATGGAATCTCTTTACACTCAGAGTGACACAAGTCTGCAGAATAGTCCTTGCACTGAAAAGACTCTTGAGCCTTTCAAAGGATTTTGCAGGAAAGCAATCTGGAATACAAGCCCCTTTTTTTTGTCATTTGTCTGATTGTGAATTTGGCTTTTCTTTCTTTGTGCAAATGTGTTTTCATGCAGACATTGGAAAGCCATGACCTGCTGTAAAAAGGATTACCTTGAAGGGAGACAGTAAGAATACAGTGTAAAGGATGGTTAATACAGAAATTCTAAGTCTCTGTACAAAGATTACAGCACAATAAATTTTTTAACCCAAGATACTTTACTGACATTATAAAAACAGTCACTTATCAGATCCACAAAATAATAGTCTTCAAGAGAGGGCTAAAAGAAGACAAAGAAAAATGTCTGCTATGTTTTGTAGGATGATGTTGAATCCATTAAAAATGTGGTTTATTTTAGCTGACATTGCAGCAAGTAGTTTAGATAGCACTTAATGACTTAGATACTATTTTTACAATCAGTATATTTCATGAGGTATTAAAGATAATAAATACAGAATTACTGTAAAACAGATAATGGAAGACAGTAAGAAAAGCTGGAGGTTTCAGTTATTTACAGCACATATTTCCTCATATGAAGCAGTGACTTTTTCTCATGAACCACATTAGCCATTTGAGTAAGAAGAATAAAATTCTGGTCCAAAATTATTCCTCTGGTGGAAAAAAATAAAAAGAACAGGTTTTTTTAGCTTACATCTACAAAATCTTTCCTATTTGTTTGTCAGTGTCATCAGCAGTATGGTCAGAGAGAAATCAATACTTAACTATTCTAAAACCTTCCAAAGAGATAAAAGTAATATCCTTTGGGGCTAAGTAGGACTTAAGTTACTTAAGGAGTTAAACTGGAGTAAAAATATTTTTTCATTGGTGGCTTTCTAGTTTTCATTGGTCTTAATTTAGATAAAATACCACACTTGAAATAGCTTTTATGGATTTAAGAATATGTGGTTACATGTAGTGCCTTAGCAGGGAACATATTTTAAAGCAGGCTTAAATACTTTCCTGTTTCGGACTTAAGATATTAAAAAACCAGTTTTAATCTACTCCTGAAATTTAGCTGCCTGATTTTGAATTTTATATTTACATACCTAACTAGTGGAATATATATTAGACATCAAAGGCACCATATTAATGCGTGCTTATCTGGCTTAGTAACTTCAGTCTTATTTTCAGTGGGGGGATTAAGAGAGCCATTAAAAGTAATAATATCTAAGTTTCTTTGAGAAAAATAAAGCAGGAAGGATATGTAAAAACAATAAAAAGAAATTTTTAAAGAAAATATATATCTTCAATCTTTCCTGGGACCTTGAATGACAAAAGAAAATGAAAGGAAATTGAATATTGTGCCCCTGGATAACCACTGAAACTTAAAATTATTCATCATAATAATAAGGTGATAATTTCTAATGGACTTAAGTCTTTTTTAGTACTTCTATTAATTTCTACGAAATGCTTATTTTAAGTGAATATACTTCATTTCAAAATTTATAATGTTGGTTCAATTCAAATTTTATGTACTGAAGGCCAAACTCATCACTGACAAGATTGTTGTACTATGTCATTGCAGAAATAGGATTTTATTCTCATTTTTCAAACTTATGTTCTTGAAAAGAACTTTTTTTTATCTTATATCTAAAAAAAAAAAAAAAAGAAAGAGAGAAAGAGTATTTCTTTCAGTAGTCACATAACCACAATGACTAGTTCAAGCTCCTCTACCTGCTTTTTTCTATTTTGGGACTACTGCTTCTCAATTACTTGGACTTCTCCAGCCTGACAAGACTCAAACAATTTTTGAAACAAAAAATATGAGAAACTGCAACAAAATTCACCAAAAACTTCCTAAAGAGCAGAAGTGATTTTGTAGTGGAAGTCAGTATGTTGAGCTGGGAAATAAAGGCTGGATATGAAGGATAATGCCTGCTGTAAGGAGGATTTTGAACATCCTAGCTATCTGATAAGAGGGAAGATGAGGAAAGCTGTAGAAATAAGCATGAATAACTACCACTACACAGATGAAGGAATAAAACTTAATGCTGAATTTAGTTGCAATAGCTCAATTTTCAATTTATTCTACTGAACAGAGATTTGGGGTTTCTGATACTGCCAAGGAACACTGGGTCATGCAATGGAGGAAAAAAAGTGAGAAAGATGAAAGATGGGAACAGGGAAGTATGTTAGCAGATCTGAGACTTTCAGTATTTTACTCCTTCCTGGTATTAGATAATTTACTTCCTCCAGACTTTACCGCCTAATTTCAGAGGGTAAAAGTTATTTTATCTGATTTATGTCACCTGAAACGTAGTCAGTTGTTATAGTTAGCTAGCCTTATCCAGGGTTAATCGACACAATTATGCATCTGCAGAAATAGTGCTTATCTTTCACACCTTTCAGTGTATCCAGGATGTTCATGACTGTGAAATAACAATCAAACAAAATGAGGCAGTCACTCAGAAGCACTGCAAAAAAGTTCCTGGATATTGATTTACATTTCTTTGAACTAGAAAAAACAAAATTATACAAGAATAAAATAATCCAAAGAGGAGAACTCAAGAATCAGTATGAAATTTCAGATACAATTCCATTTACAAGATATCAGGCAAAGTATTATTCATCCTAAAAGAATTCACACTAGCTCTCTGAAAAAAACAGGAACCTAGGTACGCTGTTAAAGTTAGATGTTAATGTTCAAACTCTTGACATATAAGTCTACCAAAATCATTTCGTGCTTCTCCTTAGACATTGACATCTAACACAGTAGATTAAATGCCTATGCTGAAAGTTATATAAATGGCAAGGTAGAGGAGGTAGAAATGTAGAAGTGAAACAAAAAGTAAAATATGTCTGGATGTTTTGAGATAGATCAAATCTGGTCTATTTTGCATCCTGTTACTCTCACTTTATTTTCTGTTTGAAGCTTACACTTAGTAATTTTCTATCAGTGATCTTTTAATGCCCTTTAGCTGGTCTATGCAGGCATGTATCCTCATCATGGTACAATTTGTAATAAATGAGTTTTTAACTTTTTCTATTAGTTAAGAAGCTTAACTGTGCGGAATTTAAAACTTGTGACCAAAATTTGATGAAACGACTTAAAATAAATGACATTTAAGATCGAAAGAAGCTTCTGAATACCAAGTGACAAAATCCAGACAGCAGGAAAATAAGGTTAAGCCATTCTATCTGAAACCATTTTTCAAAAAGGAGAGGAAACGTGTGACATATGGTATCAAGTGAGGCACGTGAAGTTGAGTCTAAAAATGTTTAAAAAGACAGCTGTAAGTCTGCATGATTAAAAAGGGAAAGGAAGGATATTATGATACATCAAGAAACAAGGAAGAGTTATGAAGCCAGAGGTGGACTTGTTGGATGTTTGTTTGCTTTTCTTATCCAGTGGTTTCTAATGTTTTTATTCAGTTTATCTCCAAATTCAACCTCCACCTCTATCTTCCGTTCTGTTTCTCCCAGTGACATCAGTGCTGGCTATTAACACAAAAACAGGGTGGAGCTTTGAACCCTGAAACTAAATCAAAGAACAATTTAGGGAAAGAGATAATTATATATCAGCTATTCTTCCTTCCAATTTGTTTACATAGATTAGATTATTTTAATAAGTGTTGGATGTGATGGGAACGTTTTAGAATAATATTGTTATGTGAATCTCCGCTTACTGTATATGCATCATAAAAGTCAGCTAAAAAAACAGCAAACTGCTACCTGAAATTTTGTGATATGCATTGTCTGATTGTTATTCTAAGTTAAATAAAATATTTCTTTTTAATTGCTGTCTATATGATTGTTTAGCTTATTAAGTTATTTTAAAGCTGGAAATCTATGAGAGGGATTTTTTGCTTCCCTGCTGGTTCTTGTAAACCTCAAATGAATAATAAAAAATTTAAAAAAAAGTAGCTATTTGCATATGGCAATTTGTCCGTGCATTGGGAACCAAGTGGAGATATTCCTTGGGAATCACAGGAACACTAAATGCTAACTGGGCACAAAGGCTGATGCATTCTCCCCACACAAGCTATCCTTACCAATTTTACTTGGCACATTGTACATAGCTTTGCATGTGCTGGGTAAGCTCAGTTGCCATTAGCTTTACTGGATTTTGAGGCAGGACTACATACTTTTGTTTATGGCACTGGACAAGGCTCAGGAACTAGAACATTAGCTTTTTGCTTTGGCATAGATTTCCTGGCTAAATTACCTAATTTCTCTCTGCCTCATTTCATAAGAACAGTCAAATCTGTTCAGACCAAAGGCTCATTTAGCCCAGTATCTCAGTTCTCACAAGGGCCCATAGTGGATGCCAATGGAAGAGAATAAGGCAGCGAGCATGCAGCAGTGCTTAGTGATGTAGTCTCCCAGGCTCCAGCACTCGTTGTTCAGGGATTTCCTGAACCAGGGCTGGAATCTCTGTGTTTAGTGTTTTTCAATTACTTGGTTTTGATGAATTAGTACTGGCATTTCTTGAGCTCGTATATTTTTTAAGTGTCCACAATATTCCATGCCTTACAAATTGTAACATGTAAGGAACATCCCTTTCTTCTGTGTTAAACCTTCTAGCTGTCAGTTTCTCATTTTAGAACAAACTGAGAACAGTCTTCTTTTTTTAATATCTCTTCCAGTGTGCTCTGTGGTTTCTAAATTAGAGGACTGTAACTTCATATAGTACTTAAAATGCAGGAGTGCCATTCATTTAGAGAGGCATAAAGACACTGTTAGTTTTGTTTATTGTTTCTCTCCTTTTAACTCCTAACATTAAATTTGCTTTTTTTAACTGTTAGTAGGCATAAACTTCATTTGTAAAACTAAAATTAAATTTGAGAAAAGTTATTGTGCCTTCTTGATCTATAAAATGTGGTACTCTACTAGTTTTTGCGTAATTGCTTTCTATGGAAAGATACAGAAGGAAAGAATGAACAGAGCTTTACACAAGGTTCCAGAAAGTAGATATTGAAGTAAATATACAAGTTTTTCCAGTTTATTCTAGCTGCCTTTAGTCAACAATATGAGATTTTATCTGTAACTTTGACAAATAAAGGCAGAATGTAGTTTTAAAATTTCTGTTTCTTTAATTTATACAAAACGTGATGCTGCTTCTGGTCTTTTGAGGCCTTTATTCACTGGCTACTGAAAGATGAGAGGAGCCATAGACATAATGGGCTTTGGAGCAGATGCTTTGTCATTGATATGAGAATAAAATGCCAGTCCTGCAATTTGACTTCTCTGCTACCACTAACACCTCGTGAATCAGAAAGACAGCTGGGCTACCATATTTCAAATTGCACTCTTTGCAAAAGAAGAGGAAAGGGGAAAGATAGATTTCATTCTCACAGTTTTTCTGTACATCTCTAAATGTGCAGTGTGGGACCAGCAGCACTTGCTAGCCCTTGTGAGGTTTTTCTTATGAGGCAACTCCAGCATCACTGTGACTTTTGGTCACTTTTCCTACAAGGCCATACCTCTGAGTTCTTCCCTTTCCTAGGGTCTTCCTTTTTGACAGGAAACAATTATGACTGACAATGTTTCAAAAACTCTCTCCTGTTTCTCAGGGGCCTGTAATCAGTGTTCAAATCTTAGGTAAACAAAGTTTTATCTATAAAGGAAAGATAAGCTCAGCAGAGTTCAGAAGGTGCCTCAAACAGCACAAACACCTTCTACTACTGAAATGTTTACATCCAGTGTGATACAAAGCTGAGAGGCATTATTTTGCAGATGGTATGAGAAGATTTTAATAAATTAATACAAAAGCAGGTGTTTTTTCCCTGTGTATTAAGATCAAATTTTCTACATTCTGCGCTAACTTACAGTAAAGAAACATGCCACTTGTAAAACTAAATCAAGAAGCAGCCCAATGACTTAAAAATTACATGTATATTGTGGATGTGCAAAAACCAAATAGATCCTTCTGATATTCATCCTGCTTGGTGAGCTCCAAAACTGGCATTTTTCTTTTTACTATATTGCCTATATTGCTATTGCTCAAGCATTGTTGAGGAGAGAACTCAGCTCATTTTCTAAAGGTGCATTTGTTTACGAAAAATAAATCAAAAGGGTGATTTGGCACAGCAGGTGAAATGATTAATATTGCACGTCTTATTTTTGTTTGTGCATGTACGTGTTTGTGTGTAACTATAAAATTCAAGCCTCAACAGCTAAGTGTGGTTAAACATATAACATTTATCTGCATAAATGCAAATGGAGCTTGCATTTCAGTCAGATATTCTAGGTAATCAGTATGGGATAAGAACACATTATTCTTCTCAGTGTCTATTGCGATTAATGATGACAAAAAGCAGAAGGGTGATGGTATGGATGCAAGTTTGGAAGTAGTGTATTAATCAGTTCAAACCTTTTAAATTGATGGTGATGGAGAACAACTGTTTTAATTCACAGTCATTTGGAAAGATTCGCTGTGACCTCGAGTTAACATGTAAACATGGCAAGGGATAGGAGAAAGATTCCTCTGGTGTTCACTGAACTTGAGTGGAATCTTTCTTTGACTTCAGCAGACTCCAGGCTGAAGCTTTAAGATCAGAGCAGGACCTGAGAAGATACATATGAAGGTCTCAGGGATCACACTACATTTGTGGTGGCATCACTCCTAATTTCAGTCTGTAGGGTTTATTGTTACAGTCTTTAACCCTCCCCTGAGAACAAAGAGAGGTCCTGTCTAACTCAATTCAGGACCATAACTACTCCACACTGTATCTGTGACCTGGTAGTGGGTGATGAAATGTGAAGTAATCGAAATGTCATCTTTCTTTCTCAGAAAAAGAATAACTTAATTATTTGGATTCCATTAAAATTGGCTACAGAAAAATTATCCCAGAAATCAACAGAACTTTAGGAGAACTACTGCTTACTTTCTAGTTTGGCATGTTTGTCAGTTTCCTTTAGTCAACAAAGTTGATCTATATTGTACTGTACTGTACTGTATTATGCTATGCTACAATTTACTGTGATCATAGTGGATAAATGGCCAGGATTGTGAGCCAAAGTTCTGTTAAATGAAAAGCAGTATTTCTTCTTCAAAAATATAAAAATCTGTAATTGCGTTATCTGGTCAGATGCTGATTAGCCCTACTAACACTGCATTCCTATTTATGAGTGTACATATATAGACATACAAGCTGAGTATATTACATCTTTTTGCCAGCCTCACTGACTCTCTTTCCTTGTGGGAACTCCTGAGTGCTAGAAAAGAAGGCAAGAAAGTGAATAAAGTACTGAATTTCAATATATTTTTTTCAGTCACTCTGAATCAAAAGCATTTAAATCCATCTGTTTCTGTGTCAGCAAAATTTTTGTTGCATCAGGAAAAGAATATCATACATTCTTGAATTTTTAAATTAAAAAAAAACCTACCTGTGTGAGAGATTCAGTGCTCTTAAACACAGAGCCATGAGGAATAATTGCAACTTGTCACAGGGAGAGGTTATAATTATGTCTACTGTTAGTTATGTCTCCATGTGCACAAGAGAAGTTAGCTTTTCAAATGCATTGTTCTCTAATGCAATAGCAGTTATTAACATGTTGAGGATATTACTTTTTGCTAATGAGGAAAAATAAAATGTGGCTGCAGAAGGACTGGGTGGTGTCATGCTGAAAGCAAGTGGAGGGAACAAGGTTGAAAGAGAAGTGCTTCTTGCAGAAATTTCAAATCTAAGCTTTGCCTCAGTAAAAGAAAATTTGCCTTAAGAGTCAGAATTCCAGCTTCTGTTTTCCAAATGTTGGTTATGGTTTTTTTGTTTGTTTGTTTTGTTGTTTTTTTTTTTTTAATGTGTATACATATAAACTGCTGAACTACACCTGACACTTTAGAGGCTTCTCTAAGCTAAATTGTTGAAGATAGATTCCAGTATCTAAGAGAAAAAATAAAGCTTAATAGTTGTTAAAGTAGTTTCCATGGGTATAATTCTCATTCCTTTTTTTTTTTTTTTTTTTGTTACTTGCACAACTTCTCTGAAAACAAGTTCAGCATGGTCTTATTTAAGGGAATAAAAGTTCATAATATTTTTCTATACTTGCTTCATATTCTGTTGCTCATTTAGAGTCAGATTTTGGAAGACTTCAGTTAGAACGCGTGCTCATATTAGAAGTTTTTCCTTTGTTAGGAATTAAAAAGCAGATAGAAAAAAAAATAAATGCAGACAAATGCTTTGACTTTCAGAAGTGACTAACAGTTTCAACTATCAGCATTTTAAATTGCCTGAGAAGGTATTTGGTGAAAATCAGAGCCCTTGAGCAAGTCTTCAATTTGGAGCCCAGCTCAGGAGCATTCAAAATCACTTGGGAAATTAGTAAATCTTGGCCACATCTTTATATGTTAACTCCACTTGACTAAGCCCTTTCTATATGTTGCTTCCCTAATTTGCAGTAGTTTTTGTGTTGTAAATAAGATGTCCTTGACTCAGACATAAAAGTTCCCCAGGAAAACTGGAGAACCTTTCTCTGTTAAACAGCATCCTAATTATAGAAGCAATCTTACAATCCCTTGGGGGAAGCATTTTGGTTCTCATCAGGAAGGCTCTTGAATAGAATAACACCTTTTCTAACTTCATTTATTTACAACAGGACACAAGGCTGAGACTGGTTTAGATTTATTGCCATTACATCACTGATGCTCAGTAATTCATAAAACACTGGGGCTAGAAGTTAGCACTGCTGTTATTTCCTCTGATGCCTGACCTCACCACAGTCTAATAACATACAGGAAATCCAGAAGACAAAGGGGGAAAGCAGTGGTCTTGCATGCTAAAAATAACCATAGAAAACTAGTACAATCGTGTGGCCCAATAATTTATTTAACATAATAGTAGAATCTGCTAAAGCAATTAGAATGTGTTCCAAATGGTTTTAATGGAAAATATGCTGGGGGCAAGCATAAGAACACTTAAAGAACTGAGAATTTTAGGTTATGCAGTTCAGTTATGTGTACTGGTTTTAGGTTTGTGTATCTTATTGCTCACATGTGCAGACCACTTAATAACTCGACTAGAACAGAAAGTCATTGTACAGTGGTTATATTTCCAGGGGTCATCCTGTATGAGGCAGACAGTGATCTTAGGTGATGTATTACACTTGACAACCCAGAAAGTTGCAACGCAAAGGCATTCTAATTCTCAGTGTCCTCTGAGAATTGTTCAATATCCTTGATGGTATCTAGCATCTGGTATGCGATTGGGATGACATTTTTGGTGTCTTTACTAATCAGTCAAGGTTAACATGCCATTCCTGGTAACTGTGTATTTGGTTTGGTGTTGGTTTGGGGGCTTTTTTTTTTTTTCTTGTTTTGTTTTGTTGTTGGTGGTTTTTTTCCTAATCATTCTATATTTTCAGGTTTTTCTAAAAGGCTAAGTAGCATAACAACACTATAATGAAATTCCTCAGTATTTGTCATGCCTGCTTATTTGTTTGTGGTATTCAGAAAAAGAATATTTTATCCTAAATATAATTTTAGTGCTTTTAAACTGGTGCAAATAGTTACATCTTTTTCTAAAAAAAAATCACAAGGAAAACCCTAAAACTTTTGCAGAAAAGTCAGATGTCTGGTGTCTTTATCTTATGAAATATTGTAAAACTAAGTTCACAAACATATGCTTTTCTGAACAGCTGCTTAATTTGACTGTGCCTGCCCTCCTTTTATTTACATATGTTGTAAAGTTATGTGAAAGAGGCTATTCTTCATATAAATACCATTATTAGTATGCAGACTGTTACGTTCAGGTGTGAACAAGTCTTCACTATTTGACATTGTCACTTGGTTTGTCACAAGGAGAAGCACTTACAGATCATAAACTGGGAATAATGAATAGACTGAACCAGCTGTTCCTGGTTATATTTTCCCTTTCATTAAATTAATTTAATTATAACTGTGCAGATAAATAGATAGGCAGATAGATAGATATGAAACATTTCACTTTTTTGCAAAGGTTTATGGTAACTTAATACATTTTGATTCATTTAATTTCAGAAGAAAGCAGAAAATTGTGGGACCTTTAGTATTTAACTGAAGGATAGTTCTTGAAACAGCTGGTTTGCCCAAATTCTGTTTAGTTAAGGGAGACAAGTTTTCAAAACTTGTGCTTACCAGAGTTGTCTACTGCATCTTAAAGTACCTTCTGAACAATTGTAAGCCAGGAAAACTATCCAGTGGGCATTATATCTTGGAAGAAAAGGAGAAACATAAAACAAGAGCTCTGTTCTGTTTTCTTTACTCTGTAGAATGAATCTGGATGTCATATCAACAGCTCTTTTATCTCAACATTAAAAGTAAGATTTTCAGGTACCAAATCTCGGTGAGCATCTACAAGTAGAGTGACTCAGTAGAAAGAGTATTTCCTGGGTCTGAAAAAGAGGACACAGATTAATGCAGAGGCTATTTGGGAGGTCTTATAGTGGTCAGGAAGGTGGGTGAGTTGCCTGAGGGCAGGTGTAGAGACATGGTGGACCTTAGGAGCTTATGATCTGTTTTGCAGGTATACACTTCCATCTCCATTGCCTTTAGCACAGAACAGCACAACAGCCCAAGAGAGTTTCAGTTTCAGGTCCTATGGGAGCTGAATAATTTTCCTTGGGAACATTTGACATGTGTCACTTAGAGTTATTTCCCATAGGATTTTAAAACTGGTTTCTGATAACTCAGTTCTGCTGAGGCACAGGTAACAAAAACCAAACATAATAAAGGTGTTCCAGAGACCACTATCCTCTAGATATGTGCAGGTAAAACCCCTGTAGTGCATGGACCCTGAACACTAGACATCAGAACCTCATTGTATACATTTCTTTTATTTTTAATTTTTTAAAAATAATTAATGATTTAAACCGGTTACATTATTTTTTCAATCACTTTTCACCTGTTTCCCCAACGGTTACCACTTGCCTCAACATTTACATTTGTTTTAATATTTATATTTTTTTCATAATTTCTCACATTAAATTTATTTGCACTTGCACTTTTTTAAAAAATAAAGCATTCCATGGGGATGACTTTAATAAAAGTTTCTTATTAAAAGTTCTATAGCATCATGATTCCCAAACCTGAAACCAAAGTCCTCATATTTAACAGTTTTCATGAGTCAATAGATTAAGTGTGAAATTGGAAATATAATAACAATAACAACATAGCCATATCCTGCACAGTTGTTCCACTTAAAATTATTCTTGAAAAGTAACACAATTCATAAATAAATCATTTCTCATGGAGAGAGAGCTTAAAAGAATCTGTGAAATAGCCTTGATGTAGTCATAAAATGTGTATTGGGCAAGAGAAAAACAAAAAAGCCACAGAAATTGCTATATTAGAGGGGAGAAAATACATTTTTTAAAAAATCCAGCAAAACACCAAGGGTGAAAGCATCAGTGTCTGTATTCGAAGTCAGCTGTCTCAAATCAGCTGCCTCAGCAGTGCTCATTTTGGAAACACTCTTAGTTCAGAGCTCTAAATTCCTCTACAGTCAATATCTTACCCTTGGGAACTGGATTTCTGAGTTGGTCTGACTTGTCATTCAAAGAAACCTGTTGCATTCTCCTGACTGACTACCATCAAATTTAGCCACCCCAGCTGATGCCTCTATGTAGAGTGAATCCAAACATTTCCAAAAGTTTTTCTTTGACTAGGAAGTGGTGCTTTCCTTTTGTTATTGCCAACACTGAATAATAACACACAGTACACAATATTTCAATGCCAGCAGCTTCTGACTCAGAAATGAGACATCACCATTGGCTTAAAAGTTCTCTAGATGGATGCTTCTTTACAGTGCAAAGTCATACTGTGGGCATACCACTCTTGCCATCGTTAGGAGTTTTTTTCCTGAGGTTTTGTGTTGTTTCTCCCCATAATCTGTCATATGAAATATTTCATAGTAACCTAAGACCTTATCAGAACAAGGAAAATGTTAGCATCAATTAAGCTCACAGCTGTGGCCAGCTCTACCTTTTTTTACTAAACAGAGGATATGCTAGTTCTTAAGGCTCTTGGCATCTTAAATGTTTCTGGACCACCCCATATGATTGCTCAGAAGCTTGTTGTGGAGCTCAGATAGCCCCTGGAAGATACCCTGGAGATGTGTTACTTTCTATTTATGGTTTGGGGGTTACAAGAGTAAGGATCTGTGTTCCTTCAATTTCAGTAGAACAGCTGGGGAGCATCGCTGCTGTCAAACCTCTCTATATCTTCCATGCTTTATAATTTATACTACTAACACCTTCTTAGTAGCTGTACACACTCTGCCAACACAGCCTCTTCAGATCCATTGCTTGCACTGCAGCCATTCAGTATTGACCAGCAGCAGTTTTGCTGCATTAGGCTCTGCAATTCTGGGGCAGTGCAGTTTTGGTGTGAATTGCCAGAAAAGTTTCAGGAAAAAAATCACCCTGAATCTCAGCAGTCACTGCTCTCTGTTCTGATAGATTAGTTTTTCTCCACTAGCCACCTGTTTTCTCAAAATCCAGAAATAATGCTAAAGAAGAATTTATTTATTTAATTTAACAAAAAGCAACTGTCTTGGCCTTCTTGTATCCTGAGTGGGTAAGCTGCTGATGGAGATATAAAAAATGGTTTTAAAAGTTATTTTATCAGGTATATATATGTATATATGTGGGTATACAGTTGGTATATAGGTGTATGTATATATATAATATTGGTTTACCTGCACTGAAGGGTGTAGCTGACTGAAGCTGTCTAATAGCAAGGTATGAAGTAAACCTTGTTAAATGGCTATGTCTTGTCATCATGCAGTGTCATAATATGGGGCATTATTTCAGTGATATTCAGCTATTTCAAAGTGAACGTCCAGAGCCCTGAAATGGAAGATCATTGGGCTAAAGAATGGGAAAACCAGTAGCTTGTATGTTCATTTCCATGACCATAATGTAATTCTTTCTGGCAGTCTTGCCATCTGTTACATGGTGTGCTACAGGAGAATGTGTGTTTTAAGGAGCTGGAAGCATAATCTCCCATCATGCAAAGCATTTACTAGGATAAACAATTCATGTCATACTATGAGCCAGCAGACATGTGACTGTAACTGCAGCTTGCAGACACTTGTTGTCATGTTTGTGGAATTTCAAACAACCTCACATTTTCAGTAGTTTTACAGATTATAGAGAAACATCAATGAGATACAAACCTGGAGTTTAATAACCCAGCACCACCTAAAAAGAACAAGCTACAGAAAGGTTGGAGGATTCTTACAAGGATCCTTAAAGAGGTTTTTCATAAATTGTAATGTCTTTCTGGGCTTCCAGTGCAACTAAAGAACAGTTTTGGACAATAAAATGGATTGGTTGTTGAGTTACAATGGCCTTTATTTGAATACCTTTCTTTTTTTTTTTCCTTTTTTTTCAACTCATTGCATTTCTAGAGAATTTCCTCCATCCTGGCAAGATTTGTTTTTCCTGAATTCCCATCTTTAATAACATAATAGCCCTCACAAAACTTTGAAACAGTGAGAATTTGGTGGTCTTCAGTTTTTCTTGCTGTTTATGGCTAAGGTATTTGCTGACTCACTGCACTATCATTCTTTGCATTCAATTCACTGTAAAACTCAAGAGGCGGAAAAATTATAAACTGATTAGATTTTTTTTCTGAGAACAAATAATATGCATTCTTTCTAGCTAAAAGCTCTTGACTGTACTGTGCAAAAGAATGGCACACTTAGACAGTCCAAAGTCCCCCTAAGCCTGCAAGCAGAGCCCTGGTCTTTGGTGGCTCCAGGCAGACTGACTTTGGCTCTGAGTCATTCCCCAGGAGCTGCCCTCACTCTCTCAGCTGCCTCTACACAGGTTTTCAGATGTAATTTAGGTAGACAGGATTTATAATACCAAGAGAATAGCCTGAGTTTCTAGTCTGCAATGGAGGCTAGCTCTCTGGAAAAAGATCAAGCACACCTTTTATATAAAGTGAAGAGCTGGAATTTTGCCCTCAACTACTGACACTGACTTCTAATCTCATCTGATTGCTGTTATGGCATCTCAGGACTGAACTTGGGGGCAAATGCCATAGACTGGGGATAGTATGATCAGGTCGTATTGCTTTCTAGGCTTTTAAAATGGGGACAGAGAAGTACATAGAAAGAAGATTGTTCCTTTATTGCCTGTGTTTATTGTTGGCTTGTAGTTAGAGGTAGTTTGACTTCAGCTCCCAAAAAGCTATTTGGGCAAGTTGCCGTATTTGGGACAGGTCAGATTTCTTATAGCATGTTTCGAAACTTACTGGGGTTTCAGACTAAAGCATGATACATTTATTTGGCACTTGACAGTGATGTATTTATTATTATTTGCCCATGCATTTGGAAACTTACAGTACATGTCTTTACGTTGCATTTATACTGAAGTATGAAAACACTGTGGGATTTCCCTGTCATGCTTCTTATTTCAAATATTATATTCCACATACACAAAGAGAAGGGTAGATCATCTCTGACTTACATTGACCCAGCTCTCCAGTCTTTATTGCCTGCTACACACCAATATCAGTGGAGTTACAGTGACATAAAACAGAAGAATACAGCAAAAAATCAGATCCTTCCTACACCAAATCACATTCAACATCTGTTTCCTATTTGTCTTGTAATGACACATGAGATTATCTTGGGAATATATTCAGCTTTAACTGTCATGCCACTGACTTTATAGCCTTATCAAATATCCATTGGTGTGCAGGTTGAGCAATTATCATCTACTAAGAAGAAATCCCAAGAAAACGTAGATTGATAATAATATTTTTCAATAATGGCTTGTAGCATTAGTGCCATTTTCTATTATTGCCGTTGAGGTCTAGCACTCTCCTCAATTTACCTCTTTAATTTATTGAGCAAGATCTGTATATTGACCCTGCAGCAGAATTTCAAAAAGAGTTTTCCTTCTCATTATTTATTTGTTTCTGGTTAGAGGGAGCAAAGTCAGAAAATTGGACAGAAACAAGGAATGTGTCTAATACTCCTTAATGGACTACTAAGAAATAGAAAGAAAGACAAAGGGAAACAATGAAATTTAATAATGTGCAAAATATTACAGATACAGGATGACTGTATAAACATAATCATGGAGGCTACATCTACAAGGAAAAGGCTTAAGAGATTGACCTTAAACTCTGGGATCAAACTTCATGAAGTTGTATCCAAGCTTTTTATCTTACAGTGTAATAAGCTTCTCCAGATAGACCATTCTTCTAACAGTCCATTTCCCCTTTACCTTTTTGTCCAGTAAATGGAGTGAAATGTGAAATCCTTCTGATGTTAGATGTTCCTTTGAAAATAAGTAACACACGCATATTTATGCTCACACAATGTAATTAAACAGCTCTGTAATAAAGCTATAGCCTGTGACCCACTTAAAGGGACTCCATAGGTTTAAAATAGTATGACTTGGATGTACATCTGGTCAGTGGTCTGGCCCATGCCTGGATTCATTATGGACAAAAAAGATGGTAAGGCAGGGTGCCAGGGAGAGTGCTGCTTCCAAATACTTGAATTCACTGCTCATGAGAAATACATGAGCTATTTGCCTGAATGATCTTCACATTAAAAAAACATTATGAAAGCAATTGTTGAATAAAATTTGAATTGTTTCTGTGTGTGTGTGTGTGTGTGTGTGTGTGTTCTCCACAGCTTTGTGGAGTGCCAAGTCTCCAGCACTGAGCACTGGAGCATTACCCTTGAGGGTGAAAGTTTTGAGAACAATATTGAGACTTTTACTTGTGAGCACAGGACAATGTAAGAATGTTTCCACACTAGTTCAGCTTCCATGAAGTTCTAGCCTGAGACTTACTCTGGAGAAGTGAAACAGAATAGGCAGCTTAGGAACATCCTGTAACTGTTCAAACTCTAGTTATGATGGATGCATTTGCCTTATGAATCTTTGCCATCACTGCAGGTGATATAATATGGAAAAAAAGTCACAAGTTGCTTGTAAAAAGCTACAGTTTAGAAAACAAATTCTTCACTAAAAAGGGCAATGGAATTTGTCCAGAAAGATTATAGAAATTTCTGTTCCTGATGGTTTTTTTTGTCAAGACAAAACCAAAGCTGACCATTCACCTCAGTCTTCTTTCAGGCCCTTGTGGAGTTAATAATATCTAGAGGGCCTTTCTGGCCAGCAGCTCTGTGAGTTTGTGTTTGGAAAGGGATGATAAGAATGAGAAATGGGGACTTGAAATAGTCTGTAGAAGCAGTAAGTGCTTGAAAATCAAGGTAAAGAGTTTCTCTCTTTTTTATTAAATAAACAAGAAAAAATATTGTAACAACTTCCTAATTATTTTCTACTACCAACACTTACATTTTAGATATGTATTCTGATATTTATTTTGTATTTGTTTTCTTGAAACAGATGACTGATTTCTGATTAGTCAATAAGAAAAAAGAAGCTGTACCAAGCTGTAGTTCCTAAGGTACTTGGTCCTGCAAATGTTGTCTAAAGGAAGACCTTCAGAACCTACTTTATAGGGAATTTTTAGTTATAAGCAACTGAGAATGTGCTGCTGTGGTCCAAGTAACCAAAAAAACTGTGTGGTGTGGGGGTTGTCCTATCTTTGAGGTTCCTTAACCCAAAGGGGTTAGGTGTCAATGCAAATTAACCGCAGTCCAAGTGGGAAATGGAAAATTCATTTTTCAGCCTGGCCTGTAGAAATCTACTGTGCAAAAAGCATCTGTTCTTCTGTTTAACCCTCAGTGAAAAACATAAGATAAACAGTATTCAAATTGATTGACAGATTTGGGCCCCCAGTTAAAATTAAAGTAATTAAAAGTACTGAAAAGCCCACTGCTTTAGATTTACTGACCTGAATCTGAGTTAGTGTTGACTGAGACCCTTGTTAGTCTTGTGTTATTTTCCCACCTGTTTTGCCCTCAGTGTCTATATTTTTAAAATTTTGTTCTTTGTTACTGAAAAAAATAGAATGAAAAAAACCTCTTCTGATGCTGTTAAAATTGAATTTGCGGATGCACGAAACAGCAGGTCACTAAATACTTGTTAGTAAAAAGACAGTTTAGCATTGTATTATCCACTAATCTACACTTGCAGGATATTGTAGAAAACTATAGTCTAGGTTTTGTCCTTTTTCAGACAAGTTTCAAATTCCAGTTTCTTCAGTTACCAGTGCTCAAGTGTACTCTCAGTGAAAACAGAAACAAGTCAAGGAAGCCATGCAAATTATATTTGAAGTAGAATAGATGAGACACATGATGTGCATGTGTACTTGTGCTTTTGACTAGCCTTCAGCACAATCCTGATTAAAAGGAGGGTACTTCTGCCAGATCCTCACCTGGTGCATATTTGACTTCCCTGAAGCCACAAATGCCAGTGTGATCATATGTACTGCACTGTGTTTAGTTCAACTTATTGCTAGAGTTCTTTCCTCAAATAATGTTGCTTTTTCTTTCATTTTTTTTCCACCCTACAGGACAACATTTTTAAAATGGAAGATTCACATTTTGAAAATGGCCGGGGGAAAAGCCCTTACGATCCTAAACTGATGACAGCTTCTCTTTTAGTAGGTAGGTGCCACAATAAAAGTTCAGTGAGATGTGCATTCACTGTAAAGAACTGCATTTTGTTCTACGTGGAGCACCTATGATAGGACTTTGTTTTATGAATTTTATTTCCGTGTTAAAATCATTCTAGTTTCATTTTCAAGGTAGTTGTCTTAAGACACAAAAAAAAAAAAAAAAAAAGACAAAAACTTGTCTTGAGAAACAACATGTGTGTAAACATGTGTCACAACATACCCTTTTATACCTCTGTGAGTCCTTGTTTTTGTAAAGTATTTCTCCTCCCCAGAGTTAGCTGACTCTGGAAATATTTTAATCACTCAGTTTCCTGGTTGGGTTGCTCACTGACAGTTGCACCAGCACAGGTGAGAGCAAAATGAGAGCACAAATAATTTCTTACATCAGTTTTGCTGCCAAGGAAGGTCTATCACCCAACTGTACTTCGTATGAGCTGGAGATGCACAAGTCTAGCCCTAAGGCCTTCCACCTTTCTGCTGAAGAGATCCGTGCAACAGCAAATGCAATTGAACTCCTTTCCAGAGAAGAAAGATTTCAATAAACTAAATATTTTTGAATTAGTAATACTTAATTGCACAGAATATGTAAGTATAGAGCACCTGGACTGTGTTAATGTAATTAAACTAATCCAATTGATTGAATTTATCTAATTGATTTATCTTACCTAATTGAATTAATTTTGTTCGTTGTTCTTCCTGCTCCTTTAAGAAAAAGTCAAAAAAGACATTTTGTAAGAAGAAAATAAGATCAAAACACATTTCAGTAACAATTCTGTCCAGGTTTAGCCACTTTATCTTTAACATGTAATTTTCTGGCCATGTTTTCTGATTTCAAAGCCAAGACACAATGATAGTTTGAGAAGACTTTAGTTTCTTTTATCTCAGAAATCTCTAGGAAATTACATATAACCAGATACACTGTCTTCTCCAGGACTTCGTCCCTGTTGCTAGTCCACAGTCTTACCTTCCAGCTACTCTTATTATATTTACATTACATATTAAAATGAAGATATTAAAATAGACAGCAACAAAAATTCAGTCTTGAGTGTTCCTCATTTCCTGATCTTCGAAGCGCCTAATGATCACAAGTGATGAGCTACCCTGGGGACACACACTTTTTAACAGAATAACAAGAAAGACATCCACATCTTGCTCCAACTTGAATCCTGTACAAACAGAAAGGAAAAAAAAAAGTGTGTGTAGAAGGCCAGTATATAAATTAGTGCCTGGAGCGACTTGAATTTGTGGCAGAGCTACTCTCAGGGGAATGGCTTTACTATTTACTTTAATATACAATAAAGAAAGAGAATGATGACAAGCCAGTATTACATGGTATACCCGGTATGCAACTGCACAAAGTCAACAGCGTCTAGCTTTTCACATTCCTTTTTTTTTTTTTACCACTCAGTCCGGCACAAATATGATTATGTTATTTCCCTTGGCTTAGATTTCATGACTTTAAAACATCCTTGCTTTTTTGAGCCCACTCCCTATCACTATAATATTCACCCCATGTATTTTCCCTCCTAATAAACAATAGACTGAGAATGATGGTTTGTTTTGAATCAGACTTCAGTTAGAGCCATGGGTGTATTAACACTATAGAAAATGGCATCAATTCAACATTGAAAGCCAGTGACTAATTTCTACTTCAGTGATTTATATAAAATTCAGGGTGAAGACAAAATTAACATTCTTGCATCCTGAACTTGAATACCCTTTCTTCTCTGCTTTCTCCCAGCTCCTCATAGTCATATTGTGTTACTGATTAGAATATTTTTACTTCAGTCCTTTACTGCAGACGTTCCTCTGATACTGCAGAAAGTGTACACCAGATTCACCGCTGCTTCATAATGACGTATATTAGCCAAAGCCCCCATAAATTCTATGGTAAAGTGGTGATACAGGGACAAGTTATTTCCTCACCCCAAAATAGATGCAGAATAGGGAATGAACTGCAGTCAATGACTGCAAGAAGTTTAATCCTGAAGGAGGTAGCACTGGCGTTAAGCAGTGAATAAGTCTATGAAGGCCGGAGGAGCCTCTTGATCACAAATGCCCCCCACCAAGAAAAACATGAAACAACTACTTCTTCCCTTCTCCTGAGCTGAATGATAGCTCAGCCACTCTATCAGGAGGTGATTCTCCCCCTCTACTCTGCTCTTGTGAGACCCCACCTGCAGTACTGTGTCCAGTTCTGGAGTCCCTAATATAAGAAAGACACTGAGCTCCTGGAACGTGTCTAGAGGAGAGCCACTAAAATGATCAGAGGGCTGGAGCACCTCCACTATGAAGACAGGCTAAAGAATTTAGGGTTGTTCAGCCTGAAGAAGAGGAGGCTCTGCGATGACCTTATAGCAACCTTCTAATATCTGAAGAGGGCCTACAAGAAAGCTCGGGTAGGGCTTTTTACACAGGTGTGTAGTGAGAGGACAAGGGGAAATGGTTTAAAACTTAAGGAGGGGATATTTAGGTTAGACATTAGGAAGAAATTCTTTAATTTGAGGGTGGTGAGACACTGGAACAGGTTGAAAAAGGAAGTTGTGTCTGCCCCCTTCCTGGAAGTGTTCAAGGGCAGGTTGTATGGGGCTGTGAGCAACCTGTTCTAGTGGAAGGCGTCCTTGCCCATGCAGAGAAGTGGAACTAAGTGATCTTTAAAGTCCCTTCCAATCATAGACATTCTATGATTCATTCTATGGTTCTACCCCTGGCCCCTCTTGTGCAGGATGTATTTGTCCTTACAAGGGATGATGGTTTATCTTAGGTTCAAGAGGGCAACAGTGTAAAAAAGTTACCCAGCACTTATTAAAATGCAATGTTCTAATTAGTAACACAATGCAACTATCAGGAAGGCTGAGAATTAAGACTAATTTATAAGGTTAAATACAGGAGGGAAGAATAGCCTCTGTTCTTCATCAGAAACACTAAACAGAGATTTTGCAGAGTGTGGAACAGGAGTATGTTCTTGATTCCATAACTCGAAGGTAAATCTTAGGTAAATGAAACATAATTACCCAAGATGGAATTTGGCAAAACACCAAGTTTAATTTGCAAAAAGTAACTTAAGAACTTTAATACCCATTAGTGCTAAGAAAGGATTCTTATTTTGCATTCCAGCTGAAGGAAAAACAAGTGTAAGGGCTATCTTCAGTTTTCCCTCTCTTTAAAAAAAAAAAAAAAAAAAAACAGAACAATAATATTCCGAGAAAAAAAAACAAAACACCCCCAAATCAAAACACAGTTCATTATTATTAAATTGTTCCAATATTTTTCTAGTATACATTCCTTGTTCCATCCACCTGCAAACATTTTTCATTATTTTTTTAAGAGTTGTTCATTAAAGGCAGTTATTGCTACTCTGCTCTAAAGTAAACGCCGTCTGGCAACATGATACACCTAGTTCCTCATAATGTTAAGACATTATTCAGCCATTCCCATCTGTGTGCCTCTGACTAAACAATGTCCATTTGAGTGGGCTAGTGTATGAAAATGTAGAGATTAAGCAGTCCCTGGGCACCACTGGTGTGTATTCTAGGGCAGGAGGAAAATCAGAGGCACTAGGATTTTCAAACAATGTAATCTCAGGAGAAAATTGTCACTGAAGGTATTAGTCTAAGCCAATCGTATTAGGAGAGTTGCAAAAAAATGTCTGCATGTCTATGTCATGACTTGAGGCTTAGTTAGCAAAAATTATCATCTAAAGCCTTACAAAAATAAATCATATTCCTTGGTATTTCTCTCTGTGAAAAACTAAAATTTACATGACTGCAGCAAATCAGTTCAGACTGCAGACACTGGTCTGGGTATGCTGAAACTTAGAGGAGCTGTAGTAGAAAGGAAAGAAAGATCCATTAATTTTCTGCAGACTTCCTAGTTTCATTTCTTCTTTGGAACAGGCCAAGGCCCATAATTTGCAAAACTTTTACACAGTCACCACTGACCAAAATGCACCATCAATAGGAGCCTAGTAGCAGGGAAGTCTTGAGCTGAATTAAGTACAATGGACTTAAGCTCTGTCAGGGGAGGTTTAGGTTAGATATTAGGGAAAAATTCGTAAAGACTATTTACTGGTGGCACCCAGGTGCTGTTGTGGGGAGGGCATGGTCTCAAGTTGTGCCAGGGGAAGTTTAGGTTGGATATTAGAAAGAATTTCTTCACGGAGAGGGTGATCAGGCATTGGAATGGGCTGCCCAGGGAGGTATTGGATTCTTTGTCCCTGGACGTTTTTAAAAACAGATTGAATGTGGCACTCAGTGCCACAGTGGTAGTGGATTAAGGGTTGGACTTAATGATCTCAGAGGTCCTTTCCAACCTGGATGATTCTGTGATTCTGTGAACCTGGAAGATATGTTGCTTTCAGTGGCATTTTAGCAGTGAGTTAGAGGTAAGGTGCTAAAAGTCCTTACAATTGTAAATACTAGAAATATGTAATTTTAATGAGGGTTTGTTGGGTTTTTTAGCTAACTTAAGTTTAATTACAGTAATTTCATATGAAACATAGAATTTTTTTCTTTCTTGATTGACCTTTAGATTTGTTGCTAACTAGGAAGTAAAATAGGGCTGCTTGTTTTTTTCTTTCCTTCTTTGATTTGTATTGATTTATCAGAACTCAGTAGGGACTGAGAGACAAGAAAACGAAGATGAGGTTAAAGAAAGGTTAAGCACAGCATCAAAGCCCTTTTTCTCAAGTGAAAAGGTTTTATATTCCTTAAAATCTCAGCTGCATTCCCTGTACATAATAATCACTATAATTAAGTGATTGTCTCCCTTTAAAAAAAGTTGAAAATGACACAGAGGAATGATAAATTGTTAATTAATGATATGCTGTTCTGTTTCACTTCTGATTACACCTCCTGCTGGGCATGACCGGTCTGTTTGCTTCTAATCTCTGCTGTGAATTTTTTCAATTCCACGCCTTTCTGCTATCATGTTTTCACCCTTCCTGACTTTCATGACTACCAGATGGTACAGAGCCACTGTAGGTTCAATTGATAATTTCATGGTGTCAGTGTTCTGGAGAAAAGATGCCAGTGATATCCAGTAGGCATGCTTGGACATGGTTGTCCCACCATGGAAATATCTGAAATTGCCATGAAAATGATGAACTTGTTCCTGAAGTGTGTTTTAAAATGAGGATATGGTAGAGTTCATCATGACCATGAAAAATGTATTAGCTTAGCTTAAAGAAAGAGTTATTTTCTCAAACTTGTCTTCTTCACAGAGAAGACCAATTTAAGATGTGTAGCTTGAAAATAGCACTTGGAGAGATTAATATTTTTTAATACTGTATTAAAACTGTAGGGAGGAATATTCCATTTCACAGAATCACAGAATCACAAAATGGTAGGGCTTGGAGATCATCTAGTCCAACCCTTCTGCCAGAGCAGGTTCACTAGGGTGGGCTGCACAGCATGACATCCAGGCAGGTTTGAATATCTCTAGAGATGGAGACTCCATGACTGCTCTGGACAGTCTGTTTCAGTGCTCTGCTACTCCTACAATAAAGACGTTCTTCCTTATGTTTCAGTTGAACCTTCTGTGTTTCTCTTTGTGACCATTGCCTCTTGTCCTGTCATTGCACATGGATGAAAAATGCATTTCTAGCAATTTGAATTCAGATCAATTTCACAGACAAGCTCTCCATTAATGCCAGAAAGATATGTGTTGTTCTTTGTTCCCTGGTTGCTTTCTGTGGGTCTGATTTCTATGTACTTATCATCATCATCATCATCATCATCATCATCTTTTCCAGTTGGCAAATATTTAACTTGACGAGGTCCTCTGAATTTAGACCATGTCTCTTTCTGTCTCCTCCATGATACTTCTGGCTGGCTGAGGAGGGGCAGAGGAGCACACTGGGACTCTAATATGATGAAGTGCTTCTCCAGATAGGTCCTGGGTGTGCCACTTAAGGGCTAAAGTATCACTTATGGGCTGAAGGTCAATTTTTAAATCACTTTTTCGCTGAGATATGGATGAGGTCAACAGCTGGACATGATCTCATTTATTCTCTCCCTTAGCTGTTGCCCCTTTGCCAGTATCACAATTACAAGGATGGCAGGAGAAAAGCATGTTCTGTCTTTCCTGTAGAGGGTAGTTTTCAAAAGATTTGCTTTCTCAGAAAAAAAAAAAGGAAAAAAAACCCCAAACAAAACAAAACCAAAAATCAATCAAATTACTATTTCTAGGTGAAAAATTAAAGGGACTTGATGACTTTCTGAATCAAGTGAATGAGCTGGACTCTCCAGTTCCCAACACAGAGTCACAAAACCCCAGTAGATTGTGAGGAACCTCTGAAGGTCACCAGTCCAAACTCATGTTCAAAACAGGGTAACTTCACAGCTAGGTAGACTTTGGGGGCTACATACTACTACCTACCAGGCATAGGTGTACAAGTTGCCATTGTTCCAACCTAAGAATCCAAATATATTTTTGAAAAGTGGCTGCACTAGCAGTCAGGAAATACAGCTCATTTGAGAGAGGTTACAGTTAAACTCTGCAGTGGGAAAGTGGGCATAATTATATATTTTCAATGACAATACATTGCATATGGCTTATTGCTTTGTAATTTTCTCATTATCCTTATTAGCGTAATATAAACATAGGACTGACAGCTTTCTCTTACTTACCGTGACTGGAAAATTAAGAAATGTTGCTTCCAATTATGTCCTCCCACAGATGGAGAGCTGTACTCTGGCACAGCAGCAGACTTCATGGGCAGGGACTTTGCCATTTTCCGAACTCTGGGACATCATCATCCAATCAGAACAGAGCAGCATGACTCCCGGTGGCTAAATGGTATGTAAAATGTACATTTATCCAGTTACGTTAATCTAGCCATTAAACATTAGCACACAGCTTCATTCCAGCAACATCTGTGAAATACACACCCCTCTTTTATTTGGAGCAGAATTTTGTCTTAAACCAGTTAAACTAATCAAAAGTGATTCATAAAGAAGCATTTTTGTTTAATTACATTGAGATCTGTGGAGTGTGATTAAATTTAAAACATATACGGACACTGTGGTTAACACAGACATGCCACAGGAGCAGATTGCTGTAGGGTGCAAGTTGTACAGAAGCTCAAGACTTGTGGAGACATCAGCCACACATCAACAGAAAGTAGTTACAGAACCTTGCACAGGATTCTGCCTTGTACAGGCTTTAATTTTTGGCTGGATTGATGGGAAAGTGACATTAGCCACCAAAGTCCAGCAGCAAATAAATCAGTAGAGCTTCCTGAGCAGGACAGAGTTGTCAGTCGTTTGGAAAAAGTGAAAACGGTCCTGGGTGTTCCAAACTATTTGGTTTCAAAATACCCAATTGTTTGACAAGGCACAATAACATTTTATGTATGGATATTACTAATCAGGCCTGTAGCTGATTGCTTTCTTGTATGGGGAAAAAAGAATAGTTTCAGAGAAAATCTGGATTTGGCTTCACATATCAAAATACTTTAAAATGTATATGAGTGCTCTATCCAAGTTCTACTAAAGTCAAAATTCTAATAACTTAAATGGCTTAGACTATACAATACTGTGAGCATTTTAGAAATCAGAAATCATCATTTGGAAAAGCTGACATTTGATTTACATGAGCCAGTAATGCTAACTTTAGTTATTCTGTGTTAATTTGTAATATAATTTTTGAGGAGTTCATTAGCCACTTTTGCTATACACAGTGCTTGCATTTGCACTTGAGCTTTTAAATTCACTAAGTATTTTTTTTTTTAGATACTGTTCACTCCTAACCACATAATTTATGTCTGCTGAGGTCCAGGTTTTCTTATGTGGTTTTGCAATTTGGTGCAAACGTTTCACTCAGTTTTTTACTGTGTGAGAGCAGAATATGTTTTAACAACACAATTTCTTATTAGCTACAACCAGGAACTTCTAGTATCATACTGGTTATCATGTTAGCTGTATATACAATCCATAACAAAACCAATCCCTGACTCATAATTAAAACCACAGCAGGTTGGATAAACAACTATATATATTATATATGAATAGGATATATATATCAAATAAACATATATATGCCAAATTGTATGAATCTTTGTTTTAATATGACAAGTTGTATGAATCTGATTTTTATACTGTTAAATATAGTTTTGTCATAATTCATGTGGACTACTGTGAGGACAGATTCAGGTCTATCACGTTTCAGTCCTACAGTCTATGCTTGCCCAGTAACCCGGAAATGTTTTTCTTTGGTTTATTTTATTATAATAACAGACAAGATTTCTGGACTTCAAGAGACAGTAAAGTACAATGGTTAAAGACATACCCATCTATCTTGGTACCTGGTAGAGTAATAATATCTTAAAGATAATAAAACACCCACTTTTGTTATGATAGTCATGATGACATAAAATCCAATCATGCAAGCAAAATCTGCTTTTGTGCAGTAGGTTTGCACAATGACAGCTGAGTCAGGAGGATTTATGCAGTGGAAAAGCACAGCCATTGTCCACAACCCCTCTACTTCATCGCTGAAAATGTGTCATTCCTTTGTATATTCAGTTATCAGTCTTTCAGCACTGAATGTGAGAAGTGCTTTTCCCAAATTAGCACTAAGGCTACATCTGACAGGCTGCAGAAACCACAACTTTTTTGTGCTTAGCATGGGGAGAAGACAGTGGCACATAAAGAGCTGATGAACCTCAAGCTCTCTAGAATTAAGTATCCTCCAAAATGATCATGAAAATAGAAAAGCAGCATATCATAGCACAGGGTGAAGATGATTTTCAATTCTGTGTCGTTCTTACACTATATTCTTGTATGAAAAGGTTTGAGTTAATTTTTAAGAAAGGTAATAATCAGTCTGAGGCCATTAGAAATTATTCTTATAGCTGCCTATAATTTAATAGCGAATGATCCTTAAGTACATTTTTGAAATCTGTATCTTCATTGCAACTTAATAACTTTACATTCCTCATATGGAAAAGTTGGCTTAAAATCTCCACTACAACATTCCTATTAAAGGCTCTAAGACTTTACTGTTAATTTCCCAGTGATAAAGTCCTGGCAGGCTTTCCATACAGTACGCCTAACTTCAGCATCTAACAGGGAAATCCAAAAATTACAGTTGCTTGGGTTTGAAATTCTGCAGGCATTCCAGTCCTTAGATTTTTTTTTTTTTTTTTTTTAAATTTGTTGTTTGTATTTTTCAGATAGAATTATAAGACAAGCTTTGTGCTTTCAGGTATTTAAATTGGGTATACTTTTAATAAAATAAGCTCTTATTGATGGATGAGATGTACTGCACTTTCTTAAAGAACTTTATAAATTAGTTTTGAACCTTAAATTTGCAGTGTTTGCCTTTTTTTAGTAAAGACAAAGGCATGAATTGCTTTGTAGTGGAGGGTTTGCTTTTCTAGTTGCTTTCTACAGTGTGCTTAACCCCAGGTTAAAAACTACTCTTCTAATGGGCGTACTGAAGTCTGGATAAGTTGTAATCAAACTTCCAAAGATAAGTCCTTGTGAAGTTTAATACCTAGATGATGAGACATCCAGTTTTAAGTTCTTGCTAATGTTTAATTCATTCAAAATAGGAACTTGAAACTGATTTTCCCATACTAAGGCTAAGGTCAGAGCTGACAGGGTTGCAGAAAACACAGATGTTTGGCATTAAAAGTGGAGAGAAGACGACATTTAGAGCTTGCAAACTAGAACTTTCCGAGAGTTTAACTATCATCCTGAACTGGGAAAAAAGTACGACAACAATGCAGAGAGCAATAACATTTTTTTCATTTAAGTATGATTTTTTCACAGTGAGAAAAATCATCTATTGGACTAATCTCCCCAGGGAAGTGGGGCGTTGCCCAACATTGGATGTGTCTCGGATTCAACTGGACAGGGTGCTGGGCCATCTTGCCTAGACTGTGCTTTTGCCAGAAAAAGGTTGGACCAGATAATCCTTGAGGTCCCTTCCAACATGGTATTCTGTGATTCTATGATTCCTACAGAGGTCATACAGTGACTTTTTGTAGATCCTCCACCTTTCATTTAGTAAGAAGTTAAATGTTGCTGGGGTACCACTTTGAACTGTGCCTGGGCCAAAGGAAGGTGCTCACCAGCAGTTCTTAAAGACTTTTAAAGTCTTTTCCAGATATTAAATAGTCACAGACTCCTAAAAACATTTTGGTTTGTATAAATAATTAAACATTCACCAAGGAAAATAAAGCAAGGGAGACCAATTTTTATAGCCATGTAGTTGGGTCATTCATCTAGAAAGTAGGGAACCATCCATCAGACAGTGTAGCAGTGTATATTTAATTATTGATACAGAATAAGACAGATGTGACATGGAGGCATTTGCAAAAACACAGTAAGATGGGTTGGTGCTCAGGGAAGTCATCTTGGATACAAAAAGCCCCAGTTTAGTGCCCCAGACTGATTCATGTTCTTCGCTACAATCCATGTGCTTGCTTACCCAAGGTGTTTTTGGTTCCTCGAGTAAGTGCATGAAGTGTCTGCACAAAATACTTGAACAGTTGTAGTTGATCCCAGTAAAGGTCAAAAAGAGTTTCAAACTCACAGAACAAAAAAGTCTTGAAATCTAAAAAAACCATCACCTGTCCAGCTTTACTATAAACAGAAATGGCTTTGAAGCTACACATATATCTTAGAGTCTCGCCTGTAGGCAAAACTCATTTTACTTTAAATGTGCCATTGCTTCTTTCTGTTCAGAGCTATCAGACTCTAGTATTATTTCAAGAAAGTGTAGATAAAGTCCTGCTACTATGAACTGTTTCAGCAATAATAAAAGATGATTAGGGAGACCAAGCAGGTCAGAGCAGTTTTCCCAGGTACCAGGGGGTTCCCTGACAAGCTACATGCAGTGTTTGCTGTTCACCATTGGCAGCATCATCCTGGCAAGGATTGAGGGCATGGCTGGAGGCAAGAAGGCAGAAATGGCTGTGCAGTGTACCAAAGCAAATCCAAAGCAACAAAAGGGATGCACTGAAGGCCAAAGATTAGGGGAGTGGAAAGAAAGCTTGGAGCCACTCCCATCTTCCCTGACTTCAGCACAGGCGACCTGGCCTTAAGTTGTTAACATTTTGTAAAATGAATAACCATAAACATTTATTTTAAAAGCAAAACAGAGTTGGGCTGCAGTAGACTCAAAAGGAAATTAAATCACAAAAACTGCATTAAGGTAGTATTATGAATCTGGTTTGCACCACAGAAAAGTGAGAGAATCCTGGCCTCACTCACTCACTTAACTAGACCTGGGGTTTAGAGACACTGTCAGTCTGGATTTCCAGCTTTGACTTGGAATTTCCTTGCTTTTTATGACTTTAAATCAGCTCTATAATATTATTTTAGCATACTTTCCATGGCTTAATTTTTAAAGTGGGGTAGTAGCTGTGCTTAGTCCCCTGCAGTTATTGTCCTTGGTAATCTTTACGGTAAAATAAACAGCTGAGAACTATAGAAGCTGAGCGACCTTTCAGTAAAAAACAAAATGCCCTCTTTAATTTCACAGGCTCCAAGGCAGGATGCATGGACTTGATACTCTCCTGGCATTCATACAGAATGTTAGCCACCACTTTACGTTGCTTCTGCTTATGGCAATTTGTATGTCCTAGCACTGCCAAAACACACACATAATTTTGAAGATAGATGTATTGCAAAAGAGAGGAATGTCTGACAAAAGAAAGACAAGATTGCAGCTAGTTTATAGGATGTTTAACTCTCTAAAAAATTTTATTAACTGTGTCACAATGTTTAGAAATTAATATTTGTTGTCTTGCTGAGACTTGGATGTGTTAATTTGCTGCATCCTTGAATTTATAATTTCTTTGGTTACTCACACCAGGCCCTTTTCCCACTTGTACATACCCATTGATGTGTCCCTCTTCTGATTCACTCCCTTGTCCCTAAATGCCTTCCTAGTTCTCACTTCCAGGATTTCCTCCTACACATTCCTAATCCAGATATACAGAATATACTAAAGTACATGCCACCAATTATGCCTGCATAAACAGGACCCAATCATCCTGGTACCTGGACGTTATTTCATAAATTACATCTGTGATATTATTGAAGAAAGAAGGTGATGGATGCTACAAATACAATACAACTTGAAGAAGAGAAGATCTATTTAAATAAAGAACATTAAAACCAAAACAGGCTATGAACTGAATATGAATATATTTGTGCAACCTGGCCTAGTTAAAAGCCTGTGGCAGGAAGGTTGGAGTAGGTGATCTCTTAGGTCCTTTACAACCTAAGTCATTCTAAATTCTGTGATATTTAGTCTTCAGATTAGAAGTCTTTAACCATAAAGGGGAATTAAATTAGAAAAAGCTGCCCAAAAGAAGTAGTCAGTGAGGCAGCCTATCTTGTTTTAAGAGGACCTTAGATTACATTTTATATGTTGTCATATAGCATACTTGCCTGACATCACAAGGGACTTCAGTGAGTAGACTAAGAAGTCTGTGTCAGGTCTGTATTCTCATAAGTTTACAAGGGCATAACCAAACAACCTTACCAATGAAAATGCTGATATGTGTATGCTTCTTTCACTTTTGCTTGGTTGTTTTTTTCCCCTTATGGATCTCTTGCATTTAAAATATGCATTTCTATATTTGAACCAAATTAGTCAGCTGATATCTCATATCATGCAGGCTGTAGTGTTGACCAAATTGTGTACTTTCCCACCACCACTTAAACGGGCATGAACAACTCCAACCATTGCAGGAACAAAACATATCCATATATGCAAGTCTCATTTCTCACTCAATACACCCTTCCACCCCCATTCCCATTATCTTCATTGCTAAGAATAGTAATAAATAATTCCACAGTGATAAATTCCATGTGTGACAAATGCTAATGTCACCTAACACAGTGTTAGGAAGTACTCAGAAACTATGGTGACAGTAGCATAATAATGTGAACAGAATGGCATACAAACTCAATTTACAGAGGGCTTTTTTTCCCCCTTAAGTGTGCAGATCCAAATTTCAGTGATTCAGTATGAATTTTAAATTGCTTTTCTCGTAACAATGTAATAAGCATTTTTTTCTATAAATTTTTATCACAACCCATTCTTTTTCTCTTGGAAGAAATGTAAAATTTCTGAAATAACAGAATAATCACTGTTTTCTTAATGTTATTACTCAATTTTTATACTGTCACTAACCTGAAATGGTTACAATTCAGGAAGCCATAGGTCCAGCTGAATATTTCTTCAAGAGATACTCATGCACTTGAACCTCAAGTAGTGGTAACTGCTTCTTGTATCTTTACACGAAGTAAGAGCAGCATTTGATTCAGAAATCAAAGACCAAGTAGTAATTAGAAAATGTGTCCTGATCAAGTGGCCTCAATGAAATTACTTTAAATCCTTCTAGGAAATAGATCTTTGTCTCTTCTTCCTTCTCCTGCCCCTTCCCCTATTCTAGGATTAGGTAATTTTCCTTATTAAATTTCAGGGGTTGTGGGTGAGATTTTGTTGCAGTTAGGTATGAAAAATTGGTAAAAGTAACCAAAGGGTAAGTGTTGAAGCTGTAGTAGAAGTGGGTAGAAAAGGTAAAGCAGAAGAGGACATTCATTTCCTGGCACTCTTGAGGATATGACCTGGAGCAAAAAGAGTTTTATATCAGTAAACATTGGTCTGAGCTATGGCCACAATGTGCTTGGGGGAATTAAGATATAAATTAGTCCAGGAACACCTGACTTGTAGATGTGCATATTATATGGTTAACCGTGAGCTCATTTATGGGTTTTACGTTGGTCAGCCTTATTATCCACACAAAAAAATAATAGCTGGGAGTGTAGATTACAATCCATACTTTGCCGCAATTCATACCGAGACTGTCTTTATAGAGCATATAAGATCAGAAATAAGGAGTTCAGAGTTATTTGTGCACTGTTTCCACTGGAGACCAGACAGGCTTTTCAGCTGCACATATTACAGGTCTTTAGGAAAAAAATATTCATAGTTTTCAAAACAAGCACTGTGGAAGTATGATCCTGGTCTCAAACAGATCAGTGCATCTCTAAACAGAGCTTGGAAGTAATTGGTAGCTTGGACATCTACACTTTCTCATGTACACTGAATTTTTCTATTGGTGCTGTGCCTTAGAATTGCTAAATTTAAAGGGGTTTAGGTTAGTTGTGAATATGAGATTAGGTCAACAACTCAGTAAATTGTAGTGAGCCTCATGTCAGGGTGAGACCTGAGAATGTAGCCCTTCCCATCACCTATGCTCTGTCTTCTCTGAGGAGGAAATTGGGCAAATGAACCAGAACAAGCTCTGACTAGATGCTAGATAAGGATAAATCAGTGCACTTGTCTGTACAAAGCAAATTGGGTTGTCTCTGTTGGGTGTTTCGAATAAAATTTGATGACCCAGGTGAGTTACTTTTTACAGATATTGCTTTAAATGAACAAATGAACAATTATCTGCCAACTCCAGTAGTAGGAGCTGTGTAAAAACTCCTCAGCTGCATAAGGAAACTCCAGGAGTCACGGATGTCTCCAAGTCTTACTCTTCTCAAACTGAATAATAAACACCAGCAACTTTTTGATTACCAGAAGTCCAGCTGATAGTCTGCATTCTCTAGAAGGCGTTGGGGTTTTTTGTTTGTTTTTTAAACTACGAAAGATTAATTATTTGTATGTATTTCTTTCAACTTAGAACTTTTAGAGTTTGCAATGGGTAGTTTTGTAAAGTGGTGTCCTGTTCACATAAGAAAAGTGACAAACTCAGTATATTAATTCAAGCATTGGTAGCTGTGTCAATAATCTCTACTAGATAGCTCTGTTTACTACTTTCATTATTATATCATCAAAAGGACCATATCTATCTATACAAATATGTATAAGTATAAACATATTACCCACATGCACTACTTAGTAGGAAGCCTCTCCTCCTGCCCTGGTGATGAATTTCAGTAGGGGAAAAAAAAAAAAAAAAGAATTTGTCCAGGACAGGTGCAATTCTAAGACTGCACTTTGCTTGGCTTTTGGTGTAGGTCCCACGGGTTTCTTTGTAATTATCATTTTTGCAAATATACAAATCAGTTTAAGGAGAAGGAAAGTTCAGATTATGTGGCAGAATGCCAAAGACAAAGCCCATGTGTTATAGACCTTGCAATTTCAAGTAGGTTTCCCATGACCTCTGAGATCTTCATGAGATCTTCTCTTAGATCTTCCAACACCTCTGCTGCTTGGAAAGAGGTGACTTTCATCTACCAAACTCTGCCTCATTCCTGTTCAGAAAAGGAACTAACGAGTGTTTCAAGGAAAGTTAAGCAGAAATCTGCTTGTAGGGAATCACACATCAGAATACTAATTGATTTAAACAAAGCAGGAATGTGTCTGTTACAGCCCCCTTCATTGGGATATGACATACATCTGAATCTTTTTTTTATGTTCTTGTGTTGGTTTTTTTGTCTCTTCTGCTCTAGCCATCAATTTAATGAGTGTTGACCCTGTCAATACCAATTTCCTCTTCTCAGGCCACCACATTCAGAGTTTGGTGAGCATTCAATGGAGATTTACTGTTGACTGGGTAATTTGAGTTCATGTGTGTGGTAAAAAATTAGTGAGGAGAATTACCCAGAAAAGTGGATGCCATGACAATGCATGTCACCATGGTGTGACCAGCTCTGCTGACATAGGTTTCAAAAGCTCTCCCCCTGTGAAAATGGGGCCTGTTTGCAAATTAATTAGTTTCTGGCAGCAGCTTGATTGTTGACCCAAAGTTTGTAGAGTGGAAAAACAATCAGATTAGTGTGTTCAATATAAAGGCCCAGCGCGGCACTCAAGTGCAGTTTGCCAAACTGTTGAAGCCATGAATAGAGTGAAACAAATTCTTTTTTGAGAAGCCAAGGCAAAGGTTAAGTGTGATGTGACTAGAGCACGCTGGCCGTGGGGCAGCAGGGGGAGAATTAGAGGTTTCAGCCACACAAAAATAGGGAGTGCTGAGCGAGTTGCATTGAGTTTAATGAAATGCACAGCTTCAGACACAGAAGTATTTGGCAATGGTTTAGTCTGTGTTAAAAGGAGAAATAAGATGGCTTTGTTTTAAGTTTTCTTTGTAAAACCATGTGGGACACCAGGGACTAAGTCTCTAAAGGGCATTAGAGACACTTCCTCAGCCTCTAAACTCTGTTTCTAAGCACCTGCAGACTTTGTACCAGTTCCTCCCCCTCCCTACCACAGACTGACTCCCTTTATCTTGAATGATTCAATCCAAGCCTCCCATTCATCACCTCCAATACTGGGGCAGGTTTCTTCTTTTAAATAGTGCTGGTGCTGAGACTCGGGGCAATCATATGAGAAATCAACACTTGCAAAGAGATAGACTAACTAAAACTTGTTATTCAGGTACTGAGACAAAAGGCAGATACTAAAAAGTACCACAGGACAGATTGTTAACTGATAGTAAATGAGAATAGCCTAAATGCAGCCAAGACAGACCTGATTTCTATTCACTGCAGTGCTCAGCTCATTTCATAATATGCTTTATTTCTTCAATGGCTGGGTTTTTTTATATATAAATCTGCCCTTCAACATCCTTTTTTGGCACTCACTATTATTTATGCCCTTAAAATAGTTCCTTTACATCAAACAACCTCTATTCATTTTTTTAATTATTATTTTTCCAATATGACAAATATAAAGAAGGAAAAGGCTGTGGAGGAGAGCTTGTTTGTGAGCAGTTGGTACTTATCTGAGCCAGTGTTGTGGGCCAGGTGGGCTGGACCAGGATACCTGACAGAACCAAGGGACTGAGAGGCTAGAGGAGTTGATTTTAAAATATAAAGGACTCCACCACCACATAGCCACCACCCCATCAAGTAATTGAAGTGCCACAGCACACCTCATGGAGTTAATGATGTGAGGATACAACCCCTTAATCAGTTCCTATCTCTTTCCCCCATTCCATAAAAATTACAACTGTTATTCTGCAACCTATACAAACTTTGTGATTTGTTCTTGGTAATGGGGCTGAACCTAACCCCCTTTTACACTAACATTCCTGAACCGTGAAGTGCCTGTCCCAAAAGGCATCCAGTGTTGCTTGCAATTAACACAACTGATTGCTCAAAGCCAGCACCTGATGTGGCACGTAGCCAGCTGGAAACATAATTGGCTCCTTAGAATGAGAAACATCCACTTGAGAGTGGAGTTTTTGATGACGGAGTTATTAGTTCAAAGTAAGCCAGGTATGTGAATACCTGGTCTATACATTAAAATCTCAGCTAGTACTAGACACAGCTGAATTAAGTTGCAGACTTAAAGCCTTCCTTTCTCTCTGTCTCCCTAACTTCCTCGTCTCTTTGCTAATGAAGGTGTAAATTCCAATCTGAATGCTTGTAAGGCTAAGTAATTGCTTTTGTTCTTTGGGTTCTTTAATTACAAATCTCGGTAGATGACAAGTCCTCTGCACTAAAGGAAGACATCGCATTTGCACAGTTACAGAATCCCAACACAAATGTGTGTGGCAAATCAGTGACTGCAGATTTATTCATGCCCTCTGGGACCTGTGCTGCCTTTTCAGCTTAGCATGCAATATGATTTAAATTACAGCTTGTGCAGAGCTGTGCCTTGGGATTACACTCCGTGTTTCCAACTGTTTATAGTTCAGTGAGCTTTAACCTCTGTGATTCTGAAAATTAAATAATGTCATGGCTGATATCAAACTGATGGCTGGTACTAGATTGCTGAATACTGTCTTGTGTTAAAAGCCTATTTTTACAACAAAGTGGAAACATCACTGTATTTAAAACACTGAAAACACGTTCAGGTAATTCAACAGCACAATTCAGAAATCACACTAGCAAAAAATAGCAAATCTAATACTAAGTTCCATTATCAAGGGTGTATTCCAACTTCTGTATTTAGCAGAGGGTTGGCTGTGGACTATTAGAGAATGACTGGGCCTAATGTAATACTATGCAATTAGGTAGACACAAAGAGCTTGTAAGGTCAAGAAATATAGATAGAGTGTTGTAGTTAAATTCAGATTTGTCAATAAATTGCAGATTTTATAGTTTGATTATTTCTGAAATACTATGATAAAACAAATTCTACATCTTGAAGACCCTTTTATGCTGTAATTGTAGGACAGCTTAATGTTTCTGCAGCCTTTCAACAGAGAAAACACCTAGTTACAAAACAGTATATTTAATATGGCATGTAATTTCTCAGCAGATTAATTTTCATCTTTTGCAAGGTCTTAATTGATACAAAAAGTTTTAGTAAATTTGATTCATTTTCTTCTGCAAAATCGGTGTTTTCAATATATATTCTGTTACAGTTCCCTTTGAATCACTTCACTGAGTTCTTTCCCAGGTTCCAACAGGCAACACCTGCAGAACAAAAGAGTGAAACAGATGTCACTATCAGCATCATTTACCCTGTAGAGCTTTATTCATGACCATGGTGTAACGACTACAGAACAGGAAGGGGACAAATGGGAGAGACAAATGGATACTTATTTTTCACTTGTAAAGGTAGCATGTTTGACTAAATAGCAGAGAAAATAAACAAAGAAGCCCTAGATAACTTGTTCACAGAACAGCAGTTCTCAGATATGATGGACAGATGAAAAAAAAAACAACAAAACACCCCCCACAAATGGTTCCTCATTTAATGCCTTTAGATTTTAACAGTGCAATAGATCCTGAACTTCCCATTTCGTCCATTTTGTCAGGCTTCAATGCCTAGCTTCTATGTTTCAAAGTGGCATCAAGAGTATCCCATCCCATCCCATGATTTTCTTTTGGATTCCATGGAACTGTATCAATCATTACTGAATAGCTGTCTGTTAGAATTTTTTTTATTATTTTTTTTAATGGTGATTTTACTGCGTGGTTCTTTCAAACACCATACAGTAAAAAAGAAATTGTAAGCTTTATGGTTTTAGATATGTCAAGATACGCAAATGTGCTACAGCTACACTAGCTGACACTCAGAAGCAATGAATATTTCAGATGATGTGATAGAGTATAGATTAATTACTACATTATTAAAATGTGGTACCACTGCTTTTAATAATCTCAGTCTCAAAAGCAGCAGTGTTGTCTAAAAGATTCCATACACAGAAGACTGTTGAGAGTAAGCCACCCAAACTGAACTGCCAGCTGCTATGCCTTTTAGAGCTTTTTCCCTCTATTCACAGACCCGTGTCCCTGGTGTCTATAGGCTGGGTGTTTCCCATGTTAGGAAGGGAAAACCATCTCTTTCAAAGGCGAGGGTTAAACTGTGCTTCTTGGAGACCACCGTCTCTTGTACAGCACCCAGCAGAATTTGACATTCCTACACACTTAGGGGGCTGCCACAGGCATACAAACTAAATGCAGAAAAAATAGTTCCCTATTCTGATTTACTTTTTAAAGTGATGGCCTGACATGTGTTTTTGTTAGATTCCAGAACTATGAAAGACAGTATTTTTAACATATATTTATACATATAAATTACATATACTGTCGGTAGGTTTGTAAAGTTTTCTGTAGAGCTGAATGCATCAAGATTTGTAGGAAGATTTTATTAGATGAGCTGGTGTAAGAAGAAACCAGATAACCTTTCAGGAACAGAGCTTTTTTAGATTATGGTTCAGGAAAAAAACAGAAGAGAAGTTATTTTAAGAACAGGATTACATATTTTTCCAATTTACTCCACAGCTCTTATGAAATATTTGATGGCATTCAGTGATAGTATTTTACCTGGGAATATGGCCATGTATCTGAGGACTGGAGTTCATTGATTCTTTTACTGCCATTTGAGCAAAACCCAGTGCCATTATAAATAGGAAGACGTGTTCCACTGATGTCAATGAGATCATGCATATTTCCTGAGCTATATGATAACATCTGACATACTGTAAAATCTGACAGTCATAGGGCACAGCTCTCTTCACTGACCTACCCCTTTGGTCACTGTTTCCTATTCTCCTCTTTCTCTAAGGAAACTTCCACTAGAGGCAGAAAAAGCTCCATGACAAGAAAAGGTATTTTACATGGGCTAGTGATTCATCAGCTTTTTTTCACCAGATTTTGCAAGTGGTTTGTCATTATTAATAGTTAGTTATGCACCATATTTGACATACTTGCAGCTTTACTATGTTTTTGTCAGACATGTCAGTAGAAAGTATTCTTTAAAGAAATGTTCCACAGTTTCTCATTTATTACAGGACCTGTATTTTTACTGCATTTCATTCTTTTATTACTTTTTAAATACTTTTGCTAAACTGTCTGCAATTCTTCTCCCTGCTCTTCATGTATCTAAACAAGTGTGCTGCAAATTCCTTCCTTCCTTTAAAAAATGCTAAAATTTTGAGTCTGATGCACTGTTATTCCAACAAGGCTGTCATTCTTAAAAGTCACAAAATTTAATCAAATGTTTTCAAATACTGTTGGTGATTCAAAAAAAGGAGGGTTTGCTTGTACAGAGTAAAAGTACATACTGAACAAACAGACTTTGAGGAGAACATCTTAGTGACAGATCAGTGCAAAAGGCAATGTTGCAAGACTTTTCTATCTGAAGCAGCTCCACAGATTCATCACACATGTGCTATCAAATACTTTCTCTGTTGGTTTTTATTTGTTTGTTTTTGGTTTTTTTAGTTGAGTAGAAGTAAGATTCACATCATCGATAAATTAGGACATTATTTTAATTGGGTACAAATCCTGTTAGTACCTTATGTTTACTGAATCTAAATTAAATTAGAATCGCATATTATACTCACATGACTACTGAAAGAGGTTGTCATAATTGATGCTATCACACTGAATACTTCAGGTGCTGAGGGGTTTTGCTTCCACTTGCAGATGCCTTATTGCATTTTATGTTGCTTTTCTATACTGACAGATAGTTCAGACCAGTCTTCCATCCAGCCCTTTCTTCAGTCTCTACTGCCATCACTCATTAATCTTACTCTAATGGATTTTGTGTCAAGTTGCTTTGCACTAGCTGTAAAAGTTAATTATAACAACAAAACCTTTTTCATAGTTGATAAAATTACCTCAGTTTTGTAGCCAAATCTAAAAGATTTAAGAAAGAAATTAAATTACAGGAGATAGGATAGGTTAGGAAATTGCTACAAGAAGGTTGTCTCCTGGATCACTTCTTGGGAACTGTGTCATGTTGATAATTTCTCGATGAATGATCATCCCTCACTGAGAACTGAGGTGATATCAGAGTCCTTTCCAGTTTTTTGACATGATGTCTAGGACGAGATTGGTTTTCACAGCTGCACAACTCCTTCCACACACTTCAAATTGAACCTGGCAGTACAAAATTTGGGAGTTTTCTTCCTATTTTGAAAACAGATTATTTTTGACACAAAGGCCATATATTTTTTTCACATTGTAGGCTTAAAAAAGTAATATATGTGTGGGCAAGTGGTTTTGTAGGAGGCGGTGTTGTGCACTGCATGGAACTGACAGAGAAATTTTAAGAGTTCAGGTTTCAGGAGGTATATGAAGGCTGAAGTTATACTGGTCAAACCACTGTTGTTAAGGTGGGGTTTCATGGTTTTGCCAATCATGCTGCTGAAGGATGTCCCACTTTCCCTTCAGTGTAATGTGTTGCCATGTTAATCCCCAGCTACTCCTCACTCTGAGCTAGGGTCTTGTCTTCTGCCATTGTGCTGTGTAAGTGGTTTGGCTGATGGTGTTGCTGAAGCATGATCTCTGCCTTCAGAACACTTTCTGAAGGTTCCAAGTTGCAAAGAGGAAGATTATTACATCAAGACAATCACACATCTCTCAACATTCTGGAAGGCCTGAGAAAATCACATTAGTGGAGAGGAACAGGTTTGGTCTCTTGAGTTTTGGGTCATCTACCACAAACTACTTTGGGAACCTCCAGATATTTGTGTTCCACTTATGAATCATCACATCTTACAAAAGGCAGGCCTGTAGCATGGTTCTGATCCCTAAAAGTGTGTAACACCCCAAATCAGAAATGTCTTTTGTCTTCAGTGTTTCCATGCTCCACTTCCTTCCCTAATAAAACAGTTCTTAACATAAAGACTATGATATTTAGTTTTTGTCACACATCCAGAGCTCTAAAGATGTAGGTTAAATAGCTAAGGAACAGGCTTTCCAGTGTTTTTATTTCCAAGCATCAATGTCAAAAACTTCAGATAAATGACTGAGAGCGGAAAAAACAGGCTCTTAGCTGGAACACTTACTAGCTTTTTCTGCAGAGAGGCTAAGAGATAGAGAGAATTGAGAATAAAGTATTCTGAAATGGAGGCAATATGCTACAAGCCTTTCTTTCTGTTCTGTGAAGGACGGTAGTTTTCTCAGTTGCCCAATTATTTTCTCTGAGGGACAAGTAAATTAGTTTAAAATAAATTGTGTTGATAGATGTACAACACCTTAAAACTTAGTCAGCAATGGAAAAGAGGTGTTAATTTTGGTTGTTGTAAAAAGATAATAATCACCTCTTTTAAATTAAATAGGGTGGGTAGATCATAAGCATTGTTTTGTGAGAAATCTAATTTACGTTTAGAATTAAGCTGTAATTTTACTGAACTGTTGTGTTCACTTTTCTTCACCATATAATTAGCCATTACAGAGAATCAAAACTATTGTTGTCTCTTTAGAAAAAAGGCTTCAGAAACTGATAATTGCATCAGAGATCAACATGTTCGTCGTTCCCCTTCTTACATGAGACAAAATGTGAATCCCAAGAAATATTCATAGCAAGCTGTTTCTCTAAGGAAAAGGAGAGAGAGCGAGCTTGGGGTGGTGGCACTGCCTGAAGAGTTAAATCTTGGCTGGTACTCAGAGTCTCATTGATGCTACTTCAGAGGTGTTAACTACATCAAATTAAGGTTGTGCTCCCATTGAGGTCCTTTTGGTCCTGCGGCACAGCGGAGGGGCCGGGCTGCCCTCCCATCCCATCCCCACCCATCCCCTCCTGGTCACCGCCGCTTCCAACCCCTGTGGGAGAGTGGCTGCTGCTGCTGCTGCTGTTTTCACCTTCCCTCCTTTTCTCTGGACCACCTCTTCTGGGGGTGCGCCCAGAACCTCAAAACCCAGACTGACCTTACAGACTACTTCACTTCTCCCTAAAGCTGCCCAACCAGCGTGGAGTTATCTGCCACTGTTTGTTATTAATATTCTGAAATACACTTGCCAATCTCTGCTTTTGTCCTAACTATAAACCTGTAATTTATTTATTTATTTATTTTAAAAATCCTCCATTCAATTCAGATTTAACATCTCACTACAATGAGAAGCATCAATGGGTGACAACCATGGTCAAAGCACTGAAAACCCTTGGGTACTAGATTCCTACTAGCACTGAGTTGGGGGGAAATTCACACACGTAGAAAAGCATTTATGTGTGTCTTTTTTACATGTTAGGTTGCTATTGCATCCATGTATTGAAATATGGAAAAGTGATATGTTAATACCACTTTTAATACCTTTCATCCTTGAAAATCTGTACTCTCTTTAAACGCTAAAAAGAAAATAATAATTCACACAAGTCACCACTAAAGCAGAACAGCCAGATTCTGCAGAGAGGTAGATTTTTTTTTCTGAATTATGAAAACAGTTTAGAATTAGAAAAAAAGAAAAAAAGAAAAAAAAAAAAGTAGAATACGTATGCAGTTGAAAATACAAGAGGTTTTATCTAAACCTTTAATTTATTACGCCATATTATAATCTATGTCACCCAAATTGCTCTCACTAGTCATTGAAAAACTAAAAAAAAAATATAATTGTTCCTCAGCATCACTCTGGCTTGACTCAAAGACAAACCGCTTGATAAATATGATCATTCTTTAAAACTCTTTCTGATGAGAATTTCCATTGCAATATCAATGAGTGACCATAGTGCCTCTTACCCTTTTTCAGCTGCTAACATCTCAATCATGCACAGCCTGCATACCACACATCTTCTTCTGCCTACCCTTGTCTTTAAATCACATCTCTACTCTGTGGTCCATGTCCATATCTGACAGTAAACTACCACAAAACCCTTGTATTCAGTCCATAGCAGCCACAGGTTATCCCTTGTGCAAGGAGCATTCCCACCTTGAGGATGTGGTCTGATGCAATCAATATTGTTGCAGAGCTTCACTCTTGAGGGCTGAATCCATGAGAACTCCACTGTGTTTGCCTGAATCATCAGCAACAGGAGGGATCTGAAAGTTCAGGAATTAAAATGAAGGGCCTTTAGAAGAACACCACTAAAAGCTTTGGTGTTTTGTAAACTACATTTGCGTGTGTAATAGCGCAAACCAACTCAGCTCTCTCATCATCATATATTAAAAGCTTTGTCCTCTGGTGACCTTGCCGAGTGCGCCAGTGGCAGACGGCTCCGCTGTGCACTGGTGCTGCAAGTCCTCCTCTCTGTGGGAAGCAGAGCTTACTGTGATTGCAAGTTCAGAGTTTTTGAGGACAGGGCTTGGATCTCTATGCTGGGTCTCAGTGGACAGGCACTGTATGTGTTTATCAAGTCCTGAGTAGCTGTCTATTTTTGTTGTTGTTACATTTTTAATTTCAGCTTCCCTAGTCTTGTTCTTCTCCTCAGGGCCCCAGTCACCCTTCAGTACTTTTCATTAAATTATAGCAATTGCAGTTTTACTGAGCATAAAATTTCCCTAGTTTCCTAGAATTTTCTTGCTGTGAACTGATAAATTAGTCATTTTGGCCATAAATATACAATAAGAGAAGCGTGCAGCTCGAACTTTTTACAAAACATTTCCTGAGAGAACTACCCTTTGGCTCCTGTCAAGTGATGAAGACATGACCCCAGCTTCTGTTCCTTGAGCTTACTCAGTCTTGACAGTTAAAGGTAATTTCTGATGCCTTCAAGTTTATAGATCTTCATTAAAATGCTAATAAAATTCCGTTAGAAATCCAATTTCAGACTTTTAACGTTTTTTTGCTTTTGGGGCTGCATGTATGTTTGTGCAGTTGTTCCTTTTGCAGAGTAACATTTGTAAAAGAACCAATGCAGATTGATTTTCCTTAGCTTTTTCTCAACCTGAATTGCTGAGACAAGCAAAACATGTTTCCATTACTTAACTAAGCAAACAATGGCATATAAATCATAGAGGCAGCTGGACCAAGGTGTCGTTTTCATAAAGAGCCAGATTTCTCATGAAGGACAGTTTAATGGGCTGCTGCCAGGGAAATGTCTGCAGAGCTGGGAATTGCAGGAGGGCACACAAACAGTGACACTAGAAAGGTGTCATGTAGGAGCTGAGAAATAGCCCTACAGCCAAGACCACTGAAAAAAGGATACCGAAAAAGGTGTGTGCTTTAATAACTTGCTTCTCAAGGTTGATTGTTTTAAATTAAAATCTAAATTTTTATTTTTAGCTTGTTCACATTGGCTGCAAGATCAGAGACGTTTTTAGCTGCAATTTTATTTTGATCGTGTTTATGCTGTGGGTTTGTTTCTCCTTTGATCATGCTTAAACATGTTTCAGACATGTTTGTTTGATGTGTGTTGTTTTTAAAACACTCTTCCACATTGTCTGCTTGTGGGTTTTTTGTTTTGTTTTGTTTTTTTAAGCAATGAATCATTGCAAAATATTTGCCTTCAAATTGTTTCTTAAATTCATTTTCTCAAAATATGCTTTCTGGACTTTTAGCCAATGGCAGACTGCTTTTAAACAAGAAAGCGTTGAACTGTTGTAACAGCATTTCTGAGTGCTTCACAGACTGGAGACAGGCTTAGGGATGCAGAATACCCCATAATTCATACAAAGAAATTTCAAGTCACCCTTTCTATCCACAATAGCTGTAGTGCACCGACTTTTACAATTGTGACCAGTGTGTTTAGATCAAAGTCCCACATTCCATTCAGTAAAACTTGCTTCAAGTTCCTCCCAGCACTTCTTTTGTGGCTGTGTTAAGTGTAAGAAATAGGTCAACCCTGACTGAATCATTTTAAACTTCCCATGGGGACTCCTTGATACCGAACCTGTTTAATTTTGCAGGCTAAGACAGGGCAATCTCAATACTTGAACACACATATTCCTGGATGACATTCTTTCTACTGCTGCATGGGTGAGCAATTAGGAGAGTCAAGGAGAAGTTCTTCATCTGTGGACAACATCTCCTTTCCTTTCCTCAAAGAAGAGTAGTAAGAAAATGCTACATAGTCTATGGAGAGGGCTATGTTGCGTGACTGCCGGCCATCTGGCTGATTGATTCATCATGACCCTAAACAGTTAGTTGTAAACACAGCCTGGAGCCCTGGAGTTAAATGCAAGGATGCATCAAGCCTCAGGCAAGTCAAACAGCTCCTTTGCTAATGAAACAATAAAGCACACACTACAGATCACTAGTTCACACCACAAAATTATCAACTTCTCTTCCTCTCCCCAATATATATATGTTGTGGCTTTTATGATCGTTATATTAATTCTGAAAAGAAATTAATTTATTTCTGTATGCAACAGAACACATGTAGCCTCTTCTTTATTTGCTTCATAATCTGTTATATGGAAGAAGGAAGAAAAAACAGCCACCACCAGGTAACAAGAGAAGGGCCCTATGACATGAAGGACCATTCTTTTATTGAGCATATAAGCATATAAGTTTAACCATATGGTGAAACAGACTGAGGTTTTCTCAGTACACCAGTGTTATTCAATAAAAACTGTTCCATAAGGTACAGTGGCTGTGTTCTAATATTAGGCTGTGTGATTACTTTTTTTTCATTGATGCAGTTAGGATTATTAATCACTAATTAAAAATCTGAATTCATCCCAGGTGAGCACTGGTTAGAAATGTATACAAAGCATATTTTCATGCACGCTGGCTATAATATTCATGACCTCCACACATCCTTCTCCTCTGCTACTACTGATGGAATTGTTAGAAATAAGTATTTTCAATTTCTTAAACTATTTTTCTATCATTCTTGTGCCAGTCCTCTTTTATACTAGACTCTCTTACTATTTCTAAGTTCAATTGCAAGATTATGAGAGGGAAAGAAAAGAATAATAATATGCTAACCGAGGGCAAGTTTATGTAACCCATACTGTATCAGCAATGCTATTGACTCAAGTGAGACTCCCCACAGTATCTTCAGAGGCCAATGTAAAGTTAGAATTTTGATGCCTGATAATATAGTGATTTGTTTTAGAATTTGATATCTTGTGATTTACAAAACCCATTGCAGTAGAAACAAATCATTCAACCATTTGGGAATGTATTTAGGTTTTGGTTGAATGATTTTTTTTTTACTCTTTTCATTAAGACTTTAAGACTGTAAAAACATAGTATTCAGACAAGAGATTCTCCAGATCCAGTAGCCCAGACAGTGTCTGCTAACGCGTATCCTCTTTCTCTAATGTATCTTTTGACAGGCTGCAATGCAGATTTTTTCAAGATGTAGCCTTATGTTTCTTCTGGTACAAGTTGCATTCAAAGCCCTAGTAGATTGTATATAAAATAATATTTACCATGGTACAATATAGTCTGGATATTACTTATCTTGGGCTTTGTGCCAGCGTAACTTGAAGGCTATTAAGTGCATACTTGAAAGAAAGGAAATTGCTTTGGTAGCTTAAGTTACTGAGGTTTGTGTTTTCAGATGTTTTTTTATGTTTTCAGATGTCTAAAAAGATTTATTTTAATAAACAATAGGTAATAGACACAGTCCCACAGAGATCTGTTCTGCAACTGTTGTTGTTAAACATGTTTGTAAATAACCTGAAAAAGAGGTTGAGCAACAGGATGAGAAACTTTTTCACGATACTGTTGTTCAGCATTGTGAGACAAAGGAAGACTGTGAAGACTTACAAAAGGGTCTTATGCAACTGGATAGCTAAGCAATCAAATGACAAATTGAATTATTCCTGATGAATGATGTTGTGATAACCATGGGGAAAAACATTAAGAAAAGATGCCTATCTTCACCTAAAAAATGATGGGCTGTGGACTGAGCATTACCAATGAAAAGTGAGGTTCTGAGGTTATATAGTACATGAAGTTCCATGAAAATTTAAAATTACTGCTTAGGAACTGTTAAATTCTAATTAAATGTTAGGAATTAAAAGAAAAAGCACAGCAAATTCAACAGAGTATTGCTATAGCCCTTGTATAAGAGCAAAACTCTTGAACACTATTGGTATTTCCAATACACGAATTAAGATGACAATGTTGGAATATGTATCTTGAGCTAAGTAAATCTTGGTTTAATCCAGTATGGTAATTCTGATGTACTCTGTGTCTCTCTGTGTGTGTGTATATGCATATATATATATATATACACATGAAAAAATATATATGTACACACACACAAAATTCTGTGGAATATACACATAAAACAGAAAAATCCAAGAGCATGCATGTATATATTTATAAAAATACATCAAAATCTGTTGCTTACAAACACTGCCAGCCTTAATAAGGCTATGGGTTTCACAGGACAGCTAGTGCAAACTGACAAAACAAAGTACAGATCATTATTTCTGTAATTATATAGCAATAAACATACACTGAAAAGATGTTAGTGCATGACACTAAAATAGCTTATAACTTCACATAGGAACAGGACTCTGAGTGGATAAATATAGTCCACATTTAATTATCCCAGCAGGATGTAAAATGGTTATAAAACAGATTGGTAAATCTGTTGGATATGCCTTCTTTTTCCAAATATAGTGAAAGATACCAGCTGAAGTATCTTTAAAATACAGTGCTGAGCCAAATTCACCACTGGTATGAGTTTACTGTTACAACTGCTGTAAAATTCTCCCCCAAAACTTAACCATCAGTATGTTTTCCTTATAATCATATAATATTGTCACTCTAATTTTCAAGAAATAAAGGTTTTCTTTCAAAAAGAATATTTAAAAAATAAAAAGACATAGTATTTCATAACTTGAATAGAATTCACAAGTGTGCTTCTTTTTTGAAAATGGGACAGAATTTTGGGGGCTTGGGGTATTGTAGTGTCAATCAAAACTATTTTTAAATGTTTTTCTCAGTAACACATTAATACTTTTCTACATGTAAAATATTTTACTTAGATATTCAATGTACTAAATATAAGAGGACTGTAAATTTCACACATTAATGGGTGACGGTGTACCTATCATGGATGTATTTCCATTTGATGCAAAGATTGATTCTTGGGAAGCAAAATCACAATTCATTTGTATAAGGAAGGCAAGTGGTTCAGCTAATGGAGTAATAACTTGCACAATGGCAATGTCTTCTTAGATCCTAGATTTATTAGTGCTCACCTGATACCAGAGAGCGACAATCCAGAAGATGACAAAATCTATTTCTTCTTCCGTGAAAATGCCATTGATGGTGAGCATACTGGAAAAGCCACTCATGCCAGAATAGGACAGATCTGCAAGGTAAAGTAATGGCTTTTTCATATGAGATTAAATACACTTGCAGGACACTTCACAAGTGATTTTGCAAACTGCATTTTCTTTCCTGTAAACTATTCAGTATTAACACTGATCCTCCCAAGTGAAAAATAGACAGGGGGTGAAACACCCAAATGTATACTATTCAGTTCTTCTCTTTTTGGGAAAGCTTTACAAACTATGATGTTTTGTTGAAAAAGTCATAGGCATCTTCTGAGACTTAGGGTGTGTCTGCAAAGAGATAATCTTTTACAGGGAATTTGATACTTCTAGATAGGCCAAAAACATTTGAAGAACTGGATTTTTAAATCCCACATTACTGAACAATTTTAAAACAGAAGGAAAGGAAGATTTAATGAAACTGTTGCTTAAGCTTAGCTGTAGAAACGGGCAGCCTCTCAGAAGTCCTGTAATGACTGGAGATTGAATCACATATCCATGCTGATAAACATACAAATATTTTTTTTTTTCTCATGAACTTTTAAAAAGAATTTCTACAAATTGAACTGTATGAATAAATGATGTAGTTTTGGCAACTATGATATGCACAGTAAATTTCATGTTAATCCATAAGAAAAATTTTAATTCATCTCCTCAAAATCTATTCGAATAACCAATTACCCTGTAAATATGAACTTTTTTCATAAATTTTTCAGCTACACAACTCATCCCAAGTCTTCTGGCATCTTTATCTACTTTGTTCACTTACAAGTCCATATCCACTGTCTTGCTATTCAGTTAAGAATAATAAACCCCTTAGGCTTTACCAGAACACAGCAGGCCTGGGAACTTTGCAACAAAATATTTTGTCTGTCTTTCTTCAGTGTTATATGTGTATTACACTACATAAAGAAGTTTGGGATTTTTTTGTTGTTGTTGTTTTTAAATTATGTGATATGCAGAATTAGTGTCTTTGGCAACATAATAATGCTTTTGTATGTAGAAATTCAGTTCTTTTCTCTGTTTTCGATAATTATCATCTTTTGGTTATTTATTTTCTCAGCACCCTACTACTTCTGACAAAGATTGTTACTACATACTAATGCAAAATACTTTTCTTATTAGAATGACTTTGGTGGGCACAGGAGCCTTGTTAACAAATGGACAACTTTCCTCAAAGCACGTCTGATTTGTTCTGTGCCGGGCCCCAATGGCATTGATACACACTTTGATGAACTACGTAAGTGTCAGAAATGGCTTTGAATACAGGCATGTTTTCAGATATTATTCATATGAATTTAACTTAGCTTTTTTTGTCCACCTTTTCTTATTGTTACAGAGGATGTGTTCCTAATGAACTCAAAAGACCCTAAAAATCCAATAGTCTATGGAGTGTTTACAACTTCCAGGTATAGAATGTATCATTTTACTTGCATGGATACTTGGGTGGTTGCTTGTTTTCAAGAGGTCTCTTTGTTGAAAATGTTTTTAAAATCACAAATTTTCTTAACCTTTGAACTCAGAAGCCAGTGGCAGTAAGAGGTAATGAATTAGGTTTCTTATGAGCAATGTACATTGTCACTCCAAAGCAAGTAATTACAAAGACTATCAGTTTCTCAGGCTGTTTTAACTGTTAAATTGGCTTTTAATTGTGGGATTCAGAATTTGTAGCCCTTTCCACACAGACTTGGAAAAATAACACAAGCATAAATTTTTTGAGGGCAGGGTGAAATAGAAAATCTGTTGTGAGAAATTGGCTACTCAGGGAGATATTGGTAAAAAAATACTGCTGAAATTAATGATCTTTCAGAAGTTATGTTTTTGTACCACACATAACTGTGACTTAAATGTTTTGGTTTCAATGTGCTTTCACAAAGACCAAAATATACTTGCAGCTTTGGCTTGAGGAAGGTTTGTAGTACTGGTTCCATTTCCACACTTATCCATGAAGGAAAAAAGTTCTAGTTTATAAACAGAAACAATGTAGTGATAACCAGCCATAGAAGAGACAGATTTACAAGTCCTTCATGTCTTCTTTAAGAAATCTCTGATTAAGAAACAACACTAAAGTTTGCTTGTGTGCTGCCCAAATAACAGAAGAGACCAATAAAGAAAAAAAAAACATAGAGAAAAATGCAAAGTTAGGAAAGAATTGAATAGTCCTCTAGAGTCAACCACATTTAAGTTTACTCAGAAGGCTTTGGCCTTCTGGGGACAGTATGTTTTAAACAGTGAAATAGCAGCGATCTACTTAGGAAAATGTCTGAGACATCATATCAGTTATGCTGAGCTTTCATGGGAAGTGTGTTAGGATTGCTTTGAGAGCATGTCAGAGGTTTGGTAATCAGCACATGCAATAAATTAAGAAGCAACAATCTGCTATTTTCATGGCTCTTCCACTCAATTAAACCACCTGATAATTTAAAAAAATTGATTTGATTTCTTCTCCCCTCTTTTTTAGTAATATCTTCAAGGGATCAGCAGTGTGCATGTACAGCATGACTGATGTGAGGAGGGTATTTCTTGGTCCCTATGCCCACCGAGATGGCCCAAACTACCAGTGGGTTCCCTACCAGGGTCGAGTGCCATATCCACGGCCAGGAACTGTAAGTACCCTAAGAAATATAGCATTCTGAAAAGGAAAAACTATGAAAAATATTTTCACATATTACATGGTCCTTCAGCTGAGATCCAGGAAAGAAATTGAAGAAGGCAATGACATGGACAAGGTGGCAGAAAGGAAAGCTAACAGTTCCTCCGGGTCCAAAACTTACTGATTTTCATGTGAAATATGAAACTGCAATAACTACTCCATTTGGATTTTAATCTTGGCATTCATATTAACAACTTCAGCAGAAGTTTGATCAATGTCTGGAGAATTTACCAAAGTCAAATGTTTAATAAATTACTCTGCATTATCCTTTCCTTGGAATTTGTCTTTGTTCCAAATATTTGCTGAACCATTCTTAGTGAGAATGAACAGAAAACAGAGCATCTGCCAGGCTATTAAGAAACTTCGAGTTGTTCTTGACATTAATTTTAGCACAGTAAGATAGATATTTCTGTAATGGATGATAGAGTGACTGTAATAACTTCTGACTTCCATTCAGCATTTTTTAAAATCTATGCCTCTACCTGTTTATAGTTGAAGAATTACTAAAATATCAATATATTTAAGATATCCATATTGACATGTTATTGATGTCATCACATTCTAGAAATACTTAAAAGCCTCTGAAATTACCAGCAGCCTAAAAAGACATGACAGTTATGACACAAGCACTAGTTGTATATGCTGGGGTTAGTTCCATAGCTAATACAAATCATCTTCTGTTTAAATTCTGAAATATCATTGCTGAAGATATACATGTATACATATAAACACACAAATGTAATTGTAAAAAATCATAGAACTGTAGAATTTTTTCCTAGATGAATGTGATCCCAAATTATACAATTGTACATAGCCCTGCAGTCTCATCATGCAGTGCAAAAGGTCACGCCACTGTAAATGATGTTAATTAAAGAGTGCCTGAGGCCATCACTTTCTCCTAATCCACTGCAAGTGACTTTAATCTTGGTGTCTACCATTTTTGAAAAACACTATTTTTTTTCCTTCATAGTTGCTCAAATAATTATATTTTAACAGTAGGATAAAACTGAATTTTAAAATAAAAGACGTCTGCAAATAAGCTTTTTGTTCTAAACCAAACTATCTATTTTCAATGGTTTGAAGACCTGTTGAGGATACAGAAGAAAATTTTTTGAAGTTCCTTTACATGTCAGACTTGTAGCTTCCTTTTTCAAGAAATGGGGAAGGGAAAGGAGAAAAAACCCCTGAGCTTCTTACAGTGATTCAGTTCCAGATCTCACTGCAGTGAAACATTGCTTCATTATCTGAGGGATTTAAGATGTGAGATGCCAGTAAACTTGCATCTGGTGACTTGCCTAGTAAGAGTAAAGAAAAGTTAATGATTCTTTTGAAAAGTTGAAAAACTTGTTAAAAATTCTACATCAGCATCACATTTACAAAGAAGTTGCCAGCATTTTTCCTTTAAGATCTATAGATTTTTCTTTAATTACTTTTTTTTAATTTTTTTTTTTTTTTCCATTTAACAATGTTTGGGAGAGGAGGAAGGATTTTTGTTTGTACCTCATCTTGAATGAAGTACCTCAGTCTGAATTCATATCTGACTTTCTGTGGATTGAACTAACAGAGCTCAAATTTTCATGGTACCAAGAGTCTATCTTCACTTATGACAAAACACCTACTGAAATGTACTTATTGTTTTTTTCTGTTGGAGCCTCTAATCTTCCAGTGAGTCAACAGCCTAGTTATCTCCTCCTGACTGATCAAAACCCCTAACAAATCATTGTGGGGACCAGCAATTGGAAGTGGATGTTAAATGCAGGAGTTCTTTGACTCTACTTGAATCCAAGATCAAGCTCATTTCTCCAAATTTTTTCAGGACATTTGTATTCATGCCTATCCTTTTGTAGCTGAAAATGTTCTACTTTCTTGATATCAGTGATATCGATGAGATATATAAACATGAGTTTGGGTGAAGCACATTGCCAATTAGCTTGGCCTAGACCCACTAATATCAAAAGCAGTTCTGTTGTTAGCATCAAGGATAATGTCTTTGTTGTATATTCTGGTTTTGTGACCACAACACAAATAAACATGACTCCTTCTCAGGACAACTCAGATCTTATGTGGGCTGAAATTCCTCTATAAGCAATTTGGATTATGGATGAGCTAAATCTCACCTACTAATGTTGTCCGTTTCACTCCAATGACAAGGAAAGAAGTTAAATCAAAGAGAGTTTTATTTCATCTCAGTCACTTTCCTAAAGTGAGGTGGAATGAAGGTGACCCACACAGCCTAGCCCAGGTAGTAGAAATTTAGACTTTTAAATGTAAAGATAAAAAGTTATTGTTATTTGTTTACTCCTAGACAAGCAGGGGATCCAAGCAGTAATCTGTCTCTTGGAATTGAGATTCTCATTTAAACTCATGGAATTATGAAACTAATGCTAGCTTCTTGATTTTTCTGCAATAAAAATATATTTTGGTCGACATTGCTGCAAGTACAACCCTTCGTTAGAAAAATGAGCCAGAAAGTAAATATCAAAGGAATTGAAACACAGCTGAAATTCATTTGCTTAAAATTGAAATGGTTATTCATTTACTGTTTCTTTCAGTGTTTGCCCAGCTGCAATTAACAGTGCTTACTTCTTCTTTAATGATTACTATACTTAAAGAACTTTGCATAGATTATCCAGTTAATTATAATCTAATTAATATGAGTAATTAGTTTTAAACTGCAGTTAGGATACAAAACAAGATGTAAAGCAAGCTTATAATTGAAGTGTAGAATTTTAACCACAGTTTTTGAGACAGTGTCTCAAAATTTGTTTGTCCAATGACTATGAAAATGCTATCTGATTTTCTCTTTGTAATGTTTCTGTACAAGAAGGCAAGAGCATATATAATAAGTAAACTGAAAAATATTGACACAATAAAGCAGATAACTAACTTGCTTCTGCTTACTCTGCTCCACATGCATTAATCAAATGTCATCCCTCCTTCCCTGCTTTCCTCCCTCCTGTACCATGCGATGGAACAGGGTGCAAGAATTTGCTTACTAGTTAATGTCCTAAAAAGGGACAATTTACACTTTGTGTGTCCATCCTGGAACCGTGCTTGCTGAGTATAACAACTACTCCTTTAGGCAACATTGATTTTTTTTATTACATTTCTGATGAATTATTAATAATTTGAATCAAGGTGATAGCAAAGACAATTGATTTCTTCTGCTGAGCATCCTGCAAGGTCTGGATTCTTGGCTAACAAGATGTTGTTCTCTAGGTTTTAAATTTACTTGCAATATATTCTATAGGTGAATACAAAGGGAAAATTATCTAGGGCATTTTAACACTAGCTGTGTGTATAAACCACCAGGTTTATATTTCAGGTTCAAATGCTATATACGTAGTAGTTGTCAACTGGTTTTCAAAGTTTTATGGTTTAAATAATAATACCTGAACAGATTAGAAGTGGAGAGACCAAATTCTTTGACAAGTATCTTTGTAAGGGTGTTTTAATGACATTATGCTTTATTTTCTTCATCCATTTAACAGTATTAGCACACTACTAATGCTTACTTTAAAGTAACATCTATTTGTTCATAAAACAGTTACCAATTGTACAGAAGAAATGAGGGCAAATAGTGGTGATTAGCCACTGTCCTCACATGGGGAGGGGACATGCAGTAGGCAAAAGTACAATAATATTTTTGTGGATACTAAAGTCTCAGCCTCTATGTTTTGCTCATGTTGGGAGAATATGAGCAAATAATTCATTGCTTTTCACAGAGTAGAGGCAGAACTGTCTGACCCACCTGTGGCTGTATAAGGGAGAAAAGGGACTCTTTGCTGTGTTGCCTTATGGGAATAAGCTTTATCCCAAAGGGACACCAACTTTTCTGTTCATGCACAGTACTAAACAACAAGGACTCATTTTAATTCTTTAGCAAGGGCTGTTTCACCTAGTTCTTCACCTTGACTGTATGAGAAGCAACATTCACACAAGGCTTTCTTTAGAATCAATCAAGGGAGAAGAGATACATTTAGGACATGACTGATTTGATCTGATTTAGTGTAATAGGATCCATGTTATCGGAACTACATGGATGACAGAGGCTTGTTGAGACAAGCAGAAGTTTGAAAAGTCAGTAGAACAGGGAAAAAGATTTGGTTCCTCAGAGAGGAATTGATTTCCAGTCAGCTTCTGAAGATAATACTTTGAAACTAGGATAGTGACTTAACTAATTCTTTGTTGTATACATAGCCAAATACTGAAACTGCTTGTCTCATATCAAATTATTTTAGATAATTCAGGATTTCTTCTTTCTGCCAATTGAAGATCAATACTAATCAGTACATGACTGAAAATCCTTTTACACTGCATAGTAATAATAAAACTTATGTATGAGGATCATTTACATTCTATTAACTGCATTGATTTAAATCCAAAATAAAAAGTAAAAATAAAAGAGACTTTTAATGGCAGAATTAACTTTTGCTGTCTGTATTGAAACACTTAGATCATATTGAGTTAGAGACTGCAATAGCTGGGATGATTTAAAGAAATGTTTTTCTAATAGGTTTCTAATCATTAGTAAAAAAATGTAAAACATTGTAATTTTTATTTCCAGTGTCCCAGTAAAACATTTGGAGGCTTTGATTCCACCAAGGACCTTCCTGATGAAGTCATAACATTTGCAAGAAGTCATCCAGCCATGTACAACCCAGTATTCCCCATCAACAACCGTCCAATCATGATCAAAACAGATGTGGATTACCAGTTCACACAGATAGTAGTAGATCGGGTAGATGCAGAAGATGGCCAATACGATGTCATGTTCATTGGCACAGGTGAGAAGTCTTGGACACACTGGATGCTCCTTCAGGCGTTATGGAGACACAGATCTGATAAAATTTCATGCCCTGAAAGGCAGAACACTGATTTATGGTTCAGAGTATACCTGTGAAAATCTGGGGCAAGACTCAAAACTGTTCATATGGGGAAGTCTTTTTTACATACATTTGCTGTTAACAGGTCTAGGCTGTGCCCTGAATTCCTCAATCCTTTAGGAGTTTTCCCAACTGGATTAAGATCAAACCACTGTCTTTTCAACTACTGTTATTAGATAATTTTATTAGAAATATCTTACCTTATTAATTATAATTTAGTATTAAAATGAATGTTTTAAGGGTACCTATTTTGAAGTGCAGAATAAGTATTAACATGAATGAGGCAAGTATCCAGGTATGGCAAATGTCTCGTGTAGCGTTCAAGTATTTCAAATATTGCCTTAAGATAACCAGTTCTTGAGCCAGAAGCCTGCATCATTTTATTTAGGATGAAAATTTCTGGTGCATGGAAAGTGTTTTAAGAAGAGTTGATATTCAGCAGAAATGCTTTCCAAAGCATATAGCTTGGTCATTTTATTAAAAGTGTAAATATGCACTCAGAAAATATATTTTTTTCCAGAAAGGTAATAATGGGAAATAACAGTAGCCAGAAATTAGCTGATAGGCATTTGCCTTAGTTCAGTGACTTCAGAACTATGCTGACCTGCATTGGTGGATCTGCTTATTCACCTTTGAAGATGTCCTTCAGTTGGATGGTCTTTCAGTTATGTTTCATAAAAGTACCTTAAACTTATATTGAACATAATTGCTAGCAATTAGACATTTGTATCATTAAGTCAACACAAATCAAGCCAAAAGCCTACTGTTTCTTTTCAACTTTGGACCAAAAAATATCTGGCTGGCTCTCACAACAGTCCAGTTTTTGACTTGCTTTAAGTACAGTTCTAAAGCTCTACACCTGGAGTCAGATTTCCAAAGCAGGAAGTCTCTCTCATGATGATGCCTGAAACATATTATGAGTAAACTGAAAGCTGATGAACCTTTGTGTACTAAACACAGTGCATGCATAGCAATTCAGAACATTTACTGCAGGAAATGCAGCTCTGCAGGAAGTGTTCCAGCTCTTTAAAGCTGTGAACTGAGTTATTAGATATCAGTGCAACAACATGCTCTTACATAAAACACTGAAATGTTTTATATGATTTTACACAACACATGTATTTTCCATCTCACATTAGAGACTTCAGTGCCATCTACAGCTGGCAGTGTTTTATGCCTTTCAGCAAGTCTTGTATGACTTCATTCAGCCCAGAAAAAAAAATAATGGCAATACTCCCCTTGGCTACAACATAAGGAAACAAGCCCTTCAGCATGCAAAGCATGATGCTGAACAAATACAAGGAGCTAATTTATGTCTACATCTTTAGCACAAGAGGTGGCATATATCTCACCAAAGTTTAGCATTCAGATGGAGAGAAATGCCCAGGCTTCTGCAAGGGAGAGAGAGAAGTACTTTTGGAGAGGTTCATACTTTCCTCAGGACCTCTTTGAGAGCAAAGCGGATAGTTATGCAGCCAGGTAAGTTCTCCTTCTGTGAGAGGCTTCAGTGATATGTAGCTCTTACATTTAAGTTGGGAATTCAGGCACTCATTTCTGTAAACCACTAATATTCAGGTGTGTGGTAAGTACTCTGGATCTCATCCAACATTGCTGATGTTTGTCCCTCCAAACTACAAGATAAGTATTGAAAGATACTTATACATGTACTTGCCAAAAGATATTTCAGCACCAAAAGCACACCTTGGTAAATTCGGAGTATTATTATTTCTTGAAATATTAGTTTTGTCTATTGAAACTCTTCTTTTTCCAGCAGGAGGTAATACCCTCATGGGACAAGAAGAGGTGTTACAACATCTGTGCTTGGAGCTGGGGCACATAAGGTTCTCCTCTGTCCTCACAATCCCTATTGTGCTTTTTGGAATGAGGAAAGGGCATCTGTAATGCAGGGGGAAATTAAAAAAAGAACAGAGGCCCTGCCTCCCTTCTGCCAGAAAGCTGCCCTGAGCTGGCTGCTCAAAGGAACCAGAAACAGATACAAAATCAGCATATATTACATCTTCCCCAAGCAAAGGACAAGCCAGGGAGCAGATTGGGGACTCCAGTCACAGTCTAGTTTTCCACTTAATGATCTGAACCTTTGACAAAGCCAGACTTATACTCTCTGGGGTATGACTGGATTTTTCTGTGCAGGTCTGTCCCATCAGATTAGGTACATTTCTCTGTGTTTTCCCATTGCAGCAATCTACATTGTTCCCACATGCTGCTGAACTTCAATATGTTGAAGAAATACTTTTTTTTTTTTCTTCTTTTTCAATGAATAGCTGATGATAATTGAACACAGTATAATTAATAGCCATCCAGTGTGGTCACATTTTCCTTTCCTGTGGGTGAAACCTTTAGCTGAGCAGTTTCTTTCCCACTGTGATTGTACCAGTGTGTTTCACAGTGGAAATAAAATCATATCAGCATGCTTGAAATTATATCAGAAAAAAACAGGATTTAAGATATGCACTTAATGCATATCCTGAGTGTGTGATGTTTGGGATCATTTGGCACAGTCAAGGTTTATCTGTCAGTAAAGCAAATTAATACCAGTAATCTTATCTTACTCAGCAGAGCCTATTGATCCTAAAGGAGAAGCTTGATTCCATTTGTGTGAAATTGTTTGAAATGCTACTCTGTAAAACTTGATCTAGAACTCAGATAAAGCCCCACTTTGGTACCTGTGACCTGACCAGAGTCACCATAGTGATTAACACAGTGTAACTTTGACCTCAGAGGCTTTTTTGAGCATCAGATGACTGTAATTGTTGCAAAATCCTCTTAAAAGTCAGAGCTTTACTTGAAACATTATGTGGGGAAGGTATGTTTGCTCAGTGCCTACTCAAGCCCCACTGTTTCCCTGTTTTATCAAAAATTTCCCTTCATTTCTAGAATATGGCATTTGATGGATTATGACTGAGGAGAGACATAGTTCAACACAGAATACAGTGGTGACCCATAATTACACTGTTGTATTTGTTAGATCAGAGTTCTCTTTTTTACCTGCACAATATATTTCCCTTGAAACTACAGTTCTCAAATTATCATGATAGTCAAGGGAATTAACACAACCATTGAATTACAAATAAAGCTAATGATAAATTATCCAATACTCTGTGTTACTCTGTTGTAGAGATGTGGATTTTTTCTTTTTGTTTTGAAGTTTACATTACATTTGTTCTGTAGTCTGAATAATATTTCTTGAATGAAATTTATCCAATTAGTAGCAGTAACCACAGTGTAAGCCAGTTCCAAAACAACTTATCTGGTATATTTTACTCGCTTTGCTTGGACTTGTAACTACCTAAATAAAAATAAACCTGGGCTTCTCTTTCTTGTTGCTTTTTTAAGAAAATATAAAGAATCTATGAAATTTTGATGAATCAAAGAAAACACTGATGTAGATATTTTGTGGAAAACATCACTTCTTTCTAAACTCGCAAAAATATGAGCTTAGAAACCAACATCTGCTTAAAGAGGAGCAGATGGAAAAATGAACATTTCCATTCTACAGGATATTGTAGGATGTCTAGAGTATTTTATTTCATATAAAGAAGTTTAAATACCAGAAATTTCTCATTAAATCAATAGGTTTTAAGTTAGTTACTTTATAGAAAACTTTTTCAGCCTGTGTAATCTATTTGTTTCAATTTTATAGATAATTTCAATATAAGAAGTGGTGAGTTGTCACCTTTTTAATTGGAAATTTCAACTAACATACAAATATGTATGTATGCAAAATATATTGTGATTTTCCTTAATTGTTGGTTAATTCTTGTTTGGAGAATGTTGAATGTCCTGTTATTTGGGGAATTTTATCCCTTTAAAATGTCTTATATTTTCCTAAACTATTATTAATACAGAAAGTGTAACATGAAAAGTCCTCAGGGACATAGTTGTACCTCCTATGATATATTTACATGGCCACTACACTTGGCTAGTTAAAAAGAAAAGTCACATCTAAGCTGTTTCTATTTCAGGGCGACTACAGTGATGTGTGTACCAACCTAGAAATTATTTTGTTGTTGTTGTTGTTGTTGTTATTCCCTGAAAATTCTGTTCATGGAAACAAACACATAAAGCACAGATGCGGAAGCTGTAAAACTGAGATGGCCTCAAGTCTCAAGCATATTCACAAAAACAAAGGCTGTTGCTCTGGAATTTCAAGCACTGGCCTTGTTCATGTATAAGCCAATTGCAAAATCCCAAGAATGTAAATGGATATAGAATTAAAATGCCGGCACACACCTATTTCTCAACAGAAGATATAAATTGTATTGCTTTTTACCCCTCAGTGAAGACTTGTGTCTAACACACACAGAAATACAGATGCCTTAAGGGGCTTATACATCTTAGGTACTTTGTTTGACACAGGGAAGACTTCATGTACTTAAGAGATCTAACAGCTTCATCTGTCTAATAGCATTTGTCCGGATTTTTTTATATCCATACTGAACCTTCTGACAGCATCTTCACATGCATTTTAAGAATGATAAACATCATATTCAAAGTGTACAATAAAACATGCCTGGATAAATATAGTGCATTTCCTTGCCCTATTAAATGACTGAAAGAGAATCACAGCATAATGGAATGGTTCTCGTTGGAAGCGAACATATGTCATTTTATACTGTCACTTAAATAGCATTTCAGTACTTTTCATTCTTTAATAACTATAGTAGTATTTATCCTTGTTGCATTTTGATAACTAAAAGACTTCAGTGAACTACCGAAATTCAATGTTTTTTTGACGTTATTTTAAATAGCATTTGGTATTTTGAATGTGTGCTTAGTTATATGTAGCTTCACAGTCTTTATATAGGAAATAATTACATACTAAAAAAATTCTGCCTGTTCTGAAACTAAGTACCTGAAATTTGTTTGGTTTTTTTTTTTTCCCCTTTCAAGATATTGGAACAGTTCTTAAAGTGGTTTCAATTCCTAAGGAGACTTGGCATGAATTAGAGGAAGTCTTGCTGGAAGAAATGACAGTCTTTCGGGTAAGTGCAGCTAAATTTCAAGTGTCAGGTTGTAGATTTCTCTGTGGACAGCTGCAAACTAAACTTGTTGTAGTCTCGCCAAGGAATAGCCTGGCATACCCCTCTAATTAGCCTGTCATTTAGAGACCCAGACACTAGTCAAAATAAACCTTGAAACTTTCAGTGCTAGCTGGAGGTTAATGATAAAAGAAATGGCATTTTGGGCTCTTGTTTTGTGGTTTAAAAAGTAAATTATTATCTCTGTATCTTAGAGCTATTACATGCTGTCGTTAAGTATGTATCTGTGCAAGTCTGAGGATAAAGCCTGTCTCTTTGCTCCCGCAGAGGTATGCAATCCATGAATTTCATAGCTGCATCTACTCTTAACACTATTCAGGCTATCAACATAATAAATTTATGAAGGTACTTTAGGAAAAACAGTGATCTGCACAGATTTCTTATGCTTAATAATCTGAGAAACAAATAAAGTGTTTATATTTTTTAAAGATACCTTTCCAGTCACATTTTCATGGTTTCACACAAGACACCATAAACACCTTCTAATCATTAATATTTTTTTGTGAAAATCAATCTCTTCCACTTTGCCTGTCTGAGACATTCCATAAGGCAATAAGGCATTCCATAAACACTCCTGCAAGTCAAGGCTGAGTTAGCCTTTCAAACACTTTCCAGATAGAACCCAGGGATGTCCTGTGCTTTACACAAAGCAACGTATCATGCACCTACCCCATGTTTTTCTTTTGTCAGTGACCATTTTGCACCATTTTGCAGGCTCCAGCCTTTCAGGGAGTTGATACCTAGCTGGGAACATGAGGTTAATCTGATAGTGGGAAGATGGCACTTGTGTGCTTGGGGAGCCCCACTTCACATGCTCTCATTGCAGATGTTCTGGGAAGGATTGTGTTCCAAACCTATGGGGCCAGCAACTCATTGTACTCAACTGCTATCCCTTTATATTTTGTATCTTTCTGAACAGATAAAACATACCTAACAGAGCATATATTATTTTCGTTCTTTTCTGGGGTTTTTTTGGTGGGTTTTTTTGTTTGTTTTTAATGGGTAATCTTGCCTTTACTGTCAATGCATGTTTGTTTTTTGTTTTTTTTAAGAAGGAATTTTTCTTTCCTTTTTAACAAAAAAATTTAAAAAAAGAAAGAAAAAATTAAAAAAAGAAACTATGAGGAGAAAACGAGACAAGTAATTTGTGGCTCCCAGCTTTTTTTTTCTTTTTTGTACATGCAAAAGTCATTACATTAATGCAGGGTAATTTGGCAATTGTTGATAATGTATCAGTCTTCCCTAAATCAAGTAGAAGTGCCAAGCTGAAGGAGATCAGAGAAATACATAAGTGAAAGGAAGAAAATAAATGGAGTGAAAGTTTTATTTCAGAAGTGCTTTACAGAAGTAGAATGGTTAATGGCAAATTCAGATCTGGTATTTTACTTTACACATCTATTTATTCATTACACAAAAGGATTTTGGTTTTCTGATTTACTTGAAGGCTCATTTATCTCCTTTGGCATTTATTTAAGCCTTAAAAAGGACATTAATATCCTTCAGTGGAATAAGTAGAATTTATATGCAGAAGATATGGATCTTTCAATAGGAAATTCACAACAGATTTTACATGTACCCTAACAAAATGTTAAGTTTTCTTTGGTTACTAAAGAGACTATGTGCATCATAAACAATGCATTTTGGTATTTAAACTGCAACGTGCTGAATTGAGAGCTTTTTATTTATAATGAAAAGTCATATCTGTTACATTGATAACAAATGCCTCTTTTAGCCTCATTTGTGCAATATTTCTCTGAGCAGCTGAGCAAACAAACTAATGAGTTCAATTTTCATTCAAATGTTACACTTAATTGATGATTTCTAATATATTGTCTATTAACCCATTTGTAAAGGCAAGTCCACATGCTTAACGTCCACTGACCCATATCCAATTCCCTCAGGATAACTATGCTGAAAGCTACACAAGTGTAAAAGCTTAATAAGGAATTTATTAATGTGCATAGCCAAAAGTATGATACATGGGATGGATAGCAGATTTTAAATGTAATCAAACTCATACAGAAGTGACTTACTTCCTTTCTGACCAAAGATTGCCAGTTTTACTCTCCCTATTAAAATCAAGCAGGTGGGCCTAAAAGGTGTTGCAGTCCTTTAATCAGATTGAAACATGCTTATTCTGTTAAACAGTTCCTATAGTGCCTCCTGTTAGAAAATAGATATTGGTTTGACATCTACTTGCTACAGGTAAGTATAATTACATATAAACTTAACTAGGAGAACAAAAACTCTGAGCCATTTGGTTCATTAAATAATGGGTATTCCAGGTCACAGAAGAGCTCTTCCAAGTTAAAATTTTATTATTTTATATTTTAACTCTTTTTTTTCTTTTTTCCCTAGGAACCCACTGTTATTTCAGCAATGAAGATTTCCACAAAACAGGTACTATATGTACAAACTTTGAATTATTTTTAAATATTTATTGGTCTCTGTCTTTCAGAGACAGTAACTTGGCAGTCAGTAGAGACATATTAATTACAGCATCAGCATCCCATCCTTCCACGTAAACATCAGTAGTTTCTCAGAAAATGTGGCATGGAAAAGAGAAAGAAAAAAATCTAGTTTGTGTTACTTATTGGTTAGGTGTACACTAAACACAAAGTAACCAGCTGTCTTGAGGCTCTCTACAATAAAAAAAAAATAAATAAAAAAAAAAATCCATATTACAAAATGTTCTGTACAAAGAACCAGTACAAAAGGTGCAGCCAAACTTGGCCCCTTGCTTTAGCGGGACTGATTCCAGCCTCTTTAGGAATAGTCTTATACAAAAGGCAGATAGTAGAAGCAAAAAATGAGTGAAAATTAGTAGAAGCAAAAAAAGTCTCAATGGAAATGAGACATCCTCCTGTCTTTCTGTCCAATGCCCATTCACATCATGGACATGCATGACAAAACATTTAACAAAGAGGGTAGAACTGGTTTAGTCCAAATTTACCATGGATATCTGGTTCAGTGACATGGTTGGGGTATGGGCTCCAGACATCAGAATTTATATTTCCTACTTTCTGTTGGGTGCACTCATAAATAACTTCTTCAAGAAAAGATGTGTACTATGGCTTTCATTGTAGATCAGACCATAACTAAAATGAACTGAATTTCTTGATGGATGGAGGAAGAGCTTTGTCTGATTTATTGTAAAAGTGATTCCTTTATTCTGAGCAAATATGGGTAATTATCATTAAAATTCTTTGTAAAGCAGCTGATGAATTGTGCAGTCTTGCAAAGAACCTTGGGTTGCTGTCTGGCAATGAAGTGTGTATTAGGGGCCTATCTTCCAGTTCTGTCTGGAATTAGGTAGATGGACCCCAGCCACTGTCATTTCCTGTCTCAGAAGTCTGAGACATAAAAATTTAGTGTCAAATTTAACATAATAAAACTTTTTTTTTTCTTTTTCATGTTTGTGTTGATTTGGAGCCTAATTCAGTAAATGCAAGGAACTCGTTCACACATAATTTTTCCCATTAATGTCAATAAAAAGGAGATTTGGTCTTCTAGGACTGGGTGCCCTAAAAATTGTGTGTGTCATAAATAACATTAAGTTAATATATCTACCTCACTCTATGCATTATTAAACAGAAGTTGAATTAATTCTGTAGTGGACAGAGCTCCATATTGTGTTTGAAATGCTACATATTTAACTCAAATTTCACTGTTATTAGGAAAGTTGTCTGAAAACAATGTATTTGACAGAAAGCATTTTGTTGGGGCCACTTTTCTAACATACCACCTAAAACAACAAAAATGGCAGGACAAAAAAAATGTACTATTGAAAACTGGTATATTTTAAAACAAACCTGTCAAGTTGTGTATACGTTCACATCACACCAAAATGCCCTGCTTTGGATTATTTTTCTAAACAGAGTCCCTAAAGTAGCCAATCAGACTTGATAATGGACCTTGCAAACCTCTTTTCATGCAACCTCTTCTTCAAAGCATCTTTAGTTATTTAGGAGAGTCTGGAAAACAAATGTACAGTGCTAAAATTCTCTAAAGATAAAAAAGAGCATAAACCACGACTTTTCAGGCATAATTAGGCTCATGAAAAAATCAACTAACCTCAGGATAAAAATGACAGAATCATGATACAGTATATCAAGCTTTTGGCACAGTGTGTCTGTATCAAATAGGTGTATGGCAACCTTTTCCATTTTGTACTTATAATTTTAAAATACTGTAGTTTTATAACTTAAACACTTTACTCTTGTGTTCTGATAAGCAGGGCATTTTTCATATAAACAGCACAATAATTCTAAGCACAGTAGAAAGCAGGAGCATGAGATGTAAACAGTAAAACCAGAATGTCATATTGAATAACTTGAAAGCAATCATTCATTTTCTTTTTTTTTCACTAAAAGATCTCATATTCAATTATAAAAACACGGGATGGGGTGTTTTTACCACACTGGTGATCAAAAGCTGCCTCTTTTGCCATTGTATCAATATGATGTGTTACAAATGACTCTTCTTTCTAAAGAGCAAACTCTATAGATTACTAAGGAGCAGAACTTAGCATAATTTTACTGGTATAGAACTTCAAGGCTTCTATTTATGATTATGAACTTGACCTCTGAGCAAGAGTGACTTTGAGCAAGGAAGTTTAGCCATTATATTCTAGACTAAGCCTGGATACAGTCTTTCTCAGCTCTGCTTTTAACTTACAGGTATTATATTTATATTTTCTCACTGAAGATACATATTCCTCTCAATTGGGTTCAGAGCCTTAGGTTTTTGTAGTCTTATTTCCTAAATAACTTAATAGGGTTAATATGGCATCCTAGAGCCATTGAAACACCCTGCTGCCACTTCTTTGAGGGCCAGGCTTCCAGGAAGCCCCTGGCTACCACTTGTACCTGAGACTGTCAGGTGGGATACCAGAAATGCAGAAACAGGCCAAAAATTTAGGCCTGGCTTTCAAACACCGGTGACTTTTCATCGATCAAGCTCTCATCTTTTGCTTAGGGTCAGATTGGTTTTTAAAAAGCCATTGGATTTCTGATAAGATGGGAAAAAAAAAACCAAGGAGATGCTTGGCTAATTCAGGCCAATCTCCTTGTCTATCGAAGTGCTGCATAGATCTTTTGTTTCTCCTTATTAATAACTGCATTAAAAGGCAGGGCTAGTCAGAGACCTTCAAAACAACTTTAGTGACTACTTTCATAGTACTTTTCACAAAATACTTAATTCAAAGATCACAATTTCTGTCCCTAATGAGCGTATAGAAAAGATAAGCTCAAAATGGATGTTTCACACCCCCTCAAACTGTTCTGCGTTAGTTACTTTTCGTGACATAAAATGAAATTAAATTCAATTTGAATTTCATGCTCCCTAGAATTTTTTTCAAAGTTTTTAGCATGTTATTTTTTCCATCTTTTTTTTTTTTTTTTTTTTTTTTTTTTGTTGATTTGTTTTTTCTAACTTGCAATCTCTGTATTTCCGTATTTTGGGCAGCAACACAGGGCAAACAGAAGTCACTGGTTTTCTTAAAACACTAGTCTCCTCATTTTTTCTGAAGTTCTGATACTTCTGCAAGAATTTTTAGAGGAAAGGGGTTTTTTCCCCTCAGATTTGATCTGAAAATGAGATGATTTCTTAAATTAACAACTCTCAGAAAAGACTGATTGCACAAAAGGTAGTTTGACTGTATGGAAAAGCAAGGCCAGGCAATTGATGCAAATCATTTCATTAATATTTTCTGAATTCCTTGATGCCTGGATTTATATATTATTAGTGTCCAGAATAATGATCACTAGCTGGAGTCTAAAACCATGATCAGAAGATCAGCAAACAGGGCAGGAGCCTTCAGGCTGTGCAGCACCTGAAACACATGCTGTAGTCCGCTAACTGAACTTTATGAACTTATCTGCATGGAACAGACTCTTTATATATCCCTATTTCAGCCTCACAGGTTTTTTGGTTTTTTTTTTGTTTGTTTGTTTTTTCCCCACCTATGTTTCTGGTAATTCTTTAATTCTAATGACATCTATTAAAAATTAGGGTTTTTGTCAAATTAAATTGCCTACAAGGGTGCATGGGAAACCATCACATCATTCTTTATTTTCCCATGTGCATTCTCTGGGTTGATTTTTATATTAGTTGCACCACACATTGCTACATGCTGGTATAAATTGTAATGCTCCAATTACATAGTACTCAGATCAATACCATCTGGACATTTAAGATACTTAACTGAAGCTCTAATTTGACCTATGCTGCTACCATAATCAGTAAAGAGAAAAAGCATCCCTTGAGAAATGTTTAGGTCACCTAAGATTTGAATTTCTGCTCTTTTACTGCAGAACATACCCCTAAGCTGGGTATTTCATTAAGTGACTTAAGTTAGAAAGGGTTGGCTGATCTTGTCTGCTGCCTGTCATCTCCTCAGGAATACAGCACTGATAGGGACTGGTACCTACACTCAGGGCTTTGTGTAGAGCTCGATGGGGTCAGAGATTCTTACCCAGACAATGTGAGTTTACAGTCCAGCTACAGCACTCTAATAGATGGAAGCAGCTGCTTAGAAGGGGCTTAGTTTGCAATTTACCAGTGAATTTTCCTTTGGGGGCTTTCCTTGTCATGTTTTCCTTGACAAAATCCTGATGTTTATATAAATACACGTGATGTTTCTGTCTATATGTCTGTATAAACTGCCAAGTTGCTGTCTCTGAAAGAAGTTAATGCAACACCTTTTATGAGTGTTTTTGATTTTGCTGTCTACTGGTATCCAGTATCTTTTCCAATTGGTAGGTGACCTCAGACACCTTCCATCCCCAAATTCCCTGGAAATGTTGCCTCTGGGACACTGTAATGCAGGAGATGAAGTATTTTGATAAAATTTCTGGAAATCCTATTTTTCACACCAGCCTTACTTTTTTAAGGAAAAGAAACTAATACAAATTTGTATTTGCTTGGTGGGACTACTTGGAGTGAATCCTTTTAAAGAAATACTCCACTTTGTCACTATGGGTGACAAAGTTTAAGCTTTGGTGGTAAGCTGTCAATATTTCCAAAAGAGAAGGATTATGCCATTTAATTTTTGTTTATTTATTTTGTTTTCCACTAGTTTTGTATCTCAGAGGAAACTCTATTTAGTCACTACACTCACACTTGTTTTCTTTTTAGAAGTAGTGCTAAGCTGAAAAATCTCTCTTTGGTCTTTCATATGGGATTAGTAGTGCAGTTTCCTTATGTCCCACTGGGGATCAAGTTCCCTATTGGGCCACATGAATTTGATACCAGACAGGAAATTAAGAGAGACAAGATATTCTGTTGTGATGCCATACAAGCTGTAGTTCATTTTGTTTGCATCTTTTTTATTTTACTTTTCTGCGTTTGAATTACCTCCTCTACTCAACACTGTTCTTAATCCAAAATAAAGCCATCTTCTCTCATTTAATTGTATTGCCACTGATTGTAGCACTTCTCCAGTGCAGGAATGTGAATAGAAAATAAAAATTGGAAGAGTATTTTAATTTTCCCACCTGTTTAGAGAAGCTACTGGGAGCTTCATACAAAACTCAGTTTTTCCTATCTGTTTTTTTTTATTCTGAGAACAATTTTCTTCTCGTTCTTTTAGTGTACATCAGGATCATAATCCTTTATTGTAGTTGACAAATATAATGGCAATACAAAGTGGTCCTAATGTATTATTATGTAGCTTTTAAAATGCTTTCCTAATGAAAAAATGGCAATTTGCAATTTGTAATTATTTTTTTCAACCTTGATAACAGCAACAGCTCTACATTGGCTCAGTCACTGGAGTTTCACAGCTTCCTTTGCACCGCTGTGATGTGTATGGAAAAGCATGTGCTGAGTGTTGCCTTGCAAGAGACCCTTACTGTGCCTGGGATGGTTCATCCTGCTCACGTTACTTCCCCACTGCTAAGAGGTAGGGACAGCTTCAGATGTCTGCATGGTTTGTGATTTGTTCTAACTGATGGTCTCAATATGACCAGAGGGCTTTGGAGATTTTTCATGGAATGGTTAACTGGAGCTCTTTCTCTTCCAAAGAAAACATAGTTGTGGGAGTTACAAGCAATATGAAGTCTTGGTTAATTTAAAGTGAACACTACTACTTCTTGAATTGGCTTAAAAGGTTTTTTTGAAACAAATTTAGAAGAGTTTTCTCTGAAATTAATTCATAACTTTATATTCACTAATAAATGGCAAAAAAGAAAAAAAAAATATGCCTTTCTCTAACATTAGGAAGGGACTTGATATTAAAAGAGTTGTTTGCCCAAATAAACATCCTTTTATTTTCATGAATTCCATTTCAGAGATAATATTTTAAGTGTTTGGACATGAATGGAGAGGGTTTTTTAGTGATGTATAACATTATTGTTTTTATTCAAAAGTGTAATTTGCATGTGTTCATGTGTGTTTAACTGCTGCCAGATCAGAATGTCCTCTATTTTGCATTATCTCTGCACTGATGCTATAGGCAAAGCTTAAGTGGAAACAGACGCTGCAAGTGAAAAACATAATTTTTATTAAAAATTTACAAGTCCTAGTTGCCTGATCTGAAAATTTAAATTTTTTATTTGCCTACCTTTGGCTCTGAAATTCTTGATCTTAAATTATGTAAGATAGTAACTGAACAGCTCTTAACTACTTAATTAGAAACTAGGAATAACTCAATAATCATTTGCAAATAAGAACAGACATTAGTATAATGTTGACAGTTACATGATAAACTGGCTAAAATGATTAAAAGGGTTTACATTAAATTGCATATGCCAAACATCTTATGAAGAAAAAGGGAATCCAGGGTTTTATATACATAAGGGTTCATACACATAAAAGGATTGGTAACAAATACTTAGTTGAGAATGTCAGGACTCCAACTTCCAGATTTGGACTGTTTGTTGCTGGAGATGAAATGTGGTAAAGGGTAGAAAGTAGCATTTATGTCACAGACATTTCAGATGGAGAGGATTAAAATTTTAAGGTTTGCATTACAATGTATACCAAACAAATCTTGCTGACAAAAGAAAAAGCTGCTTGAGGAACATCAGGTTCTGTATCTTTACCATTAAACAGAGTTAATTTGAGACCAACTTTTTTAGGAAATTCTTTAGAAAATAATTAACAAGAAGATCCTTAACCCATCCCAAAAGAAGAGCTGGTCAAATTTTCTCATCTGCATAGTTCAATTCAAACCTGTGGTGGGAGCACATCATCTTCTCTGGGGGACAAGGAGGAAAGAGAGAAGGAGGAACAGCGATGTTTTCAAGGGAACCCTGGGGAATTGATTTGATCTAAAAGTTTTTACGGTTAGAAGTCAGTGTGGTTGATTACTACCTCTGAGTCTTAGAAGATGGGGAAATCAGGAACCACTGGATCACTCTTCCCTGCTACCTCCCTACTAATCTTTATCCCTGAGCTTCATCCTTTCTGAGCATTCACTAGCACCCATTCCTACTCCCAGCCTACCTCAAGAATCAGAAAGCACATCATTCTGTGTGCTTCCATCTGCTCACAGTGATGGAAGAAGAAGGGCTCTTTAATTTTCCTTATTCATCTCTCCAATTTACTAAACAGCAGACTGAGCTTGCTGCTGTCCTCATGGGTAAAGGGACTGGGACCTCTTCTTACAGGGATTAAGGGGCAGAGTTACTGGAGAGTAAAGTGGGTTGCACAGCTACAGGATAACTTTGAGGTGCAGAACGTACTCTTCTTCATGCCACAATGAAAGAAAAAGAAGCTTCTGGGATGTTGAGATCCAGACAAACCATTCAGAAAAAGTCACTGCCTCCCCCTATTTGTTCTCCCTTTGTCAGTAGCAGCAAGATGAAGGTTTGTGTAACTGGAGGAAAGGATTCTTTGTTTAGCTGGTACCTGCTGTACCCACTGCCTCAAGTCAGCTTTGAATACATGTATGACAAAGTCAGAATTTCTGGAAACATCTTAAATGTCAACATCTTCCTCATAATGAATCCTTGTAATTTTAGGTTCCAGAAACATTGGGGAAGTTGAGTCCTGTGGCAATTGTACACATATTTGTTAAGAGTTGGTTTGGAATTTTGGTCTTTGTTTCAGGTTTTTGGGGTTTGGGTTGGTTTGGTTTTTTGGAGGGGGGGTTGTTTGTTTGTTTTTTCTTTTTTAAGAAAGCTCTTTAAAAAAGAGTTTTCATGAGCCATTATTGTAATTTACTTTTCTTTCTTTTCTTCTTTGTGTATTTAACAAGTCTAAATGACAGTTCAGAGCTCCTGTAGTGTGACCACTTAACCTTACTCCATGAAGATGTGTTCTGGTTCATATTTCATAAATCAGCATGTTGATACAATGATGATAAGTGTGACATTTTCCTGAGATTCAAGCTAAGCATCTAATCCAAACTCCATTGACAGCAATATGAGTTTCTCCACAGCCTTTTCTACAAATAACATCCTATAAATATGCTGTATGTGAACAAATAGGAAGGAGTAACAAAATCTTCTAGTTTCTTATGCTTTGGTGTATTTTTATTCACTGGTAATGAGTAGTATGAAGAAGATATCTGAAATTAGGTTTAATATTTTTTTCTAATCATGTATCAGCAGAAGATTCCTTCATACTAAAACATGCAAATATGTCCTAATTCATGATATTAAGGAAGTTTTTATTCAGAATAATATGAAAAGGCATATTCTTCCCAGAAAAAAACCTTGTTGCAATACTTCACATAACTAATTGCAGGTTTAACATTTCAGTAGTTTTCAGTGGAAGAAATATGGTTAAAATCTTTCAGCCAAGCGCAGTCATCTGTGCAGTTGATGGTGCCTCTGTGAGAACTCTGTATGTGCTGATGCTGGGCTGTTAGTGAGAGGCTGCAAATAGAGCTGGTAAAGAGAAGAGAGATGGTCTCTGTAATGCAGAACAACAGCTTTTTTAAAATGTGGGCTGTTGTCACAAGGGAGTGACCAACAGTGCTTTTTACAAGGCTACTTGACTTTTGCATATCCGTTGCTGGATACAATAATCTGAAATCACAGCATTGTTCAGCAGCCTAATCCTCTTTGTTCTCCTCTAATTTTGCAAGCCCTCAGGCTTTCTCTGATTCCTAAAGTAAAGTGCTCACACTTGAAACACATCTTTGTATGCCTTGTTCTTTTTTTCTTTTTCTTTTTTTTTTTTTTCAGTATGAAACACTTTGCTCTGCCTCAGTTGAATTTTGTGTTAAAGATATTTAAATAAAGGTAGGAGCAGACAAAGAGAGAACAACAAATGCCAAACAAAATTATTTTAAAAGCTTTTTTTTTCTCCCCTATGAAATACATTTTTTAGCACAAATCAATAGGTTTTCTGAAAGAGCCAGTGGAAATCAAGATGAGAACAGAATACCCTATGTTACATGAACATTCAGTAAAAGCTAGAACCCAGACTAAAGCTACAAAGGATGAAGTAAATGACATTACAAAATCTTTGTACCCAGGCATTTTATTCTGTTTATTTTAAAGACAAAGCCATTTACAATAGTTACAGAACAGGTTTTATCACAAATGTTTCAGTGAGAACTTTAGTGGCTGAAATTATCTATGGAATTTAAATTTTGTACAAAATGCAGTACTTTAACAGTCTTTCAAAGCTGTCCATCCTAATACTTCATTTTAGCTAAAAGATGCCATGATATTTAAAGTGTTCTGTACTTGCAGAAAAACTGTAGCTTCTTCATGGGTTTTGATACATATTAAACTGTACTGTATATACTCTGATCCTTCAGTAGTCCCTGTATCTTTGAGTCAAGTAATTTGTCTGTGCCCCTGGTGCCAACACAGTGAAAATAAACTTCATTGGCTGAGTGCAAGAGGATACGTACTTACCAGTTTCCCCACACTGTAAGAGTGAAGGCTGATTCTACAAACTGGATAATGCATAGAATACAGTAGTAAGAATGTGATTTCCTTCCTAGTGTTGTTTAGGTGCTCTTGTGACCTATGTAATTATATATATGTTCCATTAATTGCTCTTCCATCATGGCAAATGTCAATGCTGACCACTGAGAAGGTCAATAACAGTTTTCAAATCTCTTTGCAGACGTACTAGAAGACAAGACATAAGAAATGGAGACCCACTTACCCACTGCTCAGACTTGCAGCATCATGGTGAGTTATGAGTATGACTGAATTACAACTAATCTGTATGTAATTTACAAACTATGCATACGTACTCTAGGAAGTACATGAATGATTTGTTGGTCAAATTGTCTTGAATATCTGGCAAAGATGAATATAATACATACTATCCCCATTTAGTTTCCTTAAAATGTTTTGGATCAGACACGAAAGACTTATTTTTGCCCCTCAAGTTAACAGTGTTAAGAATTTTCATTTTTTTGCTTTGTTTACATGATTATATCATACAATTAGGTTAAACATATTATATCAGGAACAAATTATATCTCCTTCGGAACAGCAAGAAGGATATTGTTTAATATAACTGCATAGCATGGTAATAAAACATATAACTAACTACCTTGACTACATATGGAATGGTCTTTATTGTAGGTGCTACACTATTAGGCCTGGAGATCAGGATGTTTCTAGCAGTAGTCCTGTCCTCTGTGCTTTCAGCATGTGTTTTCTTTAACATCTTTTGGGGTTTTTTGCTAGTGGTTGCATATTCATAGTATATTGATCAGATCTTTCTTGAACTGTTCAACTAAAAATCTTCTCAGAGTTACTAATTTGTTGCCAAGCTCTTCAGAAGATTTTCACTCAGAAAATGAAAACTGTCCATTTTCTGTGAGTGAACACTTAGGCAATACTTCCCTCTACTGGAAAAAAGTGATCACTCATGTTTGTAGTACATCTGTAATGGCAATTAAACTACGGGACATATTTTTGAGATAAATAAGGAAGAGATGGCTGAAAATTGAGATATGTCAAAACCTCCATGTCCTTGCAGTCCTTGCAATAGAATGATAAATAGTCCAAAGATGTACTCTTGTGTGGACTAGAACTAACCCACCACTATGTTTCAGTAGTAGTTTTCTCAATCTTCCTTTTTAATAATTTGTAAGTTTAACATAACATTAGATTTATTTTTTTTTAACTTCTTGATTGTCAGACTCAGGCCAAGATACTCAGAGGGGGAAAGTGCATCAATAGACTATGATCAATATGCTGTTGTCATATTTTGAGAACTCATGACTATACCGCTAGTTTAGATTTGAACTAATCAGTGTGGACTAGTAGAAAGTTCATAAATTTTCAATTCTATGATATCTACTAATACTTATACAGTGCAGATGAGACCATCCATAAATGAGACCATATATTGAGGCTGAGATGACCTTTTCAGTTTCCAAAAATAAGATTTCCTCAGGCAATAAACATGGATAAACAAAATAAAATTGTTTATTTTATTAAAAATTATTTTATTTATTGAAACATATTATTACCAACAGAAACATGTCAGCTTTAAGTTTTTACTGCCTGGATATTTTATTCATGAGTAAAATCATGACTTGGACTACCACTGAAAACATTCTCTTGCCCTTGCTAGCTGTGCTTTATGCAACTGTATGTCTGTTCTTTATAAGAAGAGAAGGATTTCAAAACACCTTGTTTTTTATATCTTCCCATACTTGGTAAACATATTCTTCTGAAAATGTATCTTCTGTCCAAAGTGAAGCTGGTAACCCAGCACAGTCTTTTCATTACAACAATTATGAGAAATCAAGATCAGGAAAAAGCTATTATATGAAACACCCGATCTCAAGGAGCCTTAATACAGCCTTGTCTAAAGAAACCGGGCAAATAGGAGATAAAATACCACTGAAAATAGGTTTTAACAGTGAAGCATGATTAGAAGGATCAGTAACTTTAAAAAATTACTGAGAGAATGCAGTTTCAGGTCCTATACCTTAAGGTATACTAAATGAATGCTTTATCTCACTCTCAAGTGAATTGTAACCCAATGAAATTTTCCTATATTTGTCATTTACACATGATTATGCATTGTATAGACAGCTGCATGGTGCATAAACTTCCCATGCCAACTTGTGCTGAGTTTTTTCCTTGCTTGTGAATATAGTTTTGTGGACAAAAACTGTAGAATTTGGTTTGTTTATAGCCAAAAATAAGCTCCAGTAATCATTTAGTGCTTGTCTACCCATTCCTTTGCACTAACTGCCAGTTGATTCTCTATGTGAACCAACAGAAACAAGAAACAAGAAAAATCTCTTAATGTATACCTAACTTTTAGAGACATTGCAGAAAATTACTTTGCTATCAGTCTGAACCAAAAATGCTTTTAGTATGGTTTAGGTAGTTCTTTCAGTTGCCCTTTTATGTAAGAACTAATATTATAAAATGACTAAGTAGCAACATTAGAGGGAGCTGAGGATCCTTAGTTGTACAGATGTCTGGCCAGACATTGATGCTTAAATCTAAAAACATAATCACCTTTGTGTCAACTTAAGAACAATATTTTTTTAAGTGTAGCATACTAGTGCTATCAAGAAATTCATCAAGTTCTTTTTTTGTTTTAAGAATTTGTAAATTGAACAGCACATTTTTTAGGTGATTTATCCAAGAGGAAGCTCGAAGAGTCACCCTGAATTTAACTGTATAGTGAGATTTATTAATCTACAAAGCAATCTTAGTATAAGTACTTAGCCTCTCATACTTCTTTTGTTATATCCGGAATTATGTATTTAAAGGATATTTATCAGGGTAGTAAACTGGTCCTGCTGTTGGGTTCATTTTGGGAATTGCAGCTCTCAGGCAGGATTTTGAGTTGAATTTATTAACCAACTTCCTGACTTCTTTAGTTTTCTGATACCTCTAGCTGCTTTTCTGAACCCCTTAGACTTCAATTCTTACTTCTAGTCTCCTCAGTCCCAGAGCTACACTCTGATCCAGGGATTTTTCCATCACTCTGCTTACTTTCTTGTACTCCATGTGCTCAATATTACATGGACTTTACAGACATTTTGGATCTGCCTCTACTCCTTTAAATCATGGAATGGAATTTGAGAGACCTCTTAAATTCTTCCTCACTCATTTCATGACTGTCACTTGTACTGTATTTTCTGGAGTTAAGACAAAATTTAAAGGGGGCTTCTTCCACTCTCCATGGTGATCTCTAAGATGCTAGAATGCCATGGACCGTATCCAAGAAAACACTCAGGAGTCTGAAAGGACATCAGAGCACCCACTTTCAAGGTAACTTCGATAAAAACTTGTGACTAACTTCTTAAATATTAAGGCTATAATAGGTATATATTTTCCAGAACAAGCCTCTATATAATTTAAAACTGCGCATGGACAGTAGGACCCTTGCTAAATAAATATCTATTTCTGCCCTTTGTGCTGGTCTTTAGGAACTAGAAGACTATCTGCTTGGATCTAATGAGAATAGTGTTACATGTACTCCTGTGTAATTCACTTGGACTGTTCTGGGTTCAGGAAAATATGGTCAAGTGGTACTACAAGCTATGTCATTACTATGCAGATGGTTAAATCAGCTATTAAGGATGTGGGAGAAGAGGACACAGTCGACTAAAGCTTAGGAGATAGCTCTGATAGCTATATTTCCAGTACAAGCACCCAAACTGTCTGATTGCTCATGTTAAAGGGCCATTGTAGATCCATGATTCAGAGTTTGTGGAGCCTGAGAGAAAGGAAATGAAACAGAGAATGTATCCTAGAGGGAAACCCCTCTGTTTCCATCCTTCTGCAAGCCTGTAGATCTCACAGAAATACATTGCTGAAGCAGCATTGTATGTGTCTTAGGCTATAAGGGATATTTCCTACTGACTGTCTTATGCTGCAGTACCCTACATGTGCTATCTGCTGTGAATCCCAGTTCAGATATCAAACTGCTTCTTGTTGACTAGGTGAGGATCTTTGGATGCATGTTCAGCTGTGTGCATTCTGTTCCCAAATTATAGTACATACCTGAGACAGAAGAGGAAGATATTACTGAGCCATTCACAATGTTGAATATGGACTCATGAGTTATGAGCAAATCATGTCCATTTCCAAGCTTTATCTCGTGACTTCTAGTTATATTCAGTTAATCTCTTCATATACTTCCAGTTTCTCTGTTTCATCACCACAAATTCACCCATGATCCAGCTCAGAGCTTTCCACTTGTCTACATTCTCTTCCAGCTGTCTTACCCTTCTTAACTTTCTAATTCACTCCTCTATTTCTCCCTATCTTTCTGGCCCAAAGCTGCACTAACTTGCTTCATAAAGATGTGGTTTCTGAAAGATGTCATAAAAGTTGTTTCACTTATTTATGTAGTACCCCAACTACTTGCTGGAAAGGTTCACAGTCCAACAGAGGAAGATAAATGCACCCCTCCCTCTATTTGTTAAGTATAAATTCCCCGTTTGATGTCTCCTTACTGAGAACTGGGCAAGCACCAGTTCCTATTCTGTGCCCCATCTCTTCTTCCATCCTCTCTCGGGGCCACAAGACTTTATGGAGAGACATGATTGCTGTATCAAGATAAACCAGGAGCTCAATTTTATTTTTATCTCTGGCTCGTTCTTTCAGCAAACCATCTGTATTTGCTGAGTAACGTGGCCAATATGACAAAGGAGCAGTGAAAGCTAACAAAACTTCATGAAGGATTTATCTGAGATGATTTTAGTTAGATATGATCTCCCTGTTAAAACATACCAAAAGAACTGTTTTAAAGATTTCCAGTGGTAAAGGTCAAAAATATTAAATGGAAAGAAAGACAAATAAAGGCAAAGAGAGAGGACACCCCATGAGATCAACACAATGTTAAACCCAATAGTTTACCAATTCCTCCTCACCATCTACTCTCCAGGATTATTGTACTATTGCCACTTAGGTCCATAACAACGTTTTAAAGAGCTAAGGTGAAGAACTGAAATATGATTCCTTGCAGCCTTTGTGGTATTGGAGAAGAATGAAATGCCATATAAGTCCTATAGCTATGGGATATTTCCACCAAGTTGATGAATATCTTGAAATGTTGTTACAAAAGGAAGTAATTTATTAAACTTTCTTTTTCCCTTCCCATGATCTCTGGTTTATTAACCTCATTACATTTCCATAAATTATATCAGTATGAGAGGAAATGATTAATTGAAGATTGTTTCCTCAAAAACGTTATTCCTAGTCATTAGCAGCTTCAGCAAACTGCAGTGCTGTATAATCTAAACACATTATACTACTTTTAAATAGCCTCATGTTTTATTGCTTTGCTCTAAAGTATTATGATGATAGAGCCCAGGAGGCATCATTACAGACATTCTGCAACTGCACCCTGAGTTTTTGCTTTTCATACAGTTTACTATTAAAAATTCTTGTCATGTTCTAGATGTTTTCCTTGATGAATAATAATGAGGTTTACACAAAAAATGACAATTAAATTCATTAACTTCACATATTGAGATTTTAACAGCTGTTGGGCTTTAAAATTCTAAAATAATAAAAAAACCCTACCAGGGATCCTTAAAAAGATAGACATGTTGATGGTGATTTTCCAAATTGCATACAGATATGGGCAAAATTTTATTTTAATGTTTTTATCTTTCAACACCTTAGGGGAGCCCTATTTCTAAATTAACAAATTCACTTAGCAATTAAGATTTTCTTCCCTAGTAATTTTAATTCTTGCTTGCTTGCTTTACAGATAACCCAAGTGGTCAGACCCTGGAGGAAAAGATTATCTATGGAGTAGAGAATAGCAGCACTTTTCTTGAGTGCAGCCCAAAATCTCAGCGTGCCGTAGTCTACTGGCAATTCCAGAAGCAAAATGATGACCGCAAAGAAGAGGTACAGTAGAAAAAAATTAAGAAATGGAGATAGTATTTTCTGTAAAGATATACTTGAGAAGCTTGGTCTGTCGCAGAATAACAACCATCTGTATTTTAGTTTAGCAGAATTTATCTGGACTTTTATAATTTCTATTGTTCGCTATAGTCATCCTCTTATCACCATAAAATCCCATAAACATGCTAATAGCTTTCACAGCCTTGCATCAGAAAACCTTCATATCCTCTCCCTGGTCAGAACCCCTGCAAAACACACTGTTAGATATCTCCGAAGTACCAGAAGTGAGCATGCTGTCTAAAACATTCAATGTTATATAACTAGGGTTATACTGAACTTAACACAAAGACTATAAAACTGCAATTAGATGAAAAACAGTCCAGCTGCATTCATCTAGTTGTATTCTGACTGAAACAGTCTAACAGGGCCATTTCCTAGGTACTGCAGATAAGACAGAAATAGAAAGAACTAGGGACTGTTGTGGACACAATGATATGAAAACTTGCACATTTTTTTCATCAAAAGCAATGTTGATGGAGGCAAACCCACTGACTTTCCCTTCTTGTATTACACTAAGCTGATACTTTAGTTTTCTCCTCTTGTCACCAACATTCTTACATTATTACCTACACAGCTTTTCAGGTTACATTACTATCAAGCTAGGTCACACGTACCTTAAGAGAATAATCTAGTCCAGTAGGTAAGGAGATGAAACTAGGAAAAAAAAATTGTTTGTTTTGTTGAAGTATTTGTAAACATACCCAAACTACAATGAAGTTTGTTGTTTGGTTGGTTGGGTTTTTGTCAGAGCATGTACTAAATACTTAGTTACATTACCAACTGTATATGTTTTTGCTGTTTGCTTTGTTTGCACAAGTAGTAAATTATTTAGAATTTCTTCTTGGAGCTGCAGACAGGTTTCTGCCCTTTCTGTTTGCAGGGCCACATGCATTCAAAGAATGATATTATATTTTAGATATTTGTAAATTCATAAAAATACAGTATTTTTGTACAACTGCTTTTTGAATATTAATATTTTGAGAGTTAATCCATATTCTTTCTTTAGAAATTTTCCATTTATGTAGAACCCAGTTCTATGAACTACTTTTTATATGAAGGAACAATAGGAAGGCAGAGAACCTTTCTGACAAATATGTACAGGCTTAAATAAAAGATAATGATAAATTTAACCTCAGTAATATAGCCAAATGTATCCATGTGAAGTCTGCTGGTTATAGGCTTCCATCTTCATAATCTTACAAACAAGTCCATCTGACAGAGTTGATAGAACAGCAGCAAGGGGAAGATTCTTAATCTCCCAAACTCTTTGCAGTACTCCAGTAGTTTTTTCTGAGTATTTGAGCTTTCTATAACTGCAGATGACTGGCAAGGGAACCATTCATGTTGTTCTGGATATTTTTGTCCAAGTATTACCAACTGAAAGGAGAGAAAGTAAGGAAATATAGTAGTTGGAGGATAGCATTGCACATATATGAAAGATACCCACTGAAATTACCACTTTTTTCCAATACAGATAAAAGTGGATGATCGCATAATCCGAACAGAGCAGGGCCTGTTGCTTCGAAGTCTTCATCGGAGAGACTCTGGTATTTATTTTTGTCATGCTGTGGAACACGGCTTCATGCAAACTTTGCTCAAAGTGACCCTGGAAGTAATTGATACTGACCACCTGGAAGAGCTGCTCCATAAAGAAGAAGATGGTGATGCCTCCAAGACCAAGGATTCTACCAATAGCATGACCCCCAGTCAAAAGATCTGGTATAGAGACTTCATGCAGTTAATCAATCACCCCAACCTTAACACAATGGATGAGTTCTGTGAGCAGGTTTGGAAAAGAGACCGCAAACAACGCCGGCAAAGGCCTGCCAGTGCGCAGGTGAATACAAATAAGTGGAAGCACCTACAAGAGAATAAAAAAGGTAGGAACAGGAGGACCCATGAATTTGAGAGGGCACCACGGAGTGTCTGAGCTACATTACCTCTAGGAACCTCATCCAAGTAGAAACTTGTATAGACAGACAACTGGAAAAAAATGCAATATTCATGAACTTTTTCATGGCATTATGTGGATGTTTACAAGAGTGGAAAGTTCAAACAGTTTCCACCAGGTTTAAATAAAATCAATTTCTAACTTTCCTAGTAAGTCCTTCCTCTCTGCTCCTATTGTAAGACCATAAAAACCAGAATTTCAAGGATGATAACTCACCTGGACCAGGCTTACTTCTCAAAAAGTTCTACAGGTGTTCAGCAGGCAAGTTTTGCTTTCTCTGTTGCCTGAGATACAAAAAAAAAAAAAAAAAAAAAAAAAAGAAAAAAAATTTAAAAATGCTGTATTTCATGCTGTCATCTTAAAGAAAAGAAAAAAACAAACCCCACCTTTCATCATCAGCACTACCATTTCTAGACTTACATTAAAAAACTGCATGAACTCATTAAGCTGATGAACATCTAAATACATGATTGGACACAAGGATTTTGTTCTTGTTTTGTCTACCGGTTCTCCTGTTTATATGTACTAGAAGAGGAAAAACAATACTGAATGAGATTGTTTGTGGAAATCTGAGCAATGTAAGCCATCCATCATCTGGAAGAACAAAAATTGTGGAGTACACTGGCCTACTACTGATGACTTCTTTCAGCTTTGATCTAAAGATGTATTTTATTAAAACTATAATTTAAACGTACCATGAAAAATATGCAGCAAACATTAGCTCTTTTCTAAAATAGATTAGACCTTTGTCTTAGAAATATTGTACTTTCTAATTATTGGTTTAGAGGAAAACACAACTTCCAATTATGAGCTGCTTTACTCTTTTGTTTGGAAAATCTTCCAGGGGAGCTAGTCACACTGCAGTTAACCTCCTCCCCTCTCAGTAATGTATATGACATTTAACTTCAAAACAATTTTAAAACCAAGCTATTTTAACATGAAAGTCGCTGTATAGCATGGAAATTTTCAGCATTCTTTTTTCTAAGTATGGTATTTGAAATTATTTGAATTGTATAATACCTTGCTATAGATTGAAGCAATGAAGAGGAGAGCATTGATTTTCAGTTGTATATTTTTTTTAATTAAAAAAGTAAATAGCATTAAAATACCCTCTACTAATTACACTCTTGCTTTCTTGGTTCGTAAATATTTGTGAATGCTAATATTTAAATCCTGTGGCTCATAGACTGTCATATATCCATGAGCAAAGCTCACATTCAGTTTAAGGAGTTTTGTTCCCAGCTCAGTGGTAGAAATATGTCCACACTACTGATTCTCAGTGCTCCATTCTTTCTGTGGTCCAGCTCACCCAGATGCAAAGAACCAGCACTAGACCACAAAAATAATAACCTCAAAGCCAGCTCTCTGTTTTAAGATTTAAGGGACAGTTTTATCTGTGGGCGAAGTCTGCTGCAGTAGTATATTGATGAAATTGAGTTCAAGATTAGTTTATACTAACAGATAATTTGGTTCTGCACTTCTGTCTTATTCTATATGCAGGAGAGCAACAGGGTAAAACAGACAACCTACTTGCACCGTAAGTCTCAGTTTAGGTTTATAAGTAGTGGATGTATTCACCTCAGCACAGATGTGCCTTTGGTCCCCAGTTCTATGGTGTCCAGTTCTTTTGAGATCATCTTTCTCCAGCCTCCCATATTTTATCTTGGTAGAGTCCGTAAATGACATATTTTCAAGTAATGTCATTGTGGGGAAGATTACTAGAACAAAGTCCTTAGTTTGCTAAAGGAGCTTTTATATAGAAGTGTGTCTGTATTGGTGACTGATCTGTTTAGGTTTTATTCACTCCAGATTATTTATTGATCACTACACTCTCATCCTTATCAGATACAATATAACACAATAGCTGTGACAGCTTCTCTCACAATATGTCCCAGTCTCCTTGCCACTCACTAATTCAAGGATCTTTCTGATTAGGGAAGCCTTGGCTTCTTGCCTCCTTAGCAATTGGATTTTCACTAATGACCCAGTCACATTAGTCCCCTTTGAATATTTTGCAGGGGATGAACTTGGAAGATTTTTTGTCATTTAAGTCTTTAGTAATGAAATCATTGAATAGCCCAGGAGAAGGCTGTAAACTCATGATTTAAAAAGGCACTTGGCAATATAGTTTTAAAGCAACTTTAAGTTTCTCTTATGCTTATTTTGACTCCCATGAACTTTAATATGCTTTTAAATTCCCATGCTTTCATGACGTGCTGAGTAGGGATGAATTAAAACATAAATTCAGTTATGTGCTTTCCTGTAGAGAAGTATTAATTTTTCAGTTCAACTTATGAATAATTGCTGAGCATTTTTGTCAACTGAATTTTTAAATTACAATCACAGAACACTCTGTACCATTTAGTGTAGGGCTATTCTGTATCATCAAATGATCAGAATCTTCTTTGCTACAAAAGGAAATGGTTTTAAAATTAACCTCAAATAACGCAGTGGGAAAAATACAGGCTGGTTTCAACAGACCCTAAATTACTTTGTTTTCTTTTTTCACATGTTAATTGAATTGCTAGATAACCTTTTTCTCTACCGTGGTCATTGCAACTAGCTCTATAGCAAGTTGCTGCAAAAAATCAAACAAACCAAAACAAATCTCTTTTCACCACTCCTGAAGAAGAAACAGATTTAATTAAATCAATACTCAAATATACATTTTCTGTATAGAAAAAGATAATCCTTGGGAACAAAATTACAAAATTTGCAACATTTTTACCATAATCTGTCAGTCTATTTGGACAATTGACATGATCAGATCCTACAAACTTCAGTCCAGTCCTCAATGACATGATTAGTCTTATTTAGATCTTTATATTTGCGCATATAAATAAGCAGCTAGAGTATCAAACCAGCAGTGGAAATTTTTTTTTTTCAGGTCATATAATTGTCAAGTTAAACCAGCCTTTAATACTGATGTGAAATGAATTTTTTTCAAAGAACATAGACCTTAATGAATTCGTGCATAGGAAGATGCCTTGCAGCTTCAATAAAAATCATACCCCCATTTGTGTCATTATTGTTTAAAGCAACATAAAGTTTAAAGGCAAAGGTTAAAATGGTGTTTCTGTAAATCATCAATAAAACCCTCTAAACCTCTAGTTACGGACTTTAGAAAATGTAAGTTAAAAGTTGCTTTTAAGCTGGAGAGAAATATATAACCAGAAAGATCTATTTTGATTTGGATTGTTAGCCATTTGCAAGGAACAAAAATGCATTGAATCTTATTCTTACTCATCTATACTTGCACCTGCATGGATCACTGAAGATGGGAATTTGTTCAATGGCTCCTAAAAACTGTATGGTTATGTTAAACTATGACATCTAACTGACAAAATGTGCATCTTTACAGAACAGAGTTAAATCTTCTTGACCCCATAAAGTCACTATGTAAAAAACATAAAATTAAATTAAATGCATGTGAATGCGCATTTACTGATCCTTTTTATGTATTATTTAGTGAATATCAATGGTATGTGTTTAATAGTTCAGTTTTTGCTACCTACACATTAGCCAAAAGAGGTGTAAATATTTCTAACTAGATAAGGAGGTACAGTGTAAAGTACTGTTATCTAGAGGTACTCCATTTCGGTGTGTTCAGCATAATACTAAAATGCAAGATTTTGCCACACAAGTGATAAGGTGGTTTATTTGCTACATCAGTGCCAAAGTTATGTGCTTATTCTTTAAGCACATTCCTCACTGGGTAGTAAATAACTCTACTTCTGTATTTATCACTTTGATTCAGATGGGAACTAGAAAACTGGAGAGAAAAAAAATGTAATGAAACTGCTGCTGTAAATTATTTCTTTTAGCATGTATTCAGTTGTTAAATAAACATTTCTTCCAAATATTTGAAGTTCACTGTCTTCACTGTTTACATGGAAATGTGTCCTGTAACCTTTGTGAGCATATGGAGTGCATTCTTGCCAATATAATGCGATCAATGTATATAAGCTCTGTTTACTGGGCCAGAAGGGTTGCTATTTTTATTAATGGTGTTGTTTCTTTTTGAAGACTACAAACTACTAATGCCTGAAATGAAAGCTACGAACTTATCTTCAGCCTATCTTTTGGCACAACTGCATGGGCTTCTGCAGATAAAACCACCCCCACACACACACACACCCCCCCCCACTTTCGCGATGAGCCAAAATTTAAATCAGCCAGGAAGCCATGTGAATTACAGCAAGCTGCTGTACTCCATGACATTCAATTTGTGCAATTCTAACATTAGTACAGCTATGCTGTGGGTTTTTTGGTTTTTTGTTTTGTTTTGTTGAAACTGGCCTGCACAGATAACATATAGGATAAAACAGGTTATATCTGCTATTGGTAAGCCCTTGTATGCTTAGGTAAACCTAGCAGCTGTTTGGAAGTGCTTGGGGGCTCTATCTAAAAGTAATATGCTGCAGAAATAAGCATTGTGCAAGCTGGTAATGAGACATGCTGCCATCAAAAGTGTTAAGTTCAAATGCACCGGGCAAGAACTGGAGAAAAGAAAGTATCATTACTTCCTTTTGGCTCATACAGAATTGAAGAAACAACCAGTAGTACTTAATCATTACTAATCCATTCAGCTTTGCCTGTGTTCCTTCCTGTAAAGCAAGGACAGAGATGTCCAATAGAAAATGATTTTACTACTGGCTTCAGAAAATGAAAATAAGCCCTCGGTAGCAGCCAGGAAACTCAGTAGGAGAGAAAAGATGTCTGCAGATACAAGGACAGAATCAATGTGGCAAGCCATGAATCCACTAACTGAAAGACCAGAGTAATTTATTTTTTCTGTCTTCCCAGTACAGGAATTACAAACACTCACAAAGGAAGATCCTTGTTTCTGGATATAACCATGCTGTGTCCTTTGATAGAACTCCCTGCAGAGCACAGCTAAACTGATTGTCCTGTTACTATTTTGCTGTGTTGCCAGAATTCTACAATGCCTAGGGACAAACTTCTTTGACACTGTGGGAAAAAAGAACCACTAATGCTTGTCCATTCATATATATACAAATGCATCTACACATACATACTTATGCACATCTTACCAGACAGCTTTCACTTAGCTGAAATCCCCTTTTCTCTAAAGTGTTTGAGGCTCTACATGTAATTTTAGTGCATTTCTGAAGAGCAAATTTGGTGACCTCGGATATAAATTGTTATAAATGCTTCTTTTTGAAGACTGAAAGGCACTATTCCTTTTCTTTACAGGTCACATTCACTGAGCACATCATCAAACATATATTTAATAGGAAGTAATGCTTTTTTCAAAGCCTAAAACAAAAGGACTATTCTCCCCAGAATGCTGAATAACAGGATAGAGGTAGATGAAAGTATTAGTGAACCAGACAGTTTATTTGCTCCCCATAAATACTTGAGTGAAAGGTTGGAGGGGCTTCATAGAAAAACTAGAAATTCTGGAGAACATGCCATGTTTGGGACTGGTTTTTATCTTGGAATTTATCAAAGGTTGACATTTTGGTGAACTTCAGGATGCTCTGAGCTAAATCCCAAAACTCTAGTGAAGCGATTTCCATACAGCAAAGATTTCACTTTGGTTAAGAAAGCAACTTCCCTTTCTCTCACAGCAGTTTTTCACCTGTTTACGAAATGGGGCTCCTTTTTTCTCAGTATTAACCCATAAAGGTAATAATATAGTTTCTACAGTCCCTGTTGAATGATAATATCTTTTTCAACATGCACAGGGAGCCCTATTTTTGATGACCAGCCCTGCACGAGCTGCTGTGTGTCCAGACACTTCTGTGAAACTTAGCATGCAGTCTACTGGGTACAAACCCTAAAAATGTTCTACTCCCCTCAGTAAAGATAAAATCAGGCCTTGGTGAGCAGTAAAAGGCATGTCTTGGTTATAGTTGAACTGTGATGTGCAACACAAGATGCCACTCAAGGAATCTCAAGGGATGGCAGCTTCCTAGGCTGGGTCTATGGGGGTCCCCAGGGCAATGCAGCTGGAATAGGGTTCTAAGATATGACATGATCCCATCTCTTCTGTGGAGACTCAATATAGTGGGTCCATGTCAGCTGGACCCTTTGAGGCAGCACTTCTTAGCCAGCAATACAGACACTAATGTAGTGATAAAGACTAACATAAAAGAACCCTCAACAGATTTTAGTTGTGAAGGAGATCTTGCTCCATGCTCCTCTAAATTGCCACAGGGCAGTCTGGCCATGAGCTGGAGCCTGGTGTTTGCAGCTAAAGAGGCTGAAACAGTCATTCCTGAATTGCTCTTGATCATCTGAGATTGTGTTCCAGGTATAGAAATAGTTCTCTGCCTTCTGAAAGTCTATACAACCAACTGTCCCCTCAAAATACAGTTTTTCTAAGAGTGATTGTGCACAGGATTATAATCTTTTTTCTTTAATGAAGACCTCATGAAGAAGGTTATGGCTCCATATGTGAGTCTTCCATGTTTGCCAGTACACTAAGACATTCATCCAAGGCACTTGGAACAGGTTTGGAAGGATGAAACTTTTTTACATACATATCCAAAGCTTTTTTAGACCTTTCCACATTACATCCTGTTGTAGATTAAATCTAACAGACTGGCCTGAAAACAAAAGTCCTCTTTACACCCCTCAACATGGGGTACACCACAGCCTGTATAGCTTTTATGCTTCCTACAAATATATAGTACTCATTTCTGTGGGAGTTTTTGATTAATCTTTTCTTGCAAATGTGTTAGTCCGAAATATCAATATTTATGCAGACGCAAACTGAGATGCACGTTTCTACATGGAAAAAGGATAAAGAAACAATTGTAATACTGCTAGATGCAGTACATCAAGTAAATATCAAATATGGCTTGTTTGGAGATTCTCAGGTTTTTTGCTATATCTGGCAGCAGGAAAGGAAAAGAGCAGACAAAAGAAATACAGTTTAGCTATGTTTTGCAATGACCAGCCCCTTAGGCCCTTTAGTTTCAGATGTCAATTTTTTCTTGGTTGTAGCACTGCATAGAAAAAATACGTTCCTATAAACTCCCCTTTCACTGAACAATACCACATTGAGTAGCTCAATAAACCAGAACAAACAGACAGCCTGTGCAAGTTCCTCTGAAGGAGGCTTAGCTTCCCTCTTCTGTTTGTTATTCTATTATTACAGTAGGGCCACTGGTGCTGTTTTCATTAAGGTTTTGTCATCACTTCTATTATAAAGCCCTATTTTTAAGGCTTTATAGTTCTGTCTAAGTTAATTCACTAAAGGTTAAAAGGTTTTAAATAACAGTTTTCAATCAAGAAGTAATTTTACAGTTCCTAAAACACATTGCTAAAATGTGATTAATTCAGTTTTGTAAACAACAACAAAGAAATTGCAACTTTAACTATGTCAGGTGGTTGTTTTATTGACTGTACTGCAAAAAAATTGGGAACTAAGTTCAGTGAGCACAATGGAAAATTTTGCTGAATTGTGTCTGAATCAGACACCCACTTAAGCACATTCTTGCATAATTATTTGTGACTTATTCATATGTACTGTTCATATGGTATGTTCTGAAGTAGAATGTTGTCTTCTTTTATGCCTGAATTTTTTGATATGTTGCCTTTTAATTGCAGTTCTGTGTAGAGATAATGTAGGCTTAACACTTGCCCCAGTTTAATAGCTGCCTGATGTCCAGTACAGAAGGAGTTAGCTTGTGCTATTTTTCATATTAGATAGTTAAGAAGTGACCTTTTTTGTTTGTTTGTTTGTTCCATGGTAACTGAAATTTAGAGGATGCAGTTGATCCAGACCTGTTAGAGCAGTGTGGAATTTTTCACTTTATTTCTCTTCACTTCAATCAAATACATTCACACACCACCCTTATAAATATGCTATTATTTCTGGAAATCAACTCGTATGTTTTGTCTTTAACGCTAACCAGCATACTTCACTAGATCTTAACACAAATAAAAAAAACCTGTGTGCTCCAGAACCTTTTTTATTGACTGCAGTCTACCAAACCATCAGGATACTTAATTTTAGCCCTTGTGCTATTCTATATGGCTCAAAATGTTACTTCTGAAAGCTAAACAATTTGATGCCAGCATAAAGAAATTTAATATAACAGGGCCTCAAACTATGATAAATATTTCACATATTATACATCCCTGTGATCATCACTAGCTGGAGGGGGTGAAACAGTGGATGAAGTGAACTATTTATAGTTAAATTCACTCTTGTATGTCAAAATAGCAGACACAATGTAGCTGAAAAGATCTTATTCGGACACTGAGTGGAACATGTGTATGCTCAACAAATAATGGTTCTTTGTCTCCTAGACATTCTCCTGTTAGGCATTCACCATGCTTCCACAATATGTTTGCAATTTTAAGGAATGTTTCTTGGTAGAAAAGGATTTCTGCAAATACTTGGAACTATTGTTAACGGTAAATCGTTTTTTATAGCCCTGTATCTGAATCTCTTGCATCTGAAGCTGAAGCCTTAACTAAGGCTCCTGGGATACTCGCAGGTATGATGCCCTCACAAATTGCAGTTTGCATATAATCTCCATGTAAATCATGCTAAATTGTTGTATGGCCTCTAAAAAGGATAAGGATGAGCTGTGGACAGGAAGAAAGAATGTAATATCTGGATGATTTTTATTGTGAAAACCTGAAAAAGTTACGTTAATATTAATAGGAAAATCACAAAATGACACTATCTAATCATGTCTCACTGTCTTCTATAACATTGCTTTGTTTATTTTCAAATCAAGGTATTTAAAGTTAAACTTACTATTTCCTATTTTGTCACTAGTATGAGACTTCTATTACAGGAATTGAAAACTTTTGAATAAGACAGCTGAAAATATCCACGACAAAGAACTGAAACGGTTATCAAGGCTGTAAAATGGACTACAGAACTGCTAAAGCATGGCTCTCGGGCTAGTTGAGTCAGTTACATGTATACTGTAGATCCAACACATATATGACAAAGAGGTTAAGTGGTCTGTTGTGTAATACTTACTCATTCTTCCAAGGCAAAATGATATACTATTATTTCCTCCCTTGAAATGTCTTCCAAAAGTGGAACTTATTTTAATAGTGCCAATGAACTGCATCCCTAGTGCACTGTCTAGTATTCCAATGGCTCGTAGCAAGCAAATGATCCTGAATGAAGTCTGCCATATTTTACTAACATTTTACCCAAACACCAGAGCTCTCCAAAAGGAACTATACATGTCAGCACAGTAGTGTTAGATTTATAATGCTAAGAGAATTAAAATATGCAACATTTTCCCAATGAATATTGGAAGGGGTTACAATTATGGACAACCTCGAAAGACCCAGTTTTCTGTTTGAAGATTAAGTGGAAACATGCAAATGCACTGAGCTCTTCTAGTTCATTTGAGCATAATGAGGAGTCATAATGGGCTGGTAAAAATCATGACAAGTTCTTGGAAATAAATGGAATGTTCTTCCATCACAGTGTTATCTTTAATGGAATGAGATCAACCCAGGATTTGCATTTCCTGCCATGAGTCACTAGAAGCAATGGCTTGAAGCATTTGGACAATATCAGGCCCTGTATGGAAATCTGTTTTGATACTGAGTACAATGGGATGTAGAAACAGAGTTGCATACCTAATACCACAAAGCTGCTGCACATGGGACATATTTTAGGCTTCATTTTGCATTTGGCTTTTAATTGTAACAGCAAGAAATGTTAACTTGTCTTACTATTTGTTTTACATACAACTTTACATTTCTTTTCTACCTCTGGAATTACGTGTCAGTCTGTTGTCACTCAGATCAGTGACAACACTTTCAACAAGAGACAATGGCTGTCCAGATTTCTGCAGTAGATCTTGATGTCTGAAATACACTTGCAGAAGAAAACTAAATACAACTGTCAGTTTTTCATATAAACACCTCTAGGGGGTATAAACGTCTAGTATTACCAAGAAGGATATTTTCACATCATAAAAAAGACTTCAGCTTGAATTCTAAGCCAACTATTGTGAGTCTAGGTTTGTTTTTTTCATCATCTTTATTGAAATGGTGCTTTGTATGAATAAATTAATATAGAAAAACTGCAAAACTGGCCTACAAATGTGATATGTGTCATTCAGTCCCACTTTTCAGAAGACAAAAAGTCCTAGATGCCTAAGAGGAAGGCGTAAACAGTTCTTCAATCAGTAGTAATGATAGCACCTGCTCACAGGGGAATTTTGTTCCTAGTGCTCATTACCTAGAAGGTACTTTATGCTTTAAGTTTTCAAAAACAGTTTTCTTTCCTCTTTCTTGAGGAATGAGGAACCTCAGGCTGTTTGGAAGCATTCCGAGCTGCTCATTTGATTATAGGTAGACATAATAATGTTAGGGCTTTGAGAGGCTGAAATAAATCTGTACTACATTTATTAGCTTGCAGGTTATTACCAAGGTATAAAACAAGGTTTCCTGATGCTTGATTGGATATCTTTGTGGATAATGTGGTAAATTTCTATGTTACTTTTTGAAACGTGTGTCTTTATTTCTCTGTTTTGTACTTTTCTTTCTTAATGGTGTAAAAGAAAGCTGACTTTTTTCTGACTTAAGGATCAAAGATGTTAGTTAACCCTGCCAGAAGAAATGAGTTGTAGGGAGAAGGAAAAATGAAACTGAGTATGGTAGGAGAGCATTAGTCATGAGTGGTTTTGAAGCAGTGAGTGGACTTGGAGGTTACCATACTACTGATTTCTGTTTTTAGAGAATCTACATTGACCTCAATAGGCTAGACAAATGGACTGACAGGAGTTCAATAAGGACTGAAACACAAAGTCTTATGCCTGGGAAAGAATAGCTCCATGAACAAGTATATGCTGAGGGCCAGCCATCTGGAAATAATCTTGGCAGAAAAGGACCCAAAGGTCCTGGTGGACACCAAGCTGAACATAAGCCAGCAATATGCCCTTGTGGCAAAGAAGGTAAATGATATCCTTGGCTACTTTAAGAAGAGTATTAGCAGCAGACTAAGCAAAGTGACTCTTCCCCTCTGTTCAGCACGGATGAGGTCACACCTGGAGTACTGTGTTCAGTTCTGGGCTCAGCACATGAGAGATGTGGACATTCTGGCGAGAGCCCAATGAAGGCCATGAAAATGATTAATGGACTGGAGCATTTCTCATGTGAGGAAAGGTCTAGAGACACCTATAAAGTTTCTGGGGAGATTTTATTAAAGTATGTACCTGATGGGAGGGAGCAATGAGGATGGAGTCAGACTTTTTTTCAGTGGTGCCTAGTGACATGAGAGCTAATAATCATAAACTAAAACTCTGGAAGTCCCATCTGAACATCAAGAATCACTTCTTTTGCTGTGGGGATGACTAAGCACTTTTATAGGTTGACCAGAGACATTATGAACTTTCCAACCTTGCAGGTATTCAAATGTCTGGATACTGTCCTGGGAAACTGGCTATAGGAAGCCCTTCTTGAGCATGGAGCAGATGACACCGAAGACATCACTTCCAATGTCAGCAATTCTATGATTCTGTGTTCTAGAATCTGTATTCTACAAGTGTATGTAGGTGTTCAAACAGTGCAGGTTTGTTCACTTTGGTTTTGAATTTATAAGCTCTAAAGCCTAAGGAAGGTGGAGGCAAGGGATCCATCCTCACCAGTCTTGAGTTTCTAGGAGTGGAAAATTCAGTTAAAACTGTTTCTTTAGGGTCAGATCTCCAGTATATGAGACGAGGAATGCCTGGTTTCAATTTTGCTCTGCATCTTCAGGAAGACAAGCATTTTCAGGTCTCAGAAGAAATAAAAACACTGAGATTCTCACTGTTCAAAAATTATGGTTAGACCTTACTCAAGTCCCTTTCCATTAGTACTCAGTTTTACTGACCCCTTTTTTTCTTGTTTTGAGTAGCTATTTTGTTCTTAGAGAGTTCCTATTTCCAGATAAGATGCAGGTTTTCCCAAATTTAACACCAATGAATGCTCTTTTGCTATGCGTAGCTGTGAGATTGTCAGTAAATAATGGGAATTCTTATTTTTTTATGATATTGTCATTTTGCAGATCCAGAGGTTTGATTAACTTCTGATGAAATATAAGATAGGAATTTCCTAGATAAACTGTATTTGAGAGTTCTTAAGAGTTTTTTGTTAATGCTTGAAGAACTGACTTTGTACTCCTTTAAGATCTATTCTCTTAAATCTCTTAGGTACTTCAGAAAATCCCTCTGAGAACATGCTACCATTATTAACTCTTTGTAACCTTTGAGCATGTATATGAACAAGTATACTGAGTCAAACCAGAAGTCCATCCTGCCCAACAACATATCCACAACACTGGACAAAAGTCAATGTGCACACAAAACCATAACAAAAAAACAACTACACTGATAATTCACCATCAAATTCTCCTTGCTTTCAACATTGTGACACCCAAGGACCTCGTGATCCAAAGGTAGTTTCTAAGCACCAACATCACCACAATCCTCTGTTCCATGAACTTCTCCAAACTCCTTTAAATCTGTACAAAATTTACCATCTACAGTATCTTTTAGTTAAGTAGTTTCATATCTTTAATCTTTAAGGCTGATAGATTGTTTTTTTCTGAACTTGTTTTCTACTGAACTAATTTAATTGTACCCCTCAAATTTTGTACTGGAGCAGTCGATTCTCTGCCTCTTTTAAATAATTATAGTAGAAGACTCACTCAGGCATTGTTTTCTGCCAGACACGATCATTCTAAAATCTTATTGCTTTTGAGCTTTGCTAATTGCATTCTGTCTGCCTAATATTCTCTATGTATTTCTTCTTAGAATAAATGACAGTTTGGTTCTTGGTTTAACATTAATACAATTTGTTGCAGCTCAGCAATTGTTCTGCTTCAAAATAGTAAAATAATTTAATAAAATAATTTAATTCTTTAATTTTAGACTCTAAGGTACGCTCTATGCCTCCATATTGAGAAGTATTTGCAGGCAGACAGATTATACTAATAAATACAAATATTCCCATGCACAGGGATTGCAGTTAAACAATAAGGATCCTTATTTGTAAACAAACAAAAAAAAAGTATAAATATCAGATATTAAAAAGTCAATAGTCACTAAAGAGGTAGTTAATAGTGATATATGGCATTCAATACGACTTTTAATTTAGTGGTGTAAATTGCATAAAATGCTTATGAATTATTTTTAAGCATAAAATACACAAACAAAATGACCTATACCAAAAGTGTGATTACAGATTAAAGCAAAAAAGAGCAGACCAATATAGCAATCAGCTGGGAAGAAGCACCAGACAATACTTAGATACTGGTGATTAGTCTAATAAGCAATTGCTTTAGCACAACAGCTACCCAACTATTGCCAACTATTGTTGTGAAATGAGAAAAATGCCAAAGACATTTTCACCGACAACTGTGAGAAAATCAAATGCACAGCTGAACTCCATAGAACAATGCAAAAAATAGGAGTATACTTCTATGATTATCTGTTTTATTTTTATAAGCATCATGGGAAACTAATTATGATGACAGCTGTGATAAGTCTTCGTTAAAAATTATACTGATTATCTCTTGTTTCAGATTACCCATATGAAGAATAACTAAAAAGAAAAATAAAACTGATTCTACATGCGCAGTAAAGCGTAGTGTCTTGTTAATTTACTCTAGCAGCTCTTTAAAAAACAATAATCAAATTAAAACTATATTGATAAGAAACAACTAGTACAATTTGTGTCCATAGACACATAGATCAGGGTTATTTTATGCTTTTTATTATATTCATTGATCTTCCCACCTAAGTAGCTTTCAAAACTGCTTTCAGGACTTAAATTGCTAGTGTACGAATTTCTGTGCCTGCCATGGTGAGGGTAGAGGTTGCAGTGGATGTCAGTATATATATGTGAACATTTAGCACATTGAACAGAGTCAGAATCCAGTGCTGGAGTGGAATAACACATGACTGATAGAGGACAGACATCTGTATATATTTGAAGCCAAAGTGATTATTTATCTTGCCATTCGTTCATAACTATTAGATTAAATGTACCTCTTTCATGAAGTCAACTAATTATTATTTTTTACTAAGCTGAAGGTTTGTTTATTAGATTCTTATAAAACATTAGCCTTTCAAATGTATTATAGAGGCAGCCAAAATGCATCCACTACTTCATTAAAAAGCACGTATATTTTTCTTAATCTTCTTTTATGAATGGTCTTTTATTTGAATATTACAAGAAATGACACAGCTCTTTGTAGGGAAAGAGTAATCCACTGAAAAAGCACTTCTTAAACCACTTGGATTTCTCCTAGAAATCTTATGATTAAGTATGTCTTGCTTTGACCAACAGTTTGGGGTTTAGAGTTGTCACATCTTGAAAGAGTTAAAAGAGCTGCATTTTTATTAATTATAAGCAGTATAGCAAAATTTGCAGGATGTGACTTGATCTATAAAGCCACTTAGATACTCTATATTGTCATGTCTTCATTAAAAGATTTCTTTCTTCCTTGTGACACGTGTACAAAACAGTGCTGTTGCTGCTCTTCAGCTGAAAACTCAGTCCAAGGACAAAGTGGCTGAATACCATTGCCTGAGTATCTCCATCAGAAAATGAACCCAGTTTTAACAAGTCTGAAAACACAGCTCTCTATCCTTCCTAAATAAATAGGCTTCCGGTATGTATTTCTACATGCTTTGTGTTTGTACTGCCCCAGAATAACTCACAAAATATATGACATCTACAAAATAACCCAAATTCCATACCGCAATTTCTGTCTGATATGAAACTAATTGCTTTTTTGGGGGTATGTAATATAGTATTTCAATCTTTTTTTTCATATTCTCACCAGTTTTAAAACATATCTTGTTCCATAGCAGAGGTTTTGTGTGATATGAGTTCAAGCCAGCTCTGTTTGAATTTCAGTGGCTTTCAAACATATGAAATACATTTGATCAGCTATCTAGGAAACACGATTTTTCCATATGGGTTAGTTTTCACATGCAGGAATTTAGTGTTTCTATGGAGAACATAATATGCTCAGACAAATATAATAGGTAAGGAGCTGCAAACCACAGAGTGGGAGAAACAGGTATCCAGATGGATTTTCACATGGGAAGGTCTTAAAGGTCACTGATGGTGATGAGGTCTCTGAGATTTCCAAATCCTCATAAAACTATTTCTTCCTTTCCCAATACACTGATCTCCTACTGCTCTTGATAATCCAGTGACTCAGGAAGTAAGGCCTGTTTTTTCCCTTTTGTTTGTAAGAAGCAGACTAAATGACAACACTTTTCTGAATCACCATTTATTAGGACAGAACAAGGATATCCACAAAGGTTATTACCCAGAAGAATATTTATTCATTGTTGTATCAATATTTGTCTTCCTGCTGTCAGACTAGAATCTCCAGAGAACAAAAAAATAGTGGTAGTAAAATTTACAGCCAGGTATGAATTTCCCCACTGTCCTAAAATGGGAGCACAGACAATTTGATATCCTTGTTCAGCAGAGAACTGAGTGATGTCAGCCCATTATGTAGGGAATGCTTGATGGTCACTTCCTTCTGCTTTCCATTTCTCACAAAGTGATGTCTTCCTTCCAGATGAGTTGGTTATTCTTTGTCAGTTGCATTTCATTCTGTTTATGATTCATTTTTGGTTATGATTCACAGGAGGGATTTGCTTGGTGTTTTCCTTTACCTGGGGCTGTGTTTGTAAATTATACTTCACCTCCTGATGTCCTAAGCTCTCTCCAACTAAGGACTATTTCCACAAAAGAGAATGCAACCACTGCAGGGAATTGTCTGAGTAAGAAGGTTCTGGAAACAAATAAAATTTTAGTGCTGTTATTTTTCATTCTTAATGCAGCAGACTTGGAATAGCTTGTGAAGATTAATGAATACTAAAGTTACTATATTAATTGAGCATTGTAAATATTACTACTTTTTGGGTTCATAAAGGCAATTTATTAAAAACACTATACAGACTCATAGTGGTGTTCAGATAGCCCCCTCAGTTAGCAGCACAGCCACTTGGCAGGCTTTGATGTTTTCAGATGTAGTCTTTTGTAAATCTACATCTGGTTTTTCACAGTAAAAATTGGCTGAAAGGAGGAACAGTTAATATATTTTCTCACATATAATCAGATAACCCAGATCCCTCCAGAAGTATTGCTCTTTGAAAGTAAGATGAGCAGATAACTCACATCTCAAATCAACTGGGATGTGAGAAAGCACAGGCAGGACACTGTTGAAGAAAAGGGAGCACATCCAGGATACTCTGCATTAGCAGAATATGCATGCAATTCACACTGTGTCTGTTGTTAAGAATTTCTGCTGTTAAGCAGCAATAAATGTCTGTGAATGAAAGTAGAGCACCAGGATAAAAATTACTTTCAACCTGAACACAGAAGAGGGCTGGAGTGGAATGGATTTGGCACCAGATGCCTGTGAGGAACCTTAGCTGATGAGGGGCTTTGTTCTGTGTCCGCAGGACTAGAGATGTGCAAGAAGGTATTTTCTGTCTCCGAATAGTTATTCACCTTCATGTTTTGTTACAGCATAAATATCATAACATCCTTTCACTTATGATAACAATAGATTACAAGTTAATTAGTTCAATTAGCTGAACAGTATAAACAAGAATAAATTCTGCAATATACATAATGGAGGTACATGGCTTTGCCCAAAATAATAGCATCTTAATGGCATCTTATATTTTTGACTCTGGTTTTGTAAAGGTTGCATGATTATGAGGAAGAATTAGGGAAAAAACAAAGAAATGGAATAGCAGAAAAAATTAAATAAGGAAAAATATATTTAAAAAGAAACCTGGAATGCAACTCTGAGAAATGCTTTGAGAAACACTAACTGATTTCAGTGCTGCCTGGAAATAATTGAGTATTTATGCAAAATGGTTGTGGTTGTGTTGTTTTTTCTAGTTATTTGCCTCCTGTTCTGTTGAGGAAACTAAATCTTTTAACATTCTTTGCAAATAATAATTACATTTAAAGAGTAAAAGAAAAATGAAAGCAAAAAAAGAAAAAAGGGAAAAGAAAAAGAAAAAAAGGGGAAAATAGAAAGGAAGGGGAGGGAAGGGGAGGGAAGGGGAGGGAAGGGGAGAGAAGGGAAGAGAAGAGAAAAAAAAAAAAAAAAAAAAAAAAAAAAAGAGAAGAAGAGAAGAGAAATGAATAAAGACAAATAAAACCAGAAAAAGAATATCATTCTACCTCCACTTTATTTTCTTCTAACAGAAAACATCCATAGAACTGCCAATTTGATTAAATACTTGAAACAGGAGGAATGACAAAGCAGTGATTTTGATTGTGTGTGTCTCTATGGTCGCTACTGCTCCTTGCACAGAACAGGTAAAACATTATCACCATTTGGGGTCCCATGGTACAACATGATACTGCGCTCTCTTCTTTACCCAGGCAGGACACATCCAAATTTCCAGCTGGAAACATCATCTTCTGTCCCTCAATCCATTCCTGTAAATATAGAGAGCCCTATTTGACATGAGCCAAAACTGTAAGAGGGCCTGCTTTAACAACTAGGCATTGTGGAGAAGTCTAAGCCACAACCTGAACCCAAAACCTGGCTCTCTACTTACTAGCACAGACTAGCAAAACCTCATGAGCAACTAAGACACTACCGCTGTAATTTTTGAGAGTGTGATTCATCTCATACAAAAGAGACGAAGGCTTGAGTTCGGATCTTGAAATGTTGACTACTCCAGTAATTCAGACTGAAAGGACTGAACTTCATCAAAAAAACAAGGCTGAACTTTTATCCAAGTGGTTAGTCTCCTTCAGAGGTCCTAGGCACTACAGAGCTGACAGAGTTGGCTTTAAATCTTTTGAATAACTAGCTCTTCCCAAAATGGAAATCTTTATATTCTACTGGATAGTCATTGTAAACATATTTTATTGTGTGAGTAAATAAAGCAAAACCAAAGGTCATAACTACTACTAATAAAATCTATCATATAAATATTTCTTTTCTTACAGAATCACAGAATTGTTCTGGTTGGAAAAGATATTCAAGATCATCAAATCAAACTATAACATAATTCTAACAAGTCCAGTGGTTAAACCATATTCCCAAGCACCACATCTATTTACTTAGTGACTTTACTTAGTTTACACATCTATTTACTTAATGACTTTATTGTCATCATCACTGTTCTGAATGAGTATTTTATTTGTTGTTGTCACAGGAATTAAAGAGCACTGTAACTATTTTTGTAGCTATTTGGAAGGAAAAGTTGTCCCAAAAGCATCTCTCTTCTCTAGTTTGACTCAGCTAATGTTGATAGCAATCTAGGATATTAAAGGTTGAAGGAAAGTTTGCTGTTGTTTCCTTAAGAGTTCACTACCTATCTTATTTATAAATAGAAGGCTTGCTGCAAGGCAATGGCACATAGGCTCTGCCGAGATTTTTGTAGCCTTAGGCAGGCTTATAGATTTAGATGATGATAGATGATAGATTTACCTCTTGAAATACAGTGTTGACAAAGTCTATCAATGAAGTTACTAAGAAGATGGACATCTTTCACCAGACATGATAGCCAGGAGCCTGAAACAGTGACAGTGACTCAGATTTCCCTTAGCAGTTCCTGTACACCTCACTTTCTGGTGTGCTGAGTTATTGGAAATAAGTTGGTATGCTTTTTGGCCATGTCTCAGTGGATGGGTGTTGCTATCTGAAGATGTATTTCAGATGTGGAAACTGATCTTTAAGAAGTGTATTTTTGTACTACACTAATGTAGTGTTAGGCTCCAGGCTTGTGTTCAGATTGCATTGATAAAGCAAGAGAGGATTGTTTGCCCTCAGTCTCAGCTGTGCAGAAGTGCTGTGGTAACTTGTGGAGGATTTTATTTTCATTTGATTGTTTTCTATTGAGGCTCCCTCCAGAGCAACAGAGGTGACAGCTGCATATTCTACAAGCAAATCCAAAGCTCTTGAGAGGCAGCCACCTGGTAGGGCTTGCAGTTTTGAACATTACATCTGCGGTACAGTGCAATATTTTACCACCTGCAAAACAAATGTACAGGAACAAGAAAATCAGTAAGTATCACAGAAATATGAAGTATGATTTGGATAGACACATTCAGATCTTGACATCTTAATCAAATATGTCAAAAAGGAAATACTACTCACACTGTGGCTTTAGACATCTAATTTAGCTGACTAAACAATACCCTAGGCACTCTTCTCCACTCAGCAGAGCTCCCGGTCACCAGTTCACCACTTCAAGCACCTCATCCACATAGTTCAGCTGAAATGGAGTGAATTTTTTATATTGTATCAAGCCTTCAGCTTGTATGGGAACCTGAGATATGGGATAAGAAATATGCTTTTAAAATTGCAACATCTCTTTCCCAGTGATAGCCATTTTATTTTACATACCTAAATGAGATTCGAACATGACTGTGTAGCACAAACATTATTCTGTGGAGACATTCTGCTAAGAACTATGCTTCTGTGGCATGGGGTAGCTGTAAACTGGAACAAAGGTGCATGCAGTAATTTCTTTTCTAGATTGAGGGCTTGAATACTTGCATGCCAGTTCATTCTTTGATGAAGATTTTCCTTTACTTGAAACAGTAGAGAACTATGATATCAGAGAAAGGTTTTTCCAGGGTGACAGTTTTGCTTCAGATTTTTCATGAGTTTGCTTTTCTAAGTGGTATGTACTGGCCTTGTTACATGTGATAGATCTGGATTTACCACTGGCATCAAAATATCTTATGAATTTCTTAAACATACTGCATGCATAGATGTGCTTAGACCTCATTCACAAGCAGCTTACTTGTTCATTCAGTGTGAGATGGATGGGGACACAGGGCAGTAGTGTCTTTATTAATCCTCACTGATTAAGCAGGGTCATTTCTCTGTTGTCAGAAAGTTCTTCTGTTAAGGTCTAATGGCAATGTCAGGGCACACAGTGACAAACAAAAATCTTTACTGACCATGGATTTGTTCTAATATATACTGACCATGGATTTGTTCTCAGCGGTGAGAAGGTATTGGAGTAGGCTCTACTTACTTGAGGCTGAAATACCAATCAGCAAAAGGTCAGCAGACAGAAGCATGGGAAATCACAAACCATGATAATATTGCTGCTTATAAGGTGACAGACACAACAGGGAAAGCTTCTGTGCCAGCTCATGGAGAAGACATACCTTTGGGTTTGGCAGGGGCATAGCAAGGGAAAGCAACTAGGGAGTGGTAACTGAATCCCTCACACATCTAAGGCAGTAGAGATGAGATTTCTTCAGCTATAATCTTACTGACATGCTGAGAACTGCACCAAGATCACATGTAGGGCAACTGTATCCTACAAAGTATTTGTATTTGCATTATGTTAAACTACCGACTGTCACCTACCCTTCCTTTGAAGAAAAGGAGCTGAAGAAAAATCTGAAGAAAACCAGCTCAGGAGCATGAACAAATCTAATTACTACAGAACCAAAGGATTATTATTCTTTCAAAACATATTTGTAAGGCATGAAAGATTCAGTACCAGTCTTAGAATATTAGAAAGGTAAAATTCCACATTGTTGTCTGAAGGTTTAGGTTTGCAATAGGATGCAGGGCATCTTGGCAAAACTCCCCATTTGTTTTAGGGAGAAAGTGGAATTGTACAGGGAAGTTTGGGTGTAGCTTTTTCCAAGAAGTCTGGAGAACTTATTCCCACCTGGGAGAACTTGGTCCTACCAACTAATTTGGAGAACAGGAAAAAGGAAATTGCACACTGGCGGGGTTTATGCTAGACAATGGAGCAATCTCCTTATTGCTTAAACATGCAAGCTGCATACGTTTTACTCTACCTCTCTTTTGTTTTTGCACACCCTCCCTTCCCAAAAAAGCTGAATAAACATGAAAGATCAGCAGATATATTACTTTTTATACAACAGAGCGTGGCTTTATAGGGCTTTGTTACATCTTGAAAAGATTAAGTGCACCTGCAAGTGAAGAATCCCTGTCCCCCTGAATAATCAGGCCAAGGCACCTCCGTTACTAAGGCACAGGCAAAGGACACGGCTGGGTGCTGGTTTGTAACAAAGCTTGGTTAACCGAGCCTGGATGCTCTAATTTGTGAGGAGCAAGGCTGCCATCCAGTGGCATTTCTCCAGTACAAAATTGCATTAAGCAGCAACAGAGTGGAGAAAATGTTCATGTTCTCTTGGTTTAAGTGGAGACCTGTTAATCTGCTAGTTTTGTTGGGTTTGTTTGCTTGTTTGTTTGTTTTGATTTTAACCTAGATAATACCCCAGCTGCAAACTACACTGAGGAAATAAAGGTTATTAGCTAATTTTAAATCATCATGAGCTTGTTTTCATGTTTGATTTTGTATGTATAACTTGATAATCATTATGCCTATGTAAAACTGTATGTAAGCACAAAATACTTGAAAAAAATGACTGATAGATGAAATAATTTTTCCATTAAATGTTCCATTACCATAGGCATCACACTTCAAAATGGAAGACACATTTATAGGCTTAATTCAAAGCTCATGAGAATAATTTCATCCCTCATCAGGCTTGGAATCAGGCCCTGTTTGAATAAAAAGGAAATTTAAGTTATGTAATCTGTAGGAAAATTATCGTGCATGTTACATATGCTCTTCTCTTGGGACCAACAGATCAACAGGTAACATTACAAGGAAATTTCCTTGCAGATCCCACTCAAACATAAATGTTTTTAACTACTGAAAAGCTGGAAGCTCATGCTAGTGAGTAAGGCAGAAGGGTAATCTACTCTTAAAGCAAATTATATAAATTCCCTTTGCCTGCATTTCCCTCTGTCTAAAACAGGGATAATGCTCATCTAGCTTGCAGGGAAGGAGAGATTCAATACACTGGGAAATAGAAAAGATTTTGAGCTCTTAAGGCACAAGAGACTATTAGTGTACTTATTGTTACTGTTTATACAAGACATAAATCTCTCAAAGGCTTAAAAAAGGCTGCACTGATCAGCTTCTTCCATTCTGTCTCTGCCTAGCTAATACTTCTTAGCAGCCCCCCTGGCTCCCAGAACACCTATGAAGGCAAGGGACTGTCCTATGTAAGTATTAAGTTCAAGTACTGGTTTCAATAAAGTCTCTAACAAGGATGAATCAATTTGTTTAGTTTAACTAAAAGAAAGCAAAAGGATATTTTCACCACAGTTCAGCGGCTCTTTACTGGGAGACAGAATTCAGTTAATGAAGAGCACTGGATGGCATACTGAAATGTTTTAATGAGATTCACTTTTAAAGATGAATAGAGTAAATTCAGATGCAAAAGCAGGCATGAGTGTCAGAGTAAGAATGCTTAAGAAACCAATTAGTAGGGGTCATGGTGGATTCAGAATCTTAGCAGATGTTTAAATCAAATTTAGATGTTTTTTTAGAAATTCTCTTTGGAATATGAATTTACTGATAGGAATCGGATCATCTGTTTTTTTTTTCCTGACCTTAGAATGTTTTACTATTAATTTTCATATAGAGGAGTCCTTTGTAAAAATTGTTTCATTTTTAGAACTACTTATTCAGAGTAGTAGAAATTGTTACAGTTGGTGAAATGGAAGTAGAAAAAACACTTGAAGTAAGTCTAGAAATCAGAATACTATCTAGGGAACAGCTGCTCACTTTTATTGAAAAATAGTTGAATGTTCTCATTTAAAATGTCTCATATGTGAAATGTCAAAATATTTCAACCCGTCGTATATCTAAAAACATAATTAGGAATAGGGGATTTTTGTTGTTGTTGTGGAAAAAATTTACTCTTAAAAATAATTTTGACTTTTATATTTCCCCTAGAGACTGTAGAGTGTTTTGCCTTGTTTTTTTTTTCTTTACAATATTACAATATTAAAAATCTCAGCATTTGCTCTTTATGATGAGCAACAGCAGTCTCCTATTTCTTCCATACTTTGTCCCATCCCTACAGACAGAAGAATCTGTTCAGATAGTGAACACTAACTGAAAAGAATGCAAATATTGGTTTCAGAATTTTGGGATGATCAGCATGTTTTCTGGGTTTCAGTCATTCTTAGTGAATTAAATTTGCTTTACTTTGGACATCTAAAAATCAGACATTTAAATATGAGGCAATTACCCTCTAAGGTTGTTCAACTCATTTATCTTAGGCACTCATGCTAAGATGAGCTGTCTCACCCTCTGAAGGTGACCATTTCTTTTCTTTGACTATGAAAAGAGACTGGCATGACTTAGCTCAGTTTTAGGTGTCTAACTTTTAGATGTCTAAGTTTGATAAATGAATTTTGCCTCCTGTTTTGCACAGCTAAAACTAGGGCCACCTAGGAAGAACAGAATTCTTTTTCTTTACTCAAAAGAAGATTAATGATATTTTTAAATGTTTCAGCCTATTCTTATTCAAATCCATTCACTGTGCTTTGTAAAAACACATTATAATTATCAAACATAGAAGTAAAGGCAGCAAAGTATTTTACTTTATCAGTCACTAATATAAAAAACCAGTCCATTTTACTTAAGATGGTAATCATATAAAAGAACATGCTTGAGGTCATTTAAATAGAGAAGTTCCAAAAGTCCAGAAGCTCCATTTCTGGGAACACTTAAGCTGGAAAAATGAAGCAGCTATATTTAATGTAATCTCTCATATCTGAAGTTTATTACTAAAGAGTTACTTCACAATTGTTGAACAATCAGAAATTAATACTCCTGTTTTATAGATCAGACATTAAGTACCTAGGTAAGTTGTGAAATACCAGCATTACTCTAATATTGAAACATAACTTACACAGTTAAAAACAAAAACCTGTTTAATAACATGCTCTTATGAATATTTTCACTGATCATACTAAATTCATGTTACAGTTCCCTAAAATTAACAAGTTATTTGAAATATGATACTTTAAAGATTGTAAGTTTTATTCAACAAATGACTCCACAGACACTTTCTTGCTATACTGATAAGAAAAATAAAAACGAGAAGTAGATTAAAAACCTGAACAAACCAAAGAGAACAAAAAACCACAACCAATACTGATCTCTGCAGTATAAACAAGGTACAAATGGCCTTACTTACATAAAAACCTCAGAGGACAACAGTGATCTCATTTTCCTTCTAAACTTCATGAAGTATCAAGCATTTGTCTGTGGTTGTATCTGTCTATTCCAGTTGGGCTCTGGAAACAAGAATGTACACCTGAGTAAGGACAGCTGCCCTAAAGCAGGCCCTGGTTTAATACTATGCAGTTTTAGCTGTCTCATGCAAGATTTTCAGGTCTGTGCAATTAGCAAAACTATTGACAGACGCAGACACACTTAGAAAATGTTTATTTTCAATGATTTTTGTCCCACTGCTCCATGACTTCTGTGCCTGATATGCGATAGTCTCAGATGGAAATTATTACCATCTGAATTATTACAGTGGAAATTATTACAGTGAGCAAGAATACCCTCTAGTGGTAATTTGAGCCTCAGGCAGACCTAGGCTTGTTTTTCAGTCTGGATTTTTTCCTGTTAAGCTTTATTTCTCAGTTTGGGTCTAGGGAACCTTTGGTTGTTTACAGATACAGAGCTTTCACTTCTTACCTATTTAAACTTGTACAACCTCTGCTCTGAGGAGATACAGCTGCAACTGTTATCTCCTGCATGTTGACACCACCATGCTCCTCTCTTATTAGATTTTCAAGGGTCTGGGTACTTGATAGACTGAAATTGTATGGTGGTCAGATGCCATGTATCTCCTAGTCTATAGGTACTCAAACAGCACTTCACAGTGTAATGTCCAAAACCCTCAGGTGACTTGGAAAGAAATTCCATACATCAAAAAAAAGTTCATAGGAAAGCCACATAGAGTAGCACATGTTAAATAATACAAATGTGTTTGAAATGTAAAGCTATTCCAATATATGTAAGTAACAATAAAAGAACTATTTATCTTTGGGTAAAAAAGAACAGCTGTGAAAACACAGGATTTTCTCAACAGTGGCTTCTTCCAGGTCAACTCAAATACTATCCATAAGCATATCAGAATTGATCATTTATTTTTTGAGATTTACCAAATAATTCCTGTCGTTATTATTTATTATTTTTAGGCCTACTTGGGTTTTTATAGAACTTTTTTAAAGTCTGAAAAATTTAAACTTTTGTTAATTTAAAAAGGAAAGTTTGTGTTTGAGGTTTGTCTGTTTTTCTGAAATCTTATGCATAATACCTAATATAAGATATGAGATATTATAAAATATCTACAGCAAATTATAATACAATTTAAAAACAAAGCAACACCAAACAAACACCACCCACCCCCCCAAAAAAAATCCCTTGCAATCTGAATAGGCAGGATATATAATACAGAAGAAGAAATGGCACCATCATTCACAAACAAGGCTTCAAAAACAGTCCAGTCTGATTTTCCACAATATTTGAGCACACATAATTCTTACAGACATCAAATAGAAAAATGGATGCTCACACTTTTGAAAGTATACACTGAGGGGATTTACTCAGTATGACTGGGTTGAAACTTAAGTCAGATCTTCTGTATTCAGACAGGCATCTTTAAAAACGCTCATGACTCTGTAAAGATAATTATTTATCTTACAGTTTGGTCTGATCTTGTTTTGTACACTGGCTAGCTGAAGTCTCTGGCTTCTGTATTGAATTTGTCCTTTTTTATTATTATGTGCTGTCACAGAAAACTTTGCTAATAGTGCAGGTTTCTAATTCTGTTATTTTCAGAAATATCTTGGTGACACTAGATTTTGTCTCATTGGCCTCAGTGGTTTTATTTTTCATTCTCCCAATTTTCTACCCATACTGTGAGGAAGAGATGGAAAGTAACTGAATGCCACCTGCCTTTTGAATGTCTCCAAAGCTTTTATCTGTTCATCCAGATGGCTCAATTTGCATTGACAGTTTTTGTGGCCACTTCAGTTAGCTCAAGCTGCTTCATGGTGCAGCTAATTATTCTAGTATGCATTGAAAAAGAACCTTAAATTCAAGAGTAGATTTTAAATAAAATGCTGGAAGAAAAAAATCCACACACAACAAAATGCCACAATAACAACAAAAAAAGAAAATACCTCAATCTTCCCTTAAATGTTTCAATATGCAGTGATGAATTCCCAGTCCTTTCATTTGAATAATGTTAGAAGACTGTAATTTAAAAAAAAAAAAATCTGCTGTGGTATAGAAAGATGAGGAGAAGGAGAAGGAGAAGGAGAAGGAGAAGGAGAAGGAGAAGGAGAAGGAGAAGGAGAAGGAGAAGGAGAAGGAGAAGGAGAAGGAGAAGGAGAAGGAGAAGGAGAAGGAGAAGGAGAAGGAGAAGGAGAAGGAGAGGGAGAGGGAGAGGGGAAGGGGGAGGGGGAGGGAGAGGAGAGGAGAGGAGAGGAGAGGAGAGGAGAGGAGAGGAGAGGAGAGGAGAGGAGAGGAGAGGAGAGGAGAGGAGAGGAGAGGAGAGGAGAGGAGAGGAGAGGAGAGGAGAGGAGAGGAGAGGAGAGGAGAGGAGAGGAGAGGAGAGAAGATTTTTGTTTTTCTAACTGTTGCTTTTTCTACTTTCTGTTAAATTGTAGCACATTCTGAAAAATTATGCTACATACAGACCATTGTTGTGTAATTACAAAGATGGACTAAATTTTGTAACGCTTAATGTATATAAGCTAATTCTAGACCAATTTTTACTAATATAGATATAGCTTTTGTCTGCAGTTATACATATTTACTTCTTGAAATTCAAGGGAAACAAACTGGAAATTTTCAATCACATTTCGAGGATCAAACCAATCCTAAACATTTCTATCAAATAAGTTTTCCATGGAGGGGGGAAATAGTCTTCTTGTTCCTTTTTTGTCTTAGAAAATAAATTGGAAAAAAAGTTTTTTATTAAATCAATCTAGAAGACAATATTTCATTTTAACATAACCAGAAAGTATTTTTGGTGTGTCCTACACATGAATTGGTTTTCAGCCTGGCTGTGTCCCGTTTACACTTGCCAATATTGACTAATACGGCAATTGTTAGATTTTGTCAAACTTAAGCCATGTCAAATCTACTGCATATGTGTAACTGATCTGTAGAACAAATACATCACATCCTAGACACCTTGAATTTACCACACATGCCAATTAGTCAGTTCTGTGATCTATGTAGAGGTTTCTTCTGGAGATCTGCTCTACCACCTGCTAGAGATTCCTGCTTGGAATTCTAGTTTACCATGCAAATTGCTAGAGCTGGTCTTTTGGCTCCATGGCAAAGTAACTTCAGTGTAAAATTCTACAATGTCTCCATTCTAGTGTGCTATCTCGAGAACAGCTCTCCACAATTCTAGATTAAGTGTATGTTAATTTTGCAAATGCTACTTGAAGTTTTAATGAAGGTATACATTCGTGTTTTATATTCATAATCATTTGGAAAAGGAAAATGAAGAAATGCAACTGGAGCAAGGAGAAAGTACAGTCAAACTGTTTCAACTTTATTCTGGTTCAAGTACAAGCAGTTCAGACAATTCCAGTTCAAGGGAATAGTCTGATTTTTTATTTGATTCAGCTAAATTTGGTTCCACTTCCTTAATATATTTGTTTGTATATTTGTTTGTTTTTTATCAACTATAACTGTGTCTTATTTTTACTCACATAAAATGGAAGAAAATATAATAATGGACAAAAACGGCTTAAAAAAATATCAGAGTAGACAAAAAGAATACCTTATGTTCATAAGAGTGAGGAGTAAATAGAATGACTGATGTTTCACACACAACCCACCCCCACCACACCACCCCTGATTCCAAAGCACATTTTACATGCTTTCAGTGAGATTGATTCATGCTTCAGTTGTGATGTATTTGATTAAGTTCTCTGACTTTCACTATGTGTCCTCTCCATATTGATTTCTATGTCGGTATAACATGATCTACTAAGATATGTTATCTATTATATGTTGTAGTAGTTATATCTTATCTAGAGGAGAGCCCAGCAGAGAGGGACCTGGGAGTACTGGGTGAGAACCAATTGAACACAAGCCAGCAATGTGCCAAGGTGGCCCAGAAGGACGGTGTCATCCTTGCTTGTATCAGGAACAGGGTCACCAGCAGGTCTAGGGATAGAATTCTCCCCTTGTACTCATCACTGGTGTGGCCTCACCTCGAGTATTGTGTCCATTTCTGGGCCTCCCACTTCAAGAAGGATTTTGAGGTTCTGGAGCATGTCCAGAGGAGGGCAATGAGGCTGTGAAGGGAGTGGGGGAAAGTCTTATAAGGAAGAGGCTGAGGAAGCTGGGGTTGTCTAGCCTGGAGAAGAGGAGACTCAGGGGGGATCTGATAACTCTCTACAACTACCTGAATGGAAGCTGTAGTCAGGTGAGGGTTGGGCTCTTCTCCCAAGCTACTCGTGATAGAATGAGAGGGCATGGACTGAAGCTGCACCAGTGGAGGTTTAGGTTGGATATCAGAAAGCATTTCCTCATGGAGAGGGTGATCAGGCATTGGCATGGACTGGCCAGGGGAAGTGGTGGAGTCACCATCCCTGGAGGTGTTTAAGGAAAGGATGGATGTGGCACTGAGTGCCATGGTCTAGCCAATGTAACAAAACCAGAACTAGGCACATGGAAATCTCTGAAAGAATAACAGAATCACAAAATGTTAGGAGTTGGAAAGGACCTCAAAAGATCATCAAGTCCAACCTCCCTGACAGAGCAGGGTGACCTAGTGTAGGTCACAGGGGAATGCTTCCAGGTGGGTATTTAATGTCTTCAGAGGAGGAGACTCCTCAACCTCACTGGGCAGCCTGTTCCAGTGTTCTGTCACCCTCACAATGAGAAAGGTTTTCCTTATGTCTACTTGGAACGTCCTATGCTCCAGCCTGTACACATTACTCCTTGTTCTATCATTGGACATCACTGAGAAGAGCCTGGCTCCATCATCTTGGCACTGTCCCTTTACGTATCCATAAACATCAATGAAGTTGCCCCTCAGTCCCCTCCAAGCTAAAGAGACCCAGTTCCCTCAGCCGCTCTTCCTAGGGCAGATGTTCCACTCCCTTAATCGTCTTGAAGGCTCTGTGCTGGACTCTTTCAAGCAGTTCCCTGTTCTTGAACTCAGGGACCCAGAACTGGACACAATATTCCAGATGTGGCCTCACCAGGGCAGAGTAGAGGGGGAGGAGAAACTCTCTTGACCTTCTAATCGCACCTTTTCTACCATACCTCAGGATGCCATTGGCCTTCTTGGCCATGAGGGCACATTGTTGGCACATGGTAATCCTTCTGTCCACCAGGAAGATTACTCTCAATAAAACTAGAAGTTCTGAATTAATTGACAAGCCATGAATAGCCTCGCTTTGTAAATGTTTATATGATATGTAAATATTGAAATTATATGTAAATATCATTTTCTAGCATCACAGGGTCATCACAACATACACATATGAGGTGTTGCAGATGCCCCACCCTGGGCTATATTGCCATAACACCAGTCAACATTGTTTTTAATTTAGCCACAAGGGCAGTGGGCCCAACATTATTCTTGTTTCAGTTCCAAGTGCAGTGGGCTGGGCCAATCTGGTACTTGCTGATCTTGCCTACCACGGTAGTGAGTTGAGACAATCTGGTACTTTGTTGTCTTGGTACAAATACAGTGAGTTTGTAAGATTAGATACTCCCTAACCTCACACAGAACTCCTGTTGCCTAGGAAACATACCTAAGAACCCTCCTGTACTGACAGAAGTCAATCATCTTGCAGCCCTATAAATATTGATCCTAAGGAAGGCCCTTAGAGCTCTCCAGGATCCCAGCAGGCTGCTACCCCCTGTTTCATGAGGTATTTCAGATCATCCACTGACAGGTGCCGACAAAGGGAAAGAGTAAGGAATTAACTGTGATTCAATTTTGCTGAGTTCAAAGATCTAAAAAGTGAATAACTAACTTTCATGGAGTTTCAGGGATTATTGTGTACCAAGAATATATTATAATTGCAGAGAAAGAAACATTTTAATAAGAGGTCAACCTCTGTATCTGTGTATGTGTGCATGCATGCAATTTGATTCAGTAAACTTTGTTAAATCTTTATCAAAGTTTGTGTTGATTATAACAAATTGTTGATTACTGACTAATTAAATCCTAGAAAATCATATAATCTGATCTAGTGATTCATTGCAATAGTGTTAGTAAAGCTCAAATTACTGCTTACCTCAAAGTTATGTAAGACCCATCACCACATGTTGAATAACTGCCCTGAAATCCCTGAACTTGATCTCTTTAGAAATCAGCAGCTGACCAAGCCTGGAACTAAGTCTGGATCCAGCTGCACCTAGAATCTATTCTGAGGAGTATCTGAGAAAGCAAGAGTGTCCACTTAGAATCTCATAATTCAAAGGGAGGACCTCCCCTACTCTCTTTGCCTGATCCCTGTATACATCACTCCAACTTGATCCTGATACTATTTCCCTTCATCTCATCATAAAAAAATTTCTCCTAATTCCTGCATAAATCATTCTAGCTCAATTCCAACCTTTGAATATTCCTTCCACATATTAAATAATAGAATGAACCTTTCTATCTAATTCTGTTAAACAATTCCTTTACAAATTCATATTAAAATCACTTTTTCTGGTATCTTTGACTGTGATTCTTTAAGCAACCCTAAATCCTTCACTCCTCTGAGACACATTGGCAAAGTCAGCAGGAAGAAATTCAATGACTGTGGGCACAAATGCTCACATTGCCACTCACTGAGAGGTTTCTATATAATGTTTGTGCTCTGCCAAATCAGATTCATAGGCAGCCAATGGGTGTTTGGAGTAAAGAAATAAATATTAAAGGAGTATGCTACTGTTGATAAAAACAACTCCCTACTTAGCATATCAGAAAACAAAATATGTTCCCATAGATTAACATGTAAAAATGTGACAGTTTTAATCCCTTTTAATGTGCAAGCCTTTAGAACACAACAAAGCAAAACAATGTAATTTGATCAAACTTGCAATGAAAGTAGCTTAAGCAAAGTTACTTGGGTTTGTTTGTTTGGGTTTTTTTTGGTTTGGTTTGGTTTTTTGCTACAGGCTAAGAACACAATGACACTGGTTCAATGCACACTCAGAAAATTGTTAAGCACTGGTAATTTGAACACCAGTCTGAGCTGTCTGTGCAATTGTTGTCTATCTCTCATTATTGATTGGTTCTGACTAGGCATCCTTCATTTCTGTTCATTTGTCACGTGCAGTATGTGTTATTTTTTCTGTGTTTTGTGTTACATTTCTTATTCCTCAGATTTCTTCATTCAAGGTCTAAACTGTGTTTTTTCAAAATTTCTGGGCTTGTTTAACAGTGTGTTAACAACACAAACAGACTAAAGAAGGACACCTCTTACACAGCTAAACTGGAAAAGATCCCAGAATAAGGAAAATATTAAATAGAGCAGAAAAAAAATTAGCATATGGATGCTATTGATGCAGAAGGAAAATGGCCAACCTCATGGGAGAAAATCCCGCTTGGAAGTGATACAAGAAAGAAATATTTTTTTAGCTCACACTTTTGCCAGTGCAAAGGACCATCATGACCCATAAAGTAAACCCAGGAGGTGGAAGGATTGTCTCATAAAGGGATGCACAAACACTGTAAATACAGTATCCATTGTGACCAGGTGCACATAAAAAATGCATTAAAAATTTAGAGAAGACCTCTCAGTGTTACCATATGGAAGAGTACACTGTCAGCCCAAGATCCAGATATTTCTCAAGGTTATGAGGCACCTTTAGTGACAGACATCCTCAATCTAGAAAAAAATTCTATAGTCAACAGCTGGTAGGAAGGAAAAATCCTATCAATTTGTCTGGGATCTGTACACTTAAAAAGCAATTAGCTATCATTAACTACCATCTGACTAGGCAACATTAATGCTATTTTAATAATACTGGTGCATTTGCATCTCTGTAAGGATCACATTTAGATCATAGAGGCTTCATATTGAGTTTAATAGTGAAATACATAATGATTTCAGAAAAATCACAGTAAATTGCATATTTGAGATACAGTATTCTGTCTATAAGACTTGAATGGGGGAATGGAGGAGGTATGAGCCCATGTACTCCAGTGAGTTCTGTACTCCAGTAAGCAAAGAGCCTGAATTTTCTATCAAAAAAAAAATTGGGAAAGAAAGTTTTGTGGAGAAAAGAAGATCAATTGTAAGTGCACATGAAGTCGATAATTGAAGAAGGAAGACTTATTCTTTGGTTATAGTTTACCTGGGTAGATTAGTTTACAGTAGATTTAACTTATTACAATACTACTTAATTAAAAAATAAAAAAGTAAAAAAAAAATATTGAAAGGTAATTAAAAAAAAAAAAAGGGGGGGGGGAGAACGACACCTTTGAACAAAATATTCTACTGAGAAAGAGCACAGATTGCTGAACAATTATATAGGACCTAATTCATGACTAGTATCAAACCCTGGAATTTGCACTGTGTATTTGCACTGTGACACTGGATTTTATAATTCAATGTCTGGTTCATTCTTTATGCCATTCCTTTGCTTTCTGAAATACAACCAGGGTGAGCATGTTCTGCTAATGAAAGATGAACCAGGGTAGAAACATGGCAATCTGTAGCTAGTCAATCACAGTCTGTACTACACATCTCCTCCCCCGTACTGAGTCAAAGTTATAAAGATCTCAGAGTGCTGCTGAAAAATAAAATTTTGGTCCTTTACAGATGTATTAGCACTTTTAGCCTGAATACTGAATTTAAGAGTGTGTCCTTCTGTTGCAGTATTCTCATTTTACAACACAGGATTTTTTGTATCTTTGCTGTCACAAAGAAGAACGTTAAAGGAATGTTTTGAAGTTGATGTATAGACAAGGAATATATATTCTAATATCCTTTTTTTCACAACTTCAGAACTAGCTTCTGGTGTTAAGAAACACCTCAAAGTCTGCCGGGGATCTCAAGCTTTAGAAGTATCATCAAAAAACCCATCACATCATTTTTTCAAGGCATATCAAACAAAAATCTCACTTTCTTAGTCACTTGAAAAGTAGAAGTGGTTTGTGTTAAGTATTAAGGTTCTAATGAGCAAACCTAAATGCAATCTAGTAAAAAGTCATCAAGTTGGATTCCCTCCTTGAAGACTGCATTCTGTCTTTTCATTACTTACTGGACTATGAAGGTCACCAGTTGTACTTTCCTGCAGTGAAAACAGCCATGGTGAGATGTTAAATCCAAAATTATTCATAAACATATGCACACTTCTCCATCCTGCTTCACAGTATCCTATAATCCATAAATCATTCCTGTTGAGCAAGGGCAAGTATGGAAGCACTTATGTGTTTTTCCATATCTCAGACCTTAAACTAAAACAGAATAATTTTAAAATCAGTTTGATCAAATAATATAATTAATATTCTTCAGTCTTTAAATACCTTCAGTATTAAAATACCTAAGCATTGTGGAGTCATTTTACTAACATTTGAGCAGAGGTAATTTAAATTTTTGTAGTTTTTAGAAACATCATTGTACACGTGAGATGCAAGTAAAGAAACCATCAAATCCCACAAGCATATGCAATGAGTGAGTATCAGGTTATCTTGCTTTGCAGGAATAGGATATAAGCAATCATGTGGATAGACTAACAATAGCACAACAATTTATATTTTATTAATTCCTCCTGTCAGGTGCAGAACAGTTTAGAAACCATTTTATTATTAGTTAACATTTATGCTGGTGCATGCTCTTTACTGAGCCCTCTGCCTAATAGACTCCAAGTGGTCAAAGGTTCAGGTAAATAATGAAGCTAGGACATTTAATAGATTATACAAATAGTGACTACTATATATCTTTTATTCAACTGCTGTTAATGAACTGTAAAAAATTGTAATTTAAGTCTCTGATCCTGAACTTTTCGTTATTTACTTTACCCTCATTTCTGCCACAGTTTCAAATAAATCACAAGTAGCTATATTAATTCTATACCTACCAGGTAAAAATTCAATTTCTGAGATTTTTTTTTAACTTGAAAATTAATTTCCACTATTTGAAAAATAATAACTTCCTTTCCTGGACATATGCTTAAATTTCCACTTAATTTGTTTTAAGTCTTTCTGAGGTTATGTGGGGGAATTCACTGTGGCTGTTTTGGCATTCTGATTTAAATAAACACCAATCATTATTTGAGGAAGTTTACTTTATCCACTTCCTTCTTGTCAGCTGGAAGTCAAGAAAGCCAACAGTCCTTTGAAAGGTGATATTTAGAAGCTGTTAAAGTTTAAATGGTTCTGAGTTAATATTCTTTTATCATTTCAGAAAAGAATGTTAGTGATTAAACATCTCTATTAAAGCTGCAAAAATAGTGCTAACTGGAACACAACAAACCTTCCACTGAAACTGTTATTCTGTTTTCTAATGTATAATGTACTAATTGAGAAAATATTTTCCTTTAATTTCATAAATTTCTAAATAAGTCTATCATTACAACATAGAGCATACTACTACCACAAATCTATTTTTATCAGACTAGATATAGTCTGATAGGCTTAATTTGTTTACCAAAACTGGAGTTCTGACAACTGTTTACCATTATCGTTCAAGTAACTTCTTCTAAAATAACTCCCTAGGCAATAGCATGACAAAAATGGAAACAAGAATATGTTTAATAAAAACCTTCAGGATTTAAAAACCATATCTCTATGACTATCACTTGAAAGTCATATCTGTGACTACGTTTATGTCTTTTCAATGTCCCAGAGATGCCTGTCTGTAGCCCACTTAAAGTGTAGTCCAGCAGATGGTAACCTAGCAGTGCAGCTTAAATAGTATGTATTTGTTACATAACAGGAAAATTAAGCATTGTAATGAATTGAAGGATTAATAAATTTTTAAAAGTTTAGTTTTGTTTGGTTGGGTTTATTTTATATACAAATGTTGTTGTTTTTTCTTTCTAAAATTCATGTTCTAGTTTAAATCAAAAGATCTGAGGGTCCGTGTTAGGATGAAGGGTCCCCTATTATAGTAAATACTTTTGACTTGATAATATGTTTTTTGTAGAAAGAAAGGACAGCATTTAATGATGCACAGATTCACCTCATTCTTTTGATACTTACAAGCCTCTGATCACCCAATAATGTATCAAAAATATATTTGTTTCTAAATATGTGTAGTTTAATTTTCTCTTTTATTATTCATTAAAAGTTCATTTTACTTCCACTCAGCCAACCTCTTTTTTTTTGATTTTGATTTACTCCTGTAGTGTTGTAAATAAGTTAACACAGAAAATATGTTGTTGAGTGAGTAACATTCTGTATTCCATCGAAAGCTTTGCATATGATATGTTCTTTTGGCAGTTTAGCTACAGCTCCATATGAAATGAAATCTACACTGTGTTAGCATAAGACAGAAGAATATTAAATTATTTGCCCTCAGAAATTTTATATATTTAAAATTCTTGCTTAGGTAGTTGCTCACAGGGTCTCTTTACTTGCTACCGAAAAAGAAGAAATAATAACAAATCTGAATATTTTTTCACTACAGACATTGAGATCTCTTTGCCCTGAATGATAGTAATCAGAAACACATGCATGATAAAAGGTAATTTGCGACCAAGTGTTCAATAAAAAAAAGTAACTCAGAAGATCAGCTTTCATGATTCACCTCACTAGGAGTTCAAAAGTCCCTTAAGCGGCTATCATTATTATATTGTATTCTTAAAATACTTTTTCCATTAAAAGGGCAATAATTCCTTATTTTTTCTTCCATTTCTTTTTGATCAGTTTTAAATAGGTTAGAAGGAATTATTTTCTGGAGTAGGATTCAAAAGATTTTCTGAACGAATCAGATTTCCTACATGTAAGCAAATCACTTCAGATATAAATAGTGATCAAATATTAACTCACATATTTGCCCGTGAGTGCAAGGTGCTTCTGCAAATCACTTTGTATATCTCTGTAACTCTCTTGATTGTCAGTAGCATGGAACAACAATGGGTTTCCAATACCTTGCACCAATCAAGTGAGCATGTGAACTAAAGTGACAATTGCTTTGTTTGTTTGAAGAGACAGCTCCCATTTCTTTTTAAAAATGAAGTAACAACAAATGAGATCAAAATATACAGGCAGAAATGTCAAAAAAAGACTTAGACCTAGTCTGAGTCACGTGGAATTATGGTCACATTTTCCCAGCAGTCATCACCTCGTTTCTCTTACACATCATCTGTACACAGAGAAATGCAAACCATGACAGGTTACCAGAGCAGTAGGGCTCATATTTGGCACTAACATCTTTGCAGATGTTCTTCACAAGTGCACCAGTACATATCATGCAAGTATAAATTGTATAGCTATAGCCATACACAGTTACAATTACTTCATATGTAGTATATAATTTACATATAACAATTGGTTTCCAACTCCAGTGTTAATTTAAATGTGCTAACTAAAATTTGTGGTTGTGACAAGGGACAACATTTTTTAGTTTAGACATATAATAGAAGACATAAGTTTTGAAAAGGGTGAAAAATTTTGAGTAAGAAAGCATTCGAGAGGACTTTTGATACAGTTAATGTTCTCTTTCATTACCATTCTTTCCTGTTTCCTGATACTGATTTACATTTTTAATGACTCTCATTTGGTACAGGTCAACTACTTCTTGCTGCAGCTGTCACTCTACAGGAACTGTGTTGCACACCACACATGCTGGATCACTTTTCTAGGTTACCTATGCATTGCAATTTAATGTCATATCAGGCAGAGGAGAACACATGGGAAGCAGACTTCAAGACTCAAAAAAATCTTTGGATTCCTGTCACTCTGTGTAGCTGTCATGTTGATTTATCTGACTTCTTATTTCAGATACAGTGATTTTTCTGCTTGCAAAACCTTTCTTTATAAGGTAACTCAGCTTGATAGCTAAAAAATCTCTGGCTGTTTGCACTAAAAAGGGCATGAGATGTTCTAACAAATCTTAGAGAGACAGCAGGAGATGGTGAACTTCAAAACTTTTAGCATTTGGCTTTGATTGAGGTAGGAATCAAAAAGCTTGATAGATAACTGAACCAGTCTGACATCTTGGGTTAGTGATGTGAGGTTGGGAGTCTCCATTTTCACACTTTCTCAAAACCTTTTCATCCCTTTGCACTGTTCCTGGCAGAAAATTGCAAAAGAACAAACTCTGTTCGTGAAAATGACAAGGCATCTGTGGTTTCTATGCTACAATATATTAATTCAGGCCAAAACATTGCACATTAAAACAAAACTAGACATTTATATCCAAAGCAGAAAAATTCAGAGTGATCTAAAAATTCTAAAAATTAACCCTAAAACCCATTCTAAAAAAAAACCATTCTAAAAATTAACCCTAATGTTCTGGAACATACAAAAAATTTGAAAGAAAGGCAAATATACATTATGAATGGCATAAACCATCCCTCTGTAAGAAGTTAATAGCACGAGTTGCCAAAGGAGCCTCTAGGTAGTACCACTAGTTTATATTGTTAGTACTCCACCACGATATTTTTTCTGCCTTTTCCTACAACATTTTTTATAAAGGTGACTGAGACAGTTTCCCGCTACCTTTTGTATGTGTGTTACACTAATTAATGAGAAGGCAGGGGGGAAGAGAAGAGTTGAGTAGAAAATGACACATTAACTTCCCTAGCTGTAGCAGATCTATCATCAAAAAGCCAACTGAACTTCTCACAAGAAAGTTCCCTGAAGACTTTAATTTGTGAAAAGTTTAAAACTGAAGCCATTTAGGAAAAAAATCCAGTCTAATGAACTGATATTTTAAAAGTAACCTCCCCCTAATAAAAAAAAATATATATATATCTATTCTGACCAACTTTATTCCATTCTATCATATTCGTCATTTGCTTTGTTAGGGCACAATATAAGCAGGAGAGCTGGATTAGCAATTAAACTTTTTAAAGTCACAAGTGACATAGAAAGGGTGAGGACAAACAAGAAAATTCAGAACAGTCATTTTTTTTCCTTCTCTAACCAGAGACAGCAAAGAAAACAACTTTGTTGGTGTAAGATTAGAATCTTTCTGTAATTTTGGTGCTGATTTATACCTAGACCACCAACTAGACTCACTAGGCTCACTGAGACTGTTTCTTAAAACTTTTCCCACCTGAAGCTGCCAGGAGCACAGGGTTTGTTCTGCAGTCGAGCCCCTGCATGTATCACCTCTGCAGAAAGCTGCAAACAGAAATCCAGCCACTGAGCTTTTCTTCTTTCTTCATCTAAATGCATCAGTCACAGTGGCATACAGACACTTTACATTGTTTACCTAGATAAAGCCAATGATTATGATAAATGCAAACATTCCTTCTCCAGAAAGTGGGCTTGAACTGGGAACCATTCATAGATGCTGTAAGAATGAGGATTAGAGGCATCTCTGATCACAGGAATGGCAGACAAAATTGTTGGTCCACATTATTAATTTTCCTGCTAGACATTTCCTTTCCATTTTCTTTTTCCTATTTTATCATCAGTTACACAATAAAAATTCTGGTTGATTTAAATTTGTAATTGGATTAATTTAAGGACACAAAGATCTGGGATGAATATCCTCAGAAAAGCTCCTGAGAGCAAATTGAATGATCAGCAAAGGCTTCCAAGGGAAGCTTTAGATACTCTGTTACTTGGGACTCTTCAATTAAAAGATACTCTGGGGAAGAGTTTTGGGAGCTAAGTTTGATAACGTAGGACTTTTCTACCATTAAGTTTGGGAAGGCAGTCATTACCACCAAGCACAGGAACACGGGTCATTAAAGTTTATAATGAAAGCTGAAATACTCACCTATGTGACATGAATACTGATGAAAAAGAAAATAATATAAATACCACCAGACACCAAGGGAGTCTCAACTGTCTTTGAAACAGTGAGGGAAGAATGATGTGACATGCAGTTTTGCTCTTTTCACTGGCCCATGTGGTTCCTGTACACCTCATGTACAGGTTGACCTGAGGGTTTAAGCAGTTACACTCCATTCACCTTAGTGAGCACACAAGGCAGTACATTTTATTTCCGTGCTCCTTAAAAGATAAATTATATTTTATATCAGGGATTTATAATCAGCTCAGCAGGAAGTAAGACACACTGCAAAATTATGTGAAGGAAAATAGAAAATAAAAAAAAAGATGCTCAGAAAGAGAATGTTGTGGAGTGGCCATTTATATTTTTAATTTTACAGGCCAAACTTGTCTCCTTTGTTGTACCATCCCTTCTTCAGACTTAGGCTTTCTCATCTGAAACAGGGAGGGTTAGCAACATTTGACATCATCTAACAAAGAGTGGCAGGGTCCACTTTTAAGTCACTTGTTTTGTTTACCTTAAAGTAGAAAAATACTACAATGACACTATTTCTGGAACAAGAAGGATGGATAGAACATTTGCTTAGCATTCTGAATAATAGACTCAGCTTTTACAGGAGACCACATAAATAGTTTAAGCAATGGTGCATGAAGATGTATAGAGCATCAATTCTATTATTTCAGACAAAGACTCCAAAGGATCACTAATTTCTTTGTGCCTCATTTTATATGCAGCTTGGGGACAGTAGTAGTTCCCACCTCACAAGGTATAAATACATCAAGATGTGCCAGCACTGTATGAATAGAGCCATCAATTCCTTAAACTAGTTAAGTTGTGTAGCAAACACTGACACTAATGCACTAGAGACTCTGGACAAGCACCCTTAATTTGGTGTTGTAAATTGTGATAACAGGAACATTTAACTCAAGAAGAATTTTATTTAAACTTTCTTATGGACTTTCATACTACAGAAATGTTAAGCAAGACTGAAATAAGATCTACCGTAGAAAATATTTAATTTTGAATGAATAATTTAAAATTTAAAAATTATTAGAATGTCTTAAAGTAATGAGATGGTCATCCCTGAATCCTGAACTAATTACAGCTACCCAACACTACAGATTCTTCAGTGGCCAGGTTCTGTTTTTAAATTACACAAAATCTGCTCCTGGTTTTATTACAGTCTCATTTTCTACCTTCATTATAGAAGCCACAGTTAATCGGACAGAAAGCGCTATGTACACTACTTTTATGTATGGGATTTAATTAATCCTGGGCGATTGTGCTTTAATTAGCTTTATATGATTTATTTGAGTCAGAATTTCGTAAACTGACTGGACTCAGAAACTGTATGACATTTGTGTTGTTATCAGCAAAGAAGGACATGCTACTTCTTTTGGTGTAAATCCTCTCTGACATCCAAAGTCACCTGAAAATCTATTCAGTGCTGGTTCAGTGCCTATGCCTAAACAGATTCAGGCACAAAAGGCTTTCCTAACTGGTGGGACTCACTTCAGTGAGGACACAAGAGAACAAGAGAAGGGAGATTTGCAATGTGAGTGCTTAATTGTTAGTGGCACTTTCCCAGGGAAAATCGAGACAAAATTTATTTACAATTTACAATTATTTAATTGTAAATTTATTTAATTAAAATTATTTACAATTTATTTACAATAAGCAGCATGGAAAAAGATTATTTTAGCTAGAGGGAACTTATCAATGACTGCAAGTATGCATGGTTGCAATCCGAGCCACACCATCTACTCACAGAGAACAATCCTTGGTCAGTTTTCCTTACTACTATGAATATATATTCTAGCTCTGCTCTCTGCCTCCTTTCTCCCCTTCATTGAGCCTGTGGAAAGGGCTGATGACAGTAAAAGCACATTGCTGAGTGAACCTGGCTCTTGCAAGGTCATGGCAAGAGGGGAGAGAAAACTGGCAGCAGCAGCAGCAGCCCGGACTTCATTACCTTTGTCCTTTCTGGTAGAGTTTAAGTCTTTTTTGACAGCAGCACACTGCAGACAACTCTCCCTGCCACAGATCCTCAAAACATGCCTTCAGGTCTTTGCTATGCCACCTTAGCTAGTTGCTCCTTGTTTTCACAATATCTTTCCATTATTGCAGCAGCTATTCTAGGAGGTCCCAGAAATCAAATGCTCCCATCACTCTTGGGGACTACTGACACCTACTCCATTATACAGCTCTTCAGCAAGGAACAGGACACCTGGAAGACATTAGTCAATCATTCATAATGTCTTTCCATCCAGAGAGCTGGAAGGACTAGTAGTTCGGGTTTATTTGGATGCATTAAGGGGTTTCTTGGACATGTTTGGTAAAGGCTGTCTTTTAAAAAAAATAACTTGAGATTGTTTAACAGTTCTTCCTCAAGCTAAGGTGAAATACTGTAGGCTATTAAACTTATCAGTGAACTTATTTGATGTTAGCAGTTATGTTTTTCATAACATAAACATAACATATTTTTCATAACATGTTTTCTTAACAACAAAACATTAGCAGACAACTCATTAGATTCACAGTGACAGCCTTGACATGACTACAAAAGCCATGTTTCTGCTCCAGATGTTGCATTTTATATCCAGTAATGCAAAAAGAGGTATTTTTGAACTTGGTATCCAAGTATTCTCCTGCTTTGAAAATATCCTTCTGTGGATTGTATAGACCTGTTTGAAAATACTTTGTGCAATTGTAAAAATGAAATTTATCTAAAAGAATTTCAGAAAGCTGGGACTAATAAAAAGGCACATTGCAGCCACATTAATTTCAGCTGCCATCATGGTAGATTTCATAGTCTAAGTCTAATATTTGGAGGAGAAATTTCTAAGATCTCAGTATGTAGGAACGACATTAGAGATTCAGTAGGTAACACTGTAGCATTTTTTTGCAGTAGATGATAAGACAACACTGTGCTTCTTGCATGTCATATTTCAGAAAAAGCAATCTTGACTGTATTATCAGAAAAGAGGTCATGGGAAATGTTTGCAGAATCTTTTCCTTGATGACCTGGCTAAATTCTCTTTCAGTGATCACATTCTCCCTATGCAAAATTAACTTGTGATTTCACTGGTTTAGATAACTCGGAATTTCCTTTCCTAAACATGGTATGTAATGCTGAGAACAGAGAGGAAATGTCACATTTGCTATCCTTATATCTATGAAGAGATAAATATGAAACTTGAAAAGCAATTTGTGGTTCAATACAGTGGAAAGGTATGTAATAAAAATAAGGTATTATGTTTTTATGTGATTTTTACATAATGTAAATTCCAGAAATTATGTCACTTTTTTAGCTGGAAGATCTTGGATGACCTGGTAATACCGTTTCTGGAAATCCAAAAGTAAGTAGAATGTGCAAGACTACACATAATTCAATGTCATTGAATGGTTTTCTGATAAAGTAGATAGGGCATGTATAATTCCAGTCTATTTCCTGCCAAATGTTGAGTCATACTGATGTTAGGTAAGATTCAACAATGGATTTTTAACTCATTGATTCATAGGATTATTTATGTACTTATCTTTGTACAAGTCCTGTGCATACCTTTGTGGTAGACATATTTTTTTGCCAAATGTGTTCCAGTGATCACACCAGACATTACTAGTGAATTCTGCTACAACCAAACAGATCTGAGTTGAGTCCTTTGACCTACAAACAAGTAAAGACATTTAGGAATGTAGTTCTGAGATATGTTTTTGTGTTTGTGCTGTATATAGCTTCTACACTCCCAAGTAGAACTCCTTGGTATACACACAGTCCATATTATAAATTAAAATAATGTTGGCATAGCCATGGGGTCTGTGTTGCCATCACTGAGAGTGACCACTGCTAGCAGCTATTGTTGATGCTATAATAAAAGCTCCAGAATGAATAATATTTAATATCTGGATATGAAGAAATTTCCTTCCTGGTTTCCATTAGTTTATTGAATCTTTGAAGATGGTACCCCACTTCTTCATTTACTTGGCTTTCATATTGTCTCTTCTAAATAAATAAATATTTCTATAATATGTTTTGACTTTATGAGTTGGATTTCTTCCACCATAACTTAGGAAGAATAATGCAAATGCTAAGATTTTGGAGAGGTATCTGAGAGGTATTCTACTATAGCTTGAGGCTTTATTTTTATTAGAAAATGGTTTTTGTTCCTATTTGAAGGTTTTGTTTTTCTTCCTATTTGCTTTGGACGTTTCATAGTGTTCTCTTATATGGAAAGGATAATGGCTTTTATCGTTATTATTTTTATTCAAAATAACTTTATGAGAAATTCTCAGCATGAGAACAATCTTATTTACACTGCAATATGGTTGCTACTGGTCTGGAATCCCAAGCTTCTTTTGTAAAAGGTCTCTTTGCCCAAACAGGAAGCTTCCGTATGGAAATATCGTCTGGTCCATATCAAGCAAAGGACTGGGAAGTATTTTTTCATTTATCAATACCTACCATCAAAGCCAGCTCTAATGGGGAAAAAAAAAAATTGCTTAAGAAGTAGACTCTGGGAGTATGCAGCACAGCTGGCCATGTGGTTATACCACTGGGTGTAGAGGTACTCAAACCCTGCACTCATACTTTAGCATGACAATGCTGAAGTTCTTTCTGCCCATGAATTTTTTAACCTTATTACTGGAAAAAAAAATTAAAATGTGTTACTAAAAGCCTAATTGAAGAGATAGAATTGACCTGTAGCGAATCGCTGAGGAAGATACCAAGCTTCTCTCTGCAGACCTGTATAGAGAGGCATGAGAGGAAGTAATTTTCTGTGCCATTTTGAACAGGACCAGGAAATACAGTAAACTTGCTGCTCCTAGCTCAGCACAGTCCTCACCCTCACCAAGCTGAGGTCACAAAGCAGAAGCAGTAGCAAGTGTGACACACAACACCATGAGACAACAAGGTAAGGTTTTCTACCTACCTGCCTGGTGTAGGAGTCATGCCAGCAGCTAAAGCTGGCCTCTTTCTGTGGGACGTGAAAAGCAAGAGAAAAACTGCCACAAAAATTGTTAGAACAATTAATAGTTTCCTGATAGCTGGGCCTGACACAGCACTGGGTCCTCATGCTGTCCTGAGGAGGTGTATGCTTCCACCCAGCATTGGCAGAAAGTAAGAAACACTGCAGATTCATGGAGGATACAGGAGGTAGACTGTAAGAGTGGAAGGGGAAGGAGATTTTTCTATGCAGAGGACAGATTTATATATGATAATGACAAAAATATCTTGATAGCATCTGAGCTCCAATCATAAACAAATGGGGAAATCTGATGACATATTTGTTCCTCTGACTATTTCATATGCTTCAATGACCTGAGTAGTTAGTGTTTATTTTGTAAAACTCTGCCTCTTCAGAGGAAACAAAGTTATTATAACTGTTTTCAATAAGGATCAAGAGAGCATATGTATGCAACAAAATACCTTCAGGAAAATCAGTCCTGTGCTTAAATCTCCTTGAATCTTACTTGCTGCCTGCCTTTTTAATAATGGCTACAAAGGTTCAGGAATTTGGTATTAAAATGTTTCCACCTTGATGAAGCCATTTGATCATCTTCATGGCCCTCCTCTGGACTCTGTCCAACAGCTTCATATCCTTCTTGTGTTGAGAATGCCAGAAATGGAAACAGAACTCCAGGTGGAGACTGACAAGAGCAGAGTAGAGGCAGAGGAACACCTCCCTCAACATGCTGCTCATGCATCTTTTGATGCCACCCAGGAAGAAATAGTTTCCAGAAGTCAGGGTATCATAGATTCTAGAAACAAAATTAAATTAAGTTATTGCCTTTGTCAAGCCAACAAAAAGATCAGAGCAGACTTCCCAAGAGATTAGCCACTGCTAGTAGAAGTAACCTCTCTTGTGTTGATATAGGTAGTCAAAAGAGGAGCCTTCTCATTGCAAAGACTCAAAAAAGACAGATCAGCATTGCTTGTATGGTAAAGTGGTAATTACAAAGGAATTTTATATTGCTACCGAACATAATGTGCATCTGTATCCGATATTTATGTAATTTGCCATACGAGTTTCGAGCCCAGTGAAGTAAATTCCTCATGAAAGCTTAATCTTAATCTCTATTTCCTTTATGTTTCACTTTCCCTATACTTTCCCTTTGCCTTCAATGATTTTTATCTGCCTCATATTCCATCACAGGCCTGTCTTAAAAGTAAAGATAGAAAATAAATAAATCAAAATTACTTATTTATCTGACTTGAGATTGACTGACAAGTTTGAAGGAAATAATATGACTTGAAGATGACCATAAAAACGATCTAAATCCAAAAGCCTTTTATTAAAAAAAATGTTTGAAAGCCTTTACTTAATTTTTATTGCATGAGTTATATTTATACTTTGCTATATGCAGGAACTCAACTATCAGACTGCCAAGAGCTCAGGATGGGATCATGTGGTTGTTGGCTGGTCTATCCCTCAGCACAACAAAGTAGTCATTGAAGCATTTACTCTCTAAATGATTCAGTGTATCCACATTGACCAAGACTGGTTAGTGTAAATGGCTCAGCCTGCCCACACACGCCACTCACAAAATTCTGGACAAAGTAACTCCATTTCTACACTGCATATTGCATTTTTCAGAATATAATGGTGGGTTTTTTTAAGATTTTTAAGGAATAAAATTCAGAAGAAGGGTGGTCTTCTGTTTCTCTAAAATGCTATGTTTATAAAAAATTCTGAACATTCTAAATAAAAGTCTAAATAGCTTTAAAAGGAATCTAATACAGAAGAATGCACTTTTTTTCCTTTTTTTTTTTTTTTTTTTTTTTTTTTTTCCTGTGCTTACGCATTTGCTTATGATTTGAGAGATGGAAGCTAGTTCTCTGCTTTGCTGCAGAAACTTTTTATGACCTTAGGCAAATCATTTAGCTGTGGTGAAAAATTAATATGTAACTATAAATATAACAGTAAATATATACAAAGATAATAATATTGTGGTAGTTACAAATATGCCACATTGAAATATTTGTTATAAATTAAAATAAAGGTAAGAACTGGAAAGCTATTTCAGTACTAATCTCCAAAATAATTACTGGTAATCAAATAAATTGCATCTTTCAAGATTAAATGTATCCAAAACAACCAAGTTTTTATGAAAGCTGCTCTATACTCAATATTTTGAAATAGTTTTTGCTGTCCTTTGAAAGCTATTGCAGGGTAGTCACTGTGAGAGCACACAGTGAAAACTGGTTGATCTAACATTGTGATTTCTGTTTAATGATGCTTTTTAAATGATCAAGAACTTCTGCTGGGGAATACTTTAGACACTCTAAGGCTCATCCAATGAAATACTAATACCTAGACTATATAGCACTTCCAGATGAGGAAAAGACAACTGGAACCTACCACCAGTATCAGTTTGTAACTGTCCTGCACAGAGCTGACGAATATGTGGTTTATATACTTGTTCTAGTAAAGTCTCAGATAAAAGACTTTCAGGTGCTTTAACTGATTCTCTTGGTACCCTTTCAGTAGCAGAAATGTTACGAGAGGACAGCAGCAAAAAATGGCTCTGAAAATGCTACTTGCTGCCAGTTGTGTGTCTCATTTCAACATAGCGTGATAAATCAGTGTCACAACTCTTGTAGCACATGTTTTATTTCAAGCTGTCATAATACTTTGTGACAATGGATTCACTTCACTGGGACTGAGTCTACGTATTCTTATTTTATCTTAAGCATCATGTATTTGAAATCACTGTTGTACCAGAAAAAGAAAAACTACCAGGCAGCTGGAGTGGTCTTGTGCAGCCTCTCATTAATTTCTCCTTCCAACAGAATGTGGCTGCAGGCTCCAGGTAAAGTACTGCCAAGGTAAGCAAGCAAACCAACTCCATCCAATCTTACAACCACCAAGAGAGTTCAGGGACTTCCTCTAATATGCCAGAAGGCTTTCTTCCAGGCTTTCTCCAAATCGCTGGCCAACTGCAGCTATGTCATCTGATCTATAAAATGAAATTTCATTTCATCCCCCTGACCATTTTTGGGGACTAAAACAGGTTCAGTATCTGAAACAGTAGACCTTTGCTAGCCTTAGAGATCTTCATTTTGTCTGAAATGAGTTAGTTCAGCTGGCAGTTCTGTGGACTGGATAAAGTGCTGAAGGGATGTGCAAGTGAGAACAGACTGAGAAGAGTATCTTCAGGCAGTGTGGGTGAAATTGAAAGAAAAGATAGGAGTAAGTATTTACAAACTAGTGACTTCAGGAAAATCTCACTGCAACTCTTCCACACTCATTTTCAGCTAAATGATATTTGCCTGCCACACCATGGAAAATTTTATGTACTTCATTTTGTTGAAAAGGGCTGTAAATAATATTAGCCAGCATCACAATATCCTGGGAATGGTGTCATACAAGTAACATTTTCCATAAACTCTTCAGTAATGTTCTACTAGCTTTTTTCTATTTAAGTGAACACTGCTCCTCTGTCTTCAAAATTAATTCAGCTTTCACTAAGGCTCAGATTTTGCTCTTCTTCAGATACTGTCAGACTGAAACTGTACTTTTTTTCCTGAAGGATAGGAATTTGTCATTTAGAATCAGAAGTGGATCAGTCTGTTTCTACTCAGTAAAGTTCTATGTATGCATACTGCTATGACATTATTTCTGGATCCCATGGGTAAAAAGCTTTCCACAATGCCTCAGCATGGCATGTAACCCAAAATCAGTCTCTGAAAGACAGTTGTTGTCTGTAGCTAGTAAGATAATTTCATTCTGTCCAGTAAGCCTGTCAAGCACCTTTAGGTTGTCCTTGATCTGAATATCATTCTCACCTATGACTCACTTGAATATGTTTGAAAGAACACATACTATATTTCAGTGCAAGGTATTTCTTTCTCCCACATATGAACGGTATAAACACGATCACCCAGAAAATGACCATTCACTGGTCTGAAAGTTGGTTCTGTTCTTACATTGCTATAATATCTCCCAAGTTACACGAGGGTTCTGCAAAAGAAAGTCATCCTGCTGTTCAGATTTTACTTGGAAATGTTGTCTCAACATTTTGTAAAGAATACTGCCTGTTTTAGAGGAAGGTGCCTTGTTTTTCTGGAAATCAAACTATTTTAGACTACTCTAGGCAATATCAGTCTACAAAAATGTTACTGTCAACATATGAAAACCAAGGTAATTTGTTCTGTACATAAATTCATGGCAGAGCTTCAGAGCAAACTATGAGGAAAGTAAACATCCTCCTCCCTTATACACTGTCCTTTAGCAGTATACTTAATACACAAAGACCTCTTTCAAGTTTTCTGCCACATAACCTGTAACGTGTCTCTGAAAATCTCTCTTTTATCTAATAACTCTATAAATAAATTTAATGGATGGAGTAAGAGTTTTATCTCATTTGTTTTTAGAAATTTGCTTTGAATCCCAACAGGTGTATACTTTGTTTGTTTGTTTGTTTGTTTTTGTTTATGTGCTAATAGATTTTTTCAATTATTGACACTAAATTGAATATGTTCCTCCAAAGCAGTATATGCAACGTTTCCTATCACTTCTAGTTGTGACTTCATATTTTAGTTGAAGAGACATTTCATGGGAATGTCTATTAATTGCAGCCTGTGGAAAATCCTGACAGAAACTTGTCATGCAAAAATGTGTAAAAGTCAGATGTAATTTCTTTCAAAATCTTCAGGCTACTGTGAAAATGGATGGACTAATAATTTAACTTTCAAGCTTCATTCTTACACTACTTAAGCTACCATTATGTGACCTCAATGAAAAGTGATCTGTGAATGACTGCAGTTACTTTGAAACATCTTTGGTGACTGAATCAATACTTCTGGCAGGAGCTGTGTTTAGAAGCTGCTTTGAGCAGGGGGTTGGACTTCCTGAGGGCTCTTCCAAAAATTTCCAAACTTCTGTGATTCCTTGAACAGTGAAAAACCCCATCAAATTATGCTGATTGGTAGAACTAGAAATATAAATGGGAAATTCACAACCAAGTGTGCATCTAATGAAGAAGGAATAAAATAAAAAATTAACATCCCACTTTTGGAATTTAACAAATAATAATGTTGAAAAATTGAAACGAAATGTCCAGCCTTCATTTAATGTCTCTGTCAGTATTCTTCATACCGAAGACTCTGGCATTATGTTAAAACTTTCTTCTTTCTATTTTGACAGTATTTTGCAGAAGTGCAGAAGGATGGTGTAAAGCTCTAAGTGGTCTTCCTTCCCACTCTGTGTAAGTGCAATGGGTTTATATCCAGAACCCAACACTTAGCAGCTCTGTAAACTTCTGTGCCTACCTGTTAAAATCTACAAATTAGAAGCACTGAAGTACTGAATATTGATGTTATTATTTGCTTTTCTTACTTCTAGAGAAAAAAAGATGGCTCCTTTAACCAGTCTTCTGATAAATTAAAATTTCTCTAGCACCTATGTAAATTTTTGATTTTTTTTTTTTTCCTGGAGGTAGTTCCTTACAAAGAATCTGGAATTGAAATTTCTGTATTTAATTTTAATTATGTTTTAAATCTATAGACAATTTTTATAGAAAATAATCACAGTTTATGTCAAACAGAACAGAGTCAGGCTATCATTAAAAAATCAATACACTGCTAAAACAAAGTGTCTTACATTATTTTTTTTGTCACACTTGTGGGGGAATTCCTGTTATGCAACTTACTTTTGCTTTTTAACCTGCCAGGACCAATTTCAGAGATATACAAGTCTAATCTGAAATGCTATTGCACAGCAAAATTAGTCTCACTATATTATCAATGTAAATCGAGTCAGAAAATTAGTAGTATCATGTATTTGCTCAAGCATAAATATACTTTATATTTCCACCACTAACCCTATTAGATCCACAGTAATTACAAAATTGTTTTGTAAAATAGCATAGCTCTTTTAGTTTAATCAAGTGAATCTCTGTTTCAAAAGAGTTTCAAGTAGTATTTTTCCATTGCACATCCTGCTCAGATACTGAGAAAACTTAATACTCTCAACAACCTCTGATGTTAGGTAGTATTGGATGCAGTAGTTCAGACTGTAATCATGTTTTCTTTTACAAGCATATTAAATTGAAAACTGAGTGCTGCTTCCTTAGATACAGGTAATTCCTTAGAGTACAAATGTGAGGATACCGAACTTTATAGCGTAGGCATCACAATAGAGTTTTTGTCTCAAAATTGTGAAGATAATTTTGTGACTGGAGCTTAAGTAATAATAGGGATGCTTCAAATGTTCTATAAATTCAGTAGTGAAAAGTACCTGGCTTAATGTTCATTAAGGTAAATTACACTTCAACTCCGACTTATACCTCTGCCCCTAGAAATTCTTGACTTCCTTTTTTTTTTTTTTTTTTTTTTTTTATTGCTCAATACTAGTTCTCTTGTCACTCTTTTAAAAAACTAGTTAAAACAGATGGTTTTATTAACTTTCCCTTCTTTTACCTCAAAATGTTAAAAGATGTGTACAAAAGAAATTATATAGACAAATAGTCTGGGGAAAAGAAGGAAATATCATTAAGTAATGCATTTTTAAAAAGAAAAAAACCCCACACCTCAACAAAAACCCCAGACTTCTAAAACTCTACTTCCAGAAGCTGAAGAAATAGCTTTTGCCTAAGGGTGGATTTACTGCTTAAGGCTTTTCTTCCTCCATCATTTCCTCTGCAAAAGCAGCATGTAATGTGTGATTTTCTTTTTTTTTTTCATTATATTATAGAAATTTTACTATCTTTCTGAAAATGTTCATGCTTTTATTTGTCTGCTTCTTTTTTCTTAAAGTTTTGCAAAGTTTCTCAGTAACATGGAGCTTCTTTCCTGAAGTCTTTATGGTATTTTGATAACAAAATAGTAATATAGAGATATGGAAGAATCTATGAAGAAGTCTTTTTAATTAGTATTTTCTGGACATGATCTGGAGGATAATTGTGATCAAAGTACTCAACAAATAGAATATGTTTTGTCTTTTCTATACTTAAAATCATCCCTTTTTGAAATTATACTTCCAATGAGTTGTTCAGATTCATAATACTCCAGTGACCTGGTACCTAAACTGATTGGAATCTTTGGAGTTTATGGTATTAATGCAGTTTGTCTCTAGCCTGTTTTTTGGGTCAAGTCAATTCTTCACCAAAGGTATACTTAACTACACAAAAACTAAAATGTAATTCTAAAATAACATTGTAGTTTTTATTTTTTCTTGATCTTTAATAACAAGAGCTAATCATCTGCCCCAATAACATGTCCATGTTCAATCTAAAGGTCTATAAGGCCTGCAGATTTGGTCAAATTTGGCCTTACCTGTCCCAGAGTGGGATTCATCCTACCATCTTAGAATTCCACACACGGATATTATTACCCAAGACTGGCAACCCAGGATCTCTTCTTAGTTAAAGGAGATAAGTGAGGATCTCCAGGAATGATTATAATTTTATTTTTAAATTGACATATGGAATTATCCAGATATATTACATACTGAGCTGCCTTCTTCTCTCTCTGATTCTAAATTAATTTCTTGTCTACACAGATTCAGTTTGGAAGCATTTTCTGGCACTTCTAGGATGCATTTTATCTGTTCTGTTTTAAATGTCTTCTTCAGAGTGAGATGAACCATGCCCTACAAGTACCTACTTCTCTCCATTGACTGTAAGCAAGTTCTAAATAGCTTCTTCTGCAGACAGTTACATTTGGACAGATGATTCCCATACACTGTCTAACATAGACCACATAGCTTGAGGCAGAGTTAGATCATTTCAGAATAATGAATATACCCAGTGATTTATATACCCCCTTTGGGGCTATATATAACTAAGCATCTGTTGAAGCTGTTCTGATAGATGTTAGCAGCCAATCTGGCACTAAGATCAAGGGAGAGCAGAGATACCCTAAAACACATTTCATACTTCTACTTCTGACCAGCCTTGAGAACAGGTCACTTTCATTGAATCCATACTTCATGAGATACACATTTGAACTCAGAATAAAGCTTCATCCAAACCCACTCTTTGTCACAGGATAATTTCAATGTTCTGTGCCAGACCTAAATTTGATGGCATTCCAGTCTGTAGAAGACAAAGATGATTTTGTGCAAGTTTGGCCAAGTTAGATATGAAAGCCTATGCCGTATAGACATAACATATGAGTTTGTGGTGCTTTATGAGGTGAAGGGAAATTTTAGGGGGAACCAGACTTTCTTCTCATAGGACTGATTTTGAAGACTATCAAAGAGCAATCCAGCCATTTGCTACTTATTTTCATAATTTGGTAACAGTAAGCTGTTAAGGAAGCTTGAGAAGCTAGCATAATGACTTTTATTAGTTAGGGGTTTTTTGACTTCTCATCCCTCATTAACTTCATCCATAGATCTTAAAGCAGCATAAAAGAGAGCAGTATCATCTTCTTATTAGGCAGATAGAAAACAGAAGGCATCAGAATGCATCCCAAGACTTACCAACAGGCCACTGGAAAATTCAGAATTACAGAACCTGTTTTTTTAAGCTTTAGTCCAGGCTTTTTTACATGAAACAGGACCCCTTATGCTGGAACTAATATAAAGTGTGTGCACATGCATTCAAGCATGTCTAAATCATCAGGATGTTGACATAACATCATTTAATTTTCCAGACTGAAGTATATTCAATTTCCATTGCATGGTGTCTTAAAAGCCGGTAGAGAATATGTTTTTAGGCAAAAAATTTGCTTTCAGTAATGTGGACAGTGAATATACTCTTAAAAGTTGTATTTGTCAGAAGGGCAGGTAGATCCCAGTGCTAGTAGCCGGCGTGATTTGTTGCCAAATTGTTGTAATCAGCGCTCAATACATTGCATGGCAGAATTCAATGCTGTAGGCTACATCCTGACTAATTTTTCCTTGACTAGGTGAGTCGGCACTGATACAAAATAATGTGATGTTGTGACTTGATTCCTCATTTTAGTTGGCAGTGTTCAAAAGCAGAGAACAAAAATCCAGCTAAAATTAAGTGCTTAGAAATGGGTGGTAAATGAGGAAATCAACAGGGGGCCAGCTGAGAACATGCTTGGTTACAAACAGGTAGAAAGATGATTACTCTGAAGAATTAAATTATTTGAGAAAGATATCTAAGATGTGAATCTTGTGGTGCAGGGGTAATCAACTCAGAAGATTATCCAATAGAATAATAATAGAACTTAAATACATACTTCATATTTACTGGACCTTGAAGCTTTGGACTTAGCAGCTCAAGATCGTTAGAGACTGCTCAACTAGTTAGAGAGAAGTTTGGAAAAACTTATTTAAGCATATTTAAAATATGAGATCTTGTATATGCCAAACATTACTCCATGGAGACTTGGAAAAGCCAAGAAATAGGTTCTGCAGAGAGGCCACCTTGTTCTGGGGATATTCTGCACTGGCCACAGGCTCTAAACACAATCCAGGTGCTGTCAGTGACAGCTCCACCAATTCTGGTGCAAGAGTAATGTGAACTGGTTTTGGCTGGGGCTGCAATACTTCAATGCTTCCATGACTTTCTCTTCTTTGCAATACAGTAAAGCAAACAGGAGATCTTAGTGTATTTCAATGGCCTATATGTTCTGAAGGTGTCCAAGGAGGATGAACAGAGGATCATCCTGTTCTGACATGCCTTGCATGTTACAAGGCTGTCATTAAAGTTATTCTGTCTAAGGTAGCTAAAGATACTGTCTTTAATTAGACAACGTTGCACTGAAGGTTTGATTTGATTTCAGTTGTCTTTAACCATACAGTCTGTTCAGCTATGGCTTGACAAGGAACATGCTTGGCTTTCCCTGAGCAGAGCTAATATATAAACCAATATATGGGCAACGGAGTAATGGGTAATTTGTACTGTAAATTAACATGTAAACTAACATGCTAATGCAGGTATATTCTTGTCTCTTCTTTATATTATTATAAATTATTAATTATACATATTATCATTATGGAATGAAAAATTCAAAATCATAAATTTTGTATACAGAAGCTCTAGATACACTTTTTATCAGCATTAAAAAGTGCTTAATCTACAGAATCCAGAATATAGAAAAAATTCATTTTATGTCTTGTTATTGTAGAAACAATCTTTTCTGTCTAATCCAGAGAACTTCCATCTGTGTCAGCTTCAGATAGACCTAAAAGAGATTCGAGAATGTGTAGGATCTCCTTTTCTTCCTCAGCAATGTCATCCTTACTGGCCCATTCACATGCTTCCCCACTTGCTTTAACATTGTCTCTTATAGACAGTGCTCTGCAGACCCACCCACAGAAACACCAGCCCTTTCTCAACTCAAGTTTCTCAGATGCTTCTGTTGTCAAGCCTAATATCTTCAGTTCCTATGAATGTTCAGCTATACCACACACAAGTACATTTGGAAATGGTACATAATGGTATCAGTGTTTTTCCTGTGAAGATCTTCACCCTTTCCTCATTCTTCCCTCTTTGATTTATATTAGTCTTCTAGATTTCTACATTAAAGTTTATGTCATTTACACTACTGCTGGCACAGACACAAAAGGAAAGTGTAAGCCCTTGAAAAAGAAACCCTCGGTAAACCCTTTGGTTTTAAAAACATATTTTTTGTAGGATCATGTTTATACTATCTATTTGCCCTCTGCAGTTCTACATGAGCCTTTACAGTTAACATTTTCACCATGAGGACTAAGGGAGGGGGGGGCTTATACGAAAGCAGATTCTTATATACAAGGAGCTGAAGATTAAAGGAAATATCAGATATCCCAAAAGCTATGAAATAGAGAATTTATTTGTGCCGGGGAGACATCTGTTTGAATACTAAAGTTTTACTGAACTATTATTTATCGACTATAATGCTGGAGCTCAAAACTCTCTTTTGGGCTGAATTCTGACCAAGAGATGATAGATATATCAAAGCTGAATTTCTAAAGAAGTTCTTCACCCTTCGAGGAAGAAGAACGTATGCCAAGACTGTCACCCTTTCAGTTATTCTTTGGCAACTGTCACCCTCTCAGTTATTCTTTTGCAATTAGATATCAAATAAGTGTTCACAGCAGCCTAGGAATCTTCCACCTTTTTTTTTCCTTTACCACAGCTGAAACAAGAAAGTCAAAACGGGTGTGCAGAGAGTGAGAATGAGGATACGTAGATAAGACCAAAAATTTTGTTGCATTGAAATCCTGTGATGCAGATCTCTGAGGGAAGACTGATGTGGACCTGGACCTAAGAAGTGATACAAAAATACTGTTGTATCTGCAGAGATTGAGAGAGAGAAGGTTTAGTACTGGAAATATGGTGCTCTGGGGCACCATAGGGCTACCAAGAAGTTCAAATTTGCATTTATGGATTTCCTTTTTAATGTTATGGTGAGAAGGAGGAAATATAAGACAGTGTGTTCCTGCAGTTTTCTAGCTAAAAAGAGCAGCCTGGTAGATGTTTTTGCAAGCAAATATATTTTATTAACCATTTAATGATAACCAACTAAATGATAACTTACCATGCAAATAATAACTGTAAATGATCATGATTTAAATTTGGAAATTTCTTTCAAGTTTGGCAGATTAATCCAAAGTCTTTCAAATACTTATAGCTATGATTAATATACACAACAACAGTTTCATTCATTTTAGTGGCAGTATGTTATACTTAATATCAAATACTTGCATGATTATGTTTTTGATAGGTTATTATTTTATTAGGTGCAAATGAATAAAATATGAGGGGTCAAATCTAAATTCAACATTAACAAAGAAATTAAAAATATGAGAACCATTATATTAGTACACATTACCCCACAATACAAACATTAAAAATTCACAGTAGTAGAAAGAACACAAAGAATGGCTAGCTCATGTTTTAAATGATGATCTGTCAAAATTATTAGATTGAGTGGAGGAAACTTATTTCCAATATCTAGCAGTGGAATGCAATTTCATTTGAACAGCAGCAGTGCTCATGTGAGATTTAACCAAAGGAGAGTACTTGGAAAAGAAAAAGATGAAAGGATTGTGAGCTCGTCTGTGGGAATCATGTAGATAAAATTTCAAATCTGGATGAACAGCATCCATTGCTCTCAGCTGCTTTGGTCTCCTTTCATTCCATTCAAAATACAGTTGCCAAGATTTTCTGTCTTGCTATTTCCTTTTTTACTTGCATACTAAGTTCAAGCTTCTGTTCCTCACTTTCAAAACACTTTAAAGGTCCAGTCTTTGTCCCACCACTGCCGTCCTCAGCTTTCCTGCTTCCTGCAGCCTGCCAGATCTCCTTTGCTGACTGCTTTCTTTGTCTTCCAAGTCCACTGAACATTTTGCACGTTTTTTAATATGCCACCCTGTAGCCCTGGAACAGCCTTCTGATTATTCCAGGCCCAACTCAGTTCCTCTGCTGCCCTCAAACCTCCCTTTAAATATCCTTCATGTTGATGTTTTGGTATGTCAGGAAAATTACTTTTTTCTATTGATTTGATGTATAGAGGGATAACTTCTATGTGTAATTTCTGGTAGCCCACATCTACACAGAAAAGAAGAGAATATAATGAGCCAGATTTCATGAATGAGAGTAAAAGGGGTCTCAGTACTTAGCAAACCACTGCAGTTCAAGAATGGAGGAAACTGCATGATTTAAAACATGTGGAGTTAAAATAAGCTGAAAAGGTAGAGAGATACTCGGATTCAGTTTGTTTCAGTTTTGATTTTATTTTACTTTACTTAAACCATTGCTTACTTTGAAGCTAGCATAAACCACTCTGATCTGTACGAAAGTGACAAATAACAGCTTATTCAAATTAACAAATTATTTATAGCACTTTTCATCAGTTGATGTGAGAACATTTTACAGGGAATACAGCTGGACTGTTCACACTTTGAAGATGGGGAAAGTGAACTACAGAGATCCATATCCAAGGACATAGCCATCAAGAGCAGGGAGGTACAACTAAATCTCTGATTTCCAGCTTTGAGGTCTATCCACTACAGCATTTGGCCAACTGCCTTCTGTGTCCAACTGCTGAGCAAAGCTTTATGACTGTGTTGGATAACAAGAGAACAAAATTCAGTGGTCAGACCATGAGGTCAGTTTTCTTATCAGTTTAGAAAGAGTCTATGAACTGGCCCATAATGTTCAGAAGAGTCTTCTAAAGTAAAGCATCGAAAAGTTTTTTAGGTTTTTTCCCAAATAATCAAATTCACATTTTGGTTAAATCTGTGTAAGTAAATCCTCTAAATGGGTTTGTTACTCTAAGAATTAGAAGGAAGTCAGAAACATTTCCTCATAAAATGTTCAAAACCAAATATCTTCCTTTTCAAGGATGAAGAATCATTACTCCCATTTAGTGGCTCATGCCTGTTGCTTTATGGTTCATCTGGCTGTATTTAATAGGAAAACAGGTTTTATTTGAATGCTTGTGGACTTATCAGGAAAAAAAAAACCTGTTCACAAAATGAGAAAATTAGGTAATACTAAACTTGAGCACTCACATATTAATTTATGAATGCCAGTAACATGGGTATATGACTGAAATAAAAGCACCCATTTTAGATATTTATAACTAAACTGAAAATGCAGTCCTACCTGCAGAAAAGGCTCATGAGGTTTTTATTTTTGGTTTGCCACTGAAAAGAAGCTCTTGCCTTTCACATATGCTTTACAATGAAACTGTGTTCAGGCTAGATAGTGCTATAAGGTCAATATATATTTGGAAAAGAAAACTTGTGGAAGCCGTATGAACTATTTCCTCTGTTTAATACTGAGGGTTGTGTTGGGATCTCCTAAGAGAATGCACTGGTGGTTTTCTTCAGAAAATGAATAAAAACATGGCCTTTAGAGAACCAAAGGTTAATCTGAAAAAGAAGCATCCAGAGGAGGTATTTTAACTGCTCAGAAGCCCCACAGAATAGCTTGAGGCTTACTCCTAAACAGTAAAGAGTAGCCAAGTAGGATAAAAACTCTCTCTCCCTTTTTTTTTTTTTTTTTCCCCTGAAAAAAAGTATATTCCTAGGAATATAGACTTTAAATCAAGTTTAGATATGCCATCAGTGAGTTGCATATAGGTTCTGTATGTGAGTCCCCTGGGTTCCCAGGTACTCTTGAAAAAAAGTCTAGCCATTCTGTGAATTTCAGGGGGTTTATTAAATTTAAAAGGAACAGAATAGCTCAGTCTACCTTGTGGTTTTTATTTTGATGTCAAAGACATAGTTATTAACTATTCTCTGCCTAATGTCTGTAGAATAAAAAATTTGTACTATAATTCACACAGAGAAGTGTGCAAAGTCCCCATAAACATTGCTCAGATCACAGTGTAAGTACAACAGATAATTCTGTTGGATTATATTTTTAAGTAATGTTAGTTAATTATAATTGGATAATATTTAACAATGTTGAAAGCCTGTGATTCTGGAACATAATGATGCGATGAAACCAGCTAGCAGTTTTGTCCTACTAAACAACCAGAAGAGATTATGAATGAGAATAGTGTAAGGTTTCCTCATATACTTCTTAAAACCGTGCTGATATTTACTTATGCATATATATAATTTTTTTTAGGGTGCTCAGATATAGGTGATTTTTTGCACAACTTTTCTGCAGAGCTAAATTTTGCTACTGTAGAATACTAAAATACTGATAATTAGTGCAGGATCTGATTTAGGCAGACAAAACAGAAACTAGATATCATATTGGCTAACATGAGTGGTTTTCAAATTATTAAAATATCTTTTTTTTTGTCCTGAAATTTTCTGCATAAAAAAAAAAAAAATATCAAAATTTTCTCTATGCTTGAGGTTAAAAAACTCTCAAAACCTACATGAAGGTAACCTATGTATTTGTGTAGAGCAAAAATTTAGATGGATCCCAACTCTGCCCTGCAACCTTCTGCTGGTTTTATTACTTAGAAAGCCAGTAGTTTCCAGTCACTCGTTTTTTTCACAGTAGTTCATTTTATAGCCAGCCTGTTTCCATCCCTACATGAGTTACCTCCATCTGGAAGAGTGCAACCTGCACTCCTGACTCTTCCTGTCCTTCAGCTATTGACTTGATACTTTTAAAAAATGCCTTTGTAGACTGTGATGTTAAAGGATGGCATTGGCAAAATTATTAAAAATAAGTAGGGGAACAGATGATTCCTCTCTGGAAAAGCTTAATCATTTGGGATTGGGTAAACCAATTATTTTGGGTTTCAGTTTTAGCCTGACTACAATTCTTAATCAAACTGTGACTAGTCTTTCAATATTATACTTCTATCAGTAAAAAACTACTTCCTGGAAGATGTTGAGAGGAAATATTAAAATATTAATTTAGCCTGAAAATATATCCTGCTGGCAAGTGTGTATTAGAAACCTGATTTTATGATTTTTCTTCCTCCTTTCTCTTCTGTTTTTCCCCTTCCTCTCCCATTCCGTAGTGAAAATACAGAAATTATAAATGGCTGCTCAGTCTCTGATTTAAAGGGTTTATCTCTGAAGACAGTACTGGTGAATGAAAAAGTAAAAAATTTATTAAGTAGCTGCAATATGGCTTTCAGAAATCTTAGGAATTGTTTATTTTTGACTGTACAAGAATAGTAATGTAAATTATTTCCAGAAGCTGTCCTAGTCACCAGCATCATGTTGTATATCTGGGCCCATTAGTGTTTAACAATGTTAGCATTTAATATTAATATGCAATTATATAAAAACATATAACTACATTCTAAGAGTCTTAGCATATAGGTATAAAACAATGCTAGCATACAATTTTCAAAATCATCCAAATGACTCATTATTGACAAACCTGCTAGTGCTAAAACTAAGAATTTTAAAAATACCTCTGTTTCTAGTTTAACTTACATTAAAATATATATTAAACAGCATATAATATGGTAATTTGGCATAGTATGTTGAATTACAAAAAAATAAAAACAATCCAGCCTAAACAAACTGTTCTTTTTGCATGTCCCATATACCTTCTTCCTCAGTGTGAGTGTTGTGTAGAGCATTTGGAAGTAAGAACATCTGAGAAACTTGGGCATATTAAGAACAAATTTACTTCACAAAAATATTCCTGGAGAATTTTAGAAAATGTTTTGTGTTTGGAAGTGAAAACTAGCACCTTGACTAAGCTAGTACTTAGCTAGCACTCCATGTAACTTGATTTACCACTAATAAACACATAATCACCAAAGTGATTTGGTGATCACTTTGGTGATTATATGTTTATTAGTGGTAAATCAAGTTACATGGAGCACAGCTTTCCTGACCTTTTAGATATAGCTCACTTACTGTGGCACTGGGCTTGTAAAATACATTCCGTTCCTCTCTGTTCTTCTATGGAAAGACACAAATCACACTGAAGTGCAGTTCCTATGTCTAAGCAAGGGTCAGGGTCATTAGCCTTCTCACTATATTTGACTGTGTCATCAACAGGAAGGAAGTAAATGCACATGGCTGCTCCTTTTCTAAGTAATTACCCAAGTGAGTTAGTGCCTTACAACCAACCAACAACAACAACAACAACAAAAAAACCACAAAAAAACCAAACAAAAAAACCCAACCAAACAAAAAAAAAACGGCAGGCAGGAAAGTAAGGACCTTTCTTTACAGGTAACAAATGAGTTCATGCAGCTCCAGGACCAATGCTGTAGAATGATATATCTGGTCTTCCAACAACAGAGCTCACAGAGCTAAAAAGATCTGTTGGAAGCAGTAATAATTTAATCTATAGCTTTACCATATTACTGAAAGGTTGAACGTATTTTCTCAGTTCCATTTGAAAGGTTCTAAGTGTCTACCAGACTATCTTTCTCTACAAAGCACATCTTAGTAACCTTTAGCAGCCTGTCAGCTTCAGTTGAAATTGATCAGAACATTTCAGACTTATTTAGAGGGCATGCCGGCAGACATACACAGAGAAATACAGCTTCTATTTCCCTGGAAATCAGCCTAAAAATAAGAGCTGAAGCTGAGTGCTTTATTTCTCTTTTGTTTCAAAATAAGGTTTCTGAAGATGTTGAACATTTAATTTAAAAGAAATTTTCTGTTTAGTATCCACTTCTAAAGAAGAGCTAAACCTATTGGTACTGTCAAGATAATTGCCTGGGATCTAGTGTATCATTAATGTTTTTAATTGTATAGATAACCCTATCTGCACATCTCTTTTGTCTTTTTCTCCTGGGACTCCTGGGATAATAGTTATTTCAGCTTTCAATAGGCTGTGTATCTTTGATATAGATTATTATGCTTTTTCTACATTTATATCTAGAAATCATTTACATAAGCACTACAAAAAAAAAAACCCAGCAAACAAAAAACTCAGAAAAAATAAATTATGCTTTGGCATATCAAACAACAGAGTGAGGTTCAAGAAAAAAAGACATGCTAGAATAAAATAACTTGCTATGTTACCTTAAGAAAGCTACTGCCATTTGTTCCTCTCTAAAATGAGGACAATGATGAAGGATTTAACTTTAAAGTGCATTGGGATTTACAGATAAAGTGCAATAAGAAGAGGTAATGCATAATTGTTAACTTATTTATTCAAGCATATATGGTTTACTGTTCATCGAAAGTTGTAGATGTTATGATTAGAAGTTGGTCCCTTCTGCCAACACCATCACTATAGACATATCCAGGTTTTTAATATCCAATATTATTACTCTTTAAATATGCTTTCCATTGAAAATGTAAATAAAAACACAAGTCACAAGTAGCCTGACTTGAATAAGCTTTCATTATTCATACTGATAACATTGGAATATATCTCATCTCTGTCCAAGTGTAAGATGAGAGGTTAATCCTTTTGCCATATGGTTTAGAACTATTACCCTTTCAGTCTCAGATGCTGGTCTCAAGTGATCATCATGGTTGTGCAATACAGAGGATCCCCTGGAGCTCATTAATTATCTTAGAGGTTAGAGACACTGTTATTAAAACAAAAGATTTGAGAGTTGCCCAAGTAATAGTAAAAAGAGCAATCTGAAGGGAATAAGAAAAGCCTTCTGAATGAATTGGTAATGGGATATAACAATTTGAGAACCATTAGAAAGAATCATGTTCTCTGCTAGGAAAACAAGTGGGAACAATTTTCCACAATTTGGCTAACTCATTAATTATATTGAAGATACAGGAAATATAGAGTAGACTTTTAACATTATGTGGTTTATACTGTGGTAACTTAAGGATAAACTGTTTAAATAACTTTAAGAATTTGAACTTAATGAAATAGGGAAAAATGGTTTGTGCACAGGGTAAACTTGACAGCACAGAATACTGGGGTTTCCACTGACTGATCAATCAGACTTGCAGAAGAGAGTATAAAAAGATTTTTTTAACATGTTAATTTCTTGGCAAGTGACTATTAGAGGGTTTTGTATCTATATTATTAAACACTCTCCACTTACTAATCTTTCTGTTAGATACAAATATAAAGGCATTTCCTGTGCCTCATACTCTGTTCAACAACAATCTGTGAATAGATATGATTCAATGGAGTATCAAATACCAGACACATTGTTTATATGCCAAATTTTTTTTCCAGTTGATTCTGTTTTAAGAATAGAACTGCATTTCCACTCCAGGATGAAATTTACCTCACATATGACTTCAAAGTTTTCAGCTGGCAAAAAAAAAAAAACACTAATAAAGAATAATAATGAAGTATAGGAACAGTAATCTTGGCACCTGCCAAAAGCACTTGCTTTGCATTGGAAAGCAGAATTTCATTTTAATCACACTTTTTTCCAAGATGAAAAAGAGAAAAAAGCTTTAGGTTCAGGATAAAGGCATGCTTTTTTAGTGAGTTATTCCAAACAGGCCTTCTTGCAAGCCTGCAAACTAAGGTATGCACTAAACTTTGTTCTTATCTATGAAGTTAAACATTCACTTAGATAGCATTAAGACTTTATGCAGTAACTGCAAAAAGCCTTCCAAACACTCTAGAAAAACAAACCATAGAGCAGAAGACAATTTGAGGAAGGAATTCTTAAAACACACTCACAAAACATTCCATAAATATCAAAGATTATACAAGGAATTTATCTAGTACACATGCACAAAAAATTGTTCCTTTCCTACTCAAAGGCACACTGGTACATTTATTGGTAATGTCACTTTTCAATCCCCAATGAATAATTCAAAAATTTCTGTTCATTTTTATGTCCAGCAGTTGTGTCTTTATGATTATTTCATATTGGTATTGATAACTATCACATTTTTAGACTATCTTTATGTAATCATCCAGGAAATAGCAATGCCAGTGGCTCACCTCCAGTATGTGCCATGGATATTTCTGCTGTATTACATTTTAATGAAGATTATTTCTAAAGTTTTATTTATTGATATAGCTTTGAGAAAAACAAGAGGATATGAAAGCCCTTGTAGTCTTCCCACTAGCATTACAGACAACATCATGTTCAGACTTGATTATGGGACATAGGAGAGTCTTTTTGGTTACACATCTTCCTTTCTTAATCAGATTAAGGGTATGCTTGTCTCTATTTTAATTAGTGTTCAAATAGAAGTGCACTTAGTGAAAACTTCAGACTTTCTAATCACCATGTCCACCTGAAAGTCAGTTCTCATTGAATTAATAACTATGGTGACAAATACTTAGAGCAGATATTTCTTGAGAAAATGTCAAGACAGATTTTTAAAAGTATCTGGATAGCCAACTTAATTTTCAGGTATTCAGGAATGATGGCCTGTCCCACCAGGTGCCCATTTATTAATTACGTAAATAACTTTTTCTGGTTCCTAGTACAGAGAAGCAAATCAGGAAGACAAAACCAGGAGAAACAGTCAAAAAGAGATAATGTGACTCTCACAAGGGCCAGTGAATGACTGAATCAGAAACTGTACAGAAATGTTTTTCTCTCTAACTAACTGCCTTGTGTGTTGTTTAATGACCTTATTGCTAATGTAGCCCTTTTGCAATGCCCAGTGAGTTCATAGGACTACATATTTGCCCCAGTTTTAGTTGTAAAATGTACATTGGAACAGTGATAAACCCAAGATATACATACTAGAGTAGATAATCTAATTACATCTCACCTAGCATTACTAGCTATATAGTTATTTGTTCCAAATAAGTGTAGATATCTGAGAGATTTAAATTAACCTAAGGCTGTTTCTATATCAGTGAAGAAATGAGAACCCTTTCGGTGACAATTCAGGCTGTATATCTGGCAGGTCAGAGACCATCTATTAGCCACACTGCCTTCTTGAGGTGTCTGTTTCTGTTCCCCGAGGATGGATGAAGCCAGGGTGGCTCAGCTGTTAAATTGGCACCTGGGGGAACTTATCTTGCCCACAATGTCTACAGTAGCTGGGTGCTGAGACTGAAAGGGCCACATGGAGAGGACAGGTAGCTGAAGTGTCCTACAGAGTTTGGGTGGAGGACCATAGGACCATCTTCCCAGGATTTTCATGGTGTGATGACTCACTGAGGTAACTGTAGCCAAAGTGACAGAGTGTAACATGGACATGATACATCTTCATCCAAGGAAGCAAATTCTTTCTGTTTCACTGATTTTCACAAGAATTTCCTATTTAACTGATACCGGAATTCCTGAAGAACAATTGTCCTTGCTCTTGTCATTGGAGTTGTGCCTTCCTATTCACCTAAGAAATTAGGATAATAAGCAATAATTACTAGATTGTATTTTCTTTTAAAACTCTTGTAAGTGTTTTAGACACACAGTAAATTCAAGGACAGATCATTCCTAAAGAAAGATGTGGCTTCTGCTTCTTAGATCCCAAGTCAGCTGTAACAGCATATTTAAGCATATGTTTTTAGACAACTCTGCTGCAAGTTCCTTGAGATTCAAGAAGCTGCGGGAAGTCAAGGGAGTTACTTTTTCACAAATTGTTTTTGTTTTATAAGAATTCTTAACAGTGAATTGTAGAGGATTTTACAACCTATTTTTTGATTCTGTGAATGTTTGAATAATGTAACAGGAAAATGATGTTTGGATTGATCTGGAAAAGTCTGTACTATCTAGTTTTGGATGTCAGCAATTTGTAAAGGCAATTTAATACAACTATTCAGAAGATGGAGAAAAATAATCAACTAACAAAAAAGACCAAGTTTACTTTGAAAGAAGAGCTAGTAATAGAGTCAGATACAACTGATACATTATTCTACTAAGAAAAAACACACTATTCTGATTCTCTGAACACAGGAATATTTGAACAGAAAGTTTTTGTGTTTCTATGCTTCTCTTTGAAGGCTCACTGCCTCTCTTTGTTTAAAAAGTGGTACCTAAATAATGGGTTTCTGTCAGACTTGTGATCTCAGTTTTGATTTTGGCACTTCATCTGAAGTCAAGAACCTTAAAACAGTATTTGGTGTAATGAGTGTAATTTGTCTCTTGAAATGTTTAGGAATATCCAGTCACTTCCTTCAATGTCAGTTTCACCTGAAACTATTTTATACCATTCTGGAAGATATGATTTTCATTGAAGCTGAGTCAAGAGACTATTTGGTACAGAAGAAATTGTATTTCACAGGAAAAAATAACCTCTTGTTTAATACAAACTTCAGTAAAAGTGCATTTACAATTAAACCAGAAATTTGATCTTATATCTCTTAGCTGTTAATAACTGGAAGGAGGTATCTAATTCATGCAGATAAATTTACCAATAAAAAGAAGTGTCACCAAAATATTTTTAAATCTTTGAATTATATTAACTGTATATATAACCATTTCATGTATAAACCAAACAATGTGGCTTGTAGCACCATGCAAGAGAATTTCTGCTGTCTATCTTAAAAAAAAAAGGAGTAAGCCAAATGTAACCATGTAATTATTAGTTATGTAAATATATATGGACCTGATCCAAGGCGCAAACATTTCCAGTGTTTGCACAACAAATAAACATCTTGTCTCCAAACCGGCTGAAACCAGTTGAATAAATATCCCCCTTTAACATTTCTCCAAATTCCCCTGTAAATTGTGGTTCATTACCTTCACAAAACACTCAGCTGAACCAACAGCTGCAGATGAAGTGTGCCTGCACTTCAAAAGGCAATTCATTTCTGGCAGCAATGAACAACAGTGTTTTTCCAGTGGTAAAAGGGAGTAGGGAAGATTGCAGCATTGGTGGGCACAGAAGACCAAAGGCCTTCAATTAGCAGTATATACATACTCGGCTATTTGAAATCTGTGACAAATTATATAAACTTGGCATTGAGGACCTGGCATTGCAGACTTGGCTTTCGATGTCTGCTGTCAAGTATGAAAGGTACAGGCATATGGTAAGCACTCAAATATCTGATGCTTAAGGGTATGGGAAGTAACTATGCAGAACTGGTAGCAGATGTTTCTTCAGTATGCATATGTATTTAGGTCTTATGGAGAGGCCTGCAGCTTTAATGACAACTACTAACAATGAAGCTACAGAAGTTTCTTTAAATTCTGCCTCACCTGCAGAGCCTTCTGCATAATCCCGCCGTTTCCTCAACATCTCAAGATAATCTTGGCTTTTCTGTACAATTAAACAGCTACAGAAAAGGTCATAAAACTGATTTGGTTATTTAACCATTTAAAAGTCAATGTTTCTTAATGAAAGAAACAAACTCCCCTTTGAGTTTCTGAGTTAAACGAACAAGTGCAGAGGTCACACAGCTGCTTTCCCATTTCACACCCTTTGCTTTCAATAGTTCTCATTTCAATTTGTTCACAAATTACTGTTAAGATCTCATTGAGATTCCTTTGGTCTGGCTCTTTGAGGCCAATTTTATTGCTCCAGTGTGAATAGTCATGAAGTCTAAGAAGTGTGATGATGAAACCTGACAAGCAATTAAAAAATAGTCTCTGACTAAGGGACTCGCAGTAATTTGCATTATTTTTCAATTTCTTCCCTAGGAGAATTTAATGTTTGTAGGCTTTTACTTAAAAAAAAAAAAAAAAATCAGTATTCATGGAAACAGAATTACATGTAACTACAATGATGTATTTTCATTATACCTCACAAGTATATTTCTTGCTTTTTCCACTCTTTTTCCAGTAATAAAGCATTAGGCAGAGCTAGTTAACTGATGCTTTGTATTTTCTCTCAGTGGTTACTGAAAGGCATGTTTATTTTCTTCCATTCAAACAGCCTACAAATCCTGCTCTGTGGCAGTGACACATCACCTTGCAGCCAGAGGGCCCTCTGTACATAACTTAGGCAACAAAGATTTCTCTAATTCATCTCCCTCTTCATCCCTCAGCTGCATGCTCTATTACTGTGCCTACTCTTGGTGGAAACTGAGCATACTATCTGCACTAGATATAGCACAGAATTTCCATAATAATTAAATACAATCTTTTGGCTATAGAAACACAGCCTTTTATAAACAGACTTGAAAATTAATAATGGGGTAAGTATCAAAATCACTGTCATTTGTGTGCACTCAGTAGGGCACTTGGCTTGTTAGTCTGCACACAAAGGAATTCATATGCTGTATTTGCTACCCCACACCTTAACCAGGTCCTTGTAGCAATGGTAGATTTTTATCCAGGGGTGGGCTATGCAGAATTTACAACAAAATTTCCTTGCTCTATAATGTTGTTTTATCTTTCAGCAGGAAGCCAAAAATTAAATGAATCTCCGTTTTAAATTAAATACTTTAAAATAAATTACATCTTTGTAAATTATTTGCTTTTGGAGCAGGACTTTGTACCTCTATACTTTAGGATTAGTCTGGAAGGAAATTTAAAGTAGTGCAGTGGTGTAGTTTATGTAACAAGCAGTAGGAAAAGAAATTCAATAATTAGTCTGGTATAAACTCTACACAACATAAGTAATGAACTAGCAATTTTCAGCTAGTTATCTTCCTGACTCTATTTTGGTCTTTGTGGGTATAATTAATTCCCTTGGGATCAGTTAGGCATCTCTGGCACCCTACAATACTAATGAATGTATCCTTAAAACAGGATGATTACTAATGATTGTAAATCCTTAAATTTTAGAGGTGGGTGCTAAGGCACAAAACAAATGCAGAATGTACAGACTCAGGAAAAAGTTGTCACAGCTAAAAAACTAAAGGAGGATCTTACATTTTTATTTATTTATTTATTTTCTCTATTTTGTAGCCAGAGGGAACAATTTCAATGATAGGAAAGTTAAGTAAAGCTGTTTAAGTGGCTTATAAATCATTAATATTTTCATCAAAAGATTTCATAAGATCATGTTGCATGAACATTTATTAAGTGTAGCCACCCATTACGCACTGTATAGTCTGATTGGTCATTATATCCTGTATGTACTACATCCTCTTTACAACATTGTAGATGCAGGCAGTATCCCTAAAAGTGTCAGAACTGGCCCCATTAATGGTGTCAGACAGAGCCTGACCAGCATGAGGCTGTCTGTCCCACTCCATGAAACAAAGAAGGATGAAAATCTGCGTTCAGGAGGACCCTTGGGATTCCTTCAGTACAAAGTCACCATATATGGATCTGCATTTCTCCTTTCCCAATGAAAGGGAAATTATCTAATGAAAGGAATAGAAAGAGGTGGCTGAGCAGATCTGAGTGGTCTTCAGGTTTGCCACATGAGATACTGGCAGACAGACCCCTTTCTGCTGGGCCTCAGTTATTTCCATTGAGTTTAGCTTCCATGTCTTCACTTGTCATACAATGGTTTCTAAGTGTTGTAATTATAGTAACTTGACCAATAAAAGAAGCCTCAAAACATAATTATCTCAACAGCTGTGCAATGTTCTTGAAGACAATTATCTTTATATTAGGTAAAGGGAAAATGTGATTCAAAATTCCTTATAAGACACATTTTACTATCTTGAAGTTGAAACAGTTTTGGAAGTACAAGCTCAGCAAATATATTGGTCACTTTCTGAGGTAATCATCACACTTCCAATATGCCATTCAAATGTTATAAATAGAATCTTCGTTGTATCTACTTTTCTAAAAGGGACTATTGACTGACATTCTTAGCTGATATATTTCTGGAAATATGTTTCCCTTTTTGTTTGTCTTTAGTTCAAATAAAGGAGAACACATCTAGTTAGGTTCTGAGTGCTGTTATGTGTTGAACATTGATAAGATTTTTTGTTTTAGAAAAGAAAAATAAGACAAACTTATTCTGATTAGACATTGCAAATATTCAGTGCAAGTATGAAAGGAGAAAGAAAAAACAAAGAATTTTCCAGTACGCCAATGAGGGCTGATCTCTCATAGGTTTTGTTCTTTAGCACCCAAACCCTGTTGTAGCTGTAACCATGGCTGGACACAAGCAACAGTTGGGGAAAATTCAACATGTGCTGCTGATAATACAGAAGTACACACACTCTTTGTTGCTATGTTGGCAGGCCAGCCACCTGAGTGCAACTAGTTCTGTTGGTCTGATCTGAAACAACCTGTTTGAATTTGATCTGTCCCACAACAGGACTGCTAATCCAAGTCTCTTTCCAATACACAGATGGCTATTTTCACAAAATTTATAGGAATGTAATGTTTTTTAGACATTCTCCTTCTTTCAAATTTGTTTGAAATGGTCAGGAGTGATTAAGAAGAAAATGCAGGGATACAAAATGACTCATGGATAGAGAGTGAGCTGGTGCAAATGCACCTAACTTGTTTCACAGGGAAACAGAAGCAGCTCAACAACAATAACAGAATTGTCAGTCACTGGTAAGATTAGAGAAACACCCAAACTTGTCCACTTCAGATCACATAGGTGTAGATCATGTCACAGTAGGCAATTAGCAAGACAAACACCTAATGACATTTGGGAAAAAAGTGCAGTTTACAGAATATAGAGTCAAAATATTCATAGAGTGAAACTGTCTTGCACTGCGTAAATAAGAGTTCACAATTCCTAAGTGTTAGTAGTTTAATAGTAATAGCAACAGGGCATCATCTTTGCCATGTCAATGGGTGCCAAGGGTTGAGGGCGGGAAGGGGAAATCAGCTGTCCTAGGGAAGTGACTTCCAAGGACCAAGATCCTTCCAAGGACCAAGATGTAGCCTGGTAGATGACATTTTGATGCATACAGATTCCTTAGAAAAATAAATAACAGAAGGCAGGATGCTTCATCCTGCAGAGCCCCTAACATAGAGAACTATGTAAAGGAAGGTGGATAGCGGACACTTTGCTGGTATACAAACAAGCAACTTCTATACACTTTCTTCTTTATGAGAGGCCCTAGGATCCTGCACAGTTGGAATAATGTGGAAAGATAATGGTTTTTCCAGAGGAGGTAATTTACTGATCTTGCATACTGAAAATGAGCTCTGAACAGTCACCCTAATCTGAAGCAGCAAGTCTTAAATTCCTCAGTTTGCATAAACACCTAGGTGGTCATGGGACAGAGGCTCTTAAGTCACACAGGTAGCTTACCCATCTTACCATTAAGGTGACTACTGCCTTTAGACAACAGAAGTAACTTAGACATTTTTTAAAAATAAAGCCCAGTCTTATTCATTAATTAAACTTTTACCACATATATCTTTTACCACATATAGCTGATGCACATAACATATTGCCCCATGAACTCATAAAAAGTTATTCTATCTTTTCTGATGCTTTTTGGGGGGATTATATTTTTGGTGATTTTATTTTTGGTGGTTTTATTTTATTTTATTTTTACTTACTCCTTAATGATTAATAAAAAGTCCAGAATGAAGTTAAAATGTAGAGGTTAGTCCATCATTCTTACAAGAGATGCTTTTTAATCTGCATTTATTGGACCTTTACTTGCTGTCAGTCATTTCTTAGTATCTTGGTAATTTCTGTATCTATTAGCTAGGCACCACAATATATTATTTAAATCAGGTTTTTCGGGAGCATTGGGGTTCATGTTTTTTGTGTGTGGGGGGTTTTGATTACTTTTTTTAAAATTAAATCAGACAGTTGGCAGGCATAATAAATATAAGTTTCATCTCAACTTATGTTGAAAACTTTCTGTCCCCTCAAAATAGTAGGTATATTTAGCTAAAAACTGTGCTGCAGTGTATCATCTTTCTAATAAAAAGCAGACTGGAATCTATGTATCTGTTTGTTGTCTTCAGTTTCACAGTTGAGAAATAGAATTTCTCCTTTAGTTCCCAGTTACAGACTTCTGGATAATATTTCCAAAACTACAGATTCAACTGTCTTCTGCTGTTCTTGCAGTGAACAAAAATAACTGATTATGATTATACCATTTCTTCTTTGATCCAAAGATTCAAAACAGAAAATGCTTTCAGATTCAAGGGTGGGGGAGAATACATTCCTCCTCATTATTCATTTTATAGGTCAGTATATTTGGTGCAATCAATTGGTCATTTTTAAAAATAGAATGGAAAAGTTCTGCGCATGCGTAGCCCGAGTTTTAAAAACCAGCATAACATCTAACAAAGTAAAGCATGAGCTTCTTAAAGGGAAAAATAATTCTGACAGACGCTCTTTAACTTAAAATCAAAATTCCTGATATCTGCTAAATCATATGACTTTGATCGCATGACATGATTTGAGGGAAGAGATAGCATCTATTCTTCAGAGGGACAAAACATTTCTCTTTTGAGGACCCAATGAGACAGTTGGGGTCATTCAGCCTGGACAAGAGGAAGTTCTGGGGAAAATTTACTTCAGACTTTCAATACTTAAAGGGTGCTTATAAGAAAACTGGGGATTGGACTGTTGTGATAGCACAAAGGGTAATGATTTTAAATAGAAGAGGACAGATTGAAACTCATTATAACGAAGAAAAGTTTTATGATGAAGGTGAAATACTGTTGTTCTGAGTTGATGCACTGCTGGTTTTGGAAGCAGGGAAAGGGTCCCCTCCTCCAGGAAAGGCTCACATAAGTAACCTGAATAGAACTCCTTGCCCCAAGATGTCTGGTCCTGCCTCAGGCCATCAGAGAGTATCAGTGTTAATTGCCTCTGTGATTAACATATTCAAGAAGGGGAAACGCTCAGTAGTTAAGAGCCCCGAAGAGGAGAAGGGGAGGTGAGATTAAGCAACACGCAGAAGAGAAGGAACACCAGAGGAGAGAACACCACCAGAGGAGACCAGTGCTGGAGCAAAAACCAAGGTCATTGAGGAAGGAGAGGGAGAAAGTGCCTGAACAGACATTTTACTCTACATCCCGTGATGAGACAGCAAACTGTCCCCTGCACCCATGGAGAATCACAGTGGAGCAGACCCTGAAGGACCACGGCGGAGCAGGTGCTGTGGACCTGCCAGCTGTGAGGAATCCTTTTGGAGCATCTGTGGATCTGCAGCTTGGGGAGGATCATGGAGCAGATGTTGTGGATCTGCAGCCATGGAGGGGACTGTTCCTGAAGTAGTTGATGGCTCTGCGGGCCATCCGCACTGGAATAGTCTGTTCCTGAGGGATTGTGCCTTGCGGGAGGGACTCAAGTCGGAGGGGTTCCTGAAGGACTTTCTCCAGTGGGAGGGACCCCAAGTTTGAGTAGGGAAAGACTGAGGAATCCTTCAGTCTGAAGAGGACAGAGTGGCAGAGGTGAGGTCCTGTGAGGTCTGGACTTTAAACCCCACTCCCTGTCCCCTGCTGGTGGGAAGAAGTTGGAGAGACGGAGACCAAAATACTTTGGGTTCAGGAAAAAGGGAGGGGTGAGGAAAAAGTATTTAGGCTCTGATTTGTGTTTCCTCTGGGCCTTGTTTTGGTTTGCAATTTGCCCAAGTTCAGTCAGTTTTGCCCTTGAGCGTAATTGGTGAGTGAAAACCTCATAGCCCATGTCTTGACCCAAAAGGTTCTAGGTGGATTTCCTCTTTGCCATCCCCTAATTGGGGAGGGGGATTGAGCTGCCAGGTGGTCCTTTGTTACCGGCCAGGCTGAAACCACGACATACTGGAGCAGGTTGCACAGAGAGGTGGTGGATGCCCCATCTCTGGAAACATTTAAGGTCATGTGGGTAAGGGTTCTGATAAACCTGATACACTTGTCCCTGCCCATGGCAGGGGTTTGGACTAGATGACCTCTGAAAGTCCCTTCCAACCTTAACCATCCCATGACTCCCTATGATTCTCTATAATTCTTCCAACAGGTTATTTGAATTTTATATTAAGGGAGCTATTGTCCTTTGCGCCATCTGAAGGTTGGTGGTAAATATTGATGCTAGACATCCTAGTTACGATGACTCTCTAAGACAGCTGCTACTTCATAAGATTTTTCTAGAGAATGCAAAAAAAAAAAAAAGGAAAATCCTTCATGTAAGAGAGTTGTCACACCTGGAGAAAAGGATTCATATATATGTTCTTCGTTGTTCCTTTCAAAGACAATTCCATGCTGAGGAAGACAGAAATTCTGACCCTCTCAAATGAGCAGATTTCATTTTTTTAAGCATACTGGAGAGATGGTTGTTGAGACAGAGGCCATGTGAAATATACAGTATGTGCATAAAGCTGTTTTCCAAGGTGCCATATACCCTTTAATATGCTAGATTACAAATGATTGCTGAAATATAAAGACAATAAGAATCAGTTGCCATATATGAGAAAAACTGCCTGACCATGTTTTAGCATCCTCATAGTCATCAGTGGAAGTATCTATGCAACAAGAGAGAAAAGTGTTCTGCTTGGATTTTCTCACTAGATAAGGATATTAATAGGCTGCTGATCAAATGTATTTTCTAGTTGAAAATTCACATATTTAAACATTATTAATTAGGCAACTGTTCCAAATTTCTGTCAAGTAGAGACTCAAAGAACACACAGTGTCTGTGCATAGCTGGTAGTAGTAGCTGGCACTATATCTTTAAGGAATTCATATTATGTAGTACAGCACAAGTTTTAGAATTTTCTGAAATTTCTGTCCCATAGTTTCCAAATCTTGGACACCTAGACGAACAGATGATATCATACTTGACACCCAAACACAAAGACATTAAAAAAAAATCCTTGGCTTAAGTAAATACACACTTGTAATCTGTTCAAAAATCCTTTGTACAAAAAACATTTTTCCAGATGAATTTTTGTCCTCATGACACATGCTAGTGGTGTTCTAATTTCAAATAACTCGTTTGAGTGAGAAGCAGTGAGAATAAGCTCAGCATCCTTCAACCATATTATATATGTGCCTTTTTTATTTGTATTCACTTCTTAATAAAGAAACTCTAATAGCAATTTTGTAGTGTCCTGTTATTTTAATATAGCTGAATTGAAATAAATCCTACTAGCTGTTGGGGACAAGGATAGTAATATATATCCTCTGTATAAACCATTTAGTATTTTCTGTTCAATGAATGGCAGTAACTGTTGTCCTAGGGGACAACTTAGGGTCAGTTTTTTGGGGCCTTGCTTATTAATACAAATCATCTGCTGTGGATCCAGATGCTGGTCTCTTTATTTATGAATGCAGAATTTCCCAGACTTCATGAGTAATGCTATGCAAAATCTTGATGTCTTTTCTTTAATTAAAAAGCTACCATAATTTGCTATTCCAGGTTCTAGAGCTATAATTTATGAGCTGTGTTTTAAAGATATTTAGGATATCCTTCTAAATACTTCACCTAATAGGATTGCAGAGTTGTGCTTTAAAATCTGTTGGGTTTTCCCTGCAATAAGGGGAGGTTTTACTAGACTGAAGGAATGCCAAGGAATAATTTCTTGTGGTTGCTTGGAATGAAATGCTTACAGAGATTTAAAGGAATGAAGCAAGCCCAGTAACATTTATTTCATTATTTTGAATCTCAGAAAAATTGCAATATTTTTTCTCCTTTATATAAATAATTTCCATCTATTGTTATTGTCTTACAGAAAGATGAATGAATCTACAACTGTTAAACCCTTTTAAGGAGATCAGCTCTCATCAGAGGTCAATCTGAAGTCAAACCGGACATTTTTTAAGCAATTCAATAGGAGAATATCCCATTATAGATGTCAAGATGAGATGTGACTAATGTCACAGAAGCTAAAGGTTAGGGGCTAATCCACTGTGAAGTCATTCATGGATCATATTTAAATTGCTTCAGACACTTTAAAAAGTATGTTCCCTCATAAGGTCTCTGCTGTCTTACAAGAGCTGCAGCTACATGTGTAGAGACTTCCCTCACTACCTGTGTTGACATTCAAATTGCTGACCTAGACTTTTCCTTAAAAAAGAAGAAAGACCTAGTTAATGAATTAAAACCAATCTCTTTCAATATCTATTAGCTTAGAAAGACAAATAGTTTTATCCATTTACTCTTTCTAGAAGATCTTCTAAATTAAAGATCAAACCTATGGAAACCTATATATGAGAGAGAAGATTCCAATGTAAGAAAGACTAGTTGCTTATTCACAAGCATACAAGTATTTAATAAAACTGCTTCAAAGAATCTATTTTGAGGGAAAATGTAGAGTCACATATAGCCTTTTTTTAATGGAAGCTGCAAAAAGATCAAATTTAATGAACAGTTAACAAAATACTGGATTTAAGCTGCTTCTGATTTAAGGGGGGGGAAATAGTATTTTTTTAATCTTAAGAAGATACTGATAAAAAATAGTAGCATAGCAAATATTTCAGGACCAAGACATACCCTTAGGTATTCTTGGGTTAAATACATGGAAGTCTTTGTGGGAAGAATGTCATTGTCCACACTGACTTATGGACAAAATACAAGGCATCTGCCTTGAAATATTGGTATAGAGATTTTAAGAAAAAATAGTGGGATTCAATGAATAAATATAAATGTACGATATAATCACTGCTCTCTGTTAATAGACCTATATAGACATATGATTTGCATTATAAAATACTAAATTATATTAATCAAAACCAAGATATCTACCCAAAGTAATGGTAATCATTTTGGGTAGAGATGATGGAGTGCTTCAATTGCCTTTCTACAGTCTAATCAGGCAGATAAAGAGAAGTTTCCTTTTTTTCCTACAACCTTTGCAAATCTGCCTTATTAAACGATATTCAGATGAAAGACTTAATGGAGAAGAGGAGGACTTAAGACTTTGTGAATATCCAGCAGATCATAAAGATACTGGAAATTGTTGGAAATAATCTAGGCAAAAGATAAAATATCACTGTTAATTGCTATACTCATGTCTGTCCAGACAGATATAGGCTGATAGGTCATATTTATAACACATATTTTAAGGAATATCTCCAGAGTGTCCATTTGGGAAAATAAAGAAACAACTTGGCTTACACTTTGGGTATTGCACTAATCTTTTAGGACTTCAAAAGGTTTTCTAAATCTAACTGCAGAGACAATCTTTGAGATTAAGTGCTAGAAAGACAAATAAATGAACAAAATGCTTGTACAATAGCAGCTCTGTATATTTGATTTGGAAAGAAGGGGAAAGTGTCTATTTTTCCTTTGGGGATTTTGTGAACAGATAACTTTCTAACTATACTAATATTTGTGGGTCTTTGAAACCATACAGCTGGGGTTTTCTTGTCTTTTTAGTGCATTGTCAATCATAAGCTAAGGACTGTGATCCCTCATCTAATTTCATCTTCAGTCACAAAATATGTCACAGCAGTATTGGTAATTGTTTTATTTTCACAGTATCACCATGCTTTGTATTAAATTCATTCAGTATAAAACTTTTGAAGGAGTCTCATTTATGATAGTTTTCAGCCCTTGTTCCTGCAATCATATAATCAAAGGCTGAAAAGATTTTTGGAGGTCATCATGTCTTTTCTGCCTTCTCTTTCTATAGATGAACAAGTGCAGTTCTCTGAAGTTTTGGTCACATAGCTCCTGTTCCAGCCCATGAATTGTCTTGGTGGCCAGACTTGCTGAAGTGAAACCAAGAAGAAATTAAGCGAAATAGTAACTTACTGCTTTCACTGTTTTATAGATATAAACTGGTTGGAGCTGATTTCCTCATCATGCAGATTTTAATTTCACTGTACGTGATCTCTTTCCCTTGTTGGAGATTTCAGTGCTTCCATGAGTTAGTAAGCAAAGTGAACAAGCAGTTAAGACACTGGTTTGAGTGAGATTCCTGCCTGCTACTCTGCATAAAATCCCATTTCCTGACATGTTCCTCTTTGTGATTCGATGTATTTCCTGTACTTTTTCTCTTGGCTGGCAACTCTTTGGGGTCAGGACTGTTTCATTCTGCCTCAGCAAAATCCAGAAGAACAAAGTCATGCTCTTGTGATACTGATCTTGATGCTTTCCCTCCCCCTCATCCCTTGTTGCAGAGGTAGAACAAGTAATGCCTCAGAAATGTGTCCTCTCAGCCACGGTGTCTCCTGAAGCTCTCCTGGCTTCCATGCCACACATTCCAAGTGCCTTAACACACTCCCCAGCCTCAACATACAGTTAATAAAAGTCTACAATTTCTGCTATGAGCAATTACATATTCTCTCTGTTCAAAATATGCTCTGTTCAGCTGGACTACCCCACTCAGAGTTTATTAAGACTCGGCTCTGTTATCATCTGTTTCCCAGCCAGGAACTATGAGAGTTATGACACAGGAAGAAAACTAAAAAACTAGAACTGACATTGATTTCCATGTGTGCATGATTGCACTCCAAAGACTTGTAACGTGGCAACACGGGTTGGATTTATTTAAAAAAAAAAATTCTTTTCCCCTCTCCCATATTTATATAGGGTTATTGATCCTTTTTTAAGACTTTGATTTAAGTTGTATACTTCCTTCAGGGCATTTTGCTTATATTCAATATAGAGGATGAGTTCACAATACTCATATTCACAATACTTGTTCACAGTACTCACTTCTAAATGTATTATGCTTATGAGAGTTAAACACTGGTAGCATCTGGTTTTGATGGAGTTTCTGCTTTTATGTGCCAGTGTTGTTGATCTGACCAGGTCATCATATGTGACTTCATCTGATATCAAACAGTATGGTTTAATTGGTTTATTTTACATCAGAACCTTGACATCTCCATTTCACTCTTCACACTACTCTTGTGTAACTTTCTTGAATCAAGAACAAGTTGATATTTGGAGATGCATTTTATTTCCACTCTCCACTCAGGTTCCCTTTTTACGTCAGTACATTATTATCCTCTCCTAACCTTAGCAGTGGAGCAGAGCTACCAAGTTATGTATGAGCATTAAGACATGTTAATTTCTGTAACATGATAATAGCAAAGTTTCAGACAAATTTTTAGGTATCCCACTCCCTGGACACTTACGTACTCAGAGTACATGAGGCTACTCTGCACTAGAGAGTGTAATTTCCAGCTCGTAAATTCCAGGCTCAGGGAGCTTAACATTCAGAAATCACAAAGCAGCATACGGTAGTTTAACATTTACCCTTCTGACAATTTGGCAGGTACCTGTCTCAGCTCAGAATTCAAAGCAGCTATGAAAACTCTTAAAGCTTTCTTTTGCCAAGTGGAAAAAGGGAAGATTAAATCCTTGACAAGATACGATTTTCTTCTTATGCTGAGAGTTTAGAGAACTTGCATTACAAAGGAAAATGCTCCCATGTATGTTATTTTTATCACCTAACTTCACTAATATCCCTAAGCTTCTTTTACTGTGAAAAAAGACAGGATGAATCAGAGCAAGAACCTAGTTACATATTGACCTAGTTATTTGTAGCAATTTCTGTAATCTGCTTATATGAAAGAAAAAAAGTAACTAAAAGACCTCTATCAAACCATATTCAGGTAAAATACTTAACAGTACAAAACTTTAGTCCTTTTCCCACAGACAGAAATTTTGACTGTTTCAGAACAGAATAAATCAGAAACTTAAGGTATCAATCATACTCTTTCAACCCAAACCCTCCTGCAAAATCTATCTTGCCCATTTACCACCCCCACTCAGCCAAGCTTCTATCAGGCTTTTATGAAGACCAGGTGATCTTCAAGCTACTATTTGATCTCCCCTCTCACATGTACAACTGGGAGGCAGCTGATTAGTCACAGATGGAGCTGGTTTAAATTTTAAGAACTTTTAAGAACTACAACTACTGATAGTACCTAATGCCAGATTTCAACTAAATGCCAGATTAGTTGTTTGATCTGCAGATGTGCATGCATTCAGAAATTGTTAATTTTACAGGATCACAGAATCATCTAGGTTGGAAAGGACCTCTGAGATCATCAAATCCAATCGTTAGTCCGCTACCACTGTGGTTATTAGATAATGTAGAGAATCCTTTATATATAATCACTCTCTCTGTAAAGAATTTTTTCCTAATATCTAACATAAATCTTCCCTGACAGAGCTTAAGTCCATGCCCTCTTGTCTTACTGGTAGCTACTTGAGAGAAGACACCGACCCCTATCTGGCACCAACCTCCTTTCAGGGAGTTGTAGAGAGAGATGAGGTCCCCCTGAGCCTCCTCGTCTCCAGGCTGAACACCCCCAGCTCCCTCAGCCTCTCCTCACAGGACTTGTGCTGGATCCCTTCACCAGCCTGGTTGCCCTCCTTTGGACCTGCTCCAGGACCTCAATCTCCTTCCTGAACTGTGCCCAGACCTGGACACAGGACTTGAGGTGTGGCCTCACCAGGGCTGAGTAAAGGGGCAGAATCATTTCCTTGGACCTGCTGGCCACGTTGTTCCTGATCCAGGCCAGGATGCCATTGGCCTTCTTGGCCACCTGGGCACACTGCTGGCTCCTGTTCAGCTTCCTGTCAATCCAGACTCCCAGGTCCCTCTCTGCCTGGCTGCTCTCAGCCACTCTGTGCCCAGCCTGGAGCTCCCCATGGGGTTGTTGTGGCCAAAGTGCAGGACCCGGCACTTGGCCATGTTGAACCTCATCCCATTGGAATCAGCCCAACTCTTCAACCTGTCCAGGTCCCTCTGCAGAGCCCTCCTGCCTTCCAGCTGATCCACACTCCCCCCAGCTTAGTGTCATCTGTGATTTTGCTAATTGTGGACTCAATCCCCTCATCTAAATCATCAATGAAGATATTAAATAGAACTGGGTCTAACACTGATCCCTGGGGGACACCACTGGTCAGCGGCCGCCAACTGGATGCAGACCCGTTCAGCACCACTCTCTGGGCCCGGCCCTCCAGCGGTTGGTCCTGTGCCATGGGCTGACAGCTTTTTCAGGAGAATGCTGTGGGAGATGGTGTCAAAGGCTTTGCTGAAGTCCAGGAAGACTCCATCCACAGCCTTCCCCTCATCCACTAGGCAGGTCACCTGATCATAAAAGGATCAGACAAGATCAGACAGGACCTGCCCTTCCTAAACCCATGCTGGCTGGGTCTGATCCCTTGTCCATCCTGTGGGTGCTGTGTGATTGCCCCCAGGATGATCTGCTCCATGACCTTGCCAGGCACTGAGGTCAGGCTGACAGGCCTGGAGTTTCCTGGGTCCTCCTTTCATCCCTTTTTGTGGATTGGTGTGACATTCACCAACTTCCAGTCATCTGGGATCTCCCCAGTGAGCCAGGACTGTTGGTAAATTATGGAGCTCAGTTTGGCAATCTCTTCCCCAGGTCCCTTATCACCCTGGGGTTTCTAACTATCTTCTCAGGTTTACCTGAACTTAGCTAAAGAAAAAACAGGTTTTGTGTTCCTATTATCAGCGAGCAGCTTTTGAAAGGAGAACTGAACCTGTTAGAAATTGTAGGTAGCAAATTTCTGTCTCTTTCTAGAGAGGACTATGTTAGGAGTGCTTTAGACCTGTGTATTTGGCATGTGGCATCTATTATTTTGAAGAAACAAGTGACTAGTAAAACCTGAGTTTTGAATGAAACCTGAGTACCTTGTTTACTTTAAAGGGGTGCTTTTTGATTAAAAAAATGTTATTTCAGACAGAGATTATGCTGTTTAATACAAATTAACAATTATATATAAAGGATTCTCCTATAGTTTTGAGTCCTGGAAAACCAGAATCTGGGATCAAGAATGTACAGATAAATTCAAACAGACATTTCAGTGTTCTAAATAATTTATTGATACTGAGAAAAGAATGGATAAAACCACAGGTGGCTAGTTTTTAATGTGAGCTTCTCAATGATTTACTAAGAACATCTGCCAGTTGGTTATACGTGTTCTTTTCAGTACTCAGATGCTCATAAAGAAGTTTTCTTGAAGGAATGAGAGAACTGCTTCAAAGCAGGCGTGACGTACACAGTGCAACACACATGCCAGTGCTGATAGAGAGATTAAGTCAAGGACTGCCAAGTACAAGTAGACTCTTTTTTTTTTTTTTTTTTGTCATGCTAAAGTTTAATCAGAGGGTTAAAAATACAGAGAAAGGATTTGATGGAGATTTTGAGCAGACATAAACTGTATAGGTCTCTATGAACACACGGATGAAAAGATTTTTATGGGTTAGTAAAACTTCATTCACGAATCTGTTGCAGTTTCAGCAAAGTAGCTTTAGTATAGGTTTTACTTTGACTGCATATGTGGTTTCTCTTATTTTTGCTGAACTTAAATAGAACTCGTGTATTAATTTAGTCTATGATGGAAGTCAAATAAGATTGAAAAGCTAAGTATACGTTCTTATAAAAATAACTTCTATGTAATAATGTGAATATAATAGAGAACTGAGCCTTTCGTACATTTGTACGTCACTGAAGTCAGTCTTCATCCTGAAGCACATGATCTTGCAGTGGATCATAGATCTCACATGCCACTATCTCCAAACAAGCCAGGTTATTGAAGTTAATTGAGGGCAAATGCTCCCTGAAATGCAGTTGCTTGATGGAGGAACTTGGGAATGTAAGTCCTACCCAGTATTAAGGCAAGCACTACAGAAAACAACTGAAATACCTCTGTAATGTAAAGCAAACAGTGCAGTCCTCTTGACTTCTAAGGGAGTTCTCCCATACCTTAAAGGAAGCTCCTGTTTCACCACTTTGCTGTTATGGGCAAGAATACTGAGGTGTAAGATCTGAATCTTTAAAGTTGAATTACAATATGTAATTTCTTTTTCCTTCACTGTTTCTCCTCTTTGGATAATTATTTGGACAGGGTAGTCCATTGCAAATCCAAATACTGTACACAATTACTTAACTAATTAATTTGGTATCTTTGTGCAACTGTAAGTAGTAGCAACTCTCAATTCATATTCCTGTGCTGAAATCCTCAAAAGATACTTCAGCAGATAATGTAGCTATACTAAAAAAAACTGAAAGATTCCAATTCACTGTCATCAATTTATTACTGCTTAATGACTTTAATATTTCCCATTATTTTGTTCTGAGCAAAAGAACTTTTCTTGTAATCACTTGGCCTGAATACATAGTGAAGTTTTTTGCTCCATTGTACCAGGTATACCAATGCATCACTATTCTTAATTGAAACTACACAGTAAACAAAAGACAATGCTTTCCTTGATGCTTTATAAGGCAAGATTGAATTCATCTTATTATTCTCTTTCTTTTGCCAAGCTAACATAAGCTTTAAAAAGCTAGATTTATTTTTATCATTATGTCAAGTAGATTTTGCTTGTTACAATCTGGGAATCCAAAATCTTTGAAACTGACGATGAAGAATTTAAACAACCCTGAGAATCCAGACCACTGGGCTCATTTGTGTAACTACCTTTTGTGTGTTGCTTCCCCTGAATACCTTGGAAACAGCAGGGAAAACAAGTTACTAAGAAATTAGTCCACCAAACCAAAAGATTTTTCTTTCCTTCTTTCTCAAAAAATACTACCACATCTCCTGAGTAATAAAAGGAATTATGAAGGTGGAAAGTTTTAAAAACCTCCAAATGGAAGCTTTTTGTGTTTAGTACAACCTTCATCAGTCAACTATACAGCTATTCATTTGACTAAAAGGAAGCAAAGCTAAAAAGTTTATCTTCCTATCTTCTCACAAGTGTTCTTCAGGTAGATATTCCAAGCAAAGTCACTCACAGCTAACTAGGGATGAAAGGATCATATAAATAGGACACAATGACTGCGCTTTTGCTCTGTAAGATTCTTTATACTCTAATCTGTTTTCACTTATTTTCCACCTGGCCTGTTGCCTTTGGTTCGTTCACATTTTTTGACCACATTTAATGTCATCTTTAAAAAGATAAATCTGTCTCAGACATTATAGTCAGGACTGTGAAACAAAGAATATAATAAAGTTTCAGTACATAGATCAATGGTGACTAAAAATACTGCTACCTTATATAAACACACCAAAGCAAAAAAAAATTAAGCTCTGTATCAGCTCTGGACAGTTGGATTTGTCTGCAGCAGGTGTAACATTTTAATTTCTTTAACATTCTTGGTAAGAAAGCTTTCAATAAGGAGACCTCTCCACCACTAAAGTTGAAGTTAAATACATAAAGAGCCATTTAATGGTAGCTCTGAATGAATGTTGACATAGTAAGTAGTAGCTGATTCAACAGTAAGAAGCAATAAAATTAATGTAAAGGTGACGCATGATTTGGAAAATACACCTTTGACTTTCTACTCTATGACTTTGTATCACAAACCTTGTATCTGCCAAGAAATTAGGAAAAAAAAAAAGATTAGCACTTCGGTTTTGATACTTGAACACTTTGTAATTTTTCTTAATTTTGTTGGTAGACTGAGTCACCCAAGCAAATAATCAAATCCCTAACTTTAGCATAAAGGTGTTAAGCACATACTTTTCAAAGTAAGCCATCTTGCCATTGTGTTTCATTATGGATTATCAGGTAGCATGATATGAAATATCATGATCTTTCAGTTAAGGCAAGTAGTATGAGTGTCACGGTTTAACACTGGCCTGGCAGATAAACCGAGTAACAGATTTCTATATTAATCTCTCTCTCCTCACTGATAAAGAAAAGAGAGAGAATAACGAAGAGAGACTTATGGGTTGGAAACTAAACTACACAAATTTAATGAAACAGTAATGATAAATAGGAAAAATTACTAAATATATACAAATATACAGGAAAATTGATACCACGTTCCTCCCCCCTTTCTCCCAATAACTCTCACATCACCACTGAGGCTGCAGGGCAGCCCTGGGAAAGTCCAGGCTGGACTCAGTATCAGTCGGGAGCTGGGGGCAGGAACACACAGATTCAGGCTGGAATGGATCAGTACCACAGGCAGAGGGACGGACAGAATCCTCCCAGGATGCCAAAGGAAGCAGGGAGGGCAGGAGGAAAGAAGGAAGCAGGAAGGAAGTGAAGTGTTGTTGACCCTTGTGGTCCCTCAAATTTATACCGAGTATGATGTGTATGGGATGGAATACTCTGTTTGGTCAGTTCTGGCATCTATCTTGTCCGGTCCTTCCCAAAGGAGGGTTTCAGGTGGGACCTCCTTACTCCTTCTGGAGGGTATAATGTTCCTGAGAGCTGAGCAGTGTCCTTGGCTTTGCATCCCAGTCTCTGGCTGTAACTATAAACATTGAGTGTTATCAGTCCTAGAAGCAGACACTGTCTGAGAAACTTGCTGTTAATTTCAGCAAGTGCAACTACTTGCAAGAGACTTAGCTGAAAGCAAAAGTACAAACCAGAAAATCACCTCTATCCTGGCCCAAACCAGGACATTGAGACACCTCTCCTTTTGCTGTAACGGTGGTAAACAGCTGTCCAACCATCTGTGTCTTTGTACCATCTGTGTCACCTGGTAAAGCTGCCCATAGATGGGGAGACAACTACCACTTTCTGCCTCCTTGAAGGGCTTCCCTGCACCCCTCAATGGTTCCATCTAAGTCATCTCTACTGATATAATGACCAGGTAGAGCCTCTCTGCCTTGCAGACAAAAATGTAATTTCAGGGCACGTAGACATATTGGAACTGGTATAAACCAGCTTCCCCATTCACAACTGGGCCAAAGTATTTCATGACTGAACAATTGCATATTTAGGGTCACAATATCCCACATCCTAGGTGTAAGATGAAATCAATCAGAGGTGGTTTGGGTTTTTTTTTTACATATGCTTTTTAAGTATGTTTCAGTACACATCCAAGCCACAGAACAGACACACCCTGAGTATATAGTATTGAAAAGGATTAGGGAACAAACTGCTCCCTAGAAGATGACAAACATGAGTTGCAGTAATAAAAATCATAGCTTAAATAAACCAAGCTGTTGTAAACCCAACCCAGCATCCTTTCTCCAGACGAAATCTGTGCCAAAGTCAGTGGGAGAGCTTGCCTTTACAAATATGGAAAGATCATGTCAGTGCCTTCCAATAATAGTCATGTACTCTTTAAAAATATGGAAAGAGTAATAAAAAAGCAGAGTTTGAAAGCTAGTGTTACTTTTACACCCAGAGTAGGAAATTTGAATGCTGTCTATCTCTCCAAATGACAAAATAATTCATCATTGTTTTACTCTGTAAAATAATTAAAATACTTCTTAAGCTTTAATATTTCTCTTCTTTGTTGTCGTTCCTAACCTGAAAATTTACAAGTTTTGGTTTTTGTTTTTGTTTTTTTTAAATCCACACCCCTGCCCTCAACATTCTTTCACATATTTCTCTATTACTGTGAACCCAGGCACAAAACCTTTGTGTTATTCCATTAGCCAGCATGTCAGTTACATATATATGTCTACCAGCAAGTCAGGGTACATATCCTGCCCAGACTTACCACATTTGAAGATAGAAACATAACACATTGGGTAATCCCATTTCTCCTGGCCTTGAATATCTCCCTTATTTTCCACCGACCAGCAGAAGAATGGTTTCTACTCCCCTTTTAATGCATTTCATATGCTTTTGTTACTATATCCCCAAATTTTCTGACTGCTTCAGACCTCTAAAGTTTTCCTAGAAGGTAATTTTGTTTAATTACCCAATCCTGTCACATTCCTGATCATAAACTTGTCAGGTCTAAATCCTGGACTGGTTCAAATCATTGCCAAAATTTGCAGTGAGTACATTTACAGCTGGACCTTCTACCCATTTTTATATATGAGAAATATTTCATATAAGACCCAGCATTTAGGAAAACTTGAGATATTCTGACATGTTAGTACATACTTTGGTCATCCATTTTTGTTTTTCACTTCCCTGTCTTCCAGAGGTGTGAAGCTGATATTTTAGGGCAGTTGAACCACAGGTACAAATTTCTAGCATTAGCAGGTATATGTATGCCAGTTTGCTCTCACCTAGATCCTTTCTGTCATGTTATATTTAGCAGTGCAGGAAACATGATTGGAAACAAAAGATGTATTGTACTGAATTCTCATTCAGATTTCATTTGCAGCAAAATGCTGGCTGTGAAAATGTTTTCATTAACTGTCAATATACATGGACTGTGCATCAAAATGTGTCACATGCTAACAGTCTTAACAAAGAATTTATGCATGGGTAACTATCAGAATGGTCTCTCCAGAAATCCTTTTTGAACATGTATGTCTTAAATTGTATTGTTTTGTGCAGCTATCAACAAGATGAGGCAGACAAATTTTAATGTTTACTTTTCTAGAATCCAATAACAAGGGAAGAAATTAATGTACAGTTATGGCAAAAAATTGTAGGGCCTCTGCAGGGCTTTTTTTGGGTTTTTTTGGTTTTTTTTGTTTTTTAATCTGGCAATAGTTCATCCCTAAAATCAGTAACATTTTCCCCAGGTGTTTTCTGGATTGTATTTTATCCTCAGGATCTGAGATGAATCTTTTAGCTGGGGAACTAGAAAATTGAGTTTCATATGACCTCAAACAATATAAGACAGTGAAATGTCTTAGAACTAAGTTATATTCTAGTAAGGTTTTGCTTAGCTCACAAAGTTACCAGACTAAACTACATCACTCCTGCTGCTTTATTTTCACAAGGGCCAGTAAGTATGTCTGTCATCACTTTCATGGTTTCACTTATGCTATTTTCCAGGTTTACAGCTTGAGTTGCTATTTCTGAGAAGTTTTAATAAAGTATTTTGGCTTGCTATATTTACTATTATAAATGTTTGACATAATATTAGACTTAAACTAATAACAGTATTTCAGGTGCTATTATTGAACATAGTGAGAACAGAGAGGTTAGTGTAAAGAGTACTGCATAAAGTTAAACAGAATATGAAGGAAAATAAAGCTTCAGTCTTGGTTGATACCTTAAGCATGGATTTTTCTTTATACATTTTATTATGAATCTGTTCTTCAATTAGTTTCTGCTTTCAGTCATCCTTGAACTGTTACTATAAGAATAAAAAAATGCCTTTACACAGAGACTGTACATAATTCTTTGCCAGTGCAGAATTACTGTAGTGTGTTCTCATGCAGATTATTATTTGCTTTGGCAGTTTTTTGCATTTTTACTTTTTTCCACTGCTTGTTGAATGTATCTTCTTTTTGACAATCACTATAATTGAGATCCAAGATGAAAATGTCCTCCAGCTCCAGACCACAAACAAAACCCAGGCTTTTGTTATAATTCATTAACTTGTTCCAAACATCTAAAATGTTGGTGGTAGGTAAATGTACTTGTTTTCAGATCTTTGCTATTGGACTAAATTAAATAATATTTTTCTTCTATCTTCTACATCTATTTTTGATGTTAATATATATATTTACACTGCAGAATCTCAAATATCAGTCATTAAATGTGATGCATATGTTCTTGCTGACTAAGGACACATCATTGCTTTAAAAAGTTATGTTCAAAGATCTTTTAGAGAGCTTCTAAAGATTATGTGGCTTTAATTAAGAAATGGATCATCAGTACTTTCAACTTTGAACATAACTGATGACTACGTCAGTAGTTTCATCAGCCTTTCAACTTGTTTTATGAGATCAAATCTGAAACTTTAAAATGGAGATGATGTAGTTTGGTTTTACTTTCACCAAACTCAGGACGTTCCTAGTGATGGTTCCCACCTGAACTGTAGTGTGGCCTCAAACATATTTAGTACTTTATTAGATATATTATTAAAGTTCTATGTTGATACAAAATAAAAGCTGTACATAAAAGAGAACTTACTGTCATTTCAACTTAGTATTTTCAATACAATGTTGGATTGTTAAGGTTTTTTAATTTGTTTTCCAGTAACTTTCAAGATATTGAATCTGAAAATGTTCAAGAAGACATTCCAAGTTTGTGCTAGAATCTATACTTAGACATTTCTCTCTCTTTCCACAGCTTTAGATTTGGAGTTCACTCCTATATTACTTAGCTCCAGCACCATAAGTTGAGGCTGACTGAAAATATATTTTAAATCAGATAATCATCCTATATAACTCCTAATTGTCAGACATAAACAGAACAGGGCATATGGTTGACTCTTTCCACTGGTGACAGAGCTTTGTTATTTGCTTGGTTATTCCATAACAAGTATATGAAGGGAGGTCCACAATATTTAAGCACATCACAAGGCTCTAGCAACAAATTTACAGCTTTTATCTTGCCCAAGGGGCTGAAGGATGTTCTGTCTTGGGAAATCCATGAACAGAAAAAGGTGAAGAACTCCTTCCTCTACAGGCTATGTGGTGAGGTATGGGTTATCATCTGGTATTTCCTAGCTATTGAATGACATGTTGTCAACCAGCTCAAGTTTCAGGGAACTGTTTTGGATAACTAGACTTTTGCTTTGCTTGGATGTGTAGCTGAGCACAGTTCAACAGAAACTTAAGAAACGAAGCCATATTTTGCATTCAGATAGCACTTTATCAATCATAATTTTGTGAGAAATTCTGGAGTTGACTAATGTCTCTGATTAAGGATTTTACCACTTCTCTGCTGAAAGTGTCAAGAGACAATAAATGTGTCATCATTTTCAGGTGAAAGTTTGCATTCACTGTTGAAGTCTCAGGAATCTGCTAAAAGAAAGAAATTGGAGTTGTTCATTGATAATGTAGGAGTGCTTTCCAAGGAAGACAGCACAGTCTAGGACAGGAGCAAAGCAAAACGTCCGACCAGTTCTATCAGTTTGCTAGAAATGGTGAACTGTCATAGCAACATAACAGAAAAAAGTAAAGAAATGTTTTTTCTCCTCTCACATTTTGCATTTTGAGGTACCCTTTCTCTTTTCAATAATGTTTGTGAATCACTAGCAACTAGCTTTCTTATAGTTGAAATACCAGCTCATGATCCCTGTTCAAAATTTCTGTCCTTAAAAAACAACATAAAAGCATTACATCCTTCTAGAGCAATTATGTAAGACAAAATTATCTTGTTCTGACAGGAGATGTGTCATATTATTGCTGAGAGGATTTTCAAGGGATTTTTCTAACTATATTATGGGAGTGAAGGGGGAGAGTAGGGCTTGTTGAAATAAAACGAAGCAAATGATTATGAATTTGAGTGTCTGATAGAAAAATACTCTGCTAGTAGGTCACCATTTCAAGCCTTAAGGATTTAGGAATGCTTTATATTAAAATGTCAGTGACTTCTGAATCCACTACTTCAATGAACATGAGACTCTTGCAAGTCCTCATTTCAAGGTTCCAAACCCTCGGTGGGTTTCTCATCACAGACAAATATCTCAACATTATTGCATAGGCTCAAGTAAGTGTTTCTTGGTGCCCCGTTCACATTAATTTACTGGTATTTCTCATCACGAGATTGTTCCTCTCCATGCTGCTAGAATTCTGTGTTTATGGTGATTAGCTTTTAATCATGCAATCTAAGATGCATTTTACAATAATTCTTTTTCCCCATATCATAGTTAATTGAGCTTACAGAGTAATAATTACAACATAATATGTCAACACCCGAATATAAATACATATTTTGTCCCAGAGATTTTGAAGTCTTGCCTTGCAGGACTGTATAAATTGTTCCAAGCATATGCTTCAAGCCTTTATATACAACAGTATATTTATCTTATGTATTATATTCTTTTCATTTCTATACTGCACTGATGAATGGTAGGATTTATTTAATCTTATATACATATAGTCATGCTGCAATACCTTTAAGTTAGAGATAAAGAGAATATTTTTTCTTTGGACTTGACATAAGAGATAATGAGAATATTGGTGGGTTTTGTTCTGTAGGATTTAATACATAACTTCTGTTTTACCATTTGTTAAGGCTTGATGTTCTGAGAAGAAAATCCTTTCTTTGGCATGCACTTGAGTAATGGAATATTTGCCAAAATATTTATTAGCTGCCCCTTTTAGACCAGTTTAACTGACAGTGTTGAATGACATAAAAAGAATGATTGAATCCAAGAATAATATTTGATAACCTGTTAGAATGCCAGATTAAAAAGGGAACAGGCTTAATATGGTCTTGATAGTACATTACTGAGGAAATATGTTTCAGATTTTAAGACTGTTTGGAACCTTGTGTGCACTGAAGATTTAATGTCTTTTTTTTTTCTTTTTTTTTTTTTTTTTTTTTTTCTGTATCACAGTTACATGGTGGTATCTGTTTCTGACCTTTGAGATGATGAATCATATGCTGGCACAGTTCTCTTAAATACTTTTGTTAGGAGATTAATCCATGCCATGTCATTTTGACATGGATTGTATCACTAACATTTTAATTATACAATATTGTTTGGAAATAGTGCATCACTTTAAGTTAGTTTAAATATTTTATGAAGAATTTGTGCTTTGGGAATTTATTTTATTTTTCATTGTGTAGGGTTGAATCAATGTATGATTGTACATCAGACATGTATTTCATTTAAAATGCATATGGTTTCAGTGCTCTCTCTGCTAGAGAATGAATTATGAAACAAGCAGCACCTCTTTAGTTAGAGAAACAGAAAAAGTTGCAGAAGCCAGATGCTTTCCGGGGAGTACTTAGGAACTTCATTACATTAATTCCCTTGTTCTTGACAGTTACAAGAAGAGGACGTAGTTTTAATTTGTAATTATGTCTCTTTGGTTTTGCAATAAACAGTGACAAATGTGACAAAATCTGGTAAGACCTGCTAACACGAGAATTGCTCTACTCAGGAAGATTCTATATTGATGTCGTAGCTGCAGTGTGCCCTAATGAAGACCTGCAAGAGAAGCAAAGGAGAAGGTAACAAAACATTATCACCCATAAGCTGTTGGTCTGAAATACAGCTGAAGCATACCAGCAAATAATTTCTGATGAAGGGAGAGAGAATAGGAATGTACTCAGAGCAAAAGAGGAATCAGCAATATTCATGATATTATTAGAAATGAAGGGATTCTGAAGAAAACAAATATGTAAAGAAAAAGAAAGGTACTGAAACAACTGCCAATGGAAAGTGCCTGGAAAGCTACAGATAATTTAGAGAAGGTGAATCCAGAAAAGAAAAAATGCAGAATTTAAACTATGCCTAGACACAGTATCAAAGAATAATTTAACAATAACCTTAGAGAGAAGACTAATTAAGAAGGTAAAATTTGAGTCCACAAGACTTTCCAATTTACAGCACTATATGGACAGATTTGGAATGAACCAAGATGCTTCTACTGAGATTCAAATACTTACTATTTTTGCGAAGACTGAGATTAGCTTCTAACTGAGCAGTGCAGAAATGTGCTTGTCTCCAGCTGAGAATGAGCATGGTCAAAATCTTGAATCCAATGACATGAGATTTGCAAAAAGATTAATTATTGTGCAGGTGCCTTTTGTGTAATTTTTTCATGTAGAGAAAATACTTACTATTCTATTCTTGTTTATTTTCCTTACTATTTTCCCTGGACAGCTGACAAGAACAGCATTCCTATTTACCTTTGTTGGCCAAACTGTTGAAAGGCAGGCTTGCCCAGGCTTAGTTAGAGAGCTACAAAGAGGTGTGTACAAACATAGAATAAATTAAAAATACTGTTAGCATTGTTCCAAAAAATGTTGTGAAAATTAAATCAACAGCCAAAATTCAGCAAGACTTGAAAGAAAAAAGGGTTGGGATCCACACTATAGTGAAATTGGTTAGAAATTTTATATTTTGTTTTCTTGGTAGAAAAGAACAAAGTTTTGGAAAGAAAAGGTTTTCAACATTTCTGTGCATTTTCCATCAACCTCAGTCATGATGAATTCTCATCTGGGAAATTATGCATCAAAAATACACATTTAAAGAAAAGTACTAACAAAAGGAGACAGCAAAGGGCTAGCTTGGGAAATCACAGATATGAGAACTACTATTTCAGCGAACTATTTTTGTTGACTCAGAAATTTAACTCAAGAAAAATTTTCATAAGTACACAATTTCTGAGTTTAGAATATTCATAAGCCTTTAGTACTTTGGCTGCATCTATCTAGCAGTGTGTAGGCTAGACTTTGAGTGTCTTCTACGCTCAGTCACATGTTAATATTTAATGAATTAATATCTATCACGAACTCTAGCTACTGACCCTTCACATGCTGTATGCTTATGGCATATGTGAGGCTACATGTGTTAAAAATATTTGTTAAAGTACTTCTTATTTTGTTCTTTATTGTGTCATTTCAAGGGTGATTCATTCCCTTCTGAAACTGGAGTCTAAGATAAGAGAAATGAGCCAGTCATTTTTAGTCTGACTGTACCTTCCCTCTCACCTCTCTATGCTGGGGACCCTGGCCAATGAAGAAGAAAATACAGTGTGACTTATCTTACCCTCAAGAATTTACTAAATTTGTCGTACCATCTTTAACATGGAGTTCCAGGAAGAGTAAAAACTTAACTTGTGGTCCCTGCATCTGCCAAGTGTGAGGATAAGATGGTTCACCACCAAAACTACTTGCAGCAAACTAGGTTAAGTTCAAAGCACCACCTGAAATGAATATAGCTACACTTCTTTAAGTATGGCTTTCCAGACCTTACACCAAGCAGTGCCATCCAGTGAGAACTAGAAAATGCAAATAAATTAATAATATTTGAAGGAATTAAGATAAGAGTAATTTCTTCATTGTATATTTAGTGACTGTATAAGTCTGTTTTAAAATAATATTGTTAAATCAGCCATTGACAATTACGGATTTATTAAGGTTGGGTATAGTTGTGTAAGTCTAAAAAAAATCTTGTGCTCATAGGTGTGATATTCCCTTGGTAGAAGCAAAATTGGTCATATATTTAAAGACCATACCGTGTACATAAAGAGCACATTTTAAATGAAAAATAAAGTTATTTCCAAATTTTGAGAGTTCATAATTTTCAGAAATTTTTGGATGTGCTTTCAAAAAGCAAACTGAATAAAATAACTATTACATTAGCAATCTCCTGGTCACTAAGAAGTTTGAACTGTAGATTCATTGCTCAGACATGTCTACCAGCACAGGTAACCACCTATTATCTGTCTGTAATCACAGGTTATTATTCTTTATGTGTGTGAGAGAAGTGAATACCATATATTTTCCTGTGATTCTCATTTCCTGTCCAGCCTTATCTCCTTCAAGATTTAAGTGGCACCTTTCAGGTCCTGCTGATTCCTCTTTATCTTCCAATTTTTATTCTCACCAGAGAGCCCTTTTCTTTCCTTCAGTCCAGTTTCCCCTGTATGTATCTGTGGTGGCTTTATTCCCACAGCTGTCTCTGCACCAAAGACAAAGGTTATAGTATTTTTTTTCCTATGCTTTTAAATGCTTAAGGCAAGACCTTCTCAAAGAAAGGGATTATATGAATTTAATAAGTCCCCATAATGTTATTTTCATATATAGTCTTGTTACAGGTTTTCTTCTTGTTTCATTAATTTGGACATTTTGATGTTACTGAAATCAAAGAGAAAGGGTATAATCTGTGACAGACTTGTGCAAGTTCACCCTAAAATACTAGTTTTACCAAAACCATAAACAACTGAGTACAAAGTTTCATGATGGAAATTACTAGGTTTTCTTACTAACAAGCAGTGATACATCACTCCTGAATGTGAAAGTCTGTGAACTGCATTAATGCTTTGGCAGAACACTTCTCAAAGAGGCTGTTAAACAAAGATGTTGTCGGGCCATCCAGACCATCCCTTCTTTCCTTGCCGTTGAAATTTCTCTGACAGGTTTCCGGTATCCATGTTTCCAATTCACCTGACTTCCTAAAACACACTCAGCCTCCAGCCAGAACTTTCTAGATACACACAACTTGACATTTACTGCTGTCAGATTTTGATGGCAAGGCCAGGAATGTATTTTTCCACCAAGCACACAGAATGCAGCAAGTTTCCTTTCTGGTTTCACTGCTTCTTGACATTTTCTACTGGCATAAGAGGTCACTGCAGAAAAGTTTTGTCTATGAGTTGTCTGTTGTCCATCTGCCATTTTCAGACTGACTTCAGTATGAAATACTTGTTCCATTTTGAATGGTTTATTACTGACCAAGGCTTACAAAAATAGCATAAAGAGACTATTGTATGCAAGGAAAATACACTTATGCTTTCAATGTGCTGTTGATATGCTTCATAAGTCAACACTCAAGTTGTGACAGTTTAATGTGTTATTGTAAATTGCAAAATTGTAATGCCTTAAAAAATATTTGGAGAACAAATGGGTTCTTCTCATGAGCTTTTTGTTTGCATATACCTAGCCTATAACACGGCAGTATTATCTGTTATGCAGAGAACTGGGCTGAAAATTTTACCCAGTTTTTAGTCTAGCTTTAGATTGCCAGATAAATTTAGAGAAGAAATCTACCATTTCTCTGGCTAAATTTCTTTCAGGATTACCCTAAAGAAGTTAGAGATTTAAACAAAATTTGATAACATTGAATGGTCAAGCTGTGAGATTCAAGTGCTGCAGATGGCATATCCCATGTGTGTGATTTATTGCATGGTATTTGCAAATTGAAACATACTTACCTGGCAACAGTCCTGTGTTTTTATCTGTGTGAGTGGGCCAAGAAAAGTAGGCATTATTTACTGAAGTTCCCCTATTCATGTAGGAGAAGTAGTTTCAACAAAAAAAGTCATTTATTGTGAGAACCCCTTAGGCCTGATGAATTTACAGTCACCTAAGATGAAGCAGGAAGAGGAAGAAGCACTATTATCTCATTTCAAGAGGTAGAGAGTTATGGGCTTAGACACATGGACATATTCCCACAGAGATAACAAGTTACTGAATAACAACCAACGTGTTGTAACTGTGCTTTTGTGTTCTCTTGGTTTGTGGCAAATGTGAAGTAATTCAAATAATCCTTATCCTCTTTTATCACATTTTGTTGAGGATCAAAGAAATGTAAATCACTTCACACTTGTCACAGGCTAAGAGACTGAAGATAAATGTTGCAGATCAGCTATATTGGGTAACTCATTATGACACCATGACTTTCCACATGTCTCTGACTTGAGAGCTAGATTGACATTCTGTGCCACTGAATCTACTTCTGCTTTACTCCCATGTGTAACCTAAAACCAAAAATCAATGACTTTTATATTGCTTTCAGTACAAGAGCCTAGCCCTAATATATAGCTGGCCTGTTAGGGGGAAAAAGAAAAAAGTCATCAAACGTGTTGAGAGCTAGATTTCTAGCTGTCATTTGTAGACTCAAAAAGCCTAGATATTCAGATAAGCAACTAGCATTCAGAATATTTATTCATTCAGTGAAACTAAAGTAGAAACTTTTGGGTGATAGCCACTCCTCCATCACAGTTCATTATTATTAACATTGTTTGTTTCCAAACAACAAATCTTTAGTTCATGAGATTACGATTGCACCTAATAATTTATCTTGAGGACAAGAGAAAAATTCCAGCAATGCATCTGAAACAGCTGCTCAGTTTTAGCATGTCCACAGTGATTTTTTTAAATTGTTGCTACCACATGCCTTGGGTTTCTTTTTTGATTTTGTGGGATTTTGTTTTGTGGGTTTTTTCCATAAAATATCAAATAGAGTTTGACACTGGGAAGGGAAATTAGGATCATTAATGCCCTGTCGGAACATCAGCAAAATCAATTATAACTTTTCTTCTTCCAACACAATATCAGTTTTTTGGGCTTTGGAGAAGGAAGTCATCAGCTCTAAAATTCCATAGCATTTTACCTGTATATACACAATCTTTCTGTTTCAGAAAAAGGGAATGTTTAAAAAAAAAATATAACAAGCCAACTTTGTTGAAAGTAAATCTATAATTTTTTCTGTCCTTACAGATGGCTCAGTGCCACTCAGTGCAGTCTGGTCTCGATTGCTTAAAAAATACAGGAATCTTAAAATCCATAATGCCCATGACTCCTGGACCATTCTGTGGTCCATTTTCTGCTGAGGTGAGCTCTGGATGAATATGTAACAACAGTAGCACTTCTTCATGAATAATAAAGAGGAACCAACACAGACAGACCACTGACTACAGAAGATTTATTGTGCAGTCCATTTACCATATTATCTCATTTAAGCTAAACTCAGTGACTAGAAATAACTCTATTTAACTGTCTATGAAAACTGTCTAGAAGAAGATTTGGTAATGTGTAAGAAAGAATATCATGTTCTTTTGGGTGGATACAATGATTTATTTTAGCACTTGCTTGGTCGTGCTGCAGAACAGAATGTTTTTAAATATTTAAGGCCTTCTCCTCTCTTCCTCAAACTTTATCCTCCAAACCAGTCTTTTATGCTATTTAGTCTCTGAGATTGTTGAGGTTTGTGTCATATTTTTTCTTGGCCATATATTCTCTTCTTTCAAGATTAGGTGAGATTGAATCACCTGTGGGCAAAAAAAAAAAAAAGTATCAGAGACTTTAGGAGGTGACAGGCAAAAGTCTGTAAAATTAGCATGGGGAAAATGCTGCTCAGTGATGATGAAGCTGCTGTGAAAATCAGGGCCTGATCAGTCAAGGCTTAGATGAAAAAAAATGAGAAGTTCTCTAAGGATTAGAGCTTGTACAATGTCTACTCCATTTCAAAGATCACTGAGTTAATTACAGCATCATATGAAAGCAAAGTTTTACCTGCAAGGTTGCACGTGGAAAAGGGAAGTTGGTGCATAAATATTTCTTTTCTGTACTCCCTGGATAAAAACAATTTAAGAATATTCCTCTGTATTACAAAGCCTCTCAACTTCTAGCTTTATTTCTTATAGAAATGTAACTTTTATTGATTTTAAAAACCTTATGGTCTTCTTCAGGGACCTCATTATAAGGGAAAAGTCTACCTAGATCTATTTCACAGTAACCGTTGACTTGGAATCCTATCATTACTTTTCAAAGAAAAGTCTCTCTTCTGATGTCTATGCTTTCTCTCCCTGTCTTTATGGATATATGTGCCTATATCCACATATATATATCTCCTAGAAGTGCAACTGTATGCTTCTATGCATATAGGTGTGCACAGAGATAAATTTATGTAAGCATATATGAAGATATATATATATTCCTAAGTACATCTGCTACCTCATTCAACAACAAATTACTTAAGGAAGTCTCATTTTAATTAATTTATTTGCAGAACATTATTGAAAAATACATCATACATGCAAATGTCTATCCTGCTGATTTGGCAAGAACAAAGCCACTTCATTAATCCCAGTTGCAATTAATAAAAATTTTCTCTCAACACTTCACTCCTGATTTTGGAGGTACCTTCTCAAGCTAAAATTGCACATATAGTATAGACCTGCATTGCAGCAGAAGAGTTCTGGTAGTACAGTCATTAGGGTTAAATTTCTGTGAACAGGAGACCAAGAACAGTCTACTAGTCCCAGTGGATTCCTTCAGTTTAGATTCACAATTTGTTTCAGTTATGATAACAGTCTAATTAGTTCTTTTGACATACAGTTTTCCACTTGGCAGATAGACTACAATAGCTCTTTCAGAAATTCTGCTCATTATGTTTCATTAATATCAGGCAAGACAATATAGATCTCATTTCATAAGAGATTTATAAGAACTCCTACTGGGAAGTGGTCCTTTTTCAATAGACCCCCAATTTCTTTTTCTGTGTGTCAACTAGATGTTAATAGACTACAGCCTTTAATATAAGGTATAATACACAATAGTATCTAAAACCTTCGGTGCCTCAGAAAGTAGATAGTATTTCTTCAATCTAAAATTGCTTTGGGGAAAAAAATAATAACAATATTAGTGTTTCATTAAATTATTGTACCAAACTGAAGAAAAAATATACAGTGTATATTTCCTAACCAAATTGTAAAAAATATTAAATGGCTTAACTGGAATTGATTTTCATTCAAACAAGAAGCTGGAAGTCTTTCTGCACACCTTGATCATGGGAAGGAACATTGGGCCTATGTCAAAAGAAGGGGGTTTGTTCCATTTTTAAAAAACTAGAAATTCAAAAACCACCAAAGCTTTACACAATTGATCTTTTTTCAGAGAAGTGGAGTTTGAATTTTTAATTGTCCTAGAATTAACATGTCTCTGTTTCAGTTTGTTTTCCTGGGAATACAGTGTATCCAATAAAATACTGTATTAAAATTCTTAAGATAACTCTATCTTACGTAGGAAAAAAAGAAATTCTGCTTCTAGTAGAGTTTGAGTACGAATAGGCTGTCCTATAATGGACAACTTTCTCATTCCACAAATTTAGTTGACTCCTCCCAAACTGTAGCCAGAGGGCAACCCAGCATGTAGCTGTTGTTAGGAGTTGGAAAATGGAGACTGAACTCAAAACCATGACTGGGTAGAAGTCCCATAGCTAGATCTGGAGTACAACCAACTGGATCTAGGATAAGCTGTTTAGAGAATAATTTCAGTGTAAGGTATAGTAATGGTTTATTTATTACAACTTTTTTACATTACTACTCTGTGTTTTGCTGCCTTCAGTGACTGAATCTGAAGGGTATTAATTACACTGTGTATGCTGCAATGCCACTCAAACAAGGTTTGTGTGATTAAGAAGAAAGTCATGGGTCTCTGTTTCACACTGCACTAGCAGGATAGTGAACGTGATTTGGCAAGTTTGGTATTGCTGGAGCATATCCTATATTCAGTGTGAATTATACAAGTGTCCAGACTTCCTATGTAGTGCAAATCCTACAAAGATGACTCCCATTACACTGTAAGACATTATGCTTGCCTTGATTGCAGTTCACATTTTTAGTGTCAGCAAAACAATGCCCTTCTTTGTATGGAAACAGAGAGGCTACGATGACTTTGCTTACATCAGCCTGGGCTAATGACTCATGCTGTATTTTAGGAATAGGCCAATCTTCAGCCTTTGATCACTGTCAGCTGAATAAGGATTTGCAAAGCCAAAAAAAAAACCAAAAAAAAAAAAAAAAAAAGAGAGTAGTTTCTTCATCTGTTAAAACTAAGAACAATGTATTTAACAAAAATAAAAAATAAACATGTGGACCCCAATTCTGACTAGACACAACCAGCTACTAGGAAGAGTTTCCTAGACTATGCTCAGGCCACTTTCTCGCTTGCATTTCCTCAAAAAAATAGCAATATACGTGCTCATCTGTCTACTCAGTATATATTTTCTAGGTTTAAAGTCTATGGTGTTAAAATCACATTTTTCCTTTTTTTATTTCAGTATTAAACTACAAATCTTTACATTAATGTTTCAAGACAAAAGGAAACCACAGCCACAGCAACACATTCCTAATGTTTTCATCGCTTCAAAGTACTTGGCTAACACTTTATGAATGGTCACAGCCATGGCTTCTGGTGCTATCTCAGAGGATTCTTTCTCCATATTAATTAGTCCTTTATATTCTGCTAATTGTCATAGTGTCTGATCTTCTCTTATTTGATCTTGTGTCTGTCAGCACTGAAACTTCCAAGTTCTATGCAACTTTATCATTGTTCTTCATTTACTGTGCACAGAGAAATATGAAAAGGGGCAATACTCCTTGTATTAAAAATCACTTCCTGCACATGAACTTGAGATGGCTGGACAAGAGAACCCAGGTTCCAGATTCTCTACCTTGAGCTATTTGACAATGCCAAGTAAGAATTATTATTCTTCTGATTAGGAAAGAAAATATGTTTGTCATTTCCTTTGGTACAAGGAGCTCCATATTCAAATTTAGAGGCCAAATTCATAGTATATGTCCCACAGGCTTTGAAGTGAATTGTTTTTGGGTGGCAAGATGACTGGTAGAGCATTTCTTCCTAGCCAGTTGCACCTCAGCATTGAGCCTTTCAATTATAACAATACTCTAAGTTTAGGGCTCACATCTACATTTCACATTTCTCTTCAAGTTCAGTGAAAAGTAATAGTTATGACCAACCACATAGTTGTTGTGATTTGAGACCATGTAGTGTAGCATCCCAGCAGAGTATCACTGAAGCAATCAGGACAGCTGCATTCAAAAATTCATGGAAGTTTCTCACAGTGGTCTGGACTGCCAGAGACCTCAAGGACAAAAAGGCTCACATCTTAATGGGGGACATCCTGTGATCTAGCAGTAACGTACAGATGCAACAAGATAATAATAGTTATGTGTCCCTACCTAACTTTCCCTGGTTTGTATCATTCAGACAACGACAGTGTTAGCAGAAGTTAATTGTGTCAGATTTAAGCAATCTGATTTGTTTTTCCTAATCTCTTACATCACCTACATTTTATTCATTGTGGTTGTAGATATTGATCTCTCTTCTAAGTGTGGTAAGGTATGAAAAATTAGTGGTTCTATATATCCTCACATTCTATTCTCCATTAGTAGTCATTTAGCAGTAGGAGTCAGTGTTACTCATTTCAGTGAGAATGGAAAAACCTTCCACTCATCAGTAGCTGTGGATTGGGATTTTCACTCTTTCTTCACATTTTTTTTTTTTTTTTACTGGCTAAGAGGTTTGAGTTGTGTTTGACTTATCTTCAAACCTCTATGAGAGCCATTATTCCTGTTCTTCTCAGAGAAGCCACTTTGTGCTATAACTCAGCTGAGCACTTGGTTTATATTCATGCTTTTTTAGAAAAACTATAATTTGAACTTGCTGGTCTTGTATGCTGAGCCTGTTGCCACCGCATGCCTCTCAATTGTTGCATAATGTAACTTTTCCCATCAACTTGTAAGTAGCTGAGGAGTCAGAGCTGAATAAAGCTGAGATAAAAGCTGCTATATGTGATGTAAATAGGTGTGAACTGGCAATTTAATGTTGCCCTTTCATTTTTCCAAACTCCATAGGACTGTGAAAACTGAATCTGGCAGCAACTACAGGGTGTTCACAACTGACAAGTAAGCCTTAAACTTGAACTTAATTTATGTGGGTGCAAGTGGATGCCTGTGAGTGACATGAAATTATTCAGTCTAATGGCAGCACAGTCTCTACTTGGAGAATTTGAAGATTGTAATCATTGAAATGCAAAGCAACATATGCTTCACCAGTTGTTTAATAAAGTAAACTAAGACTTAGTCAAAGATCTGTATAAAGTAATGTCAATATTCATAGAGATATTACATGTTATAAATATTATTTGAATGATAAAATGAAGCCACTGGTGAAAAATTAAAATGAGACCTGTACAGTTTTCAAACACACTTAAAATATAACATCCTGTTACTAAATGGTTTACAGAGAAGCTACTGCACTCAATAGAGGGGAAATTCTTTTGCCTTTATTACACAGGAGGACAGGTCTGATGATCAAATAGTCCCTGCTGGCCTTAAAAGCTATGAATCTACTACTTTTCTACAATGTATGCATAAAAGGTCAGATTCCCAAGACTGGAATATTTCACTGAAAGACCAGAAGCTCTCTAAGATGTCTTTAAAATAATGAAGGGGATAAAAAGATATAAAATAAGGATAAGATAAGAAATACAAAATAAACTAACTAAGGAATTTTTATATTTCATTCTACAAATGGGAATAAAATCTTAAGTATCAGAGCATGTTATGTGTTTCAAGAAGTACTTATTGACAGTGCTCAAAATCAACTCCAACACACAGTTCAAGCTAATATGCTTTACAAGGGATGTTTATGCATAATTTCTCACCTAGTAAGAACTTGAAATCCTTTACCTGGGGCAAACAGAGTTTGTGAACTAAATGGGAACGTCATCCCATGTAAATGCATTCCCATAATTAAGCAGTTGAAGTGAGAAATTAAAATAGCTACTAACTACCTACAATACTACCACAGTCCTGCTATTAGCATCCACCCTCCCATACAGCCCTGAGAGTGAAGTATCTACAGAACAACATTTTCATTTTTTAAATTAATTCTGTCAATAGTGATTTCAGAGTTTAAAGGAAATCTCAATGAAGGTCACTTTAAAAAAAAAAAAAAAAAAAAAAAAAAAAAACCCAACCAAAAAAATGCTTTTGAGGCACCTTTTAGAGCTGATTTCTAACTTTGCCTTATTTTATAAGGAAATTATACATTAAAAATTATGTTCTACTGTTTTAAATCTCAATAGTTATTTGGTGGCATCATGGAAAATCAACCACTGAGCTGCAAAGAGTTCAAGCCTACACCCTTTCAATGATCAGTGAATAGTTTTCTTCCTCCAAATATTTACATTTCTCATAGATAACTTATCAAACACAAACAGTAATAAATGTTCCTTCTGCTCCATCTTGATGAGCTCAGGCTCTTCGCAACTTTGACTCCCTTATAATGAGAGGCTTCTAAACTGTAATAGAACAGGCATACGTTAAAATAATACCTGTTACATATTTGTTCCTTCCATCCATATTATCTTTATTTTGGGCCCCATTAACCTCCACCATTTGACAGGGTTTCATTTCTAATCCAAACAACTGTTTTCTGACCATCTATGTGTGCCTCAAGATAAGGAAAAAGTAGAAAGACATGGTATTCAGAAAAAAATTTGCTGAAAGGGAGAACATGGAAGAAGGCTATTTATTTAAAGGTTATTTATTCATAAAAGGAAAGGTTATTCATAAAAGGAAAAAGGTTATTTATTCATAAAGCAGCTCTTATCCAAATTTTACAGCCTATATGTGAGATCACTGCATCCATTACTAAAAATCAGTTATGGCTGGAGAAGGAATAGAATGTCCTTCTGAACATACATCAATATGACACAGAAGATAGGAGATCAATAAGGAGTCTTTATACCAGTGTAAGAAATATAGATATAGAAACTATTAGTTAAGTGAAATTTAGTCAAGATTCAAGAATTATGGCTCTTTGTCACTTACATCTAGCTTTATTACACTCCCATCTTACTCAATTTCTGTAATAATACAATATTGGGCTTTTATTTAGTATAATATATTCTGTGCTCCTTTAACTCACTACTATTAATGGCAACTACTTACTGCAGATGAATTCCCTGATCTGACTGAGTCAGTTTTACTTGCAGTGCAATATTTCTGATTTTTTTTGCTAGATTAATAATTTAATTTCTAAATCTAAAAAAATGGATTTTTGAGAACTGCTTATACTTCATAAGCAGTCAGAAACATTTCTGTAATTTTCTCTGTTTTCCTAAGTACCTGAGCTAAATCTGTATTATGTAAACTTTCAAAAACAAGATGAAGAATAGAACTCTTATTCTGCTTAAACAGAATTCTTATTTTAGAACTGTGATACCATCATAAAATTTCTTGCTGGATCTCTTTCTGTAAAAATAAAGCAGGTTTTATAAAACTTCCCTACACACCAACCTCCCAACTCATACTTAGGATAGGGAAATCTTGACAGAAAGCCTTCATTGGCAATGGCCACCTGTCTGTCTTTTCACTGGTAAGTGCTAATTGGCATGGTGGTAATAAAGCAGGTGGTAATAAACACTTAGTCCATCATAAACACCCCTATTAGACTGGAAAAAAAGAAAATTAATTTGAACTTTACTGGACCTTCAACAAAAGGAGCTTCTAAGGGTAACAAATGCTTAGATTTTTACCAATGTGAAGAACACCATAGTTGTAACTCTAGGGATTTGTAATAACACACAGACCTGATTCCATGATCAGTTTTATAGAAAAGGAAAAAGAATTTAAGTACAGGTACATTTTCAACCATTAACATAGCTTTTGTTTTAACACTTGCTAAGGGAAGAGTTTTGTTGCTTGAAGCCTACAAGCAGAAGTATGTTTTAAAGAAGAGAGGCTTCAGTGTATTCTATACCTTTGTACAATAACCTGGTGTCACTGGAAGTTTCTCCAATGTCATAAGATTTAATAATAAGTTGAAACATGAAAAAGGCAAGTCAAAATCACAATGACATTCTGTACATGTGTTTTGTATGTGAATGATGTAACACAGCTCAATAGCACATTTCTTTCCCCAGATCTAAAATTAGTGACACCAGGTCCAGTAGGCTACCTCAGGACAGGGAGCAACGGGCAGAATCAGATCCATATAATGTGATCTTACTTTGGTACATTTTTTGTTTTCCTCAAAAGATATTGAGATAGAAGGCAGCTTGAGGGAAAATGGGCAAAGTATAAAAATTGTTATTAGTTTGCATTTCTGCACCTATTTTACGGGTTTTATCTAAGAAGCCGCATATATCTTTAAATGATTTCTTTTGACCAACTTGAAAGGTAACCTGAACCTTTTGAAGTATAAATTCTACAAAAAACTTTAAAATCCTCCAAAAAAGTCTCCTCAGTAACAGAGTACACTGAAAAACTGAAGCATTTGAAACCATTGAAAGAGAACAATATTGCAGAAGTATTTAGTATTGCTAAATATTAAAGACAGTAAAAATATTTAATTCTTTCAGTATTTTTTGCAGATTTCAGTCACTATAAAGACAGTATTTTACCAAATATCTGTAGGGCATGTAGCATAAGAAGGACTACCTCTTGTCTGGTAATTCCAGTTGCTACTGATGTCAAGAAAAGAGCCTGTATTGTTCATTTTTTTATGGATCTAATCCCAAATTCTTAAAATTCTCAGCTACATCATGGTTCTATATTAGAGAAAGAAAATCTATTTCCAAATTTATATATTTGCAAAGTGCCTCTTGCTAGTAAAGTTGTCAGCTTTATTATGTTTCTTCAGTTGGAAGGTTTATAAAAGCTACTTCATCCATATTAAATTCTCAAGTGAAATAGATTTATGTGGGAGAGAACTTCATCTCAGTTTAACATCAGTGCAGTACCCCCAGACAATCACAGTTCATGTCTAAGTGAGCTTTTGCAGCACAGTCAGTCACCTACATGAGGAGATAAAAAAGATGCCATAATTCTTGAAGAGAAAAAACTTTATTCTGTTCTGCATACTTGTTGCCTCTTGCTTTTCTCTCTTCCCCCTCTACCCTCTTTTGAGCCATTACACACTGCATTTTAAACATTCCCACAACAGTTAAACTTTTAAACATATTTTCATAGTGATGAACTTGTTTATCAATACTTGAAAAATGTAAAATTATGTCTGGTCTTAGTTTTATAATAAGAAAACATAAGTTTTTTGCAATTCCTGTGTAACTCTTCCTATAAAAAATTAAAGACTCAGTTCTGGCAGTTGGTAAGAGCACTATAACACTGGTTATTTTTATAGTTACCATTACAGCTGCCACATAAAATTTGAAAACTTCTATAGATGAGCATATGAACTTTTCAAACTTAAAGTATGAAAATCAGCCTTTAGTATTCAGTCCATAATATCTTCTAGACTGCTGAGGACTGGGCAAAAAATGATGATCCATTTTATAGTAGCCCACTTTAGATTGATCAAAAAATACTCCAGGAAACCTTTTGTAGTACTATTATCTTGCAAAGAACAAACAGGGTTGTTGGAGCATCTATAGCATGTTTTCTTTCTCTCTTGCACCTATTTAAAGAAATATCATGTGGTATTGTGAAATAGATATTGTGCACTCTCAAAATATTTTTTACTGCGTTCCACTGGACTCATGGAAACTGCGGGCTCAGGCTATCACTGTTGAAAGTGCTGCCTTGAGTCTGGGTGTAACAACTTCTCACCTGTTCAAATTCCCTGCAGAAATGGAAATTATGTCTGTTCATTTTAGGTAAGAATGTTTTCAAGTCCACTTATTACAGAACAGAAAAGTTGGTATCATATGTTCTTCCCAAAAGGCCTTGCATTTAATATCTGAAATCACTTGCTGTGTCTTACTGAAATACTTATAAGAAAAAAAACATATTTGTTATCTCTACTCAAATCATATCTTCTTTGCATGAGTGTATTGAATCAATACAATTGTTAGAGAGAGATTGAAGAAGAAGTTGTGAGATAGCTTTAAGGTAGGAACAGTTGAGGATTAACACTCACAAAACACTCACAAGCAGGCATCCATGCCCAAAACCAAGAAGAGACTCCAGATCAAGTAGGAGCAAAAGGCACATTTTTTTTTGTCTGATGTAATGCATCACTTCCTCCCCAGATGCGGAGTAATATTTTTGTAATAGATTAACAAAGAATAAATGAACTGGATTTATAAGATTTCTGGATCTTACTTTTTGTTTCTTTCATTCTTTTTCTTTTTTTTTTTTTTTCCCCAAGGAGAGATTGTACTAGGAAACAGTTAATATCTTCCTGTGCCAAGAACTTTAGCTAGTTACTAGCTCATTTTACCAGTCAAGAATAACTTCAGTTAAGTCAGCCAGTAAATCAGCCTTAATACTAAGATGTTACTTGCAGACCAAACATTTAGTTCCTTAAATACTGATTAAAATGCTTTCACTTGTCTAACAGAACAAGTAACCTTGACTGTTAATATCACATTCATATCTCAACACTTTACCAACTTATTTGGCCCTAGTTTGTAGGCTAATGTTATATAAAAATTTTACTTCATGATTTAGTAGAGAATTTAAATGAGACAAAACCAAGCCATCCAAATAAAAGAAGGAAGCAGCTACACAGCACTCCATAGAGTCCTGCTGTCATGCTTTCCTACTGAAACCTTTTTTCATGTTGAAAGTAATGTAACTGATGCTAAAAAAAGGGACTCTCCTTCCATTGAGAGTGGTTATACGCTAGCTTGACAGGACTTAGAGCAAAAGGCAAGAGTCACAAAGCTTTTTTGGTTTTAGATTTTAAGGGAGCTTTTAGAGAAGCAAATGAAGAGTACTACAGCTGCTTGAGAAAGGAAATCAGAAAAATCTGAAATGCCAATATACATACAAGGGGAAAAAATCTTCTGGCTTTCAGCTGTCATAACATTGGTAACTTTGTGATTGCTATTCAGTATGCATAGTCCTAAAAATAAATCAATTCGCATTTTGAATGCTATTTGGTACGCATCACTCTACATTTTTATGTTTTTACATCCTCATAATGAATCTTGTGTTCCGACTTTACAATTATCATAGAATCATAGAATCATAGAATTGGCTGGGTTGGAAGGGACCTCAGAGATCATCAAGTCCAACCCTTGAGCACTACCGCTGAAGTTACTAGACTATGGCACTGAGTGCCACATCCAGTCTCATATATATTTATAAAGTGATTCATAGCTTTAAAGTCATTAGGATATCAGTAAAGCTAGTTAAGATCCATATTCTGAATAATTTTTTTTTTCTAAAAGAGCAAGTTTTGTCTGGGGTAGAGATATGCCTTGAGTACATAATTATTTTCTATTTTCCATCTATCTTTTACTGCATGTTGCTGGTAGCAACCTTGATGCCAAAGAATGGCTTTGTATTCTACAATCCCTTTGGAAGCTAAGCTCCTCGGAAAGATGGCTGACTGTTGCGTAAATAAGATTTTACATAATTCAGTCTTAATAAAAGAATCATTATGACTCCACTCTGTTTGGAGTTATGCTATCCATTAAGATACAGCTTTTTCTACGAATACATAGGGAAGTACTGGCCTGTCCTTAGTGCCTCCACAACTGTTCCTAGGAGATCTGGTAATTATAATGATACTTGCCAAGTGCACCCAGATTTCCTGGAAAGTAGCTATATTAATGAAAAAATACCTCAGATAAGCCAAAGTCAACCGTCATGGCAAACATCAGGAATGTTGCACTGGATAATGGTTGCTGTTAGACACATCAGAGCCTTGGCTTAAATCCTTGATGATGATTAAGGAAAAAAAAATAGAAGCAAGTTTATGTGTTGATTTCTAGCTCATGGACATCATCAAAAGGATTTAACATCCAGGAAAATATCTGAAGAATACAAGGCCTGAGATCAACCTTTATGCATAAAGCACTGCCTACAGCTTGCTAAGTACTGATATGTCTGTAGAAGACAAATATATGCCATATCAGACTCTGTTACAGGTCTCTGATGAGAATGTCATTCATAAATATCTTATATAACTTAAATACAGATACACAGTCATAAATTTCATAAATATGTCTCCTTGTCTTATTTTCACTCACTACTTATGGTATTGTTAAAGAAATACACAACCCTCATTGAAATCTTAACTTTGGAAGTACCAGAGCAAACACTGGAAGTCTCTCAGATTAATAGCACTTGATTCAATGTCATAGCATTGCTTGAAGAACTGAAGGAATCATGCAATCAATAGGATCAAGATCTGTTTTTTCTAACATAAAATGACTGACTTTCCCTCCTTGATGTAACAATAGAGGTTTCAAGTACCTTTTTATTCTGGATGGTAACTCTCATCAAACAAGGAATCAGTAATATATTATCCTGTGAAGTTACTATGTGCTTCTCATTAGTTTTCTTGAATTTCTGGCTGAGTTATCTGGTTCCCACGACTGTAGATGAAGTGCTTTTGCACTAAGGTAGGGAGAAAGATTTTGCAGAGGAAAAAATTCTAGATTTGAGAAATGTGATTCACTGCAATAGATATCGAATTTGAGGAATTTATGTGGAGTGTCCAACATAAGAAAGACATGGGATTGTTGGAGTGAGCATAGAGGAGAGGCACAAAGATGATCAGAAGGCTGGAGCACCTCTTCCATGAAGACAGGCTGAGAGAGCTGGGGTTGTTCACCCTGAAGAAGAAGAACCTTAGAAAGTTAGACATTAGGAAAAAATTCTTCATTATGAGGGGGGTGAGACACTGACACAGGTTGCCCAGAGGAGCTGTGTATTTGCCCTCACTAGATGTGTTTAACCAAAGGCTGGACAGGACATTGAGCCACCTGGTCTAGTGGAAAGTACCCCTGGTCATGCAGGGGGTTGGAACTAGACATCTTTAAGGTTTCTTCCAACCCAAAGCATTCTATGAGCCTATGATTCTGTGATAGTTTTTATTTTCTAAAAGTCTTCTGACCAACCACCTATTATGACTATGCATAGAAATTAAACCATTAAGCTAAGTTTCTCCTTTCAAATCAATAAGTGTTCTGAAGTATTCACTTCAGATCATTGGTTCACTTCCAATGCTACTACACTTTTTTTTTTTTTTTTTTTTTTTTTTTTGTATTTTATTGTATTCACTTCAGAAGGGTGAAAGATGTTAACAAATCAAGACTAAATGCACAGAAATTACCAACAGCAAACTGATGTTCTTCCATTTGCTTCCCTCTCTTGGGACAGCTGCTTGCAAAGATGGGAGAGGAAATCTGCATTACAGAGGAAACAACTTGTCAATTGGCAAGAACTGCATGACAGCACCCTCCTTTTGTAGTGTGATTAAATTGCCAGCCCAAGCAGAGAGAGGGAAGGCAACAAGGCATTGCTCTTAGAATTTTATACAGTGTAAAAGCACAGAAACAGTCAATATTTAATGAGGCGGATGAAGCAGACTGAGAAACAGAACATGTTATGTCACTGAATAAATAGCACAGTGCCATTTATATATAAAACAAGGATAAAATATTCCATATAACTCAATTTTTTTTTTAATCATTCCAGTAGCTTAATAAAATAGTGGACTATAATTTCACGTAAATGTCAAGAGTTTGCAAACATAGACCAACAATCTGGAGTCCCTCAGAGCTGAAATACATGGACCAGAAAGATAGAAATGACACAAAGCATTCTGGTTTTAAGGTTCTTCAAAACAAAAGTTGAGAAATCTTGAATAAGCATGTGGAAATTTTCTGACTGCTTTGAAACTAGGGTTTTCAGCTTTCTAAAGATGGAAATTATCATAAATAGAAGAAAACTATTTTACTGTAAGTAGCACTGGTCCATTAGCAAGGTAAACTTATTTTTGAACTTGTTTCATAGTTTGCTTTTCCAGATTCTCATTTTTTCTTAATATTTCATTCCAAGGTAGAAGAGTATCTTATTTGGCATGGCATAAGGCAAGAGAATGTACAGTGCTATGACTGAACAGCTGCCACACATCTGGCAGCAGAATACATACTGTATGAAAAGGAGACAGAAGCTTTGCTAAGCAGAGTTCTTGCTAGCTGAAGCTCCACAAGGCATTGTGATACCACACAGCAAAGGAGGTCTCAAAAGCTCTACCAAGTGAGCCACTGGGTCTGGCAGGTGTGTGACTGCCCTTAGAAAAGAGGGAGAAAAGCTCTGAAGAAGTTAGTTTCCTACTGGCTGATTACTCTCTTTACATAGAAGATCTCCTTCTCATGTTGTATTTTCCTGTACAAAGACTGCATGACATACCTTATGAAAGTTGTAAATACAATGTTACTTCTGATATATTTTTTATGTCTAATTTTTCTTTTTACTATTCACTGGAATTAGAGAGCATCATGGTCTATCTATGTAGCCAGGAAAAAACAGGTTTCATATATACCAAAGAAAAAAATTATTGTGAAAACAGTTATTTTTAAAAAAATTACAAGTAGTGCACTTGAAAACTGTGATCTTTCATCTGAAAGTTTGTAAAATCTGATGGGATTACTGGTTAATATTGGTTTGTTTGTATTCTCTCTCCTCCCTGTTTAAATGTTTCCCAATTACTATTAATTTCAACTGAAGTTGAATAGATATTTTCTAAAATCAGAATATTTTAATTTAAAAATCAATTTATATTGATCATTTCTTTCTTACCTACCTACCCAATACAAGCAAAATTAATATTAAATGGATTTAAATATTTTTTAATTTTACTTTATTTATAAGTACATATTAGTGTGAGCAATGTTAAAAATGTGTGCAATATTAAAGAAGCTGATGAATCCACTCATCTGGTTTATAATTTCTCATGTGATAATTTTAGATTTGAATCTTCAGTGTCAAATGGTGAAGATCAGCTTTGAACTAATGATCTTATAGAAAGGAAGTAAATAGCAATATGACAGAATCATTAAGAAAAAATTCAACATATGGTGATATAATTTATTCCAAATATGAGTAACTCTCAGCTAAAGCTAAAGAGTAAGAGTTTCCAGTTTTCGAAAGTGAATTCTGTGACAAATCAAGAGTAATATCAGCAGTAATGAAAAATTATTTGTTTGACTCTAGTATATATCAGCTTTCATTTTTTTTCCTCTGTATTTGATAAAAAAATATTTTGGGTTTCTATAAAAATAAATAAAAGGAAACCATAGAGTGTTATGAGGATTATATTAAAATTATTATTATGGTACACCTACAGAATTTTAAACCTTGTAATACCCTTGTACTGTGGGTCAAATTCCAAAAAAGAAAGTTGAAACTCAAATTTATCTCATGATGTGTAAAGGACTGCAAGTGTAAAGGAGTACAGATTGGTCTCTGAAATGTATCTTTGGTTTGTAACTGGGAGAGGAAATACTATAATTTTATTTGAATACATTTAGTATTTTCGGCATTCTGGAGATAATTAAGTGCAAAACAATGTAAGAAAACATAGCTTATGTCTACTCATATGATAGCATCTGAGGTTGGTGCCTGTAGTAGTAGTCCACACTCAGGTGTGTCATAAAAAATGTTCTTTCAAACAGTTGAATAAAAAGAGGAAGGATAAAAAAATGACCTTTTCATGTAATTCAGATTCACATAGGAAGTCAGTGAAGCAGAAGAACATCACATTGACTTGTTGGGCTGTGCCACAATTTGTCAGCCCATTCCAGTGCAAACTTCATCAGGTTTGTACCGTTATGAAAGCAAAAATCAATGAAAAAGAAAAGAAAACATCCTTTAGATGAACAGACTGACAGATGTAGTTAAATGGAGAGTTCTCCTGTAATATTTTCTTTTCAAGGAAGGGAACATTCCCTCTTGCTGAGTATGATGTTAGTTTTACCACCCCTAGCAAAAATAACACGTCGTAATTTTATGGTTCACTTCCAATGCTACTACACTTTTTTTTTTTTTTTTTTTTTTTTTTTTTTGTGCAGTGTGAGTGTGATGTCTACTTTATTATTTAATAACATCTGCCTCTCTTACATGATAAATGATGTTTCTTAAACCCAAATTGCTTTATTTCCACAGTTTTGCAGGAGACTTCTGTGAAAAATGTTTAGATTTTCACAATTTTCTGAAGTGCTTCAAGCTTCTGAGAAAGCAGATTATTTTAGCTTTTCAGTCTGAAAGAACAAAGTTTATTTTAAAATCATCTTGTTTCTGTTGTGGCTGCTTGGTGGGGAATATATGAATAAGAAGACTGTAGCATACAGTGTGATGTGTGAAGTATTTTGAAGTCCAAAATGTATACGCCTTTGTTAGATGATTGTCTATGCAAAAGTTATTTGTATTCCAGACTTGATATCTTTAGACTCCACAAATATTTAAATAAATATCCTTAATTTATACTTCTGACATGAAAAGTTGTAACTTTTTTTTTCTATGGGGAATCTCAGATGTGAAGAAATTAAATGACCTGAACAAATATCACAAAAACAGAACCAGGAATTTAGACTCTATCTCCCGAATACTAGTTCTATGGTTTCTTAGGAAAGAAATTGTTTGTTGCAGTTTGGCATCTTTCATTTGACATTCCTGTACTTACTCTTTTGGATCCCAATAAAGCAGCCATATGGTTTAGAAAGGAGCAAAAAGCTACATATTCCTTTCAGTGATTTTGAAAGGAAGCAATTGTCTAGTTGTTATTCAAGTAAATTTTATTTTTCTAGACCTTGACACTAACTTTTTTAGCTGGTTGATGACATAAGAAAAAAGATGTGCATGTACTATGTGATGGCTGCCAACTGGAAGAAATGAGTTTGTAATTAGGACTCATATTTTCTGTTGAAAAATGCAATAAGTAGTCAGTATTTCTGAGAGACTGCATGTTTGTTGAACCTCAGCAATTCAGATAGATTCAGCAAAATTTAGCTGCTTAGATACATCTAGACGTGTAAGCTCTGCTATAGAGCATAGACATTTAAATGTCCTCCACAGTCAGTGAAGAGAGAGACATACATGCAATATAGCCTAGGATAAGTTCTGAGGTTTAACATTAGTAGCTGACTAATACTGGGGCAAAAAGAACTCTGTGGCTAGTGCTCATTTAAGCTTCATATTATTAAAGCTTCATGTTATTAAAGCTTCATGCAATATAAGCTTCACGTTATTAAAGCTTCATGCTATTAAAGCTTCATGCTATATAAGCTTCACAACCAAGATATCAGTTACATCCCAAGAACTCTGGAGGGTTCTTTCCACAAGAGACAGAGATGTCTTGTCACTGGGTGGAGCAAACATGTAAAAGATCAAAAGGACAAATGCAGAGGTACAAGACATATATAGTTGTGTATCTGGCACATTTTTTTAGAATCACAGAATCATAGAAGGGTTTGGGTTGGAAGGGACCTTAAAGATCATCTAGTTCCTACCCTCCTGCCATGGACACCATCAGCTCCCAGTAGACGAGGTTCCTCCAAGCCCCATCCAACCTGGCCTTGAACACTTCCAGGGAGGGGATGTCCACAACTTCCCTGGGCAACATGTGCCAGTGTCTCACCACCCTCAGACTAAAGAATTTCTTCCTGACATCTAATCCAAATCTATTCTCTTTCATCTTAATAACATTCCCCTTTGTCCTATCACCATATGCTCTTGTAAAAAATTTTAAAATAATTGCACTTCAGGAGAAAAACACTGCTAAGAAGCTATATTTATGATTTATAATAAATAAATAAAACAACATTGTTGCTTTGTTTATCTACCTGTTTAAGTGTGCTCTTTTCTTCTTTTGATGAAAAATTTGATGGTTATAACAAGATTTGTTAATTTTTTGCTGTTATTGAGTTAAACAATAGCTCACTAAGCAGCAGAATTGTTTGTATAAATTTCTAGGTTTTTGGATGGAGCCAGTGTTTTTGTAGTGGCCTCTATAAAATTTAAACTCGGCTCTTGTTGCTGCCAGTCAGATTTTGGCAGAAGGAAACATTATACCAATATCATATGGTCTTCATATTAAAGATTCAAAATCATAAGACTGTTCTCCAAAACAGAAACAAAATTTACAACTAACTTTGTAACTATTTACAATAGTAACTCTTTTTTTTTTTTTTTTTAATTTTTTTATTATTTAACTGTAGAAAATATCCATATGAAGGAACTTTATAGAAAGGGAAGAAAATGGTGGGGGGATATTGAAATGCATGACTAAAAGCAAGTTACCTGCAATAAAAGGGATATAACAATTAATCAGTCTGAACACTTCACATTCTATTTTTATTATGTTTTTTATTATGAAGAAATTGAATCCCAAATGTTGTATGTTATTTATAAGGTTTAAAGAGGCAAAGAATTTCAACCAGAAAAAAAGGGCATTTTCAGGAATTTTGGTCAAGGCAGCATCACAAATAATGTTATGAGCCCTTATAGTAAACTAAAGGCCAAGAAATTTAAATGAGCTTTCTGCTACCAAGGGGTCAATTAAATGTGGGCAGCTGTATAAACCCACAGGGATGAACAGCAGCCTGAGCTAAGGAGATCTAAATTAAAGCCAGTTCTTGAAACTGTTGCTGATTATTATTTTTTATTCTTCTGAAATGGTTTTTTATTCTCTAAATCCCTACTAATGTGGAGTGAAATTACAAATTTATTAAGAATACAGTTTCAAAATCAATGCAGTCTAAAAAGTAAAACTTTTGATTCAAATTAACAACTTGCAGAGTATCAAGCATTTTAGCTAAATTCAGTCCAGAACATTTACAGCTACAACAGTTTCTAGTTTTATTGTCCAGTGGTCAGTGTGAAATATTTGGGCTGAGTCACATTTTCTAGGTTTAATAACCTAATGACTTGTGGCATCTTTTGGTGGCCTCAGCAGAAAAAGGCAAAGATATATTTGAGTGTATAAAACCATGTGGATCTTTGAGTAAAGTGGTATTGTATTGTTTTTTCTCTCCCCAAGTACCAAAATGTACATTACCTCTCTCTATTAAGTGTTGCTTTTTATATTAAATGAAGATTCTTAGGCCCACAAACTGAGAAAGCAACTCTTTCTTCAGCGGGTGGCTTCTCCCACTGCTGTGGCCATGGAGGCCAAGTAGAAATTGTAGACACAAAAAATCTGTGTCCTTCCTTTCTGTAGCCATAGTCATTGGAATCTTCCCACTGCAATATGGCATCTTCTGTGCTCCTTCTAGTTCATTTGAAACCTCCCACTGGGGAGTTACCTTCACTTTTTTTATATCCTATCCTAAAAACACAATTACTTGAAATTATATTTCAATTTAATTCTGCATCTATCTTCACCTCTTTCCACTAACTCTTTGTTGACATGCAAGCAGTTTGTGATAAAAAGACTCTCTTTCCCTCCTTTGTCTAAAGGAATGTAGATTAATTTCTGGTGAATTCTATTTGTTTTGTGTTTATTTCAAACAGGCCATCTTGAAGAGTTCTCTTCATAAGTAATTTCCCACAAAAGTGCTTGAGAAAGACGATGCTGGTGAAGAGTTGACCAGTGAAAGTCTAAAATTACTGAATGTAGAAAACACGGTTAATATATTTTTCAGATCATGGAGGACAGGAATCAAACTTTTTGGGTATTCTATAGAACTTAGAATAATCATAAAATCCTAAAAAGATTAAAATCTGGGGGAAAATATTCAAAGAAATATTTATCCTAAGACAAATACCTAAGAATATATGTGTAAAGAACTACTTCAATGACAGATGCTTAAAATTAAGTCCTTCCAAAAGTTAAGTGCCAGTGAAAGGCATGTGTGAGTATACAATTTTATTTTTAGGTATATCATTTAAAGATATTTTAAAAGCAGGATATTAGCTGTGGAAAATTACTGGCCCTTAAACTGAAATAAATAAAATATGACCTTCAGTAAAAAATAATACATCCCATCTAACAGCTATTCAAATAATAAAGTCAATTGGTCATTTGTTGGGTGTTCAGCCCACAGAGAAAAAAGCTCCCAGCTATGTCTGATCAAGATTTATGTATTTATAAATATATACTTTTAGTTGGCAGGCTTTCTTGATCCAGCACTCCCCTTTTTTAGAAGAAAATGGCAGATTTCCATAAAAGTGACAAGTAATAGTAATCTTTCTAAGACAGGCTTCCATTTTGCTGAGTGTTTTAGTCTGATGATCTGAACATGGGAAGTGAGTGCTAGATCTGCTGAGGTCCTGTAAATAGTGTTATGTGAATAATTGTATTTCAGTATTTTAAAAGTGAAAATGAAGCTGTGAGTGGAAAAGAATATGAAATTTCTTACTCTTTCTCATAAAAAAATAAAAAAAATTTAAAAAGAAAGAAAAAAAAACCCAGGTTTTCTGCAGTCAACATCAGAGAGAAGTCTGAGGTAGACCTATGTCAGATAATCTTGAGGTGAGCATGAACCACAGTTCAACTCTATTCACTGCCTCATTTAAAAAAAAAAAAAGACTTTAGATTCACAGGTATAAATCAAATTGAGACATAGTTTAAAGATGCATCTCTCACATCTGGATATCATTGGTCTATTGGCTCAAGATAGCTAGGATGCATTCTCCTGCTTTAATGGTTTTGTGGGCCAAATCACTTCCTCACTATTTTCATGAAAAGTACTTGTATCTAAAACAATTCAATTATTTGATGTAAATTTGTCAGCAGCCTGAAACACAACTTAGCCTTTTTTATCAGTTCGTATACTATTAATAAGATTTGACATCTATGCTAAGTACGTTCCAGGAGTTTAATTTTGGATTAGTTCTAGTCTGATTCCCTGGACTTCTGCCCAGTAACAGTAGGAGCATGCTGGTTGCAATCCTGGAATGTATCTTCCAGTTAAGTTTCATCAAAAAGGAATCCAGTTTGCATTTTCTCCCACTGCTCTGCAATGTGAACTGAGGCATGTTATGTGAATCAGAAGATTCACTCCAAAGTCATACTCCTGATGAGTGTTCCTGGAGACAGATGCACTCTATTACTCTGTTTCTCCCCAGGCACACTGTTAGTGAAGCCAATATGGGATGTAAGTTCTCCAAGTTATACTGTTTACTTCCTTTTCTTCCATAAGAAATAATTCAATGCACTCTTTTCTTTGGATTCAAAGCAATAATTTTTATGTAGGTTTCAGGTGAATATTCTCAAACTTGAGCATCCTCAAGTTCTGGACCTTGAGACCAATTTTGGCACTGGGAATGAAATAAGTAAGGGTGAAGACCCAACCTTTTCAAAGAGGAAAGCAGTAACATGTTGTTTTGCTTCCATTGACATAGTCAGGAAAAGGACAAAGAAGTCCCTTGAATAAGGCATTTTCAAGCAATTTCTTAAGTGATAGAGAAACTGCAGATTGCAAAAATTTGGTGAGAAACGGAAGAATAGCTAGAGCTGTGTGATGACAGAAGTGACTATCCTAGCTTCCTAAATAATATTTATTTCCAGCAAAGTGAAATAACTGATAAGTGCTGATTAGAATTTGTTCTCACAAAATAGTATCTGACTGTTAAAAGCTTGCACAGCATAAACAGAGATAGGCACTTGCCTACCACTGTGTCCTGCAATAGACAGTTCCCTTCTCCTGCAGCTGCAGTGGGGGTGGGAGGGAGTCTTTCAGCCTGTCTATCTATCCCTGCAAAGGCTGGGGGAGGCAGGAGCACTTTTTCTGCAGCAGAAGTTTCTAGATCTCAAGCTGACCCTGACCTAATGAAGGGGAGGAACCCAATCCACCTTCATTCCATGTAAAAGCACCTCAGGCTTCATGTCAGCCTGAGATACAAGGGAAGTTGTACAAAAGGGTGTCAATGGTAAGGAAAAAGGGGGAATGCCTACTCTGCAGTGGGAGAGATAAATGCATCCAATGACAGCTGCAACAGGGAAGGCAGAGGTGTCTGTAGGTATTGAGAGGAAGGAATAGCTCCTGTCCCACAGATGAAAAATGGAGAACAAAGAAAAAGGTCCTTGCCCTCACTCCTATCCCTCTAAAATCTCTTAGAGTCCATCTTAGTCTCTTTTCATTGAGGGGACTCAATAGTACTTCATTGGGATTCAATAGTATTTAATTTGCTCCCTGGCTCTTTTTCTGATTCTTCCCATGAGCTCTCTCCAGGCCAGGAGACAAATCACTCCAGGGATGCTTCTGTGCAGATGGTACAAAAAGGCTGCACATGTTTGGCCCACAAAGTCCATCAAAATTAACCCTGTAGAATTTGCATTCTCAGAATAGCTCACAAGCCTTCATAACCCACCTGATTGCATGCAATCACAGAACCTTAATTTTGTTTCATCAAAATGTCAAACTAGTGAACTCCAGCACAGCTCCCAAGGTATTATTAGACTGTTTGAAACTAATAAAACACAGCAGGGAAGAATCACACATCAGGAACTTGGGATCATGGGGAAACCTTTGCTCCATGATTTATGGAGGTGGATATGGCCAATCTGCACATTAGTCCTAAGCAGTCAGTGTGTGTCTTTCCACTCTTGGAGCCACAAAGTACCTCCTGACCTTCTTAGGTACCCCTTAGGAGAGGTACCTTCCAACCCCACTTCTACTCCTGGCCCCGTTCCCTGCCTTCACTTCCCTGGGGCTGGCTCTCACCAAATTGCGCTCCACACCATGTATTTTCTACCACCTCAGGACTAATTTTTTACTGGACAGATCTTTGTCTGGAATAATTGTCATAAAAATTATCAAGTTTTGGAGAATTCCTGAAATGAGCAAAACACATCTAAAACTAAGGAACAGACTGTTCTATTCCAACACTGTTACGGGGATCAATTTTTTGTTGTTGTTCATCTCCTGTTGTTCTAATACTAAAAAATTCAGGATTTTGAACCTGACCCAACAATTCACTTACCCATGTGCTTAACTTAAAGCACATGAATGCTGCTGCTGAAATTAGTGGGACTGTAATCAGAAGGGTGTCTGAAGTGTTGCCTTAGATTACTGGAATAGAAGAAAGGTATTTTATTTATAATTTTTGTCAGTTCTGACAAACAGTGCTGCCACTTGACGTAGCCCCAGAATTTCATTTTGAGGAATCTTAACACGTAAAATAGGGTTGTTTCTTTTTTAATTAATGTTTCTAGCATGCTCACATTCCCCACCTGTAGAGTTATAATTTCATTATATTTGATATTCTTAGCTGTTCCTATTAATAGCAATTGAATCAAGTAATTTTTAAACAACCAGAAAATGAGGTATTCCTGTTTTTGGCCTTTTTGGTGATCCAATAATTTGGTTTTGAAACCTTAGGAAAATACAAGTGAAGGAATAAGACCTACACGGGAGTGATACACAAGACCCAAAATGAAGAAGTTCTGCATTTTACAATCCAGGTTTGTATTCAGATTATTTAATATTTTAATTACTGATATTTTTTAAAACTTCATCACAGTAACCGCTGTGGTAATTATGCAGGAACACCAAACTGTATACTTCCTTTACTGTAAAGCAGGGCTTCCCCCAGGCAGCCATAATTTGTATGTCCTTCTGGTTTTCCTACTTTAACTTTTTTATTTTGAGGAATACACATGTGCTTTGTATTAAAAGAGGGAAGTCATAGCAGACTAAACTACAGTTTATGGTGACTTTCGCTTTTTGGGTCATGGCCTCCTTTGGTGTTGGAGGAAGATGGTCACTCATATAAAAACAAATTATGATTCAGAGAATCCCTGCAGAGAGATTAACCAGAAAAGTGGTTTTCACTGTGCCCTCACCAAGTATACAAGATCCCTACATAAATAGTCTTGTACTGGTCTGATTAATCAGCCCTCTAATCCCTGCTTTACCCACTACATATAGAGTGGTTTTGTTAATTCAAAATAGACAGGATCTTGAGCCTGAACATTTACAAGATCATAGCATCCAGGGATGGAAAACAATTGGTACATCACCCAGTACACCTCCCCAAGAGAGTAGGGTAGTGTAGTTCAAAATGACACAAAAAACATGGCTTTGACCACAGCTCAAGACAGTCAATTACCTAACTTACCCTGCTGCTGTCACACTTCCATTGATTTTGCTTGATATCTTGTTTCGTAGCTCCAACCTCTCACTGTGGTTTGAGTTCATCCATGACAAGGAAGTGAACCTCCCTCACCTGAGGACAGCTTTCCACATTTGTACAGACAATTGCTCAGCTCCTGTTTATGCTTCTGTCTCATTGCCATTCTTTTGAATTGGGGAAATTTCTGTATATGGAATTTTTCCTTCATCAAATACAGGCTTAGCATTCAAATTTAGTTTGTTTCTTTTCCTCACATTTGGCAATACTATCACACTTTCGCTACACAGCTGTAAAATGTATTCCTAAGTAGTTATTCTAATGACTGTAACCATTGATTTTGTTGCTGGAACAGTGCCAAGTGACTATGAAGATGGCAGTATCTTAGCAGATGAGGGTGATACTTGTCCATCTTTAATAATGATATAAATGATCTCAAAACACAGACAAAAGATTTTCCTGAGATAAAGTATTCACTTATTTAGTGGTAAAATAGACTGACATTCCTCTCTCATTTCCTCAAGTTTGTAATTTAAAGGATTAACTTAATGCTGTTTGATACCCTGTCCAAAGACTTCTTGAAAGCTAAAGTTGGCTCTTGAATAAAGAAAATGTATTAAAGCCTCTGGGTTTTTTTTTCTTTAAGTGAATGGGTTGGTGGTTCAAATAAATATCTGTCTAGACGGATGCGAAAAGTAAAATCCAATGATAATGACTTGGCTCATTATGATAATAATAAAGTAGATAAAACAGATAGGAAAAAGAAAAGTAAAAAGAAAAAAAAAAAAGTATTTATGGTGTAAAGAACACCCAAGTTCTGACTGTTCTGACTGCAAAGCCAGATCTTTTTGTTTCAGTTACCTCACAGAGAAGGGCAGTAATTCAATCAGTTCTCTCTTACACAGAGATATTATTGGCTATGGATGTGTATGTGAGTGTGTCTGTGGTAAAGCAGTTAGAAATATAAAGCTGATGTTATTGTTTTTCTCTTTGAAAGTGATGATTTGGTTAATGATGGGATTTCTAAAAGTCTTAAATGGAATAGATTTCCATTCTGACCGTGCCGGTTGCTTCATTCCTTTGAGATTTCTACAGTGAGCACAGCCACTGCCCACCAGGTATTGCTGCAAAATTTAGGGATTTGTGCACTTCAGTATTCACCATCACTACCTAAATGTTAGCTGCCTGACAACTACGAAGGGATTCCAAGCAGGATACATACCTATGAAAGTCTTTAAACCAAGGAGTGAATTAATGCTTTAACCACTGTGACACAGAGCCATATGAGATAAGCTGCTTTCTGTACTGCAGTTGAATTCAGACAGCCCACTTACAAGTAGGGTCCAGATTAAATCCAAAAAATATGTCGTTAGATTTTCTTTATCTTTCCTTCAGTTTTTGGACCTACATTACTGTCATAAGAAATCAAATTAATTCCTGAAAGCAGATTACATCCCACTGATGCAAATCACAGCATATAGTAGTACTTGCTCCCCACTTTTGGGTTCTGTCATGCTATGTGTCTTCCACTAATAGGCATAAGTGAAAATACAAGCTAAATGTAGCTCAGGACTTATGTCCAGACTGATGATGCCACCACCTTGCTCAAGCAGGAATGTGGAATACATTAGCAGGCAATAAAACTGGAACGGATTTGCAAATATTTTGCATCAAAATACATTTGCAGCTTTAAAACCTGCAACTGATCTGTGCTCAAAATGGTTTATTTTTTACAAATGCTTTCCATTTCACCTTTAGAATGATAATTGCATTAAAAAATGCCTGTAGGCTTCAGACAAAAAATTTGTAGGTTATATCTTTATGTATCTGATCAAGGAGACTCTCTGGCAATGTCCAAACCACTTTGTTGTTGCATAAAGAAATTATTAGCTAAGACTGAAGCAACTCTATGGTACCTTTAAGACATAAAATATCATTCTTATATAACCAGTTTTGTTTCTTTTTGAAATAGCGAAGAATCAGGAAACAATTGAAATCATTTAAAGGGAGAGTCAAAGAGTATTAACATCTTTCATTTGTTATAAAAAACAGCATCATTACATATTAATAAAATATATTACTTATTCTGAGTTAACAGGAATAGCCGTAATTACATAATATTAGCCTTCTGACCATTACATTTCTATTTCCTGCTCAGTGATCTGTGGAAAATATAATATGTCATTTTATATCTTGATCTTCAGCAACAAATAACTGTTTCATTTATTATTTCTTTTTCTATTGAGAGTTTTCAGTAATTATTTAGTAGCAAAAATAGCATAAAAATACATTCCCCTATAGAATTAGTAATCTGATTTTAATCCATAACTAACCATATAGATTTCTGTGACTCATGTATGAATCCTAAGTCAAGCACATGGAGTTGATTTCAGTCATGAGATACACTGATATGCCATTTTTTTTCAGTGCAACATATAGAGATTTCTGAAGAGGACTGCATTCAAAAAATGAAACATTTACTACACGTTTCTTATAGGTTAAGCAAAGAATGCAACCTATGTCCCAAGTAGAAATGACATTCACCCGTAATTAGACATACAAATGATGTTACTGCAAACAGCAATATTCCAAGTACAGTATGTTTCAATATTTACCTGTGAAAACCCCGTCTTTCTGGAATTGAGAGGAATGTAATTTAACTGAGAATTCTTAGTCTTTCTTCATAGAACTAATTTACTGTGTAATTCTGTGGCTAGCTTGAAGTACAGGTTCATGTTCAGTCAAACTCTTTTGCTTAATTAATATTGCCTAAATTTGATCTTGGTTCAAAGAGAATGCACCATGTATAAAACAAGAGAAATAACACTTCCCCATCCTGGAGACATTAGATACAGACACATCTATTTTCATGCATCCAACATTTGCAGACAAAAGAAAAGGTCTAAAACTTTTGCAGATTCAATAGAATGACTAAGTTTTATTAATATTTTCTGTTATTTCCTTGTATCGAGTATGATCTGGCAACATTCTTCTGCTATCAGTTAGCATATCCTCCTGAGGGGCAGTGGGGTCAGCCAAGCCATGCTTCTGCTCCTTTTGTTAAGAGAGATCCCAGAAGATATTACTGAGTCAATTCTCACCTGTTGGATTAGCTTTTTCTCGTTCTAGTTGGGTCTTGTCAGAGCTCTTTCTTAATGTGTCCACAAACTTTTTTATGTGTTGATTAAGCATTATGAGGCTCCAGTATTTGCCCTTGCTGATGACAAGCAGTTTTGTGTTACCGTTTCTTCCAGTTCTGCTGATGCAAGAGACTTAGATACCAGTTTGTAATGGAGACTGGAACAGACATAAATTCCCCTCTCAAACATAGATAAGACAGAGATAACAATTACATGATATATAGACCTTTCATTTGTCTCCTGCATGTGTTGTAAATATTTCTGTATGATAAAATTTGAAAGCTGATGTGTCAATAAGAACTGCAATGTCCTGTGGATGAGTATTGACTTAAAAATGTTTTACAGAGGAAGTATCGTAAAAGAAGTTCTTTAAATGTCTTTTAAAGTTTTGTCTATTAAACCAAAGAAGACATGATAACCTGTGCAATACAGCTGCTACAGCTTATAGCACTAATGACAAAAAAGGCACCAGTAATGTCAGCGAAAGCACAAAGCTCCTCCTGAGTTTGCACACTTTCTTGTGATCTGCAAGCACAGTCCAATAAAGAAAGAGGATTCCTGCCATGGCTCAATGTATCATAATTAAAAGTAGGAGGCAGTCCCCTAACTTTTAAACTTGGTTTTAAATTATGGTAATGGCAATTCTTGGATGACCCCCACTTCAAAATTTCTGAACACTTCATTTTACTTTAATGTTATAATGTTTAGAATTTGTTACTGGTTCTAGTGGCTGCAGATCTGCCTATTTATATCATGCTTCCATGCTTATATTTCACTCTATAGGTTGAGCTTAAATTGGTTCACACAATATGTCAGAAGGATTTTGTGTTAGAGGGTTTAGATTTACAGGCTCAATGCCTTCACTAGAACTACTCTACATTAAACTATGGTTCTCAGACTTTACAAGAAATTCACAATTAATATGTAGGGTTTTTTATTGTCTTCTTTACTGAACATACAGAATGATAGAGTACACAACAACCTTATTTTTTTCATTTTCTATTAATAAAACCTGATGTCTTCCTCTTTAAGACTGTACAAATTCTACTTCAGCAATCAAATACAGGGTTTGCATTTGAATTTCTAAGTATTCTTTACTTACAAGTTTCCAGGCATGACTTTTTTACTAGTCAGCATTTACTTAAGTAGAGATTTCACTACTGAAACAAATTCAGGTTTGACAGAGATCTGTTGTATTTGCAGTATTAACAGAAAATAAGCAGTAAACCCAACTTGTTTACCCTTCAGAGTCCCACCACTGTAATATATGCAGCCCTGGGGCATCTGTGTTTGTACTCATCTAAGACTGAATCCTAATATTTGAACATGTTTGTTGCCATCCTTCTACCACCATTTAAAATCCTTCAGGAAGAAGTCTCTCAAAACACCCCTTGAGGCAAGACCATATGCCTATTTAATTGAAAAGATGCTGAGGCAAAAAGCTTGACTGCCTTGCCTGAGGCCACAAGTTTCTGACTTGAAATTTTGTGTACCTTTCCTCTACTTGCTTTGCATCCAAACTACTTGCATAAGGGCGTAAGGCTTGTGATCCTTACGCAGCAACTGGAGAAAATTAAAGTGAGGCTTAGCCCTGTGAGAATACTCGCTTCTCTTAGAAAAAACACTCAGTCTCCTGCATATACTGATACGTGAATTTTCCCTTCCTCTTCTGTTCTGTTAGGTCTCTTTCAAGTGCAGACATCTTTCCCCCTTCCCAGCTCTCCCATCCTGGCATCTCTTGCTGACAGCCAAAGCCTTCATGCCGAGCGAGTGAGCTGCAGCTCCACCTTCTCCTGCACCTTTGCTCCATGGCCCTTCCCTTGGCAGGCAGGGAAGGAGCCTGAGGCACCCGCATGGCCCACCCTGCTTGGGAATCAGATTTCAGACAAAAAGCTTTGTCCTTGGGCACAAATATGAAAATCAGCTTGCTCAGGTATTTCTGACTCTACTGAAGCTGCAGCCCTGGGTCATGTTGTGTTTGCAGGGAGCCAAGGAGCTCTGAAACAGCTGGGGATGTGTGGGGTTAGAATATGTGTGAGAACATGTAAGCTCACATTGGTGGGCAATTGACTTTATTTGTATATATGTCTTGTTAAAATAGACCTGCTGCACCCTAAGTCTTATAGGTCCATAGTTTCCAGCAGCTCCATATTTTTCAGCAGCTCCCTTCTCCCTTTATCCCCACAGTGTTCTTTCCCCAGATGGAAAATTAGATCAGAACTTTAAAATTGGGGAAATTGTTTTGAGCTTGTTGTACTTTTTGGTACCACTTCAGGACACCTGAAGCCTAACTATAATCTTAGCTACAGCCTGCAAATATTAATAAATAACACCTTACCATAGCTTTGAGAGGAGCTCTGGAGAGAGGCAGGATTTTGGCCTTTGAGTTAATATTTGCTTTAATCATTGCATATAGTTTTAGTTTTGATAGTGGGAGCTAACATTTGGATTTTTGTGTCCTTTTTGAACACGCATACACTAAATTAGGAGGAGTGTTACATTTTCCATATCACGATCCTTCAAAGGAAAAAGTCCATTTGGGCTATTTCAAAATAGGAAATGTTTTTATTTTGTAGACTTATGTTGAGAAACAGTAAGTCTTTGAGAATTCTGTTGCTTTAATTCTTTAAATTTTATTTTTTAAAGGAAAAATGCTATTTCAATAAAAACTCACAGAATCACACCCAAAGACAAATGAAAATTTTCAGAGTTTTCACTAACCTCAGCAGGCACCAGGTCATGCCCATTTATGGGAGATTTTAATGGTCAAACACAGAACATTTGTATGCCTTCACTACAGAAAGATGCCAATAACAATAGTAGTCCCATGGAGTAGATGATGAGCCCATCCATGCTGAGGTCAGTGACTGGAGGCAGAGCCTGCCGTGATTTCTCCACTGGCAGTGTCTCCAGTACAGATGCTGAGCTACTGCCAGGCAGTCGGCACATCAGCAGAAAATTCAGTGCAACCTGCAGTTCTGTTCAAGAAATGGAGCAAGTATCTGTGTGATATAGCTCTTGCTCCTGTGGTTTATCTACTGTTGGCACAGTTTCCAGCTGATTTAAAGCAAGCGCAGGTATGTGTGTATGACCTGCTTTTGGAGAACTAACAGGTAGACATGACCTCCTCCCAGCTCCTGATTATACAGCCTGCAGGAGTCCTCAGGCACTCTCATGATTTACTTCTGTCTTTTCACCAAAGTCGCATTTTTTTGTTCTGTTGTAGTAGTTCATATTTTTTATTCTTCTTGAACAGCTCTGTCTTCTCCCATCCATGTATCCTGCTATTACAATTGTTAAAATTTCACTATAATATTGTACTTGGTTCTTTTCAGTTTGCTGGCATACAGAAACATATTAAAACTTTATCTCCAGATATCATTATATTTTGTTACCAACCAAATTTTCTTGAGTGTGTTATTGTCAAATGCATATATTAGTTTTCATTTTCCTTTCTATAATTAATGTTCTCCAGACATAGTTCTATGGTCTTAGCTTATAAAAATATAATATTTTCATTTAAAATCTAGTATTTTATATACATAAATATATTTTGAAGTTAAAAATGAAATGAAAAAGATTTCTGGTTTTTGTTCCAATATAGGATGGAACTGTTCAGCACGTGTAAATCTGATGCTGTATATCATTCTATCACAGCTCTCTGATCAGGATTTTCTTTTTGTTTTCCTTTTCTTTCTTCAAATATTGCCCAATCCTACAAGCATTTAGTCAGGTAAGTATTTTTACTGACACGCATCAATGACCCAAGATTCCAGACCTACAGACCTTTAAAATGTAATTGGGAGAAGCCACGTTAGGGGGGAGGTGCGGGGAATAAAAAAATCACAAAAGCAAAACATTTTCATTTAAAGTAAGAAAGGATATACGAATGGAATCTTTTTTATTCTGATCCACTCAGAAGCATGCTGTTTAATGACTCTACATGGTAATGTACTTAAATAGTTAATTCAAGTGTTAATCCTCCACTAAATCTGAGCCGGGAACAAAAGCTGAAATGACTTTTGGAAAGGGAGGGATGGGAGGAATTCTGACCCTTCTCCCGATACTTTACAACGTGAAACCACAAAGTAATTGAGGAATCAGTGCACGGCACGTGGATTAAAACGCTTCCTGAAGCTGCTGGTACTGTAGATTCTCTCAACCCTGCCTGAACTTTCCCAGTGAATGCAGCAGCCTGACAGCCCGGCTTCCCTGCTGGGTGGATCCTGCAGCTCCAGGACGGAATGGCACTTCTTGTTTTTAATTAGCAAAGGTGAAAGGTGAATTAAAACTAGCTGTCTGGCAAGTCAGAGCAAGGGGCTGGGTTCTGAAGAGCACCAAGGAGGAGGAGGGTGCTTTCTCTTTCTCTCTCTTTTTTTTTTTTTTTTTTTTTTTTTTTTTTCCTCCCCTCCCTCCTTCTCTGAATGAATTGCCTTGCAGGAGGGACTGAAAATACAGCTTCTTCCTGAATCCACTGGCAGAGTTACTCAAGAGGGTTCAAGACACAACACTGCAGAGTAACGCCTTGGAATGTCCTCATACTTTATAAACAATTGTCCCAGGAAAGGAATATTTTTACATGACATTTGCACAGCTTGACAAATGGATAGCTGAGGCTGTGCCCTTCTCTGATGAATGCTGAATTTCCCATAGAGATACCCCACAAACTGTCCAAAGAGAGAGAGAGATCCAACTGCACTGGGAAAGTGGAAGAGGAACTTGGAGCCTTAAAAAACCAAACCACCGAAACAACAAACAAACTGCAGCAGTTAAGTGAAGAGCAGAAGAATTTGATCATGGTCAGGATGGCATCTGCCCAGGACCTTTTAATCCTGGCACTATATGGCTTGTTACTAGAGTTACCGACTGGATGTCATGCAACAGATACAAGGCAGCCAAGGTTGCGTCTCTCACATAAAGGTAGGTCAGTGTGTCAGGTTTTTTAAGACTTAATGCTAATGCAAGCTCATTGACTTCTGTGGAAGTATTGCATCAGGGTTAAATGGTTCTTTGACAGTAAAATGTTCCTGTCTTACTCTGTCTCATCCTCCTTGCTGTAAGAAAGATGTCTGGTGTCTAATAAGGGGTAAGAAACGAAGAAGATAAGATAACCTGAAATTATTGCTGGACAAATACACTCTGATGCATGAACTAAGCCTTAAACAATTAAATGTCTGTTTCACTTTTAGAATTCTATCTACAAATATAGCTAAGGCAAAAAGACTGAATTGCTGTGCAACCATATGATTCATTTTCTAAACCAGCAAGTGTCATCACACTGTAATTAAAATGACTGCCAATGCAAGCCCCAAAGAAGAAAATGTTTTGTTTTTTTTTTTTTCCTGACAGATGTATGTGGAGTACTTACAACTTTTTTGTTATAACTTATTAAGTTTCAGTTTACCTGAAGCCTGAATTTAGTACCTTCAGAGTATCTCCTTGCTCCATTCTGGATTTCATGTGATTTAAATTGTTCCCTATGATTTGGTTTTAATCTTGCATATATACTTAAATATCTGTGTACAGCCATGACATTTCAGTTCTTCGCAGCAGTACATACATTTGTAATTTATGTACTTAAAAATATATGGCAGGCAGTAGGAGTGAAAAAATCTAAGTATGCAAGATAAATTGATGACTGGCCAGTCAGTAATGGTTTGATATTACCTCTAATGCAAAGATTAAAAGCAAATGCTTTTTTACTGACATAGTTGGGAATAAGCAAATGCTAATTTGCTCAAGAACATTTCTGTGGTTATGAAGGTGATAACTAAGCTGCATTAGTGTGTAGTACATTATAATACCTATTTTAAGTATGGATAAGGTTTAATGATTAGCATCAGCTACAGCTCCACTTAGAGATAGCTTTAGTCTAAACAAGGTTTAATTGTGTTTTATATTGCAAGCTAAATTACCAATTATAGAGAAAGGAGAAGCTGAATAGGATAATTGGTCTGAATATCTTGCCAGGAAGCTGTAAGAAATGGGGTTTGCTTTTATAGAGCAGTGAAACACATTTCAAAGAAAAAAATTTGTCTTGGAAAGCTGTCTTGCAAGTAAAAAATTAATTGCTGTCAATGAAATAAATTGTATAACTCCTTTTAATATATAAACAGCTTCTTTCTTAGCCTGTGGTTTCAGAGTACAGTAAGTATGAGTGACCAATGCTGATTATATCAACCTTACACATCTGTTGAAAATGCATTTGCACATTGATCTATTTCTAGGTGTAATTACTAAGGCTATCATTATTATTGATGTTTGTTTGCATGTGATGGCAAAGGGAAAAGCACAGTAAATGAAACAAATAGAGCTACTGTTATGCTGGTTCAGGACTCTGGCTTAGCTGCCAGTTTTGGCAAGCCTCCCCACTATGGTGCTGCAACTATTAACTGCTTCTGTGCTCACTTGTAGAAATAATTTTTTCTGATGGTTGAATCAGTGTATATTTCACTGCATACTACTGCCATTTTCATCAGGGAACCAGTAATTTGGCCGTAACACATCATAACTCTGATATTTTCAAGGAGATTTTAAAATGTTCCTTTCTCAGGTCCTCAGAGAGGACCAAACCTCCCCTGCCTGATGTCAGTTCACTCAGATCCAGTGACATAGAAAGATCTTCCCCAAGTAAATTTTCTACCACAGACACACACATCACCATCTTATACTTCACTTTGGACAATACCCTGTCACATTTTTCACACTTAGGAAATGTGACTGGTTTTATGAGCTGTGTTGCAGTCAGCCAGTGCCTGTCCACAGTTCCTGAGCCAAAGGTTAGAAATGGCATACCTGCTTGCACCCTGGGAACAGCTATTGCAGCCCTCCCAGCCAAAAGAATGTAGCGACCAAGCATGAAGACAATGAGTAAATGTCGTTGTTGTGTTCACTAATCAAATAGGAACAGCAGGAGGGTCCTTCATCTTAACTGCATTTACTCCAGGGAAAGGCTTCTCTGGGTACCAGCTACACATGGGGTCATAAGGAGGAGGCAGTTGTGCACCCTCTTTATAAAGGTGCTGCAGCCTGTCCTGTGAGCTACCCTGTGGTGCAGATGATGAAGGCAATGCGTGTAAATACTCAGTGTGAAGTAGCTGTAAATTCAGCTAAAAATTTCACAGAAACATGAAAGTAAGCATGCCTGCTCACTGCCTCCCTGTTGGTGTTTAATTGGGATTTAGGCGATGGTGCTGACTGGTGAGCTAAAAGCTTCTGTGATGACGTTTATGGACACGAATTTTTTTGTTATGGAAGAAGCATTTGAAACCAGTCTGTTTTAAAATCTTGATACTTTTAAAGACCAAGAAAAAGCATGAGAAATTAGAATCAGAGTCTCTATTATTTTTATAAATTCACAAATTATTTTTTTTCTTTGAAAGTGATGCTCAGTGAAAGTGTAGTGAGCTGACAGTGAATGAGGACTTTTTCATCTCACAGCAACCCAGGCTTCACCTGCAGCACACACATGCCTCCAACCCTCCCTGGAACAAGATCAGGTCCTAACCCTTGTGCAGAGGGGTCACCTGATGGATAGGAATACCACAATCCCCTTGGCAATTAAGGGATGCATTGTGCAACCCGTGTTTGACTCTATGGTCATTTACCCAGCTTCAGTGGGAGTTCATGAAAGTCCTGCACTCTTGAACTACTGTTAAACCTGCCCAGTTAATGCAAACCATAATGGTGATTTTTGGTAACGTAGAGGATTCTCTTTATTCACAGTAAATAACAAAAATGAGAATTTTGCTATTCCTTTATATGGGATTAGAACTAATCCTATGACCACCTAACAGTCATTCTATGGTTCTAACTTTTTTTTTAGTAAGCTGAACTATATTCATATCCAGGACTTGAAGGTTTTTCCTCAAACTGTCAGCTTTTGTCTATCAGAAAAGTTGCACTGCTATTGGTATCATTTGTGGTATTGATAGTATGGTTATGCTAAGATCAGTGTTTGATGATGACCAACAAAAATCTTGCTTGGGGTGCTCCAATAGCTTCATGTTGATTTGCAGGACATAAAAAATGTGTTATCTCTTTTTCAGTATTACAGAGAAATAAAATTTCTGCATTATTAAGTTATAGGTTGACAATTACATTTAAAAATCAACAGCTCATTTTATGTATAGTTCAGGCTCTGCCAAATGAAGTGTTAATGGAAGCCAAGCTTCAGCCCCTGTTCTTTATAGGCTTCTGGTTAAATTCCTTTCCAGTATCCCACAGTTTGACTTCTTGCAATGGGAAATATATAATTAAGGTGAAATCAGCACACACTGCATGTTAAAAAGAAACTATTTACATTGCAGATTGAAATGGATTAGGTTTCCAGAGTACAGGAGGGATATATTTATATAAGCCTAACAGAGCTACAGTAGAAGCATGGAGGCCTAAAGAGCGCATGAAGGATATAATTGTATAATTCAGGCTCTACACATGCCTTTGAATCTATTTGTAACTGGATTTTGGGTTGGTTTTTTTTTTTTTTTTTTTCCTAGTTTGTGGATATGGTAAAGAGCAAAGATAACACAGTATGAAAGTGAGATTTTGAGATTTTTACAACGGTCTGTATGATTTTCTTGCTGCAATGGGATCTGATGTAGTTGGTTATGTGAAGATTTGCAGATCTTGAGGGACCTGTTTTCTGTTTTAGCCATTTATATTGCTTTTAAGTGACTAGAGGGATTTTGACATCACATGATCTGAGGTTGCATAACTATGCACTAGACACTCTACTTTTCTGAAAACGATATGGTTAGGCAAGTAGCCATTGTACCTGCCTCTCCAAATTCCTCCTTTTTACCTTCTGTGGGAATTGCTTGCTTCTTTCTATAGTAGAGTCAAGCTTCAGCAGGCAGAAGTAGCAGACTGAATTAAGCGAGAAATAATCTGGACCAGAAAATTTATTCTCCCAGCATAAATATGTCAAACAATAGTAGCAGACAGCTAACGGAGGGAGAGCTGAAATGTTGCAGAAGAAAAGTAATAGTCTCTGTGTTCATATACAGATTGCAATATACAGAATGTTTTATATTAAACATTTAGTGTGTAATAATTGAGGTTAGTTAGGCCTGGCTAATCAGCTTTGAGGAGTGCTGAGGTCTGGTACAGCAAAAAAAAAATGTGTTTCATTGCCATTTGCAGAAGCCAGACTTTCAACATACCCACTTTAACTTTCTTCATAATTGTAATCTAGAATTCATTATTAATTAATACTGAAATTATCTAAGAGTAATACTTAACCATGATAACTTATGGTATTTGTTTTCTAGCTAGGTGACAGGTATACTTTATGGATAAATGACTAAATCGAATGACAAAAATTTTTAGACTATTTGTGAGTGCTGAAGTCGATAAATGTATTTAATGCAAGTACTCTTTTCAATCAGTAATCACCTGTATGCATAAATTGTGGCTAATTAATGACTAACCACATAACCTATAACTGTCACGACTGATCCAATTTCATGCATGAAAATGTTTTCTATTTTTAACACCTTTACTGTAATAGAATTTTACTTTTGAACAACTAGAAAAGACTAGTTTTTTCCAACGACAAATTCAAATTTGGGAAAGATGTTAAGTCAGACTAGATAGAAATCACCTTGAATTTGTACCAGAAAAAGGATTTTGCTTATCATCTATTCTTACATAAAGTACAGAGAAGTCTGTCTTAAAAAAGGTAATTATTATGTGTATGTATATACACACATTTGTATATGTATTTTGTATCTATACAATATGTTAGGTTTTTTTCTTACAGTGAATTAAAATACAGTAAAATTCCAAATGTTTAGCAACTAAAGACCTGTAGTATCCTGTAACATGGCTTCAGGTCTAAATGTGTTTGTTTATAAGGGCTGATTTCAGAATTAGGAGTGTTTGAAAAAATCATATGACAAGCAGTCTCTTCTTCTTACCTGAATTATTGTGGTCACAGACAACTCAGTGTTGGCAGAGATACATCTTAGGGAAAGCTACACAAGTATCTCTGGGACCCTATACTGTAGAGAGGAGAACTTCTGCATCCTTTCTCCCCCTGGACAGACAGCTGATTCTTTTCAAACAATTAGGACAAGCTTTAGATTTATTATTAATCCATATTGCATGAGGTAACTGGCAGCAAGTTCAGGAGTGTTTTCAAGTAATCCTGGAGGGACTAACTCACCAAGACGGGAAATTTTTGGCAGAGATTCTATGCTAGTTCCTTTCATAATTGCATTTTGTTGACAAAGGCTTCTGTATGCAGCAGAACTCTGAAATGATAAGCACCATGGCTGGGGATGCAAGAAACAGACTGCTTGCTGCGTAAGATCAATCACTTTCCCGCCTTTGCTTTAAAGAACTAAGTACCAGCTGAAGGTGCAAGACCAGAATATCCTGCATGCTGCTGCCTCTGCACAGCTACCTCCCTGCTTTCAGAAACCATCTGCTATATGAAACTTTTCATCAGATATTATACTCATTATTATCTCACTGAAAGTGTTATATTTTACTTTTTTTTACTCATTTTACTTAATGAAAACAGGATTAATTCTTTTTGTATGATTTACAGTACACTGTGGAAGGGTGAGCATCTGTTTCAGGCCTTTTGAGGAATTTTGGTCAATACATATTCTGGAAGTGTGCAATGGGAATACTAAATGTTATTAAAATTGTCTCCCTGTTTTTCTTCTTGAAACCAGGCAAACAGGATGAAGTTATAGGATGCAGTCAGCATTAATTAGAAAAATCTTCATTTCTTAAAAAATTCATTGCCTGCAGGGATAAAGATAATAATCTTTGTTTTACAGAAAAAACCCCAACCCTTAACTTGAGTATACTATTCAAAATGTTTACTGTTGGTAAGTTAATGTTTGGCATGGGGGTTTGTGATTAAACATGAAGGAAAATGTTAAAAAATATTGCATTATTAAAAATCTTTAGTGTAGTTTTGTTAAAATTCTAAATGACTGGAAAGAAAGGAAGCAAATAAATGAAGAAGTAACATTTGAGAAGTTTTTAAATTAAAACCCATATTTAAACTGATGAAAAATGTAAATTTTTGTCACAGAGATTCAGTTTGAGGAACTGAGAGATTTTAGTACACACATTAAAATAAACCCATCATGATTGTCTAGGAGCATAGTTTCAAAAACAAATGTTGTCAACTGATTGTTTCCTAACTTTTATAATTTCACATTGACAAATGCCTTTTTCCCTTGATCTTGGTTCTTCTGATCACTCTCAAGGATTCAAATTCTTATTTTGGAACAGAGATTGCTCTTTGTTAACTAATTCAACTGAAGGCAGATACTGCTGTTCTTCTCCTCAAAGCATCCTCTGTTAGTTTTGATAAAGCTATAAATTGATAGGCTTTCACTCATGCTGCATACATTTGGCAATCTGGTTTATAGTAGTTTAAAGACTTTTTTTCCCTTTTAAAGCAATGTAAACAGGAATGTATCATTATGTATTAATTTTTTTTCTAACCCCATGATGATTTTCATGCCTATTAGAATCACCGAAGCAAAACTGTTTTGAGATAATTATTTTTAAGAAACAACATTACAATCAGAAGGAAAGGTTTCTGTGGTTTTTTTCAAGGTTTCTCTGACATTTCTTGATGGCCTTTTCAGTGGGAATGCAAATTGCAGCACATTATGATCAGGCACCTTGGGTACTCAACCACACTTTTCTAGGCGAATATATCATAGCATGAATCTTTGTTCCTCTTTTAGTCTGCTCTCATTCTTATTTTACCTGTAATTTGCAGAACCTGCAGAATATAATGGGATGTCAAAGTTGCCTCTTACAGTTTCTGTGCAAGTATGTACAGGAGGTCTGTAACCACAAAGATGTCAACGAAGTGATGCCTGCCAAACACCTTGGCTCTGGCATGATACACAGACTGCATGTAGCCAATAGCTGCAAAACTTGGATCCCTTATGTATCTGAAAAATATTTTTGATGGAATAAAAGTTGAATCTCATCTTTAAATTACTTTTTATTAGTCTCAGGTGAAAGCAGATAATTGGTAGTTGTTTACGTCATATCTTGTTACCCTTTCTCAATATAGAACTTGGTGTGCTTCATTACCTCTTCTGTCAATCAGAATCCACTCAACTCTCATTAACACTCAACAACAATCTTTCAGTTACACATAATGAGCTAAAATTTGTCCTTGAATGCAGTGCAGTGTTTCAAACTGAAATTTTATTTGCCAGATGAAGGTGTCATCCATTTTCCTTGTACACTTCACAGTACAAAATCAATGACGTTTATCAGGAAAAAGCAATACTCTCTGCCAGATTATCTCTTGGCCTTCCATGAAGACAATTAGTACCATAGCATTTTCTGGAACTTACCTATCTGCTGCTGCTTGACTCCTGATACTCAGTTCTCCAGCATCAAGGAAAAGATTCAAAACTGAATTTTATAATGTTTCTGCAGGTTAAAAATTCAGCACAAAGGAAACCCTGTAATAGTCTAATGGCAAATAGAAAGGCAACCTTTAGCTTCTAAAATTGTATTATGCTTCTTAGTTCAATTTGATTGATATGAGCTTTCACATCAGAAACCTAGTTATGAAGGTTATCTTTCCAGGCAAGGAAAAAAGAAATGACCAACTACCATACCAAGTATGGTAGAAATCGGATTTTTGTGCTTTGGGTCATCTATTAAAACATAGTTCAAAGGATTCCTGTGAATATGTAATTAAAACCAAAACCAAAAACCAAATAAAAAACCCATACCAAATCAAACCAAATCTACCAGCCAAAACCAGGATAAATTTTAAAAATTTTTTAAAAGTCACTGATAACTTACCGTATCCCTTTGGCCTGAGCAGGTGATATTAATTATTTATACGAATTTAATGACAGGCAATATATTGTACTCTCTAGATTGCTGTTTGTCAGCAACAGCGAAGAAAAAAATAATGTTCATGATCCTTTTGAAATCTTGTTGCTAATATTTCTGTTTCATTAGTACTGAAGAACTTCAGGCTTGCAGAAATTTGGTCTTTCAGTGCAGCCTGTGAAGTTTACCCTCTGTTTCTATTTGTTTAAATCCCCCAAAATGTGATTACATAAAAATTTAAAGGATTCTTGACTTGATCCGTCTCTTAGGATGATGGAGGGGTTTTTTCTTGCAAGCTATTTGTAAAATAATTCCCTAAACTAAGGAACCAATGCTTGGAAGACAGGCATTCAGTAAAAGAAGACTTCATTCCTCTTAACATCCTTAATGTGTCTATTCTCTACTTCTTCTGTGTTTATTTTTATCTGAAGGATTCCTGACTCCATACTGTGAAGCAATTGAAATTTCTGTAGGGAATCAAACAATGGGCTTTTTACTGTTGCTAAGTTTGCTTTACAGGCTTTTACTTACAACACAGTTGTTTAATAGGCCTAGTGAAATGGTGAATGCAGCTGTAAATATATCTTTTATCTGTTGATGTGCAATAAACATCACAGGGATGTTGGCCTTTTCTTATTCTGATCTTCTTGACACTGGTGAAAGGAAATTGTACAAACTGAATGAGAAGTGTCTTCAACTGATTGCAGAAAACAACAGTCATCAAATACCTAAGGGGCAGTACTTTGGTTCTCTTTTAACAGATGGTTTCTCCCAGCAGTGTTGCTAAAACTTAATAATAGTAAAATAATAGGTTGCTTGATGTGAGAGAATTATTCTAGATAGCACTATTCACTGGGGTCATCACTAAAGGTCATTTTTCAGCCAGAAAGCTAAAGGTTAGCAAGTGTTGCTCAATTCCATGAACTCCTGCACCTCTTTATTTATAATAAAGCTGAGTGCTTTTCCATGGGTGTGTGGCAAATGCCAAGAGGAAAGGAAAATAAAACCATTCCTTAATGTATTAAATATTTCATCTCACTTGACTGAGAATGGTATGATGCAAAGCTTGAAAAAATATGTTGTCTGGGAGTCCAGAAATAGGATTTCTAATCTATGACAAAAAGGCACTTCACAGTTTTCCTGAATTAGTAAGCGGTTTTTGTAGATCTTTTTCTATTAATGTTGTTGCTGAAAAAATGTCTTTATGTGTGTGTGTTTACATGCAGTAATTATTTTCTCTTCTTTGCTTATCTTAGGCTTGGCCATGTCCTTCTGCATATTTTCAGGTTACACAAGCCTCTGGGATAGTAGTAATTTCTAAACAATTGTAGAGGTGTTAAAGTATTCAGCAGCTTGAGCTTCTATTATCTCAGAACTAGGCTGTAAACCGTCCCCAGCTCTTCATTGATTTCATAGTATTCCTTTTTGAGTGACTGCAGGTTCTGTGAGTCAACACTCAAACACTGCAGTGGGTTATTTCATTTTTTAAATACTTGAATCCTTGTAGATAAAGTGCTTCACATTTAGAAGATAAACTATTATAGTGAAGAGTGGTTCAACAACAGCTTTGAACGTGACACGGTGTCTTTACATTCTACTGCTAAATATGTGAAACCTTTAATACAAAAATAGAACAGAGGCCTTACTTCACCATTATTAAGGACAATAGTAAACTTTCCAGAAACTTCTTTGACTGAGGAGTTGTCAGGATATTCCTCATTCCTGACTTTACTCTCTGAAAAAGGTGATTCATTTGGTTGTTGCACTTAGCCTGGAAGTCTATTTCTGTCTCCACTGACTACAGGAGGAGAATAATGGCCAGCTTAAACCAGAGGCCTAGCTTGCACTCAGTTAAAAGTAGGTAAAATGGATTTGGGATGGATGTCTGATGATAGGCTTAGGAAATTACATATCTGAGGATAAAACCCTGTAACTGAGAATGATTTACTTTAGAGTTTACAAGCTTCAGCACAGTTGCCTTGATAAAGTGCAAGTGAAGATTATTACTACAAAAATTACATGTCTTTGATCTAGTGATGGCCTGGAAAATGAGGGCAAAGTTTTAGTCATTTGAGTTGTGGCTTGAGTAGTCCATGTGTCTACAAGAGCTTCTGTATGCAGTTTTATGTGGACAATAACAGCAACACAGGTGTTCAGTGCACAGATATGCTGACTTTTTTGAAGCACAAACTGCTGATTTAGTTGAAGCACAATATGCTGAAGTAGGCTAAGTGCCTTTCAGAAGCGCACAGTATTGAACTTATACTAAGTTCAGCATGATGCACTATCATATTGAAATAGGTGAGCATCTCATGGCTTCCTGCCAGAGCTCAGCTAGACTCTGGTCAAGAAACAGCAAGAAACAGTGGTTATACAAAAACTGTTTAAATTATTTCCAAGGCCTTATGTGGCCTTATAGATGATATCCTAGAACTTTGGTTCTATAAATGCTTGTTCATGTGCTTTCCTTTAATCAGACATTGAAATACAAGTTAAGATGGGATGTGTTTTCAAGATCAAATTCTGAGGCACAGATTCTTTGTGGCCGTCTCCATAACGTGATTGATTACAACAAATCATGACAAAAGTTGTTCTGTTTTGCCCATACCTCAGGCATCAAAAAACAACATGAAACTTTGACAATTGTTATATATGTGCAATTGCATTTCCCATTTTATTATTTGGTTAAACACTTAGGAAAAATTTTGACACATACAACTTGCCATGCTCCTTTGTTATAAAGAAAAAGATGTTTTCAGAAAATGCTCCTTAGAAGATGTTATAGAATACAGTAGTGTGTGTGAGTACTTGTAATTTAGAATTGTGAAACAGATGTTGCAGTGCTATATGTGGTCTAAGGTTCTTGACATGGAGAAATAAAAATGCAACAAACTACTTTATAATATCAGGTTATAGATTGGGTTGTTTGTTTTTTGGTTTGGTTTTTTGGAGTTGTGTTTTTTTTTTGTTTTGGTTTGTTTGTTTGTTTGTTGGTTTGTTTTTTTTTTTTTTTTGTGGTTTCACGTTTACTACTTTAATGTGTAATAACACTATAACCCTTGAGCTGTAAAATTAGATCTCCAGGCTAGTGAAAATTCCCTATACTCTTAATTTAAAAGTAAAACAAAACAAAATATTTACAGCATGGAGGTTTGGAAATTATAATAACAACCAATGTTCATACAGTCTTGTGAAACAGCTCCTGAAGTGTGCTGTGAATTTGGTAACAGCAGAGAAATGCTCTACCTCAGGATTGTTGAAAGGTAACAGACATAATGACCAGTAGTAGTACCTGATACTATTGCCTAGGAGTGCTGCAGAATCCCTAAGGAATATCTGAGAATTAAAGTTGTCATGTCTGAGCATGTTTTATATTTTAAATGGTGTAAACGATAAATTAACGTAAAGAAAGAGGATTTCTATTCTATGACAAAAAGATACTTCAGTTTTCCTGAATTAGTCATACATTATATGCATGACTGTGGTCCTGCAGCAGCCTTGTTGGAATGGTTTGACTTCTGTGTTTAACTGTTCCAAACCTGGTAAGTTTCTACAGGTGTGGGTTTCTGTGCAAACTCTGCCTCAGTGGTTTGGCTTTGTAAGTGTTTGGTCCTTGGCTGTACTTTGGTCTACTCTTACTACACATTGTGATTTTGATGGAAGAGGTTAGCTATTATGCTTCCCACATGAGTACTGTACCTATGGTTGCAACTACATTACAGGAGCTCAGAGTAATAATGTGTTTCTGTTGGCATCTTGGAGTTCTGCAGCTGCTTTCACAGGGATTGTAATAATGCTGATACCTCTTAGTCACTACAGGACTGTATACAGAATTTTAAAAATACATCTGAGAGCATTAAAAGATGGAGATAGATCCTAAGAGAAGCATTCATAATTGGATTAGAAAGCCTCCAGGCTGACCTTAATGTTGTTTTTAACCAGTCAGTTCCTAACCTAAACAGCTGATGAGTTTTACACTTGTAGAAACCTCACACCTGCTGAAACTGTAGATGGTGACTCTCAATAAGAACTACAGGTATCTATCTTAGGTGGTGAGCTCCAGAGATCTGATGTGATGTTTATAGAAACTGCAGTATCTACCAAACATGTATGTGTGCAATTTTAAACTAAATCATTTTATAATTAAAATACTACTTTAGTGAAAGAAACATTGCAGTCCTTTTATTTCACTGATAGTTTTTCTTTTGGTCTGATTGGATCACCAATAAATAATCTGTTGGATTTGAGAAATCTAGATTCACTCTGAAGTTTTATGAACAACTTTCAATATTCTTATGGGATCCTCAAACATTTAAGACTTGTTAAATCTCAATTTTTTCCCCCTTTAGAGTTATCTAGCCTAAATATGAAAATAAAACTTCTTTCCAACTAACTACTGTATTGCCAGGTTAGACTGAAGTATCTTTGAGTACCTATTGCAACAAGGAATATTATCAAGGAATTGCCTCAGTAGGACACAAGTATTACAGAAAAACATGAAAAGTGAAAGAAATGTATTCTAGTCTCCCATATGTTTATATCTCATGCCCCTTGGGATTCCTCTGTTTTTTCCCCTACTGAAATAGTCTTAGATCTTCTCCTTATCACTAGCTTTTTTAATATCTCAATTTCCTAACATATACTTAATCCTACCAAAATCAAATTTACCTTTCCTCATGCATAATGTTTTCCTACTCCAGCACACATCATGGTATTCCAGGCACTAAAGTCTTCCTTATAGCAACTGTCTTCCTCTCATATGACCTTCAATAGTATGCCTGGAGCTCTATATATTCATTAATCACTTTTTCTGGCTTCCTAGGTGGACAATAAGTAGCAGAGGTCTGTTTGTTTCTACATACGCTTGTTGACCAGTCAGCATGTACTGATTAACCTGCTGCCTGCCACTGGATTTCTTCATGATACTCTGCATAGAGCAATGAGCAGAGTGATCAAGAAAGGCTCATTTTCTTAGGAAATTAAAATGTTGTTTTTATCAGAAGAGAATCAAATAATAATTTCTATGGTAAACCATCATCCTCTCTTTTAGGCCCTCCAAACTGGTGTTTCTGTAGTGAAATCAGATAACCTACTGCCAACTCAGTGGCCGTGTAATTATCTTTTCCAATGGTTCCTATGGAAATTTCAATCTTCTGTGTTGTAGGTAGCTGTTCCTAGGAAGTCCTGCTGATAACCAAGCTAATAACCAATTTAGGATGAAGATATTTTCTTATTACGGGAGTTAAAGACATTAGGTCCACATTCTGAAGGATTAAAAGTAATAAATATGAACAGTTTGTTTCTTAAATTTTTGTATTTTCCTAATAACTGCGGACAGTTCAATAAATTGAATATTTGGAAGACATTTTCTCTGATTCTTCCTGCTTTTAAATGGGTTAGAATTATTGTCCCAGCTCTTCCCTGTAGGAATTTAACATGATTGCTTTCCCAGGGGAGTCTTGGAGACATACACACATTTGGAGCTTTCTAGTGAGAGGATGTTAAAGCAAGAACCCAAGGAATGAAGAAGACTGCCACAGGTTAATATATTGTTAAAGGAAAAGAGCATCTGGAAAAAGAAAGACCACATAAGGTCTTCATAACTGTGGAAGATGGAATAGTCTTTGCTAGAAAAATGTATGATCTGGGAATTTTAGGAAAGACCAAGTAGTTAGCTTAGTGGCACAGAGAGACAGGGCTTGTTCCAACCTAATCCTGCTATGTCAGTATCAGCTAGTTTTCACCATAAGACTTGATGATATGTTAAAAAAAAAACATTAAAAAAACAAAAAAAACCCCACAAAAACCCCCCAAAACAACAAAAAACCAACAAACCTAAACAAATGAAAAAAAAGCAACAGCTTATCAGGCTAACAACTGACAATAGTGTAGACATACACACAGAAAAATCTGGGTATCTGAGCATAATCTAATTTAGGAGTCAATAAAAGAAAACATTTTGTTTACTTTTTATATTATTTTAGATGGTGTCACTCAGCTCTGAGTGATAAACTATTAATAAATTAGTTTATATTGTGCTAACAAGCAGTTTTATTTATCAGTAACCTCCAAAGTCCTTAAGTAGAGCAGCATTTTATTTAATGTACTCTGAGATATTAAGATAATTTAACTTTTTCCTTTAATTATTCATACTATAAATACCAAAGATTCCAAAGATCCCAAATGGATTCTGTTGAAACCAAATTTCTGCTTAAGCTGCTGCCATTGATTCTTTTGTAATGTTTAGCTAGAAACTGTTAATTAATTTCAGTTTTGCAGATAGTTTAGGAATGTTAAAAAAAGCCTTGTTTCCTCTCAATTGCCAGAAACAGAAGCAACACTTTTAGAGCGAAAATGCCAGGTGTTGTCTTTTGGTTCTAGTCTCCACAAGAATGCTCATATTTGCTAGAACAATTGAGCTTAACTCATAAATTCCATACAAATAGTCTTAGCAATGCTGAGACTTCCATATTAATGAATTGAGCTACAGTGTTTTTGTAAAATCTCAACATCTTAGAGAATATAAGCCTTAGGTTTTTTTAAATTATAGTTGTCGGGAAGAGCACAAAAACTGGAGACTGTGACTAAAACCAAGGTGGTTGAAACACAGCTCTCCATTTTATTAATAATGACACAGCATTATAAAGAACTCAGAGGCCAGGCCTCTTTTAGATAACAAATTCATGCAGCTAGCTACATTTTGGCTAGGCATCCCATTTTTTGCTAAAGCTGCACCTGCATCTGCCAAGCTAGTTCCTCTAATCGCACTTCAAGGACACTGCAGGAGCAAGATGTTTTCTGCTCTCAGAACTAAAGGCTTCAGTCTGTTTCATCGGGTCTCAAAACATGGATTGGCCATAATCACCAGGTGTCCACGTTCCTTCAGAAATTCCTCCACATCTAGTGTTCAGCACTGCGAAGAATTCTTGGAAACAGAAACCCCAAATATTGGGAGAAACTGACATTAAATTGAAGAGTTTTACATTTGTTTAAATATAACATGCTTCTTTGGAAAGTCTGGTGCCTCACTTTAAAAAATGCTAAAGTTTGGCAAAATAGCTTTTCTTGATGGAAGTCAATAAATACTAATAGCGTTTTAATAAATTATTAATGAGATTAAGTGGTACTTTTTCTCTAGGACAGAGGCTTGTCATTCTTGAAATAAGTTTGCCTTGAACAGGTGTTTGCTTCAATCATTGTATTAAGTAAAATTGCACGGAAATGTTCAGCTGTTCATTGCAGGTAGTCCAGGTGGCACACACCCCCTTCTGCAGACTGTTTTTCTGGTTCTGAGTATCACTGTAGCTTTGCAAATCACAAACACAGGACTCGGGAACACACAAAATTTATAATGGTTTTCAATTCATATGGCATCTGGGGGCACATTTCTAACCTACAGCAAATATATATTAAAGCAGCTTCACAGAATTACTGTAATTTGGGGCCAAAATTACTTTGATTCTCTAGACATCCCATTATCTCAAGTTAGTTGATGTATGTTAACTTGTTATCCTATCATAACTTGATCATGTATCAAATCCCCATCAGTTCATGTGTCCTAGTTAGTTGTCTTTTGCTGGATTTAGTGGTCTGTTTCTTTTCTTTAAATTATTTCTACTTGATGAAAAAAACCCCTTACAACATCCAAGACTCTTCCTTCTTTGTTTTGTGAAAGTTTGTATTTTTCTTTAATTTTCTTTCTTTTTTTTCAGGGTCCATAAGTATGTGTGATTGGTATCATGCGGTTATATAACATCCAGATAGTAATACAAGTGTTTAAATTACCTTTAAAATATTGATCCTTTTTAGTTAACTTCTGTATATATTTTTCTTTTGCTTTTGAATTTCTTCTGAAGTTTCAAATCATGGGGATATTTTAATTTTTTAAAATAATATTCCTCCATCAAAAGAGAAAAATTTAATTCTGATGTGGTCACTATTGCTTAATGTCTCAAGTATAACTACTTTTCCATTTTTGACTAACATTTCCTTTGATACTCTCCAAAGCAAACTTTTCCAAGAAGAAAACATTGAACATGCAAAATAGAACTTCCTTAAATATTTTCTTTATTATGCCACATAATCATCTTTCAAAAGAGATGTCTGAGACATTTTCTAATGTAATATTATTCTTTTGTATAACCACATTGATCACTGCAAGACCATGTCATGAACATTCTCCACAGCAGAAGTATAACCATATTGTTATGGTATTCTACTTATTCTCAACAGAGAGCAGTTTAAGAAAAAAAATACATTTCTCACATTTTAGAATATATTTACTTTAGTATTTATTAGGTACAGGCTCTTGTTTGTAGACTATGGCAGTTTTTCTTCTACCCATTTTTTCGTGGCTTTTGTCTCTTGCTCAATTTTGGGCAGCCTGGATATTTTATAAACAGGGGAATTTCTGTCCTGTTTGATTTTCCTGGGTGGACCTTCCTTCTAATATATTTGAATAAGAACTGGAGAGTACAGAAAGCAACCTCTAAATTGCCAATACAAGGCAGAGATTTTTACTTACTAAATCAATTTAGTTCAAAAGAAAAGGGTTAATTTCAATTAGTTATTTTATTTTAGTTGGACATGCTGAAAATTTCTAGAAACTTTTTATTTGGGCTAATTTTTATTTAAAGACTAAATGAGAAATAGGCTTACAAAAATGAATTCTTTTCCTATAGGAAGACGCTGGATGTTGATAATATAATGACTGTAGCACACAGCACTGAAGCAGTGCCATACCAGGATTCCTGGTAACATGAGTGACAAAATGTTAGTATTAAACATTTTCATTCTGCTCAGTATTACAGGAAGAGTGCAAAAGATAACAGTAATTAAATAGACCTTGATTTTTTTGAAAAATATTTATGTAAGTAAAAATTTGAAATATTGGCAATAAGTAATTATATTTTTTTTACTATTAGTCCTTGCAGAGCTTTTGTTTTGGTATATATGCACAGCTTATGATTTTTTATATATATGCAATGCTACAGGCTTGGGGAGAAGTGGCTGAAAAGTTGCCCAGAGGAAAAGGACATGGGTTTTGGTCCACAGCTCATTGAATATGAGCCAGCAATGTGTCCACGTGGCCAAGAAAACCAACAGCATCCTGGTTTATATCAGGAATAGTGTGGCCAGCAGGACTTGGGCAGGGATTGTGCCATGGTACTTGATGCTGGTGAGACTGCACCTTGTTCAGTTTTGGACCTCCTCCTACAAGAGGACAACAAAGTACTGGAGTGAGTCTAGAGAAGGGCTGTGAAGCCGGTGAGGTCTGAAGAACAAGTCTTGTGAGGGTTTTTGAGGGAACTGGGGTTGTTTAGTTTGGAGAAAAGGAGACTGAGGGGAAACCTTATCACTCTCTACAACTATCTGAAAGGAGACTGAAGCAAGGCGAGTGTTGGGTTATTCTCCAAAGTAAAAAGTGACAAGATAAGAGGAAATGGCTTCAAATTATACCAGGGGAAGTTTAGGTTGGATATTAGGAAAAGTTTCTTCACTGAAAGGGTTGTCAGTCACTGTAACAGGCTGCCCAGGGTTGTGGTTGAGTCATGGTCCTTGGACCGTGGTCTGTTTAAAAGACCTGTAGATGTGGTGCTTAGGGATATGTTTTAGTGGTGACCTTGGCGGTGTTAGGTTAAGGATTAAACTCTTATGATTTTAAGGGTCTTTTCCAAAAATATTCTGTCATTCTATATTTTGTGGTATTTGAAAAGACATGGCCCACTCGCTGTTTCAGCCCTGTCTGGTATGTTCCTAATCCCAAGCTTCAGGTCCTAGACTGCTTTTTGCAGGTGAGATTTGATTTTTTTTTTTCTTTTCTCTTGATAATTTAAATTCAAGTTTTAAGTTTTTTTTTTTCCCTTGGTGTTGTGGTTTTTCTTTGTCTTTCTTCTGAGAAGTATTCGAGAATGGCAACAACTAGAGACAGTCTTTATGCCCCTCTTGGCATTAAATTGTCCTGTAACTCTTTGTTATGTCCTGACACAATCAGGATTAAACTGATGGCCAGATTTGGTAGCAAAAGAAATATTCCTTTCTTCTCCAAATTTATACTCCTCCTTCATGATTCTGGCACTTCTTCAGATGAGCTCTAATTTTAATTTCACAAAGTCTTGCAAAAAGAATCATCGGCAATATACCTGAATTACCTTCATTAGGCACTCTTTATTTACAGCTTTGTCTATGGTGTTCATATTGTTATAGGAAGTTGGAATCTGTTGTGTTCTGTAGGCCATAGTGATGTCTAGAGTATTATTAAGTCCTGGGGGTCATCCTAAACCATGCACTTGATCAATGGCAATGAGAACAGAGATGTCATATTTCTGATCACTGCAGAAGATATCAACAACTTTAACTGGTCTGCATTTCAGCCATCAGAAGTGGGAGTGGCATTATTCTAGTTAGATAAGGAGAAAACCCTACAACTTTTCTGGCAATTTATCTGTTCTTGAAAAAAAAAAAAATCTTTTATTTGATCTAAGAATATGTTTGTTGTTAGTACAATTGCCTAATTTTTAGCTCCCCAAACTGTCTACTTTTTTCAGAAATGAGCTTCATTTTTTATTTGCTCCTTTAAGCTTGCACTGCAACCTGTAGAAAAAGTAAAAAAAAATTGCAGTAGCGTGAAGTTGAGTGTTAACTCTAAGACATGGACACCAATGCCAACTGAATTCTTAGTTAAAATGATTAAACTTTTGATCTAAGGCAAATGTAAGCTCTCAAACTGCAAGAAATTCCTAGGTAATATTTATATGGCTAAAGTAATAGACTATGTTTGTGATATACTGTTCAGGTTAACCAGAGTTCCATAGTAGAAGAAAACCTTTTTTCTGCCTGTGGATAAACAGGAGAGGGACATAATTTAACAGAACAGTTAATGAACAGAACATTCATGACTGCTGAATAAGTGATATGCTTTTGTTTTCCCAAGCTAAGCATTTCTAAATGGAATAACCTATTGTGCCTGTTTCTGTGTTAAAAACATACATTCCCTTGGATAAGGGTTTTGTAATAATGCCTGGTGATAAAAAAATATGTGGGATTTGTTCTGAGATGTAAAATCACTGCATAATGAAGTCAGAAATATCTGATGAATCATGCATTGTACTCTCTGTAATTTCAAGATTAATTTGTCTTTTAGCTGAAGGACAGGTATTTCTATAGAAAAAGGGAAAGAGAAAGGACAAAACCTCCCTACATACATCACATTTATGTTAATTTTTAATTGCATTCAGGTTAGTAGAATGAGATTTGAGCTATGGATTCCATGCTGAAGCTCAAGTTCAGCATATCCTTTGAACATGTGCTTGGGACTTCTGTGAATATATCCTTTGACTTTTTAGTGCTTCAGTTGGCTGAGGCTCTTCAGATCTTTTCCAAATTTTGAGGGAACTTATGTTTTTGGAAGCTTAGTTAGTTTTATTTTCATTGCATCCTCGCTGCAGAACTAGCTCACATACCACAGCCCAAGCTGGGCTTTTCATTTTGTTTGAAGTACTCCTAAACTTGGCCGTGGGATTTTTGTATGACTGAGAACCAAGTAAAAGCCCAAACTAAGAGCATAGCGAAGATGTATGATCTTTTCAGAAGTTGCTTCTTTGTTTCTCTTCATAGCTAACTGTATTTCCTCAAGGTATTAGAAGTATGCTGCTGAATTAGTGATGTTTGGGAAGTAAAGCTTAGGCCTTGGTGGTTACTAGTCATATTCAGGCAGAGTGTTCCCTTCTGATTCATACAATAGTATGACTAAATAATTTGTCTGGCTTTCTGTGAATTCACACCCAGTTTCTGATTGTTTATGATTCTGGAGTCTTTTCCAAAATAGCTATCCCCATGCACTTAGGATTTGTGGTTGTGCCTATACTAGAAAAGAAATAGCACGTGAGCATCCTCTGAAACAAATTCAGGGGATGAGAAGGAAAGGAAAGGGAGAATATCATTCCCTGCCCTCCTCCCCCAGCTGAAAAAGATTGCACCAAACCCAAAAACCACGAAACCAGCCACATCTGAAAAAACACTGGAGTTTCATTCAGGATGATGCCAATTAATGTGTCAAAAATGGGGAAGACTGTGCCCCTGTGACACATTTCCTCTGGCATAGTTTCTTAAAATTACCACAGCAGGCTTTGTGCCTGTTCATACTCCCATCACCCGCATGCCTCAACCAGAATAATTGTGAATACATTTTTTGTATCTTGTGAGATTCCAGAGACTTCTCATTACTCATAGGGTCCAGGCCATCACAGGAGAAAATCAGAGAGCAAAAATCAAAGGTTTTTAATCTAAACTGATAGATCAATAACAGTCTAATCTGTTTTAGTTGACACATAGCCACTGTAGACATGAGAGGTCTTTCTAAGCTTTCAGATCTGTAATCAGCTGGACAGATGTTTTTACTTCCTCAGTAGGACACTCTTAATCTAACTGAAATGCTAATTGTTATTCTAAGGGGGAAATGTAATATCTGAGAGACCTGATGAAAAAAATCTCATGGCAAACCTTGGGGTTTTTTTCCAACTGTTTTGTCATTAGAAGTTGTAACCTCTTTGTTTTCCTTACCTACATTCTAGGAAAACCATAAACATACTCTATAACTAAAACGTAGGAAGTGACTTACATTTTACAATCCATCATTAGGAGAGATTCATGTAATGGAACCCTCCAAAACAATTACTTTCTCAAAATGAAAGCCAAAACAAAGAACAGCAATGCTGTGGGATATTAAATATTTAGATAATTTATCTAAATATCTCTGCTATTTCCCTTGTGCCCTGTTTTTACCCTTCTAGTTATAACTAGGATCAGAAATGGAAGTGTGACAATATTCTAGAGGAAGATATAGAATTACAAAAAAATCCCTCATATATGACTTCCTTTGTATACTCATCCCATCATAAATCAGGCCAATAACTCTGAATTTCTAACGTTGCTGGCTCTGCACTTGGGAATAAAGTTTGAGGTTAGCAATTTTAGGGCAAATTGACTATTTGGAACTGCTAGAATGGAAACAAGCATTGCCTTTCTGTATCTGCAGTTGGTCACCTAAGGCTGGCATGCATAAGTATGTTGAAAACAGCTTTGAACTGAAGAACTATGTTGCATTATGCTGCATTGTGCTTTGATAAAATCTGACACAACCTTAAATGCCAAGTTCTCACTTGGCACGACAAATAAATTTTTTCAAAACAATTTTTATTTTTCCTTCATATTTGGTAGGGAGATCTGTGTTTCTCTTTACTTGAAATACTGGGATATTATTGTTCTACTTATTATTTCAAATATGAGCAATGGCTGTAGAAAGTTTCCAATCTGATCTCAGATAGATGCAAAGCAGATGAAGCAGATTGTGCACGTTTTTGTGTATCTGTGCATTTTTATCCTTACCAATTGGTACACAGCTCGGCCTATGGAAAATAGATGTGAACAGCAATGAGGTGGATCTCATGAATTTTTTCACACATAATCTTGCAAAAGCTATACCCTTGCTGAAATGAAAACATGATTTTTTTGTGTAAATTAATACTGCTTCTTTTTGAAAGGTTTAACAATACTAAATACAGATACATAATAATCATACACGACATTCTGTTTTCAGACTATATAAATGATTGACAATGTCAATCTGCATAGGTCCTGATTTGAATACCTTATCATTTATTATTTGGTTCTTATAGTGTTTTTGTTTTCATAGTACTTAAATACAATGTTTGCTGTCTTTATTAAAGAATGTATTTTGCAGTATGTTAATGATTAAGAGGTGTAAAACTCAACTATATGTAATCCTTGTCTAGCTAAATAGAGTATTTCTATACCACACCTCAGTGTTTAAAGAAGGCTTCCTTGTCTTTTTAATACCACTTGAAGTTCTAAAGCTAGGTTCGTTAATCCTGTGGGACTGTCTGGAAAATAGATGAACTGTTATAATATGAAGGTTAGCACATCTTATGTGAGTAACCTTTGTCGTTCACCCTGGCAGGAGGAGCCATTAACCACTTTGTTCTTCTCCCATCAGTAAATCTAGTCTTTCAAAAGATGCTGCAGATCACTCTGTGATTTAAGCAAGAAATCTCATGTTTTCAATTTTCTCTTCCAGACTTCAATTTTGAGTAGCCTGCGGGACACTGAAATCTTGCACGCAGTGTAACAATTGCTGTTCACTATGTGTAATTGAGAAGCAGAGATGCCTGGTGTTTCAGCTTACTAGGGAGTAGATCCATGGAGTATAGCCTGTTTCCTGGACTATTAATTAAGGACAGAGTTTTCTACTTCACTCTGGGTCAGTTAGACAGTTTATCATTCCTACAGATCCAAAAAAACACATCTGCCTATATCTCATGGAGCAAAGTTTTTTGGTTTTTTTTTTTTCACTCTAAATATTGGAATAACATATGTCTTTCACCAGCAGGAATTCCAGTTGTTCTCCCGCAGTGATAAGTAGCTGCGCTTATTCAGGAAGAATGTGATGTTCACAGTTAAAAAAGGCTGCCCAATTTTCTTTTTTCCCTCTCAGTGAATTCAGTTGGCTAGCTGAATTCTGCTTTAACAAAAGGAATGTAATGCCTGCAATCTCCAACACAGTCATCCAAAAGTGGGGCCTCCAGAGCAGAAAGTCGGTATCAGTATTGGGAAACTTTGCTTAGGAGGTTGCACAACTTGATCTGCAGCAGCAATAAGAGTGGGGCTCGTTTCAACCTGTACACCTTGAAGTGATTGATTGTAAAAAGATGTTTGGGCAAGTGTGCAATTATAACCCCTGAGCAAATTCTGTCCACAGCTGGCTGTTTCTATAACCTTTCTACAGATGAGGAACCTGAAGAGTCTGAGACAGACTGTGATCTGGCTTAGCTATTGAAGTATCAGTACAAACACAGTTTCAAAACTTCTTTGTGGTACATCAATGTGATTGTAGCATTTTATTCTTTAATGAATGCTATTAGGTAAAATGAGTCTAGCCTACACCTGGCACTTCAGTCATCATAGCTCAAACACCCCTTTTCCTGGAGTTACTACACATGTATTCATGAAACAAATACCTCAATAGCACCACACTTTTCTTCTAAAAGAATAGTTTGTCAGTTTGAAGTACTGAGTAATCTAGGTATTAAATTTGTCCTTGTTATGCTACATATACATAAGTTTCTACTTAGAATATTGCCACTCAGTGCAAATTAAATTGCATCTAAATTCATTGCAATTTACATTGCAAATCAATGTAAATTGAAGTATCAGACATAAGCTCAGGCTCAGTGTAGGTGCAGGTTCAGTGTACCTGCTGCTTCCTTAGACTTGCAGAGATCTGCTGGGCCATTCCATGTATGTAGTGATGGATGATAAGTAGCAGACCATTTCCCAAATATAAACAAAACCATTAAAGTATGTTGTTTTAAAAAGAAGATATTCAAATAACGAACAACTGACCATAGTTCTTATGCAAAATGCCCATCATCCTGGCAAGTATAAGACGTGTACAAGACCAATTGGAAACAAAAACATTTGGAAGCATGCTCCCAGTCACATTGACTCTTCTTCACATGTGATTTCTAGAGAACCTTCTACTCACTAACTACAAAAGAGGTGTGAAAAAGAAAGCCTTCATTAAGGCAAGGCAGCCTACATTTGCTAGTATGTATTAATCTTTTTTTTTTTTTTTTTTTTTTTTTTTTTTTACTCCAATAAATCATATATGCAGGCAGAAAGTGGGAAGGAAATAGGGTGGTAGAAACACAGTACTGTAACTCTGGATTAGTTAAACAGTCTTGAACAAGATTTCACAAGAGCCATAGGAGGCCTTTTCTCTGTCTGGGATCCAGTGTATCAGCCAGAACAATCAATCTCTCATCAAGGCTGGCATCTGCTTGACATTTTTAAACTCTGTTGTACCAAGGCAATTATCACACTTGGCTATCAAGTGCAGTGTTGTGTTTATCACAATCTTTGGCCTCCCTCATGAATCCAACAGGGAATTATTTATTCACTAAGCTTACTAATACTCTGTGCCAGTAAAGAGGAAGTTTTCATTGTCTTAGGTATTGCAAAAATTTTTTTTTTTTTTGGTTGGTTGGTTTGGTTTGGGTTTTTCTGTTAAAAAAATAAATAAAAGGATAAAAGAAAGGGTTTCAAACTCTCTTGTCTCCCAGTTTACACAGAGTTTGTCTTAACATCAATTATAGCATCTTACTACCTACCTGGAAGACCATGGTACTTGGTCTTCCAAGAAGCTACTGGCGACGCAGTAGAGGCACGAAATTTAAAAGCTTTCTAACCTAGACTTTCCCGTTGTGTCCATGGATATGGATGTATGATTTTACATGGCTGGCTGTGTCTAGATAGACACTGAAAACTGACCTCACTAATTCATATATGTGGAAATATTATATGTCTATTTAGCTGCATGGTGTTAATCTTTGTTAGCCCAAGTGAGGACATCGTTCTGTCTTTGGGTTCTCTTTATATATTTTAGTTAAATAATGTTATTTTCATATGTCTTGTATAGATTTGTTAGATAATTTTAAAGTTTTCTCAACAAATATATATTTCTAAATACAAATATTTATTTGGCAGTGCCTATACTGTGGTATTTTCTATGAGAATATCTCTGGTACAAGAAAGGGTCTTTTCATATCTGACTATTGAAACAGTACAGTCTGTACCGTGCAGAGGGTTGGGATAGATCAGCATAATGTTCTCTTTCTGGGACATTTCTTATTTGGCATAATTCAGTCCAGCTCTGTTGAATGCATAGGCATGTATAGGCATAGTGCAATTTCACTGTCAATAGGCTCTTAATTTATAAAGGCAGTTCTGATACCCTTTCATCATTAATGTTCAGTTTTCATTTAATGCACTTTTTTTCCATTTAACTTTGAGCAAACATATGAAACATATCATTTTAGCTGCTACTGCATGCCTGAGTTTAAAAAGAAAGAAAAAAAATGTAGTAAGCTTTATCCTGTTTAACCACTGCATATTTTTTCCATCCACAGGGAAAAAAATAATTCTGGTTGAAAAGCATACTCTGTTGTGTGTAGCATAATGTTTTCCCTAACTTTAATGGATTTCACTGTTAAAAAACACTGGAAATGGAAAACTTTAGACACTAACAACTAAAATCACATTACACTGCTTTTATTAAAAGCAAAAAAACCCTTAGAAAAGAGAGCAGAAAGAAGTATAAATCCAGCAGTGTTTCTTTCTTTGAAAAGAAAGAGACTACCAGGATATATTTTCTTTAGAAGCATATGTAGAATGCTTAATTAACATACTCAAGCAGAGATATTTAATAAGGAGCAATTAGTTTTAAATTGAGAGAAGCAGTTGTCACTTCAATAGTTTGGATAAATTGGGGATTCTGCATACATTACTTTTTCATAAAGCATTAATATGACTTGATATTGGATATAACAACTGGGCTTCATCCAGACACACGTCAATATTTTAGCACCATTCCTGATTATGTTATAAATTAAAGTCTTACATATATGGACACATAACTGCAAGTACAATATTTAAGATGCCATGTCTGGAATGTGATAGAATTTTAACAAGAGATTCCACACAGTCCATCAGCACTACTGATAACTGTGTTAGCAGAGTCATCCCTTGTGATGTTGCTTCATAAAAAGAAAACACTAGTGTGAATTGATTTTGCAGTTATCCTTGCAAATGTTTGATTGGAGTACCTGAGAAGTGGAATTATTCATAAAACCTTCTACTTCATAAAAATTAAAATATATTTTCCATAGTAAACTTCAGTCAGCATAATACTTTTCAGTATCATGCTATAGAAGCAGCTATAGACAGCTATAGAATTGACTGTGCTTGTATCTGGCAATATAATGACAATTTGTATTTATCCTGCTTCCTTAAATGCTTTATATATATATAAAAATTGTATTTTAATTTATGCATCTGGTTTTTTTATTAAGTATTCATAAGCATAAAAAAATACAGTACAACCAAATGCATCTATAATATGAGTCACAATAGTCTGGCATACCTATAGGTCTTTAGTTCTTAATTTTTTTATATATTATGAGATGAGGAGGAACAGTTTTAAGATGAAAGAGGGCAGATTTATGTTATACATTAAGAAGAAATTCTTAACTTAAGAAGGGTGGTGAGATACTGGCACAGATTTTCCAGGGCATTTATGGATGCCCCCTCTTTGGACGTGTTCAAGGTTGGATGGCACTTTGAGCAACCTGGTCTAGTGGGAGGTGTCCCTGCCTATGTCAGAAGGTAAAATTAGATGATCTTTGAGATCCCTTCCAACGCAAACCATTCTGTGATTTTACCCATAGTCAAATTGTTTCCTTACATTACTTTAACCATAATGAAAAGTATGCACTTCTCTGCTCCCTATACTACTGCACAGATATGAATGATGCTGTATGTGGTTTACACAGACAAAATGGGAATTAAAATCTATCCAATGAATTTATAATTACAAAACCCAAGAGGCCACATAGAAGGACATGTATGGTTTTCTGTAATTTCTTGGAGGGAGACATTTGACATCATTAACACTTGCTTTCATAATCCTGTAAAGTTGTTCGACTGAAAAAGAGCATGAGGAACCAGCCAGCAACTGATTGACTCTTAAAACCTATATTACTAACAAGAAGCACAATCTATTTTTGGAGGCAGTTCATAATATGATCTTAGAAATCCCTAATAGTGATGTTATTTTTGGGTGGTCAAAGCCATACAGTGCTTGTTAGTATTTAACTGAATTGAGTCTCTATGTCTATGGAAACTAGAATGATATGGAAGCAAAGTTAGCAAGTTATTTGCAGTTTGAACAGACCTTATTATAACATTTCAAAGAGAATGTCTTATATTCTAGCTTGATTCTCAAATACAAGAATTTCATGGTTTAATTTTGTTTCACTGTTTGCTACAGAATCATGGACTGGTAGGAGCACTAGAAACATAAGTTTTTACCATCAGTCTGTATATTGAGCTGGTAACTGTATTAAATTTTACCCTTCAGCTCCCTTCTTTTTAGTGTGATGTCTTATAAAGTGAAAGATATATATATGTGTTTGCAAATTCAAAAATACAGAGAAAAACATTCTCCAGAGGTGAGAAAAGAGTCTGTGTATCCATTTTTTTTTCTCTTATCTTTTACAGCAGTTAGAACACCATGATTTATGGCCATGGGAATTCATGTATTGTTTTCCTAGAGAATTAATTCTTCATTTTACTTTAGACCTGAACTTTCTGAGGGTTTGTTTTTGCTTTGTCAGAAACACTTTGTAGCACATTAACCGGTGTGATGAGATGTTCATATTAGAAAAGGAATTCTTGTCAACATTTTTTATATACTAACTTTATGCTTGTGAAGGGAATAATGCTTCTCTACTAACTGGAAAATTTCTCAAGATCCATTGTTAGTCTCTGAACAAAACAGCCCATTTCACAGGGCTTTGCCTGTGAAAAAGTTATTTTTTCCGTCATCACCTTTTACAAAAAAAATGGACGTGGAAACTATGTGGAAGGGTGATATTCCATTTGGTGATTTTTTTTATTTTTTTTTTTTAATTTAGCTTACCTCCACATCAACTTTGCATAATAATCAAAGAATTTGCCATTGAGGAGTGTTGAACTGTGGGAAATTTTATCTTAATAGGCATAATTTTGAAAAGAATTAATAAAATGAATATACTCTACACTATCATTAACTGACAATAGGATGAATTTTCTTTTATTCCGTTCTGCAGTGGAGATAGGTCCAGTGTTAGTGCACAATCACCTTTTACGTGTATCAGCCATGACCTCAGTAGACTAAAACCAGACCCCACTCTTGACAAATATACTATCTAGGGTAAGAAATAAACTCAGGAATTGCACTGTTCTAGTCAACAAAAAGGCAACATTATAGTCCCAGTCCTTGGGTAGTTAATGACTTCAGACATCTGCAAGACAGGACCATGAACCTTTCTATTTTTTAAATAATAGTCATGTGCTTTTGAAATAAGAGAAGAGGTCTCAATTTTCCTCTCTTGACATAGCTTCATTCCCACCTGACTTAATACTTAGAACATTTTTTATTTGAGTTTTAAGAGTTCTGAACTCATCTTCCTTCTTTGGCTGGAGACGATTCAACCCTTTATCCTACCCCTCCAATGGAGACGTTTGATATTGTGCTGGGGACCCTTGCCTCTCCCCCCACTGCAGCTATCACTTTTATAAAAACATTTGAGTCATTGAAGAGAGGATACAAGTGCAAGTAAGTCTCTCTTGTGGCAACCCAAAAGCAGTAGTAATGCGCTGGCTTAGGAAATTCTGGAGATCCAGAACCTTAAGTCTTCCACATATTTACGAAGTTGTCTAGATGTTTTTTGAGTATTTTGAACAAAATTTATAAGTGTTGTTTGAACTTCATTGCAGAATTCTACTACACAGCTAGTGAAAACTGGAAATGTCATCTCTATTCTAGAAATGAATTTATCTTTCTCTGAAACTGCTGAAGTTCTACCTTGCTTTTCTCATCCATTCATATTTTAAATTCAGAGCAGGTGTGCATTTACTTAAAAGGCTAGAATGTTAATGTATTATTAAGTTGTTCTAATAGGTTATTCTCAGAGCCTAAGAATCAACATTTGCAGTGAAAATGAGTCTGGGAGAGGCAGATCCTATTTATCTCCTAATTGATTCAGCCTAGGGATTTGGTGATTCAGAAATTCAGTTTTAACTGCTTTGAAGACTTTTCAGTTTTAACAGACCTGTTCTGAAAAACAAAGTTTGCTTTGACTGACAAATGAGAAAAAGCAACAGTTGATAAATAAAGAAAATACTAAAATAAAACAATGTTTGTACCCCAAATTTTTCTTCAGTCTGGATCCTTATTATTCAGTGTCAGTCCCTCGGAGAATTAGTGCCAGTAGCTAGATAAATTTGTTTATTTATGTATCAGTAATGCTCTTGGTTCTTGAATTACTGAAACTCTTCTGCAGTTAAAAGTTTCTTTATCTTGGGTCTTAATGAGAATGGTTAGATTAAGAATAAAAGCTAAAGGACCACAGAAAAGGGTCAAACCAGGACAACCTGTAACCACTTTGTATTCTTTCTTGAGCTTCCCAGACTGGCAGGGCTGTCTGGAGCCCTGAGCTGGCTCTGGTGCCTGCCCATCCCAGGTATCAAGGGAATTAACACTGTCTTTGGCTCAGTTCCTCCACTTTCCGACCAATGCAGATGAGCTGGCATGGAGGTGGGACAGTAGTTCATTTCTGGAAAAGACCATAAGCAAATGGAAAGGCTGTGGGAGCAAGGAGGAAGCAGGAGAGAAATTATGACTCAGAGAGATTTCTGTGAGTCAGTGGTTCCCTGGGCTTACACACAGTTCTGTGAGTTATAAGCAACCTCCTGCTTGGAGTGAGGATAAAGGCACAAACCAGTTCCACTGCAAAGTGAGCACTGAGAACTTGAGCTAAGAAGTATGGGTTTGCAAGGAGTGGCTTCTTAATGGTGTTTGTTTGTGGTTTTGTGTGCTTTCAATTTGGGTTGAGGTCATCTGAAGTAACTGATAAAGCCACTAGCAAATCTGAGATTATAATTCTGCTTCATTCCTTCCATTGTGTTAATGATGAATCCACAGTGAGAAGTACAACTGCAATGGCACACCTCACAATAGGAATACAATGATGTGGTTTCTCATTCTAGAAGGTTTACAGCCTCACTGGTGGACATCTGCCAAATGCACATTTACTGACAGTGAACCTGGGTGTTTCCTAGGTGCAGGAATACTTTTTTCTACAGTTTCACTCTGCTCCAGTGGGTAATTTCAAGTGTCCCTATTTTTCAGTGTATGTTGAAACACATTCATGTTCAAACGTTCTAAGAGAGCTAAAATATTAACACATCTATGAATATATCTATGTTAGAAATGCACTTTGATCCCACAGTTAACCTTGCTAAATACCTCCAATACAGTATGAATCTGATGGCAATTTTGCTTAGCTGGTGTCTGAATAAGTATTCTCATAAGAATCAGAGAATGTAAGTACAAAAGACTAGTGGCAATCTTTTTCTTTGCCTTACTGAATAGCTGCCTTGGTGAATGAAGCAAAATGTGGAGTAGCTTGTGCCTCCCACTACCAGTATTAGTCTCATAAATGGGAAAACAGCTTATACTTTATGAACACCTGCTTTTTTTCACCAAGATAGGCACTTTAGTCTTTGCTCTGTCTTGCTATAATCAGTCTGAGAAGCACAGCTAAGAACTGGGCCTAGAATACTTTCAAGCATTAAATCTTCAGAGATTTACTGGAAGGATCTCTATAAAGCCCCTAAAGCTTCAGAGGTGTTTCTAGTAAAATAGGAGAAAAGTTTATCCTTGGATTGATACGATCCACAATTAGGTAAGATTTGATGCTCTTGAAGTTCAATGAGGACTTTGCCAGCACCAAGTGAGGTACTAGGCTCCAGGTGCACATTTGTAGATATACCTTGGCATTAGATAAAGGTAAAATAGCTGGCATCTTAATTTTTCTGTAATATTTTATTTTTCTGATAAAGTAAGATTAATATAAAAGTGTTTAGGTGAAGATAACAGTATGTGCATTTGTGTTTATGTGTTTAGATGTAGTGTGTGTAGGAGTGTAAATATACACAATTTCTTTAATGTGTGTTTTTATATACATATACATAGATGTACATGAATATACACATACAAACATGTCTCTACACTTCTTCTTTCAAAAAGCTCTTGCAGTAATTGTTCCTGTGCTGTGAGTTTAAACTGCACCATATGGACTCAGAGTCTTGTGCCTAAGTTGCATGGAGTTTTTCATTCGGTACTTAGTACATAATAGGAATTCTATGTTTACTTACATTTTCTATGTATTTTTAAAAATAAATTTATATTTTTATCATCCATGTTGGTACTTAAATAAAAAAAGAAGCAACTACAGTGGCAAAATACTTATTCACACGTAAAACAGGAACACCAGTTATTTCTTTGTGTGAATTATTTCAAATATATATATTTTCCATATCTTTAAGGATCTGAACTTCATAGCAAGAAATTTACATTTCAATAAGGAACTTTTCCATTAAAACACAGTTCTGTTCCCCAGCACTGAGGTTTCAGCCAACTTCACTGTTGGCCCTTTCACTGTGTCCATATTCCTCCAAGAGAGAAAATCCCTCTACTGGGGAAACAAGAAAGATAATACATGCATTCATAGTCTAAAGTCTGTGTAGTAGGCTTTAAATTTAACATTCATCTTCCTTGAGAAAGTAGAAAGTCGCTTTGTGATATAAATACACATGATAATGTTTCCAAAAGAGAAGGCTTTCCACCCTGCCTGAAAGTAATCCCATCTACTTAGGATCAGTTTCTGAAACCCTTTTTTATAATTATTTATTAGAACAAAATTTCCAACTTTACAGTTTTCAATTACATGTATGCAAAAATAAATTTACATCAATCTTAAAGATGTAAAGGGAAAGAAACCCCTTAATTACCATTTTTTTTCTTTCTTTTGTTGTAAGAAAAAAGCTTGCTCACACTGACACTAATGGGAGAAGAGCATCACCAGTTATTCCTTAGCAAACCTTGACATCTCTCCATCTCACCCCCACAGTCTGGTGTGGTCAGGTATCAGCTGCAGTCCATTTTCATGAGTCTATGTCCCAATAGCACAAGCTACACATGCCAGTACTGCAAACTATTAAAACTTTTGAAGAACCCTGGTTTCAAGGAATTTTAATTACAGCTTACAAGGTCATTCATGTTGAGACTTTATATCATGGGCCAAACTTCAGATCTTTGTGAATGAGGCAAGAGGTTAGTATGTGTAACTTTATCTCCACTTTGGTGTTCATATGTTGTTGATTATAAGCTTGTAAACAAATCCTTCATATCTCTCCTGTCTGAAACAGCTTTATAAGGACTTTATTTTTCAGAAAAATAGGAGCAGGTGACAAGGACAAATTGTCCAGGAATATGTGCAACGAAGCTAACCTCCTAATTTCTGATGGAAAAGAGACTATAATTACAAATATCAGATCTCTAGTCTCACTCATGCTGAGTGTACTTGGGTCATGTCACTCGCTGTCAAGGAACACCAGTGCTTGGCTTCAGTAGACATAGGATGACTTCCCTTTTCATTTTACTCAGCACCTGGTTTCCTCTTTTTTTCTATTATTTTCCATGCAGATATAATTTTATAAATGAGAATGGAGGTGAAAGCACTGAATCAAACTCTCTGCTCACTAGTGTATAAACTCCTTAATGTTTCTGGCCTTTTGAAGGCAAAAATTGTTTAGCAATACTATCCTCTCACAAGAGACTTAAACAAGGTGTGTAAGATTGTAATGCAGATTCTCCTTTGCATATTACTATTTTGCATGCAGTAGAAATCGTGGTGATGTTTCTTTTATTTTACACTTTGTATTTTACAGACATCCACATCTACAGACTATTTGGTCAGTGCAGCAATGCTGCATTTATATCATGTGGTGCTTGTTAACTTGAACAGGTATAGTTCATTTTTTTGAACTATACCTTTTCTTGAAAAGAGCCATTCTGGCTCATCTGCCTCTCTCACTTACCTGATTTGCACAACTTGTGCCTTAAGAATTAATTTGGCTCACTTGTATAATTTGCTCTTTTAGCTTGCTTTTATCATTTTTGCTTCAGAGAACATTTATGTCTTCAACTTAGACTAACTTGTGTTAATTAGAAAAATATCTAATGACATCTTGCCTGTTACCATGCCTGAATAGCCATGTAAAGTTAAGTAGAAAGGGGAAAAAAAAGCCATGTTTTTCTTGAATTTATATGAAGTCCTTTCAAAATGCCAGTATTGAGTAATTTATCTTTTCCAGACACAGGCAATATAGTAGACAAAGGCACAGTATGACAGATTTGGATGGGAAATTATGTAGACTTTTTTTTAATTGTAGGGAGAATTTTCTAGCAAGAGTGTTGGAGCAGCTATAGCTGAGTGTCTTTCTAAATCATTTACTTAAACTCACCAGGAAGTTATTAGACTTGATGCAGAAATTACTTAATTAAATTTCATGCCCCCTGTAATGAAAGAGGTCAAACTAAATAGTCATAATAATCCTTTTTGGTCTGCATTTGCAGGTGAAATTGTGGCCAAGTGAATGCAGGGCTTAGCTCTTACTGATTTCAATAAGAAAATTATTTCATCCAATACATATGAATAAAACTTCCACTTAAATTAGGTGGATACAGAAAGAGAAAGTATTTTAGGTAATTTGTTTTTAATCTATTATGCTATGTAATCTAGTGTAGTGAAGGAGAATGAGATATGGTTACAATGCTACATACCTACTTATGGGTTTAATATAGTAAAAAGCAGTTCTATTCTTAATTCTCCTTTGTACCATGGGATTCCAAAGTTCCTTGTAAATGAATAAATAAAGTTCATAATTTCACTCAAAAATGAAACAAAGCTGTCCCTTTGGTAAAAATACTTCGGCTATTTTGATAGTTGTGTGTATTGGTACTCTTGTTGTAGTGATAGGGTTTTTAAATCACATGATAAACATCAGATTTGATAAACAAAAGCCCTTCAGTGTAAAATACAAAGCATGATACCAATAGTTCTTAAATAACTCAGAAAATCCGAAAACTATTTGCCTCTCTTCTGCTGATCTGTTACTTTTAGCAACAGTTCTGGATCTGGGGCAGTTTTGCACCTGCACAGAAGGAGCTTGAAAGCGAAACAGAAATGGTATCCCCGTAGGAAATGTGGTAGCTTTAACATGAAGGTAACATCACATTTTTTTTATATGATTGCAATGAAGCTTCCAATAAACTCCATATTCCTGCTGGCAGTAGTAGTCTCTACTTAAGCTTCATTCAGTTTGGCTCGAGTTTTCACACCCTATGGAACTGCTTTTCTTGGTATTAAGATTCTGTTTTCAACTATGATTAATGATTTGAGATTATTTCATTCAGAGAGCATCTGAACTAAATCTGAACCAGAGCATCCTTGCAAAGCTGGAAGGTTATCTGTTTTTGAGCTATATGCTAAAGAGTTTCAAAGAATCATAAATCAGTAATAATCTAAAAAATAGAATAGAATTGTTAAAAATAGAATGGAATGGAATTGAATGGAATGGAATAGAACAGAACAGAACAGTATAACTCAGTTGGAAGGGACCTTCAAGAATCACCTAGTCCAATTGCTTCACCACATCAGGGACAACAAATAGTAACTGTTAATATCTTCAGAACCAAACGTTCTGTCATTAGTTTGGCCATTAGTTTCCTTTTCAGCAAATTCATTACAGAAGTCCTTAGGTATGGTGTTGAAGTGTTACCTATGTACTAAATTAATGCACAGTTGTCCTCTGAGAAGATGGACTCAGTGATGTAAAAGGTTTTATTATTATCTCGTGTGCCTTTAAGAAGGAACAAACCTGATAGAAGTATCTCCTTTATCGTATTGAGAATACTGCTGAATGTCTCTGGAAATTTAGCATCTGCTCATCTGCCTTTTCATAGCTCATTATGACTAAGACAACATCCAATGACACCCTGCTAAGATTTAATAATGGACTATAATGTTTCATATATTCAATATTATGATATAGTGTGCATATACGTGTGTAAATATCTACGTGTATATATATAAATGTCATATATACTGCGTGTTAAAGAACTAGTCTTAATACTCTTCTAGTCAATTACAAACATTTTTTACTTCTCTGAGAAAAAGGTTATGGACCCTACTGGTTTTTTGGTTTTGTTTTTTTTCTCTTTCAAGTTAATGCCTGTATATTTAGGTCCTTCATATAATGTGGTAGAGAGACTTGAGCAATGTACAACGTAAAGGAGGTCAGTCTGCTGTTGTGACCTCTAATTGCATCTGTCTTTAAACATTTCAGTATTTCTAGGACCTGTGGTTTTTTTTTCTTTTCACTGCACATCAAAAGGGATAATGTTAGCGTTTTGCAGTTAATTCAATCACTTTCCACTTGTGAAAATGCTGACAGGATTTCCGGCCACTGGAAGAAATGCTCTGACTGTGTAGATGTGATTGGCAGCACAGACATAACTTAGAAATTGCAGCTGAAATTAAAGCATTTTATCTTCATTCATATATATCCTTCATGACAAATCATTCAGCAATACTTTTAAGCCATGATTTCAGTGAATTGATTTTCAACAGCAATTAATGACCAATTTGTTAGATAATGTTCTCAGTCAAATCACAGACAGGTTAGAAATTGCTTCACTAATGAAGTTGTGCACTTCAATGCACTTGTGTCATAAGTTATAGATGTTGTTTTTAAAATACTATAGTTTGGTTTTTTTTTCCTAATTTTGACTATTTGTAATACCACTGTCATCAGAAGATGGAACTGTGTACGTATCATATAAGTTAAAAATATGAAAAAATATAAATTTGTTTTTAAAAAAAGTGCCATTGTCTGCACATTGGAGAAAATAACTTCCCATATTAAAACCATCAATTCTTAAAATGTTATTTAAAGATCATAGTAAAAATTTGCCAGTAGCATAAAAAGGAAGTGCTTTGAAAAATGAAGCATGCCAAAAGCAATTATGAAATACACAGAAGAAAAAGATCTACTTTAAAATACAGTTAACTAAGGCTTAAGAGTAGTCACATCTGCCTTTACTTAAAGAGTTCAGTGAGCTCAGATTTTCTCTATGGTCTGTGGAAAGAGGCGCTTCCAAAGGCAAGTGGCTGAATTTCTGTCTCCAACTAAGTGTACCAGAGATGTACCTGTTTAGACTGGATATCTAATTTTTAAGCAGCTAACATTAGGAAACATGAATCTCAATTAATTCTTCAGCCAATGATACGAGCATGAGTTTAATTCTGAAAAATGTACAAGAACAGATCAGAAAACAGGAAGGGTGAAAATGGCAGTATAGCAAATCAGTGATTTAATCCTGTAATGGATTTTTCAGAAATATGCATGAACCTACATTAAAACCTATTAAAATAGATTATAGCCACATACTGGATCTTATTAAGCAGTCAGAATAGCAAGATTTAGTCCTCTGTATACCAGTCTATTGTGAGGGCTTTCTTAACTAAGGATATGTCAGGGCAGGTTTGTGCAGCCAGCTGCAGGAACAGAAGGTCTGACTGGGACCATCCTGAACTCTCCTGAGCAACAGTGTTTCTTGGCATACAGATACAGATTTCTTTATTCATTCTCCATCTTACTGTGGGGGCGAAATGAGCAAATTGTTCTCTGAGGTCTCCTTGTTGACTTCTTGTCCCTTTTCAAGGAATAATGGGTGACTGATGCATCTCGAAAATTTGGAAAGCAGAGATGAACTTGAGTTGCCATACTCCTTGCTTTGACATAGTATGGAACATTGGTTGAAACATTTTAGACATGCAGAAAATGGGTTTATGTTTGCAGCAGTGAAGATCCAAAATACCATTACGGTTGCTTTTGAACTGAAAAATTGTGGCCTAAAGATGTGAAAGGCATTATTAAATCACATTTAAATCTATTCACAATTAAAAATAGTCAATGCGGATGCTGTTCAAATATGTTTGATTTTGGTTTTGTTTAGTTTTTTTTTTTTTTTTATTAACAGAACCTGACTTATATTCAAATACAAGCTAATTAGAGTTATAAGAATTAAAATTTATTAAGGAAAATTAAGACAAAGAGCTATGCACATATGTAATTTAAACCTCCCTTGGCGCAATGAAACCTGATAAGATGTTTCTTAGGCTTTCAATCAAATTGACAAACTCTTTTTCATTTTAATTAACACTTTCTAATGATAATTAAGAATATACAGTGTTTCATCCATTTAGAAAAGAGTCAAAACATTTTATTCCTTTGAGAAAAATCTCCATTCGTAAAGATGACTCTACGGCCCAAAGAGGCTTGTTCTTAAGACATAAAGATGAGGGTTTGTTACATGTCTTACAGAGGTTTTTTTCAATAGCCATTTTAACTGGCAAACAGTTGAAAAAATTATAGTGTAATTGCCTTTGTCATTTTAGTAGTTATAGGCCAAAAAACCCTAAATATTTTTATAAATGTTTCTTTGTTATGTCTGTATTTAATTAAATTTAGGGATATGATTTTCCCCATATCCTGTGCTTCTGATTACAGTGATATCTGCATTAGTGTGTATTTTGGAAGACTTAAGTCTTAAATATTCATCATACATTAGTAAAAGAGATTATCTCACTGCATTTTGGAACAGGTATAGAGTAATTAGAATCAATTGATTTTTTTTTTTTTTTCCTTATAAAGGAACTCTTCAACATGGGATTTATGCTGTCAGTAATGGATCTTCTGGCTGACTGCAGTTTTATTGGATCATTACTTAATCCATCAAAGATGCTGATTTTATCTTTTAATAACTGAAGCAAAAGAAAAAGAAAAAAAAAAAGAGATTGATTTAATGATATGGCAGTTTTAGCACAAAGCAGGCATTTTAAATCTAAGATGTTGCCTGAAAGGGGAGAAATTGCCTGAAGGCTATGGAGAAAGAATTATGGTATTTTGGTTACATATTTCCTCACTGCTACTTCAGCACAGTTTACAGCTGGTTGCTTCTGTTTGTGCTTGCACAGTCTTTTAAAGATTATGAGATTGGTTGTGTTGACTAAAATAAAATAAAGTGAAACTCGAGGTTTCTGTACAGACCTTGTATTGCTAAAATTATAGAGTTACTCCTATGAGTATCTCTATACCAGTAATTGGTGGACTCCACTCTCTCAGATACTAGTTTTAGATATGAATTTAATGTTATAAAAAGACTGTGTGAAGCAGCCCCAAAACAAGCCTTCTCTCTGAAGTAAATGCATGCTGACAGAAAGAACAAGAATATATCCATTTAAATTGGGATGAGGAACTTAAGGAGACAATTTGCAATTACTAATCTCCTGGTTAGCCCTACAGTTAAAAAAATCTTTCTCAAATGCTACTAGGTGGCAAGATATAACCTGTGAAGATAGCAGAAAAATCTCCTAGGTGCCTTGAACTAATGAATTGTTTGGTGCCAAATGGATGGTGCATAGAAGGAAGCTCTCATTGAGTAAAATGACATTGGACATAAATCCAAAGAATTACCCTGATGCCACAATTACAGATTTACTGTAGTGGAAAAATGAACAAAATCAATTTATTCCAGGGAGAAAATGTTCAATAGGTTCAGTTCAGGCTTGATGAAAGAAAAATATTGTGGAGTTGGTTCAGAAATGATGGTTCTGATTCTGAATTATGTGAGAATATATTAATGGCTTTCCTAATGTCTAAAGCTTTGGCAAACTGTAATCCAAGATCATAAGTGCTGCATGAATTTGTGTGATTTGTTCCTCACTGATACTAGGTTTTCCACAGGTGCTGGGGAAAACTGAAGTTTTAGCCAACTATTTCGCAAATAGCCAAATTTCTAATATCCCCTTTGCTGTCTGTGGACCAGCTATGGTCAGACCTGAAGACACTGTGATTTCAGCAGAAACTCTGTCAGATGGATTTCACTATTCAGTGTGACAGGCTTAGCTTTGGCCTCAGTGATTTCTTTTACTCCTAGTAACTGCTGAACCAAGATAATGTTATCTTATTTACTCTGATGAATTTTGAAGTGCTGAAGGGCATCAGAAGAGACAGCAACAATTGGATTTTTAAGATTACAGCACGAAGTCATCAGACATATTAGTTATGTTCACTAATGCATCATTAATCTGAACTTTGTTTCATGGGAATTTTGAAATATACTCTATAGAAGCTCATCTGTAATACTTCCTCTCAAATACTTCCTTGAAAGACTATCATATAATCAGAGTAACAGCTAAGAAACACTGAACAAAAAATCTTTCAGACCTGTTTTAACCATGAGGCTATCTCTCTTCATAGTGTTTTGTTGAATAAAAGACTTCAAACAAAACTAAAGACCAAAAGGGAGAATATTAATTTTTTTCCTTCTGGGGCTCTGGTTCTAGTTCCAGCACATTGATATTTACTATTGTATTTCAATCTCCATGTTTTCAGATCTTTTGATCTACTGATAACCTGTTAAATTTAAGATAACTCCCAGAAAACATGAAACTAAAGGATTATTCTGAGACAGATTGTGCCAAATATTTTAACAGAGTAACAGAAAGGGAACTGAAGTTCTGTTGCACAGGAGGTAGTACTGCAACTCAGCTATGTGTGAATAGTTGATAATGGACATTTATCTAAAACTCAAAGTTTAATCTATATCTAGGAAAGCATAATTTTTTCACTTACCAGAGAATCATACTGGATATGGTTCAGATGCTTTACAGCTTTTTAATATGTTGGCTTGATAATGTAAGCAATCTCAGAGAACTAGAGAGAAAAACCAATGTGCTAACAGACAGTCCCTGGGAGAAAAAATACCAAAAGCATAGTCTGTGTACCAAGATGACAACGCTTCTATAAATGGGTTGCAAACAGATTCTGAAATCTGAAGATATTAAAGACAGATGGACCAACACTATTAGGTAAAGAGTCTTTAAAAGTAAATTTTTAACTTTAGAACTGCAAGTGAATTGGATGGATGGGGCTAATGATATCTATCATATCAGTAATAGACATAAATAGGACTACCAAATTCTTGTGCCAGGACCTATATCTGAGCTTATCATATGGGCATCCTTTATAGCCACTGAAGAGAAACAAGCACTTCTAGAGTATAATTAATCTCAATAGTGTTGGATTTACATGAGTTGAAAAGCTGACTTCCCAGAACATTGCACTTCTCTGTTGTAGAGATTAAACAGCTAGAATGTATCTACAAATCAGAACTGTAGAGTCATAGAATGGTTTAGGTTATGAGGGACCTTAGAGATCATATGTTCCAACCTCCCTGCCATGGGGAAGGGATGCCTCTCATCCAGACAAGGTTGCTCAAGGCCTCATTTACCATGGTCTTGAACACTTCCAGGGAGGGGGCATCCACAGCTTCTCTAGGCATTCTGTTTCAGAGTCTTACCACCCTCGTACTAAGGAATTTCTTCCTAATATCCACTCTAAACCTATTCTACTTCAGTTTAAATCCATTTCCCCCTGTGCTGTCACTGAACACTCTTATGAAAAGTCTCTGGCCTTCCTGTAGGTTCCTTTCAGGCATCTCTAAGGTGCTTTCAGAGTCTTCTCCAGGCTGAACAATCCCAGCTCCTTCAGGTTCTCCTTGTAGCAGAGGTGCTTCAGCCCCTGGATCATCTTTGTTGCCCTCCTCTGGACTCATTCCAACAGATCTATGCCCTTCCCATGGTAGGAACACCAGAACTGGGTGTAGTAGTCAAGGTGGGGTCTCAGAAGTGTAGAGTACATGGGGAGAATCACTTCATTGGTGTGCTGGCCATGCTTCTCTTGATATATCCTAGGGTACGGCTGGCCTTCCGAGACACATGAGCCCACTGCTGGTTCATGTTGAGTTTTTTGTCAATCAGCACCCCAAGTCCTTCTCTCCAGGGCTATACTCAACTTACTTTGTACCAGGCTTGTAATTTCGCCAGGGACTGGCCTGACCCAGATGCAGGACCTTGCATTTGAACTTGTTGAGCCACATCGAGTTTGGCCTTTTCTGAAGTTGCATGTCTTAGTTTCTATATAAAAATTTGGAAAGTGTTAGGCATATCTCTGCATCTTTAGGAGAAAATATGATTCTAAGCTTAAATATTTCTTGTCTGTGATACAAGCACAATGTCATAATCCTGTCCTCTAAATGTATATCTGAGATCTTACTGGAGACATGCTATGCATGAAAGTATTTTATAAATGCAAAAGTGAAAGCAGAGCCCAGCCTTCTGACTTGTTTGACTGTGCAAGTACTGCCAAATTAATGCTGGCCTGGAAGCCTTACAGCAACCCCAGAAGCTTTTTTAATGCATTTGACTGAAAATAATTGAAATTGGAATTGAATTGCAATTGCTACAAAAGCTTGATGGCAATCTCCTTGACACTTAATGTGGTTTTGAAAAGTAGTTTAGTTACAAGTAATAGAAATAATCATCTGTCTGTAATTTCCTTTAGCCTAAACCTAAGATAGTCTTGTTATAGATTTCAATAACTTTCTAATGAATAGTAAGTAATGGTTGTTTTTTTTTAATTTTTAAATTAAGCAAATAGGGTTGAATGTCTTTATTAGTATAAGACATGAAGCATGCAATTATTTGGCTAGCAAGCAAATAGTAACTGGCAAACTGTGTAGACAATCTGGAGCTTAGATATTTGGGCATTCTTGGTGGTCCCAGAGTCTGCAGTGAAGACTGAATGGCATAGGGAAAGAACTATTCTTGCAGCTGAGTGGGTGGTTCTCTGCAGTTCAGAGCTAAGACAAATAGCTAGCAAAGGCAGGAAAATATTTACTGCCACTACCCACTACACATACTGCCAGCATACATAATGTACTGGCATTATGGCTGAAAATAACTATCCTGCCTTAAAGACTACCAAAGTAGCAAATTCTGCACCGATACTACCAGATGTGTGCAGACCTAACAACATGGAAACATCTGATATAACATTATAACCACATCTGTGTCCTTGCATCTATTGTGAGCCAGAGAATATATTTATTTAATGGAAATTCAGGAACCTCTAATATTCAAAGTAATATTACGATCTAAATAAGCTACTCATGCAGTCAGTGGAAAAGGATGGACCTTTCTAGAAGTCAGTGCTGATTTTAAGTAGGCTCAATTACTCTGTGGAGGGGCATTTAGTTTAGTTAGTAGGTATGTATCTTGAGTGCCTCTGATATGTTCTTGGGAAGCAATGGTTTTGAATCCACATGACTCAAAAATTGTTGAGAAGGAAATGAGAAAAATACTCAGGATCTGGAGGACTGAATTGGGCTCCTACATTCAGGCTACTGAAGAGGTCAAATTCAGTCCATTATTAGTGCTGAGTATGACAACCTTCATCTTGTTAATCACTACATGTTTAATGTAAAGCACTTGATTTGTCCTAGTAACTGTTGAGTTTTATCATTAAACAACTTAGTCTTTTACAGGAAGTGATATGTGAAGTAATACAGAGTTTCTAACCCATAGGAAAAAAACAATTCAATCAATATCTTCACTGTCTTTTTACAAAAAAGAAATCACAGTGGACATAGCAAGTCAAACAACATTTAGTCATTCCAGTTGTATCTTCTTATCTTTTCAAATGAGATGTAGTTTGTCTCAGCTATGCATACATGTGTGTTTAGGAGCCTATCACTCATCTATATTCCAAACAATAAATCAGTGATTAGTGTCTTCATTCAGAAATGTCATTGGATCCTCATACTCTGAAAGGTATGTGCAATATCTGGACTAAACACTAAGTAACTGTTAGGTTGGGCACAATCATACCTTTGCTCATTTGGCTGCACACAGCCTTTCCATCTTTACTGAAGTATCTTTTGAAGGCAAACTGCATCTCACCTCATAAAAGAATTTCACACTGATTTCACTGAAGTATCCTAAAGAGCAGTAAATAAGATGATATATGAGGTTGTTTATACATATACATAAAGTAATGCAATTCTAAAATTATAGAATAGTTTTTATAAAGTCCACTGCTAATGGCTCTAAATCTCATATGCTGAAGCATCTGACTAGCTGTTACAGCTTCTGAAATTTAAGGACTGTGGTCTTCATTTTAAAGCACAAATATAGATTTATGTATTTACACCCTTGAGCTACACCATCAAAGGCATCATTGTAACTACAATTTTTAGTAAAAATAAATTAAAATTGTTCTGAATGCTACTGAAATAACAAACTGGGGCAATCCATCTGGAATTCATTTTACTTCATATTACAGGCTTTGTGTCACTGCTGTCCAATTTGACATCGAAAAGCACAAAAAATAACATTGACATAAGGATATAGTTATGTTTATACGTAGCAAAGCCTTTTTTTTTTTTTTTAATGTTATTTTCAGAGTAGTATCCTTAGAATTGGCACCCTTAACCAGCTTGTGGAAAAGAATATCTGTAGCAGGCATGTTAAAATGCAGCAGTTAAAGCTATGAAATGAAAAAGCTGTCAGTTCAGCTACTGTTCTTATTCAAGTACTTCCATCCAATGGGAGTTTGGGAAGCTGGAACCTGGAGATGTGCTTTCCCAGACTTGCTTTGAGCAAAAAGGTATAATATGTCTGCTGACTGCAAAGATGCTTTTTTTCCTTAGGGTCCATTAAGTCATAGCCATTAAAGTCAGTAGGGGCTTTTTCTTTAATATTCCTGGTCTGTCTCTGTTAAAGCAGAATAAAACCTGTTTGGTTTTTTGGTTTTTTTTTTCTTTTTTATTTTCTGACACCACATTTGATATGCGTATATAACACACACTTTTTAAAACTCTAGGAAGCCTGCACAGGGGCTGCAGCTGTAATATCTTAGGTGTTTGAAAGAAGATAAAGGAGAAGGCAATTAGATCACTTGTTCAGTAAGGACTGGGAAGAACTTAGAAATGATCTAAGTATAACCCAAAGCTAAATGAAAAAATTTATTTCAGTAAGGATATCAATATTAAATATTGGAATAAAACATCATTATTAATAACAATAGATATGTACAAAGTAACTGTGAGTATTTGATTTAGGGAAAAAAGCCCAAAGCATAAGGACTTTGATAACCTCAAGGCAGAAGACAGAATCTTCTTCAACCTAAACTGTAGTCTTATCCAGTTGTCTAAAATTATGGCTCCAAATTCATTCAAGGATGAAATAGGTATTGTATCATTTTATATATGCCTGTGTATATATATAGGTACATATATGAAATGACACACGTCTTCCTACTGATTATTTGGAACCTAAAAAGCTACTATACATTTCATGTCTACATTCTGTTTGCTAAATGTAGGTGGAGTATCTTTTCAACTTGAAGGAATAAAAGAGTCCTTAAATTATAGAATTAAATGGACAGTGAGATGATAGTAAAGACAGCTTCATCAAAAAAAAGTGCACTTACTTGTACTAATTTATTGTTGCTTGATATATGACTGATTTCTTCGGGCAGATAAAATGTAGTAAGGCAAATGTTTTTAGACTTCAGTAAAATCATTACTATAGTGCTATGAGGTGCTATTAGTCAGCTTAAGGGTTATAGCTAGACAGGTATTAGCACACACCTAATGAAAAATAAAGAAGAATAAATGGGCTTGAAAGCATGGTTTGGTTTGGTTTGGGTTTTTTGTGGGTTTTTGAGATTTTTTAAAATTTAAATTCCAGAAGGGCTATTAATGGAATGCATCTTACTTTATACACCCATGTATGGGCTTGGCATAAAAACAAGCAGTGTCTAAATGAAATTAGAAGTTAACACACAAAATAGATGACCTTAAGAAAAAAAAGTGTTAGACTTAGACTGAATAAAGTTTTAATAGTACTGAGTGCTTGGTTGTAAACCTAATGTCCATAATAAATGACTGTGTTAAAAGCTGCAGTGAAGACTTTTGGGACCCACAGGGAAGGAGTAAGCAGAAGTCTAAGGGCTGATCCCAGAGAGATAATTAGCTATAGAGTGGGATTGGCCATGAAAAGAAAAAGGAGCTTCTAAAATCCATCAAGCAAAATATTTCCAATGTAGTTGGGAAACACTCTTTTATGAAACAAGACTAATACTGATAATGTATTCCAGCCCAACATCAGTGCTGGAATTCCTTAGCTGAGCCCTACTTCCCACATCAAGCCTTACAGCAAGCTTCATTATTACCTATCAGAGCTGAGCCTGTGGAGTAGAATTCCCAGGGAGATGGTAGAAATTTTTTGCAGCACTGTGAGACTTCTCCAGCTTCCTACTTCTGATGTCAGAACCCACCACAAAGCTCTTTGAACACACGGTGTCCCTGCTGTGGCTCAGAAGCCAGAGTTACTGACTTTTACTCAGGAAAATAGCTTTACCATGATTTGAACGAAGTCTCAGGTTGGTGGTGCACAGGACTCAAGGAGCACAGTACAAGTGTGTGGCACAGTGTCCTCCCCTTTCCTTTCATACAGATGATCACCCACTCATCACAGCTCATGACACAGAAAAATCCTGTTTGAGGTGTGAGGTAAGCAGCTGTAGTAAGCAGCTGTAAAACTGCAAATTTTGAAATGTGGCAGTTAAAAAAATCTACAAATGTATCCCGGAATAAGGCTAGGAGAAAAGTGAAACAGCAAATACATCGTTACAACAGAGTTTTCCCTACATAGACTTTGTTTCAGAGATTTCCACATTACATCAGTAGGTCTTATATATGAAAAAGAATGCACATGCCACTAAAGCATGATCAGCATGAAATAGAGACACTTTTATGCTAATAGAACATATGTCCATGCAAACTATAGTTAGGTGTAAACAGGAGGGAATCCTTTTATGTGTTTCTCCAGCCTGTGAGTTACTGTGCGCTAATGAGCAGCAGTAGTGTTGTTTTGGTTTTGTTTATTTGTTGTGTTGTGTTTTCTTTTCTATGGCTTTGTATTTAATGTCTTAGGCCTCTAAGTATACTTACTTTGTATAATTTACCTAGTTTTAATTTTAATAAGTTTTGAAGGTCATAATATACTTTCCTATATGTCTTCAATTATTCTTCTGATTTACAGAATTGCTTGAATCCATTCTTAAGGGGAAATGTTACTGTAAAGTGAAAGAATATATATAGTGACCTTAGATACATGTTTTGTTTTCTTTCTCTACGTTTGTATTTCTCACTCAAGCAAAACAGCAAAGTTTAATACAATGAAGTGTAAGGGAAAATGATAAAAGCTAAACAACTGACATCTACGGAATACTGGGCAGATTAATAATGAGATTATATACAGATTAATAATGTAATCTTCTTACTTAAGATTAATTACTATGTCTTTTTATTTCTCCTGATCTTATTTTATCTGAATATATTTAATAAGATCTGGTTATCAAGGATCTAATTAAATGTAGCACTTAACAGAAAATCAAGAATGATTTTATATTCCCAAATACCAAGGGAAAATGAATATGAAGACAAATGTGCACAATATTGTTTTAAATTATATCCACATCATAAGATAGAAGAACATTAAAAGGATTATGTGCTTCTGGCAGCCTACAGGAATGAATATGCTACTCATACAACTGAATATACTAGTAGACTTAGCTGTAACTGTTAATGCTATTGACATTGGTACTTACTCATGAATGTTAATATTTTCATGCTTCTATGTGTGTATTACATACCAGAGGACTCTGGGGCAACATGTACTAATAATGTCACATGGACATTATTAGAATTATTCCAAGTTCCTGAAACATCAGATTTTTGCCAGGGTTAGCAGAAAAGTCCCAGGCAGAAAAGTCCCAGTCAAGATGAGCATGATGAGATTTATCTTAAAACTAATCTTGCATTCTCCTTTTAGTATCAGAAAAATATTTCAGGACAATTAACTAAATGGACTTGAGGCAAGGGAAAACATATCTGCAGTCATCTTCTGAGGCTAATGAACTCCTTTGTGCTACTTTGATGTGGGTTTGTAGTCTAGATTGTTTAATTTTGGATTATGCAATTCAGCATGGAAAAAGTAGCTCTGTGCCTGCAGCAAAAAGTGAGTGAGGATGTATTGGCATGGCAAGGCTGATCCTGCAGCACACTCAAGCTTATTACTTATTTCTGAAATGAGAAAAGTTTACTTTTGCCGACAAGATGGTGATTTATCACATAGTTGAAGTGAGAAGGCAAAGGTTAGTTGAGGCATATGAAAATGAAACTGCTTAAGAGTTTGGTAGAGTTCTGCTATTATAGTTTATAATATAGATTATATGTATATACACAAAAAAGGGAAAATCTTTAATTCTAAATAATATATTCATAATAACACCAATCATTTGTAGATTGTTCCTTAAGGAAACATAGTGTACAGCTCCCTCCCCTGCCCAAACCCCACATCTTTCCAATACACTGTGTATCTGAAGCTCTGTTCTAGGCAGGCATCCCCACATCAGATGCCTGAGATGTTCAGTGTGAGGGGCACTGATGAAAGAAGGAAAAAATGAAGTAAATTTCTGAATACAACCTTTAGATTCTGTTCTCAGCTCTAGAACAAGTCGCAGTTTCTAAGTTACTTATTAAATAGAAACAAACAAAAAAACAAACAAAAATTTTAATTCAGCTGTACTGTTTCCACTAGGGACCAGAATTTGCTGCTAGGCACACTATCATATACTTTATGGATATATACCTACTGTAGAACATGCGTTTATCTGATGAGACCATGCTGGATAAAAGTGACCTATATTGTTCCACAGTCTTTAAGATTAATTACAGATTGTAATTTTCATACTTCAAAGCAATTATTTCATATATCATCACTGTAAAATGGCCTGATTTGTTAGATTCTAGACCCTTTCTTATGGCCAAATTCTGTAATACAGGTTTCTTAGAATGAGATTTGGATCAATAAAAGAAAAAGAAAAAATGTGTCTTCGTTTTTCATTCCATACTAAAGTGTTCCCTGGATTAACCAAGATTATTATTCTTGATCTCTGTGGTCAGCAAAAGTAGTCAAAGCAGCTTCTAACTATATTCTAATGTAATAGATTGCAGAGATGCTTTTCTTAAACTGTCGTTGATGGTATCTGAAGTTACCACACTGCTTATTAACATTTCTGTGGTAACATTATTTGTGCTCTTACTGCCCCTTGGCTACAATGCAGCAAGTGAATGTTTCCCAACTATTTCTTCAAAAGCAAAGGCAAAGAACTGGACTCTTTATGGTACAGGAGAGATGCTTGGGACAACAGAAACTCTTCCTTCTTAGCTCTCCCAGCTCTGTTGTCATATATCATCAGTTCATTGATAATGTTTCTATTTGGAACAATATAACCATGCTATAAAATAAGAAATTATCCTAATAAAAATAAAAGTAACAGAGACAGGCTTAGTAAAAGTATAATTGAAAAAAAATTCGAAAAAAGAAAAATCAAAGAAAGAAATCACTGAAGCAGTGACCTGTGACTATCCAAAGTTCTTAAATTTTTGTTGTTCTTCTTGGCAACTGTGAAAACTAGCACTCTTCCAAATAATATTTGGGCATGGTCCAGGAGACAGTACAACAAGGACCATTCTGCATAGGAAGGTTGATGTTCTGGTGCTTGGAGATGAAGGCAGTGGAACAGTTTAGCTGTATGGATATACGCCATATGGCTACTGAGCCATAAAATGGTTTTATTTAGTAATACTTAAGCAGCCAAGGAAACTATAATCTTTCACACTAGCAGTGCCTATTTCAGTATTAATACTTTTCACACAGAAAAGATAGTCCTAGTTTCACAGCTGAGAAGGTTGTGTTGTAATATCATCAGCTACAGCTCCTTGTTATTGATGTGATTTGTTATCTTATTTGAGCCTAAGAGTGGCTACATGTGAGTTAGATAAAACTGGCAAATAGCAAATGTTATTAATCAGTTTTCTTCTATAATGTGACTGTTCATGCAGATTTGTTCACTATGTTGAATTTTTAGTACAAATGAATTTTAATTTTGATTTAGCTCTGAAAACTCTCTCTTTTTTCATTAACTTCTCATATTTAAATGAAGCGCAGAATAGAGAAAACATGATTCTCAGTAACATTCCTCCATAAATTTTTCTTAAATATCATAAAATTTTTTTCCAAGATGGTCAAAGTCATCCCTGATTCCAGACATTGTAATTATGGTATAGTTTCCTACATCCATCATCATACAACAGAAATAAAACCATTCTGAGCTTTTTGATCTAGTGAAAACATTTGTCAAGCTCACATTTTGGCTACTTCACAAAAATGCATAAAATCCATCAATAGTGAATAAAAATTGCATAAAGTAAGGCTATTTGTTCCATTCTGAGATATATGTTTAATATGTGCAGTTATACTATCTCACATTTGACATTTGCAGCTAGTTGCTTCTTTTATGAGAATTTTTCTTCTATCATTTACATACAAAAGGGAATTAATCATACCCTCAGACAGTCACTTTTGTCACTTACTCACCAAAACCTTTGGCCTTCTAGGGAGTTTTTCGACTAAACACTTGCTGCTATAATATTTGGTTTTTCCACCACACACTCAGTTTTCACCTCTCTTGGCAAGACTTTTTTTCATTCTACATGTTCTATGGAGTACATATTAACAAAGTATTTGAACAGAAAAAGCCATTATTAGTCTATTTTCCACTTCACATGTAATAAAAACAATTTGAATTTGAGTTGACACTTGTGCATTACTGGTGTTTGTGTAAAGGAAAAACAAAATAAAAACATGCATCAGCAATGCTGAAATCCTATACTTGTTTGACAAACAAATTCAGTGTTCAGTGCCAGATTATATGGCTTGAATGTATGACTTGAAGCAATAAAGTGTGAAAAGAAGCGAGTTAAACTACAATAATTGAGAGTATCCGTCTAAGTAGAAGCCTAATGTCACCTTTAAACTATTATTTTACTTCTTCATTCCAACTGTGGATAATCCCAGAGAAGAAAAATGCTCACAGAAGTTAATCCAGGGAACACTTTAGTATGGAATGAGAAGTACAGAAGAGGCAAAAGAACCAGTAAACATCTATGACTGCCTCTGAAGGTCTCCCTGAGGCTTCAGCCTTTGACTCTACTCCTATTCAAGGTGCAGCAGCAGCATTGCAAGTTTTTCTCTCTGCATGCTAACAACCACCTCTGCTATTGGCACACACAGAACAAAGAGAAGCTGCTGTATCGTGTGCAGTGGACCACATCCATAGATTGAAAGAAAAGGGACTAAGAATTTCTCAAAACCTGCTATAAAAATGAACTGAGAAAATTAATGTGTGGCTCACTAAGTAGTTCAGAGGGAAGAAGAGAGCTTTATAGAAAGAGTAGGCAAATTAACCATTAATTTTAGGTTTAATGAGCAAAGACATTAAACAATTCTCTGTTGTGCGGAAGCAACAGTGTATTTGTGATGATGAGATCTCATTAAGAATCTGCCACTGAATCCATCCTTTAAAAGATGTGCCATCCTATCGACAAGATAGGATGGTTTTTAGTAATATCACTTTTTGCTCACAGCACTAATAATGATGCTTTCTTGGTATTCAGTGCATGTTTTTTTCAGACATAAAATGTTTCAGTCTCAATCATCTTTTTCATGCCTTATTCCCCTTGCTTTTTCAAAGGCAAGTTCTCTCTCTCTGCCTCAAAGCTCAGAGGCTCATATCTTTTGAACTTCCAGGTGAATAAAATACGCGGCAAGAAACCTTCCAATTTGATGGTAGACTTTAAAATAAGCTGTAATACTTTTCAGTGTGTAACTCACCAAGTCTAAATAGGAGATTCCTATGAGCTAAGCACTGTGTAGACCAGTGTAATTATCTTATACAACAACCCTATTGTTGCCATACAATGCTCTGATTTTCTGGGCAGTGCAGCCGGTGCCTTTTTGATACATTTCTGCTACTGAATATGTCTTAAATAAACATTACAAAATATCTTTTTTTTCCCCCATACTTTTTCCTCAAGCGAATCATCTGAAAAATGGAGATTCTCAGCAGCTCTGAAAGTAAAACCAGCTGCCTCACAAAATATGGACCGAAGTGCCAAAATGTGAAGATCAGTTTTAAAATGCCAAGGTTTTTTCCTTATTTGACATACACCTTAAGTGCCACGGTCCACACCATTACCAACTCTATCATTCCCTGTGCACAAAAAATTAAGCAAACTCTGATAAGTTCCTATTGATGGTAACAGAAAAGACAGTTTACTGAAACTACAGCAGAGCATATTTTAATGTCATTATTGCCCTTTTAATTGAAATTTGACTCCACTTAACATGCCATGCTTGACCTCTAGGTATAATACACTGCACAAGAGTTTGAGATAGTCCCACATTAAAGGTGTGTAGTTAGGCATAAAGCCAAAACTAAATGCTTCTAGCTCCTGTGGAGAAGAATATCCTCCAAGGAATGCAAATATTTATATTCAGGAGATATCCATAGGAGCAAGTAATTCAGCCTTCAGAAATCTGCAGTTTTTCATAATAAGGAAGTAGATTATTTTATACCATTAATGAATGATTAGTATTCTATTTCTATTTATTTGTGTGCAGAAGTGAAGAAATAAGTAAATAGATAAATAATATGACCATCTTGCCTTGCTTATAATATATTAATGATTCAATTGATACTTACAAATCCTTGAGTTTGACATGGATTTTCTATTCAATTTCATTATTTTCTATTTTTAAAAAAACATGCAATATGTTTGTAGGTTTTTGCTTGTGTTGTTCAGGGCTAATAATTCTAAAAACTGATAAATAAGCCCAAAAGCAAATCCCATACACATGGCTTAGAGACCACATGGCATACATCCATGCAGAAAATTCTACCAGTGGTGGAAACAACCAAACTATATATGTTCTTTCAAGAGTTAAAAAATTTGGGAAGCTGAAGTTTGCAGGTTACCAACAAGCTTATAAATGTCTCCAGCCTTTTTCTCCAGCCAAGTTTCACTTCTGTCTGAAATAAATTTTGCACATTATTTTAGAAGGCCAGTTTTTTATGTCAAAAATAATTTTTGAAACAAAGAAACACTTGTATACTCTGTAACTAGGCATTGCCTAACCTAAGTAGTCAGTGTGTGTTCCAAATCATGGAGTCAGCTTAAAAATCAGAAGAACTGATGTGAAAGTATTTTGAAAATCATAAAAAAAGTAATGAAATGAAACAAAGTTAAAGTGGGTTGTTTGTTTTTCAATTTCTTTTGGCTTCAACATCTTCATGATTCTGTTAAATGTTCAACATCTGCACAACCCAAAGAGAAGCTTGTAGTTCAAACACATTGTCTTCACATGTGAAATGAACAGCCCTGTCATAAGGACTTGCAGAAAAGCCAGGGCTCCAACAGTCACATAAAAATGATGGAAGCTGACAGCCTTGTCAAATAGAGTATATATTGAATATATGCAATATATTGTGCCTGTGTTGGCAATTTTAGTCCATGTAAGCACAACGTAAGACTCTCCTAATATAAAGTTCATAAAATCAAGAAGATCTATTTTTATGGATAAAATAAGAGAGCCTTGAGGCTACTTAATACATTGCCACTAAGCTCTAGTTGCAGAGCCAGTTAAAAAAAAAATGTTTAAATATTTCTTGTTTAATTGAGAAATTTTGGCATTATAAATATTCCATTAGCTTCTCCTACAAAATGGAAATACTGATATCCTATATATGGCTGGTGGTCTGAAGAACAGCAACACAACAACAGAAATATTCTGATTTGGAAAGAAACCAAAGTATTGATGCATTGAAATATATTCGTTTTTCTAATCCATAAGCAATATAAATCTATTGAAATAACATGGAGTAAATGATTAAAATTCTACTACACCATGATTCACAACATAGTGCCATGCATAAATATGAATATTTAAGTTAATTCTCTAACTAGAAATGCTTCAAAGTGAAAAGCATTTTCTAATATTACTGCACTCTTTTGCATTTTTCTTGTACTAAATGCTAAGTGCCCATTCCTCAAGGAACTAGAGATATTCAACAGAAGCGTAGATTAGGGTAGGTAAAAAACAATTCTATTATAGTAGAAGAAGAAAAGAAGTTTCACAGTACTGCTGATGGCACTATTCAACCAATGCTTCTATTGAACTTTAAATTAAATTTGCAAGATACTGTTCACAATCAACAAGAGAAAATAAAAATCCCATATATGTACAACAGAAAAGCTTTCCATTAATAAGAGAAGACATAAAGCAGGCATTGTCTTTCTCTAAATTCTAAATGTAATTTTAAAAAAAGAAATTGAATAATAGAAATTCATGCTAGAATTAACATTTTTTTTTACAATAAGAAGGCTCTGTAGTACAGGAAAAATTATAAAATTTTGTCTGACTGTTTCTTAGTCAAAGGACATAGTTACTGTAAATTGCTGCAACATTCCAAGCATTAAATTAAATTACAGCCAATAGAATCAAGTACATTTTTCATCTGTGGGGCATTGAAATATGAGGTACATTCAGCAGTTTATTTATTCCCAGTAGAAATAACCCTGATGAAATAGCACTCTTAAAACATTCTTTCCTACAGACTTTGCTGTTCCAAAGGCACTCCTCAGGCAATGTACATATTTAGTTTTTAAATGTGACATGTAGAAATCAACCTTGGGTTTCTTGGATGGTTTGACTTTCTTTAGCTGTGCTATGGTTTAGGTAACCTTGTCACTCCCAAGTTCTAACCCTGCTACTGGACCTATGCAAACAGCCTGAAGCATGCTTATTCACCAAGGATACAAATAAGCACCAAAGGGCCACCTGTGTTAATAGGTTTTAAAGGCTTCTGCCACTCATTACACATGATTCATGTGTAAGGAGAGGACAAAGACTTACAACAGTAAGTGATACTCTTAGTTCAACATCATTAGAGATCATTGCAGTCATTACAGAAAGAACCAAAAACATTCCAGTAATGTTTGGATGTGCATTTTTAAAAATTGTTTCCTAAATTTGAATTATTTTGGATTTTAATTTTAGGCATCATATTTTCTTTTTTTCCTAACAAAGGAAAATTCTTTCTGTAATTTAGATCAGTAGGATGTATAAATAAATTAAGAACAGAAATATAGTTGATTAAAGCCACATTCTACACAGGTACTAGTAAGTGAAACTTAATTTATGCTTGTGGAAAGAGGCTAACTGAAATTTGCTTCACCTCTTCAGGACTGGCCCTCAGAATACAATGCAGCAGTGAAAAGTTACTTGCAGTTTATAATGGTATTTTTGCATAATGTTCATGTCATCTCCTTTTGCTGCTGGATTTTCCTGGAGACACTTAAGGCTGAATGGCATATTTAGAATTTAATCCCTACCTGTGTCAAATCTATCAGTTTCAGGATTTGTTGCACTAGACTCTAACCACATATATTTCTATTCCTGTTTTCCCCCAAAAGGCTCATTAGAAGTCAAGAAAAAAATGCCAGTACCTGCACAGAGTTTGTAGCTTGATGTGGAATTTATTGTTTATAGTGGTGTGTTGAGTTCTGTGACTGAAAGCCCAAACTGGGTGGTATTGGAAGGCAGATGAAGGTGATTAAGAATAAAAGAATCCAAATTTCCTAGAACCCTTGTGTAATGAAACATCTGAATGTTTACAGTAATATTCTGGAGACTTGCTCTGCTTGGTTTTTTTATTTAAAGCTCTCTGGCATAAGAATGTAAAAAGGAGGTAGAGTAAATATTTAACATGAAGGGATTCCTTAGATGGCTTTAACACAACTTGAAGCAGAGAATGGTATTTCAAGACATAATTTGTGTTATAGGTCCAATGCTTATATTTTTGGTATAAATGCAAAAACAGGGGCAGCTGGAACTGGTGGAAGTCACAGCTGCCTTGAGAATGTCAAGGCACCTATCCAAACACCATGGCTTCTAGATTTCACTATAGGCAGCATCTCTATTGCTTCCTTACTGTTACAACACATGTAAATCCTTTTCATAGTAACCCACCAACAGATACACAGTGAAATTAAATCATTCTAAAAAGAGCAAACAAGAAAGAAGTGCAATTCGAAATAGTTAATCTCTTTGAAATAATTGAATAATTCACACAGACACACTAAGCAACTGAGCTATGAATTAGCAAAATGCTAAATTTGGTAGGGAATAAAAAGTAATTCTTTTCAAAAGCTTTTTAGCATTTTTAAAAGCTATTCAGATAATGATTAGGCCCAAAGGCAGAAGTACTGATACCACAGGGAAAATAGCTACTGGTAAGTGACATTACTAGCAGCAATAAGCTAGACTTGTATAGAAAATGTATAAATATAAAGTACCTCTGTGACAGTTTTTAGAGATGGTCTTTATTTTCTATTGTGGTGCCACTGAGACTTATTTCTAAAGCAAAAAATAAAAGTCACAAGAGGAAAAAAACTCCAGTACTGATAGAATGCTGCTTGCTTTTATCAAATTCAGATTTGATTCATAATCTTTTGAAAATATAGCTCCTCCTTACATTTATCATATTTGTACATTTATTATTCATTTGCTGACACCACTTTCACTGGTGCAGTTTGAGTTGGCAAGCAGCTTTGCTTGTAAAATGAGACCTTCATGTGAAATAACATTTCATATATACATATAAATATACATACATGCACAGAAATACACATTCTATAGGTCACAGAATATTTTCCTTAGATGCCTATACTCCCAAGGATGTACATGTAAATATTTTTTTTATCTTATTGTTACGCAGAAATATTTTAGTTGCAAAGGTGACACATCCAACTAATGACCTGGTACCAATATCCTGTGGGTACAGAAAACTGTTCTTTAGCATAAATTGTATCACATGGAAAATGAAGATGTCAAAATAACCTGGAAGGTGGCTAATTGTTTTCCAGAGCATAGCTGATACCTAGAGTAGATCGTCAAATGCTTTCTCCTATATATTTTTTTTAATTGGCTCATCTAATAGCAGTTCTGGTGCTTGCTTTTGCAGATTATTATGAAACTAAGAGATTTGACTCTCACATTATTATTATCTTTATTGTTAGGTGTGAAAAAAACAATTCATCTTGTCCTTGAAGTATTTGCTGTTTTCTTTCTTTCCAATTTTTTCCCGTTTTCTCTTTCCAAATTTTTTTCTTACAAAAACAAGTATATGTAATTTTCTTGTTGTTTAATAACTTTATTTTCCTTTGCTTCCATTAGTGGAAAATGGGGAGACAATCTTTTATACTTATCTTAAACATGACTTCAGCAACTGTATGAGATGACAAAAGATGTGATGCAGACCATTTTCTTTTGGTTTTCTTTTGATACAAACACACATCCTGTCCCATGTGGTCTCATAGCACCAGCCATCCACTGATAGATAAGAGTTGTTCATGCAGCTCTTAGACTGAGGAATATAACCCTCTAGCTAAGAGCTTGTCAAAATGAGAAATTGATTATAAAGATAATACTTGTTTCAGTGAATACAGTGAATAAAGCTGGCATAAACTAGATATATTGCATTTACATCTACACAATTCAACACTTTCTAATGCTTTTTCCTGATCTTTGTTGTTCTGTATAAAGAAAACTGTCTTACTTTACTGCCATAAGACCAGACACTATTTATAATATTCCCTATTCTTGAATTCTTAAAGAGAAAATCCCCTTGAACTTAAGTTAAGCTTATATAGTAAGTGGCAAAACTACTTAAATTTAACACTTTCCTCTAAAGTATTAATGAAATATAATATAAACAATTAAATAGCTTTCAGTTAAATAATACATGTTTAGGACCTATTCATTCCTAAGAGTATTTACCTGTGACAGTTTGATACATTATTCTGTCACAAGCTATTTCAGCTATTACAGTTAATTATGTTCTTTTTATGTATCTTCCGGAGTATCAGGAATGAAGAATTGTATCCTGATGGATATATACTGGTGCAATATGCAGCATGTATTACAAAATTAACATGTCCTCAGATAGTCCCATACTCATAAATAATGTGTAAAATACAACCATCTGTTCCTCTTGCAGTCGAACCAAAAACATTGCAATCAGATTCAGTAATACGGTACTTGGGATGTATAATATAATAGTATAATATCTTAATTTAATTCATATTTATATTAAAGCTAATTTTAGGAGTAACCTTTGTATGTCAGAACTAAATACTTAAAATGTGTCTCATAGTCCTGTAAAAGGTTTCTGCATATTGTCTTCTATGTATTATCTCTATATCTCTTATGTGCCACTATGACAAATCTGTATCTTTTTCACTAATGAAACACACATTTTATTCAAAAGATGGCTTTGTTTTAGAGGTAACTAAAATTTATTAAAGACTTTTCTTTTTTTTTTCTTTTTTTTTTTTTTTTTTTTTAAGAAGGAATAACAATAGATGTTTTAAAAGTATGTAGAATTTCTTTGCTGGCTAAATGGATCTTGGTTTGCTTTCTTTTTTCTTCCTTCTATGAAACCTTATGAAATAATGGCATTAGAATGTTTCTATTGATTAATGTTTTGCGAAAAGAACAACCAAAAAGAATATTTACATATTTTAAATGAAGAATTCTATCTTGTTCAATGAGTATTTAATTTTGAAATGTTAACTGACATAAAAAGATGACACTGTTTTAATTAGAATAAAATATGTATATTTTTTCAAAATATTTCCATCACATCTATGTGAAAAATAACAAATAATGATATTTTTTATTTAAAAATAAATATTTGAAAATATTTTTATTTGAAGATTTTATTCCAGTTTGGGGTGGAAATATTTTTCAGTCTTTAAAATTCTTTTCAGTGCCAGAAAAACTTTCCCTCCCATTTCTAATACCCTGTACGTTCAGCTCTCTTTTTTTCTGAAGGTAAATTCTCATCACAGGATGCACTGTACTTGCATTCAAAATATGAAGTGTCCAACAGTTACTTGCTGAATGATTTTTAAAGATCATGAAGAGCTTAATCGATAGGTATTAATCCTAATATTTAATATATTTAATATTTAATATTAATCCTAATAGTTATTATTTTCTGATTTTCATCATCTTTTTCATGGAAATTATTTCACTTTACTTTTTTTTTTTTTTTTTTTGGCTATGCCTTGCAGCTAGGTAGCAAATTCTTAAATTCTTAGAGAAAAGGATAGCCAGGGTTGTAAATATGAGCCAAGAAGGCCAACAGCATCCTGGCTTGTATCAGGAGTAATGTGGCCAGCAGGACTAGGGAAGGGATCATGGACCTGCACTTGGTGCTGCTGAGGCCACACCTTGAGTACTGCATTCAGGTCTGGGCCCCTTGCTACAAGAAGGATATGGAGATGCTGGAGTGTGCCCAGAGAAGGTCAGGGAGGCTGGTGAAAGCTCTGGAGAACAAGTCTTGCAAGAAGTGTTTGAGGGAAATGGGTTTGTTTAGTTAGAAGAGGAGGCTGAGGGGAGACCTCATCACTTTCTGCATCTGCCTGAAAGGAGACCGGAGCGAGGTGAGAGTTGGTGTCTTCTCACTAGTAGCAAGTGATAGAACAAGAGGAAATGATCTCACATTGCACCAGAGGTTTATATTGGAATTAGAGGAAATTTCTTCACTGAAAGGGTTAATAAACACTCGAATGGCCTGCCCAAGGAGGTGGTTGAATGCCCTAAATGTTACAAGATATTCAGTTGTGTTGCTTAGGAATATGGTTTAGCACTGGACTCTGTAGAGTTAGGTTAATGGTTGGACTAAATGATCTTAAAGGTTCCGAACAAGGCTCCAGACTTGGACAAGTACTATTTAATGTCTTCATCAACACAGACAGTGAGATTTAGTGCACTGTAGCAACTTTTTGTATGACAAAGTGCTGACTAAGCTGAGTGGTGCAGCTGATTCACCAGAGGTAAGGGATGCCATCCAGAGGGACCTTGACAGGCTGGAGAATTAAGGTCATGCTAATCTCATGAAGTTCAACAAGGCCACTGTGCAAGGTTCTGCACCTGGGCAATCCTGAGTATCAGTACAGAATGAGGCATGAATGGATTGAGAGCACCCCTGAGAAGAGGACATGGGGTTGGGGATATTTGTGGATGAAAAATGAGACAGGAGACAGCAATGTATGCTTGCAGCTCAGGAAGACAATCATATCCAGAACTGCATCAAAAGAAGTGTGTCCAGAAGGGCATAGGAGGTAATAATCCTCTTCTACTTTGCTTTCCTGAGGACCATTTCCTGCAGTATTCTGACCTTTTCTGGTATTCCCAGCACAAAGAAGACATGGGCCTGTTGGAGGTGATGCACTGGAGGGCCATGAAAATGACCAGAGGGCTGGAGCACCTCTAGTATAAGGACAGGCTGAGAGTTTGTCTTGTTCAGCCTAGAGAAAAGAAAGCTCCTGGAAGAGCTTATTGCAACATTTTGATACTTATAGAGGGTTTATAAGAAAGACAAACACTTTTTACAAGGGCCTGTAGTGTTATGACAAGGATTAATTATTTTAAACTGAAAGAACGTATACTTAGGTTAGATATAAAGAAATTATTTATAATGGGAATGATGAGACACTGGAACAGGTTTTCCAGGGAAGTTGCAGACACTCCACCATTGGGAGCATTCAAGGTCAGGTTGGATGGTGCTTTGAGGAACATGTTATAGTGAAAGATGTTCCTGCTCATGGCAAAGGGGTTGGACTAAATCATCTTAGAAGGTTCTTTCTAACACAAACTTCCCTATGATCTAATCCCTATAACACTATGGGCTTCCACACAACATTATAGTATGTAAAAATTAATCTACTGGATCAACCCCTCATTTCCATAACAAGTTTTAAATTTCAGTAGCCCTTGTAAGAAATAAAGAATATTAATGAAATTATTTCCTATTCCACCTACTGTAAATTCAGCTATAGAAGAAAGGTTGACTACAAAATAGCTGAACTTAAGCACCACTGTTGAACCAAACATCAAGATTACAGTCAGTTTCCAAAAGTACAGAAACAAGTGAATATAGTAGAGAAAAAAAAAAAAAAAGAAAAAAAAAAAAAAAAGAGGGGGAGAATGGGTGCACTTATCTGTGAAGTTTTAAGGATAATATGCTATGTTTCGTAATACAATTCATAATAGTTGGGTGACCATTAATAGCTTCTTAGTATTGACTTTTATTCTCCAGTTACACTACTTAACATCAACTCTGTTGAGTTCTGCTGGCTCTAAGTCAAGTGGCAGAAGCATGTTTCTGGCTTTGACTGCTAATATTTGCAAAGTGCTATTGATTCTGAAAGGTTTCAAGTATATCCCAAGTTATTCAAATAAAGCTTTTCTCTGTCTCTTTCTCCCAAGGCATTTAAGTTAACTGGAATTTTACAGTTAATTAGGTATATTGGAGGAGAAAGAGTAGAAACAAAAGATCCTTGAAGTTATTTCTATTGCCTTTCATTGCAGTGCTTAAATTGCAAGAATTGAGAAAGTATAATCTTAGCTTATGTATCAAATGCATTTTGAGGTGGTGCATTAACTATGTGTCTAAAATTTGGTAGAATTTCTTAAAATTTGGAGTATAGAAAAGACTACTTTTAGACTATTCAACTAGAAGCTTTTATGAAGGAAATTTTAAATGCCATATGGGAGTGCTTCTTTCTCTTGTTCTGATAAAACACACCTGAATAAATGTCTTTAAGAACAAAAGCTGAATGTGACATATTCCACCTACAATATGAGAGCTTGAATTCTTTAATTAAAAATCTGTCTCAGAATAAAGAAGATAACATAATTAAGGCCAACAAACAGAGCTTTAGTGTATTCATTTTTCATTCATATCTAAAAGTATTTGGGACATATCAGGAAAAGCAGGATCAAATAATGGATGTGTCAGTGCTAGATAACTTAAATCAAGTAGGTCTTCTAAAGACTCTGATGTTTACCAACTGAATACTTGTCTCCTTCCCGTGAATTAAATCTTTCCAGAGAAGCTATTCTGTTCAGTTAAAGAGAATGGGGTAGCAATGTACTCATTTTCACACAAATCCATTCGCTGTTGTTCAGAGCTGCTGTGCTCAGTAAAACATGAGTTTATTTCAGTGTGTGAGTTGTAGCAAATCTCTGAACTCACCTACAGAATATTATCTCAAACTCTGCAACTGCTGTAAGTAATTGATTTGGCAGAAAAAAACCCTTGACAGTTTCCTTTCTTCTTTTTGGTAATTTCCATCTCAATTTTCCCCCTGCCTTTTACTTTCCTTACAATGCCTCCTTTCTCCTGCGTTCTATTTTTTATCATGTTGATGATTCCAGATAGCCTTACATATACTGTCAATCACATGCCATCCCGCCCAAGAGCATATGCCCCTGAAAATCAAATGGGGTAGCTCATTTTTTATCCATCTTTTCCAAAGGAAATTCAATTTAACAGTCATTTTGAATAGCATAAAACCCTGACTTTTGGCATCTTCATTTTAAATGAAAGCACCAGATTCTCTTTCTGTCAAAACACTGTATCTCTCTGGAGAAAGAATTCTCCCCTTCCCAGACTGGTGTGGTAATAGGCATGCAGTAAGTGGTACACCTTAATAAATCAAGTCCTCAAGAGACTGGACTGTGTTTCATCAGAAGGGGGCTGTGATTATTTGAACCATATGTATCTTCTAAAACTCAGGAGTTTTATAAATAGAATCTTTAACTTGTTAGCACTATTAAGATATTAAATATAATGTGAAACATCTTCTGCGAGTATAATTTAAAAAGGACATTTCTTGCTATGCTTACTCCATAAGAAATACATTGAATGAAGTGGATAGTGTGCTGAAAGATTGTTTCATGGATTTCTGTTCCATTCTCAGACTGGAATAAATTAATACTAAAAAATTCAGATTTACATTTCTGCTGGAATGTTTTATAGACAATCATATTTTGGAAGCTTTCTAGCATGCATTCTATATTTAGTAAAGAAAATCAATAAAAAAGAAGCCTTTTTATTATCCAAAATATTATATCTTATTATTACCTAGTCAAAATGCTTTTTTAAAGAGATAAGGAACATCAGGACTAGAGTTCACTAGGGAAGTTTAGGCAGCCATCTTATACTGGTTTAATATTGCTCACATGAGTAAACGTCTACCCTACCTTGGACTGAGACCTGGAAACCTATAACAGCAATGGTATTATGTCATTTTATAAAAGCAACAAATATGGTTTACTATTTTCTGCAACAACCACATTTGTAAACTGGGCTGTAGAGGAACCTTTTGGGGTTGAATGTATCTTTTCTGAGAAAAATCACACTGGAAAGTTTACAGACAGGTATGTCAACTTGACCATAGAAAATTTGTTTGAATGCGTGCCAAAATTTACTATCTAACACTGAAATGAATCAAAACATAAGTGATCTATCAGTTGTCAAGCAATAACCAGCTTGGCAATAACCAGGGAATAGAAATTGAAGATAGACAGATAGAATTAAATAGATATTGAATTGGTATAGTCAGTTTATTTTAAAATATTTGGAAAAAAATGTTGACTGAATAAGGTTATTAAATATCATAACTAAAAGCATGTTGTGAAAGCATGGAAGGAATTATCCTCAAATAAAATTTTAACACTGGAATTACGAAAGTTTCTTCTCATTCTGAGTTGATTCCCTGTCTGTTTCAGATAAATTACGTTTCAGATAAAACGTGGGAAGAAAAATATTATTCATATACTGTTTCACATATATTTTGTCTATAATGGTGTGAATACCTATCTCAAAGTTAATGAGCATAAATATTTGGAAAATAGGTAGATGGTCTCTGGATTAGGCCTTATATCAGAAGCCATAGAAGCTTACTTCTGCTGTAATGGAAAACAACAAAAAGATCTGGGAATCAGTAGTGTCACATATAACACTTCAACACACACTACTGTTAAGCAAATACTGGAAATGTTTTCAGCTGATTTACAAGGAAGTGTTCTTCTAATAGAGTCCATAATGGCCATCATTTCTAGGCATGTCTGACTGAATACAAAGTATACAAAGATTTCATTACACTGAATTTAATTTCTTCTTAAAAATTAGTAATATTAAATTGAGTTCCATGTAATTTTCATTGGGCTGGCATATGCTTCTATAAATGCATGTAAAAATTGCAGTGAACTCGTCCTGTATGAAGATTATGTGTCATTATTTTAACTTAGTGTACACTATAGAATTTTCCAGCAAGAAGATGAAACAATATGAAATACTGTGTAAGCATAAACCGTTTTTTTTTTTTTTTGTAGTATGTAGCATATCAATACTATAAGCCCTGGTAGATTTGTAATGTTTGTATTTCTGTTCAGTAACTAAAACCAGAACTGTTATAGTGGGAATAATTGAGTACGTTATTTCCCAGTACAGAAGAAAAACTAAATATTTGCTAGATGTGTCAGAGTGTATATATGTCAGAGTATATGTGTAACATACAATAATTTGAAATAGAAATATCAAGGATTAGGACATGAGCTAACTGATTAACTGTGTTAAAGACTTTCAGGTTCCACTGAAATTTTTCTGCCATAAACTGAGTAGAATTAGAAGAAGCAAAAACATACCATAACATTTATTACATGTTCCAGTTGTATGCTTCTCCCATATTTTTAGAAAAAAAAAGGGAGAAGACATATTTTTTATTGCATACAGACTGAAAATATTCTTGTCTCTCCAAACCATACCTTTTAATTTCAGAAACTTCACTCTGTAATTTCAACAAACTCACAGGAGAAATTCTTTGCTTGAAGCTTCCACTATAATTTAAATTTCATCACTAGATCTACACACTTGGAGAAGGAGCACCAAACAAAGTTATTCATAGACTTGGCTGCACCAGCTCCCTTCATGAAGCCAATTAGATTCTCCAAATACAGCTAGATAGCCAAACTCACCTGCTGTTAAGAGCAGAGGTTGAATCATGTGAGAGTAGTTATGGACTAATGGGTTTTTGCTTGTCGTTACTAGACTTTGCTTTCTGTCTTCTGCCCTGCCAAGTTTCTGAGGCATCTGCCTGGCAGCCACAAAGATAAAACCTCGAGCAATGAAAGTTCAGACTGCAGCCTCCCTCACAGCCTTTTAAGTTTATCTCCTACCGATTCATGTTCCCCAAATAAAATACTAAAACGCCTTAGGAACTGTGTTTTAAAAGTATAGTGAGAACTTTCAGCATAACTGCTACCAAGATTTTTTAGTTTGTTTTCTATTTGCAGTTAATTCTGTCTTTAAATTCTTGGTTCAGATTTTGCTAGCACATCTCCTGCTGGAGCACTGACTTCAGCCATCTCTGGCCAATTTACACAGCTCCCTTTAGCTCAAATGAGTCAGTTGCTTGCTGGTTCACCTGAGGTATCCTTCCACTGCCTAGTAATCACTCTCATGATTCTATAATAATTTTTGCAGCATTAGAGATGACTGGTGACTGTGTAAAAGTTGCTAATGTCTTCCCTCATATTCATCAGCGTGGGCTTTTGGGGTAGGTTCCGGTCTCTATTTTTTTTCCCAGGGAAGAAAACTTCTGCCTGCTGTTAGCAATTTTTCATGGAATATTGCCAGTTAGAGGTCTTAACCTTGTCAGAAAGATGCAACCACTTGTTAGGTTATATTTTTGTTCTTGTGATGGATGACTCTTTAGAGTATCCTTGAACAGTAATCTGCCTTAAAGTAGTGGTTTAAAACTGAAGAATACTTGCATTGCCTGATGTTACTATTAGTCTGCAGTTCATAAACTGTGTCACAGATATTTTGTTTTTCTCCATTTTGTTTCTGTAACTTTTTTTTCTCATGTAAGCATTTATTGATTTTCAAAAACAATTATGCGATGCTGAGGGACATGGGTTAGCACTGGACAGCAGAGTAAGATTAATGGTTGGACTAGATGATCTTATAGACATATTTCAACCAGAACTGTTTTTTCATAATCAGTTGTCAGCTATATGGGAAAAAGCTGAACTAACTAAAACTATGTAAGGCTCACCATATTCTTATAAAACTTACTCCACTGTAATATTTACACTCCAAGACCATGCTGATAATTGGAAACACAAAAAGTCAGATGTTCACGATACCTAGACTTTATATCTGTGTTCTTTGACGTTATTGATGGGGACAGAAGGACACCCCAATCATTGCTTCCTCCTGTAAAGCAGCCCTGAGATGTCCACCTTACATATTCAACGTGCTCAAAGTGCCAGACTCATTTGTCAGTGTCTTGCATCTGGAAAACATCTTTGCTGGAAGAATGTTCTGCAGGATGAAGTAGTGTGGGAGGTGAGACTATATTTCTGTAGAATTTAAATGTGGAACCAGATTTTTATGAGGGCAAAAAGAGGGTAAAAGCAAGAGACTTGTGCAGTTATGATGTAATGCTATGAAAAACAGCAGAACACCTGCAGCTTGTTCACTCCTTGAAAAAAAGATTGTTTTCTGTGATGCTTGCCTATATTCAAAATTCAAAGTTATTATATGCTTAATTACACACACTTGGAATACTCTGGCTGTTGTGAAGCAGTAAGTGAGTTTTTTGCATTTAATGTCCTAAACATTTTACTTATCAAGAATTGATATTTAAAAAACAATCAAAATAGCATAATAAAAAGGTGACTTCTGGGTATTTGCCAGCAAGCTATGGCAGAGAGATAACAAGCTCTCAGGTTTTCTCTCAGCATTTAAACCAGAAATAAATAAGATTTGTTCTGTTATGAAATACAACCTAGCTACCCATACTTGCTTTAAGGCTTTCACTGACAAGTGAAGTGCCATATAGGAATAAATAAACATTGAAGCAGCCTATTCTTTGTTGAGTAAAATATTGTTTGTACTGCAATGGTGTGGTTTCAGTTATGGTTTTGGGCTTGGAAAAGCACTACAGTACAAAAGCCAAATAACATATTCTCAAATTTGAAGATCTCTACAGCAAAGCAACTTGAAGCTGTTCTTTGTCCTGTGTATTGACCGCAACATATTCTCCCAGAACAATTCATATCTTCTCTTGCTTTTTACTTCTTTACACAAGATCTGTATGGAGAAGGGCTTTTTGTCACCGAAATCTATAGAAACTCGATAAAAGGAAGAGTTTTACTCAGCTGAGAGGTAGTCATTCCCATGGGAGAGAGGAGCAGAGGATTTCTTTTCTCTGTGCTGGAACACTTTATATAGTTTATCCACCCAACTGCTTGGGATAAAATGCGTGGACTACTTTGAGACAGAACTTCTTTCCCAGAAAAGCAGTTTAACTACTGAATTAGAGTCCTGCTTCTGGTTGTTTGTTCTTCCTGAAGCTTGAATATTTTGTTGCACAGCTGCCACAGGAAATGGAGAAAGCATTTGTCTTTCCCTATCCATCCAGTAGTGAACAGCTTGTGATAAGACCTCTTTGTGGAAAAAGAAAGATCTGGGTCTCAATCCATTTAGAAAAGGAAATTGAACTCATGTCTGCTATTTCTCAGGTGACCAATTTAGCCAACAGAATATTTAAAAAACATTAGGCAGCACTGTATTTTCTCTGGCCATGTTCTTTAGGAAAATTGCAGTTGCACCTGATCTTTTAAGTCTGCTAGATGTGCTCAGCATAAATGTACCCATTAAATCCTACCATTGGGTAGAAGAACAACCTCTTTTTGGGTTATGAAGCCAACCAGCTTTGTTTAAGGAGCATAGCACTACATGAATGAATTTCTGCTCTTCAAAACCTGGGTCATTTACATGAAGCCAGATTATGGCGAGGTTTTCTTGCCTTAAAATGACATGCTTGCAGTGACATTTTAGACTCTTTGATATCCCACCCGTTCTCCTGAAATTCAGAAGGTGATGGATTGTATTTTTCAACATGATCTTACTAACTCAGGTATCTTACAACATTGAGAAATACTAACAGCTTTCAAAGGAACTGCATAATAGTAGCACATTTGTGTTTCAGTAACAAAAGTGCTCTCTAGGTCCCATTGCTTTGTGTTTTCCAGCCCTTCCAGATGTCAGGTTCACACTAATGGCAAAAACATGTCTGTACAGATTTGCAGAAGGTAGTCTTTCAGATATATCTTTTTACAAGTTTGATTTCGAAATGTATTAAATATTCTCAACTTTCATTTAAGAGCATGAGAGCTGCAGGTGTACCTGGCTGGACTGAGTCTTATATCAGTAGTTAACAGGGTCTATGATCTGTTAGAGGACTGTTCATCAGGATTTGTGAACTCATTGAGAACATGTGCACGATATATCTGATCTATGTAAAGAAATACTGTCTCATTCATGAAAAATTTGCCTTCAGGATAACATGGAAATATGTCAGCGGAAGCTGCCAGTGTCCTCTGTGGCTTGTGTATAACTAGAATGTAAAATGCAATCCTTTTAACTCCAAGACTTTAAAAAAAAAAATGTTGGATGTTTTGTATTCTTGAAAATAAAAAGTGGCTTTATTTAGGACCAAAAAAATATTTCTAATTCTGAATATGATCACAAACAAACAATATTCTTCCCAAACAGCATTCTGATGTATTTGCTTGGACAGAGAGGCTTCCTCTGGAAGTGCCGTTTCCACATTGCTGCCCAGTTCTGTGCTCAGGGTATCACTGGCAAAGAATATACATATGTTCACTGGCCAGTAAGGAAATCTTAGGCATAAAAGACTCTTGTTCTGCTCATCATGATGCTTCTCTGTGTGACTTAGTTTTCCCATTTGTTAAATGAGGCCAATCTCACTCAGATACAAAGTGGTTTTACCTATACTGTTAAAAATTCTTATGGAAAGCCTAGATATCTACGTTGTTTTCCACAGCTATGTAATCAATAGATTCTTTTTGAAGATAGTTCAGGAAAGAAAATAACTGAGAAGCTGACTCTCCAGTATGACTTCTTTGATAGACATTTTATCATCTAGGAAAAAAGCTTTCAGAATGTAGTTGCTTTCAGGTTCTGTTGACTTGAATTAAACCTAGTCAACAAATGGAGAAAAACGTTTATCATATTAATAAATTTCCATTTTCATCATGAACACCATATAAATAATTTATTAAAAAAAAAAAAAAAAAGAAAAAAAAAGAAAAAGAAATTGTGGCAATTTGTTAGATTAAATACCCTTGTTGAATGCTAAATTTCTTGCCTTGGCTCAAAGTAGTTGTTCTCTTTTTTATAACTTAAGATATAAGTAAGGTATCTTAAAATTGGTCATGCTAAATATTTTTGTGATAAAATTAGAATTCAAACATAGAATTTAAATCTTATTAGTTAAGAACACACTTTTATCAGGGAATACAGTACACATTTTTAATAATTATTATTAATTTAGATGGCTTAATACTTGGGTAACTTATAAGGCTACATTTTCAGGTTAAAGGTAGACATCAAATTCTGAAAATCACAGGATATATGAATGGAATATATGGCATGTCAAGTGGATGCCACAGTGATAGGACTGTGTGAGGACCTTCTCTGACATGTAGGACCAGTGCTCTTGCAAAAGAACAGCTGTGTCCTCTATGTGGCTGACAAGGTGCTCCATGAACACAACTGCTGGTGAAGGACACAAGCTGGGGCCTCCACCCCGAACTGGATGAGGGCCCATTTGTTGTATTCACTAGCTTTGGGACAATCCCACTTCTGCCAATATCAGTTGCTGGGTCACATCCAAACAACTGGAAACATTGGCCTTAGGAACAGCTGTGAGGATAAGCTAAAAGGAATTTAGTTGCTTTAAGAGTGATTTTTGTTCAAAATAAAACAGTTCACCAAAATAGAGACATAAAACCATCATTCCTTTCCCTTAGTCCCAGCTTCACTGCTTAGGAGATTGTCCTAAGGTATTCTCTGTAATGACTTCTGTTGCTTCCTGACAGCAAAATGGTTCTCAGCCTCTGGCTTGCTGTGAGCCAGGCTGTGCTCAGCACCGTCTGCTCAAGAGTGCAGAAAGACCCCTCAGCTTCCCTCTTTCCTCTTTCCTGAGGCCTTATTCCAAGTTTCTGCCCAGGCTGAATTTCCCTTTCTCTGTGCAAGTGCCTTTAGTCTGGATTATGGGCAGCTGAACCCCAGGTCCCCTTATCTGGTCAGTGTGTTTCTTGAAAAAAACAGTAATCACTTGGAAAACTGTGATTATGTATTTTACACTTTTTGTACTGTTCTCACGGAATTTTGAGGCAACATTTTCAGTGACCTGAGTGCTGGGCTTAAACCAAGTAGCCACATCCCCCCAAACAGCAAAACAATGTAATATGCACAGTAAAAATTTGCCATTTGATGTGTCTCATGAAAAAACTAGACAATTTCTGGTATTTTTTTTTTCATTTTTAATTTTTTCCTATTTGAAGTTCATATGCTAAGCCGTGTTTTTTCCTTTTCAGGAACTATTAAGAAGGAAACCCATTTTTTCCCCATCCCCATCTCATGACATATCGAGTACAAAGATTATGCTGTAAAAATTCACATACAAATTTTCTGGAGAGCTGGTTCATTTTTTAAAATTGTTCCCAGGTGTTCTGTGTCTCTTTCTTACTCAAAGATTATGCCATTACCATTTTAATGTCCCGCAACTTCTTGTCTAATTCCCTAGGAGGATATGAAAACGAAGCCCTGAAACCTAAGCTGTTTGGTATTTATCATGCACACTCTGATTGTATTTCAGAGCTCTGGGATTTAAACAGGACGTCAGTCTTTCATAGCCCATTTGGATATCTTGGTCTTCATATAATGCTGCTGGATGAGTATCAAGAGCGACTGTTTGTGGGAGGAAGAGACCTCTTGTATTCCCTCAGCTTGGATCGAGTCAGCGACAACTACCGAGAGGTGGAGTAAAAACCTATAAATACATTGGTCCCTTCATGTCATAATGTGTAGCACAGAATGTCACAGTTTGCATGACTGGTAATGAGATAATGGAGTTTCTGTAGATGTTTTGTGCATAAACTCTGAGGTCATGTTTATGTTTCAAGGAAAATATGCTAATTATCATTTTTCCTCGGTAATAAACCAGAAGGGTAATTTTAGGTGGAGAGATCTGGGGGACATTTATGTTTTCCAGCATGTTCACAGGCATTTAGAGCATCTCACACTTAGTACATACTTGATTTCTGAGGAGTAATTTCTTTCTGACATTTGTGGGGGATTTTGCACAGAAACATAGAAAGCAAATTTAGCACAGAAATTCTAAGAGCTATTCATTAGCTGTATAAGCCATACAGCTAATTTTTAGCCTTCTTTAGAACCTGGATTTCAGTGAAACTGAACCAGAGGTGCTATTAAGTAGTGACTGAAAGTAAAATTTGAAGTCTACTTGGAGGTCTGTGGGAGGAAGGTGGGTTAAGTCACAATCCTACCAGAGAGCTTGGTAATCATAGAAACCACAACTGATGGGCAAGCTGGCAACAAAGTGGAGAGGCAGGAGTCTGAGCTGATGTGAGCCCTGTCTTCCTTTCTCCCTTTGGCAGCTAGGATTGGAAGTGTGTAGTGATAAAGGAAGCTGGCAGGAGTCTTGCTCCTGCTTCAACCATCTTTACTGTGGATATACGATGTCTTGAAATATTGAATACATTTAAACCACTTTTTAAAATTTCTTCAAGGTAGCTTTATACATTTTCATACATTCTCAAATTAATTAACTATACAAAATAAATAACCACTCTTGACAAATATTCTTTTTGTTGATCTGCTTACAGCACTGACCACTGATGTTGCAAATTACTTTTTCTCCTGCACCCTTGTTCTAAGTGAATATCACTGTTCCCATGCCAACACTCTGGACAAGCAGCTTTGCTTATCTCCAAATGCAATTATCATGTTCCTTTACTGTGAACAGATACAATATACTTTATCCTTTTTATAAACAGTTTGGGGAAAGCAATTCTAGATATTGGGAAATGAATATTCTCAGGAAGACCATTTGATAATTTATCACCATATAAAAACACATATAATTTCTTAACTCCTCAGAGAATAATGTTACATGCTGAGCTTTGCTCCTCCACAGTCAGTTATGAGTTAACTCCTTTTCCATTTGATAAAAATTATTAATATCCTGTGACAAGATACTAGACCTCAGGGATATGAAAACATTTAGGAAGGAGTTGTTTATATAATATAAGCTTTTTTCCTCTTCTCATCTTCCCTATTTGGCAGTAAACCTGTGCAAAGAAAAATGACAGGACAGAGCACTTTGTGCTTCTGTCTAACTACCATTGTCCCTCCTGGACACATTCTTGAAGTTTATTGCTTTTCTACTTGTTTTTTTGTTTTGTTTTGTTTTGTTTTTTGTTTTTGTGTCAATGGAAGATCAGCCATTTACTCTGAAATCATAGGCTCTGTCTTGAGACCTTTATGCAGAGTATGAGAAATTAATGGAAGCTCTTCTTTCCTGCTTGCCTGTTTTTATGATGTGCAGAAGATGAGAAACTGAAATAAATGGAGCTTGACCTAGCATGTTTAGAAACATGACCTTACCAGGACTTAGCTCCCTTGAATACAAACATCATGATCCTTTTCTCTTTTTCCAGTCTTCACTGAGGGCAAATCTCATGCAGTGATAACTAGAGAAAACATGATTGTCCCACAGCACTTTCAGTGAGACATTTCTGTTACATGAGATACACTGGGGGTAATTCCTGGAGTTGAAACCAGAACAGTTGATTCATTATTACCAGAATTCTTCAATAATCTGCCTTTAACTTTGTGTTGGTTAGCCTTTGACCTTTTCTTTCAGGCTGAAGATTTTAGCTTAATTAATCCAAAACACCAGCCAACCCAGCAAAAATATGAGTGGAGGCAAGGTCCTGTGTTTTATTCTGTCTTTTGGTAACCAGGAGGAGTCACCAGCTGCAGATGTTACATGAAGCTGGTAACACTGAGGCAAATTTACATAGATCTTTTTCTTCTTCTGTGTTCTAGAAAACATTTTATGTGTTTTAATTAATTGCCAGCCATTTTTTCCACAAATTGGCATATGAATGTGGCTGTAAAAACCACAGTAAAAGCCAACCAGAGATCTATCCCTTCTCTTGTTAAATGACCCAGTAATTCATTTCTAGCAAGCATATTAGAAGATCCTGAAAGAAAAATAACAAAATGTTGAACGAACATAAAATGCTTTTGCATTGGGACCTACTGACTGCCAAAGTAATCCAGCATTCCAGAAAACTCAACTCATGATGCATATGAGGTATGCACCCTATAAATCTGCATTTAATAGACTACATTTTAGCTTAAGGTTCATTTCTCTTTAGATTTCAAATACAAAGCAGCACTCTGAAGAGTAGATTATAGGTTTTTTATGTAAGCTCTTCATTGTGTATATATGTATGTAAAAACATTATGTTAAGGATATATATTATCCTCGCTACTTTTCATATCCAGTAAAGAAAAGATACATACAAAACAGGAAAAATATTTCAGGGAAGAAAACTACTACTATCATTCTTGTATTCTCTAGGAAATCCATAATTTGGAGTGAGATCTCAACTGTGGCAATAGGTCTTCTATTTCATTTTGGACAAAGACAGTCCTACTTTTTTGAACGAGATTTTAATTTGGTTTCTATGTGAAGAATGGCCTAACCTTAACTGTAGCAAGAATGGGGGAGAATATAAAATGTGGTTATCAGTACTGACAGAGAATTAAAGCCATAGAAGTACTTGTAACCTGTGTAAAGCCAAAGCTTTGGAGGTACCCTCCGTTGTGACCTTTGCTTTCCCTAAATTCGTATTCGTTTTGGCACCATCCTTGGAATCAAACTTTACACATATTTAGGATTTGATCCAAAATCTTTAAGGCTTGTAATGTTCTAACACACTGATAAAGAACTTTCTTTGATATCTGGTGCCAAATTTATTTTAAAAAGCATTTGGGTATATTGTAGTTGGTGTCAAAGGAGATCTTTGTTGACAGGAAGATGGGACCAGTGCCAGTTCATCACCAGTGATTTAACAGCTCAGAGAGAAGGATGACCTTTGTTTCTACTTTTCATTTCTTGGTGTGAAATTAAACTGCACTTCCTATTTGTCCACAAACTCTTTACAAGCTTGTGCAGGCAGATTTCAATGTGATGTTTCTGATCTAGTGTGAGATAGCTCCAGATTAGGTTAATGTCTCTGTTGTACTAAACTAGACAGTTCTCATAATATATCCTGCCTCTGTTGAAACTGGCTGTATTGCCAGAGCTTGCTGAACACAAGTCTGCAAGAGCAGGGCTTGCTTGTATCCCCTTTGAATACCATAGCAGAACATACATATATTAAAACTCAAGCAAGAAGGACACCATTTAGCAGTGAGTTTGATTATCTATTGGAATTACCTCCCAGGATGGAAAGTGGCTATGTATTTGTTATGTATATATCTAATATCCTGTAATAACCAGACATTTTAACAGAATCTGAGATTCAGCTGTATGCAAGTTGTATTAATTCAACACTCTTTATTGACTTAAACCAGGGATCTTTTAGTTGAATTGTTTAATTACTCTATCATACAGTAGAGTTCACACGAGCTCACACAGTAGTCTGAAGTGCTATAAAGCTCATATTATTTCTTGAAATTAGTTTTTATTAAACATGCCATCCTGGGTTTTTTTGAGGCTAGTGATTGAATAGGGAAATTGTTCAGAGACACCAATTAGTATTCCAGTTCCAGTTAAAGTCCCTCCCCATCTGAACTGGCTCAGTATCTGTTGTCTCTACTGCCTTAGAATTCCATTTTTTCCCATAAAGAGTATATGTAAAAGTAAATTTTTCCTGTCTGTTAAATACAGTGCTAAAATTACATCTTCCACATCTCAAGGATGATAATATTATGGTGCAAGATGAGAAAATATCACTAAACAAGGAATTTTAAAATTTTCTTCACAGTTCCTCCAGGAGTGAATTTTTTTAAAATATGTCCAATCCAATAATTATGTCAAGTGAAGCATGCATCCCAGTGAAATGCATATTGGTGTGATGTTATTCCAGTCTAGATGCACAGGAAAAATTCCCCAAAATAGTTATCTACAACTTGCCAAAAGATTGTAGTTCTGGCAAAGAATCAATTCAAAGTTAAAGAATCAATGGTAGTTGTCCTAAATAAAAAGCATAAACATTAGGAAAAATTATTTGTGGCAGGTTAAAGGCTACCATTGCAGTTGATTAATATCTAGATCTGCATGCAGTGCAAACACAGCCTATGTTACACTGTTAAGTAAAATGCAATAATTAAACAAGTATGATTAAGTACAGTAAGTACACATTGGTGAAGTATTAATACCTTGAGCCACTTACTATAGATTTCTTTGCAAATGATAACAAAACAAGCAGCTCTTCTCAGTTGCTTTAAAATCCCAAGATGATCTCAAGATTAAAAATAATAAAATATTAAATTTTTATATTTTGTAGAAAAAAAATTGCTATCTGTATTTTTGACTGTTGTGCTTAGACCTGAGATGTGTGTAAAATTGAATATTAAAATGTGGCATGATAGCAAAATCTGACATACAGGGGTTTTTTTAGTCTCAAATCTAAAATAATCTTGAAGAGATTAAAATCTTAATGCTCATTTATGTTAAGACTCATAAACCTCATAAGAGTTATGTCTTAAAAAGTAATTTATGGATAGAAAATCTTCAGAAGACTCATGTATCAAAAGGTCATAATTCAGACCCATCTAATTCAAGCTCCTAACATAGACTTGCCTTGGATGTAGGTAGTTTGCTACAAGCATCTGAGCTACACCTCTGTACATGATGCAGAAGAGGTAAATATAAAAATATCTGCCTCTCTTACTCCTTCTGTAAGGAATCTTCTGCTAAGATAAGACATTAGGAGTATCCCAATAGGGAATATGTATATGGCTAAACCAACACAGAAACAGGCCATGGTTTGGAGAAGGGTTTCTGCTGGAGTCACGGTGGAAAACAGACACCTGGCAGCAGTGGTAGATAGAGGGACAGAGGGCTGCTCGTGTTACACATCAGCCTGGGTTGGGTCTGTATTTGCGGGCTTTGGTATTAGGGGAGGGCCCACAGGGGTGGCTCCTGTGAGAATCTTCTGAAGATGTCCTGGCTCCAACGTGAAGAGAGAAGAAGGGTACAAGAAATACATGAACCTGGTGTATTGTGTCCAGAGGAGGCTCAGGAAAAATGTTCATAGAGCTGAAGCACCTCTCCTATGAAGAAAGACAGAGTTAAGGTTGTTTAGCTTGGAGAAGGTCCCAGGGAGACTTTAGAGTAGACTTCCAATATGTAAAGGCTCTTTATAAGAAAGACAAAGACTTTTAATAGGGCCTGTAGCAAACAGGACAAGAGACAACATTTTCAAACTGTAAGAGAGAACATTTACATTGGACATAAAGAATTATTTTTTTTTAATATGAGGATGATGGTGAGAAACTGGAACAGGTTGCCCAGACAAGGCATGCTCTATCATTGGAAATGTTCAAGGCCAGGCTGGGGCTTTGAGAAACCTGATCCTTGCCTATGGCAACGATTGGACTAGATGATCCCCAAAGATCCTTCCAACCCAAACTATTCGATAACTCTATGATTCATTTTACAATTCTATGCTGAAGACCAAGTTTTTTCTTGTACTGCAGCTGGTTTTCAACATTCCAGAGAAGCAGAGGCATAGTGTTACCTCTTTGGCTTTTTTCTCTTAATTCTGTGTATGCATTAAATTCAGTATTTCTTAAGTGGAAAATGTACATAAAAAGAATTTTCAGTAGCACGGGGATTAAGTATCCAAATACAAAAATATTCACCTACACACAGTGTATTCAGTACTAGATTACAGAGTCGGGTGTTTTACTCCCTCTGTGGTTTTTCTGTTCCTAACACCAACGACACCTGATATGAGCAAATGCCCCCACTTTAGCCTGTTAGTTTGAAAATTTCTTTGGGAAGTAGAAGTTGTAACTTCAAACTTCTAGGCTCAGGAGATGTGGTATTTCACAGGTCCTAACTTCTAGGCTTTTGGGTCAAGGCCAAGGTATTGCCTCTTCAGTTCTTGAGCAGTGAGTAAATGACTGGGGACCAGGAGTTTTGCATTTAATGAATGAGAAATGGTCTGACCAGGGTGACTGGGTGAGTGCCCTCAGGGGAGTTCAGCAAAGTTCAGGTACCTCCCCAGACTATGCAGCAGCAGAACAGAAGCCATGAGAGTTACTTCTAATCATACATAGATGACTTACAAGACCACTTGACTGAAAACAAATGTTCTGATTACTTTTAGGTTTCTTGCAGGGTTTAGATGGTATGTGAACATAGGTGGTCTGATTCGGGTTCTGAGACCTAAACACTGACAGACTGCTCAAGTTGACAAGACTAATAGATAGCTGACCTCTTGCTTTTCAGCACTGGGTGCTAGGGTTCATAAATTATCTCCACTTTTCTTGCAGTTTACTTTTCTTAGAGTTAGAATTATTTCAAGAAAACATAGTTAATTTAATTACAAAGAAAAAGACAAACAAAAAACTCCAAAACACAGGAAGAAAAAAAGCCTAGTAAAGAACTTTATTTTAAAATGTTTTTAGATAGAATCATAATTTGTGGCTGGATTATTGACAAAAATGTCTTAATGATGACGTCCATTTTTTAATACTTATTTGGTTTCAGCCAAGACTGATATCACTGAACCGAACATGTTTTTGTTTTCACATTTAAAAGTTCTAAGAAATGAAGTCATCATTCCAGTTTGCTCAGTCATTGTTTAACATTGTTTTCATCCAAAGTCCTGCATCTGGAAAGAAACATAAGTTTTATAAAGAAGGAAGCTGAAAAAAATCTTGCATGTGTTGATTTTCTAGTAACTGAGCATGAGGCTAGTAATCAGCATGAGGCTGATTTTCTAGTAACTGACTGTGCAAAGCTGATTCTGCTCCCATAGGATTAAATGTTGAAATTGATTAACTTCGCTGTAAACCATTTTCATGGCTTGAGGGTCACTTAAATAAGGAAAACATTAGTTCAAAATTAATATTCTGTAATATTAATAAAGTCACTGACAATTTAGCAGAAATGTTTCTGATGAATTTATGCTAACATGTTCCACATACTGAATTCCTTTAAATTCTGTTGACTAGTATTAAAGTTTGCTCAGCTAAGCAAATGTTATGTTTCAAAATGTTTCTTATCTTGTAAACTTTTATACATTTAAAAAAATAAACTAGAATATTTTACTTAAAAACTGTTCGAACAGCAACAGAAATTTCATTAAACTTTTTAATACAGTAAAAAGTATATATATAATGATGTGTCATATATAAATATACATGTGTGTGTGTATATATATAAAGACAAATTAATATACCCCATGTACCTGGGACACTATAACCAAAAAGCCCAGTATAGACCAGGGTCACAGGGCTGAAGATCCTACCTTTCAAGGAAAGACTGAAAGAGTTAGGTCTTTTCTAACTGGAGAAGGCTCTGGGGGAATTCATCAGCATATTCAGGTACTGAAAGGGCAGTTATAAGAGGACAGAGGCCTCATATGGTTAAGGCAAGGGGCAACAGGTGCAAGTTGCATCATAAGAAAGATATGAGATAAGGAAGAATTTTTTTACAATGAGAATAATCAGTCACTGAAGCAGCCTTCCCAGGGACATGGTGGAGTCTTCATCCCTGGAGATTTTAAAGAAGTGATAGGATGAGATGCTAGATGATCTCATCTAGGCTTCCTTCCCCATGAAAGGTTGGATGCAATGATCTTCCAAGGGCCATTGCAACCCTGTCCTATCATTCTGTAACTCTGTTCTATGAGACAAGAAAAGTAAAAACTGGACTGACATGAACAGACTGCCAATTGAATGATTTTCTGTGTTTGTTTGTTTATTTTTTTCCTCAGATCCATTGGCCTAGTACACCTTTGCAAGCTGAAGAATGCATAATTAAAGGAAGAGATGCTGTAAGTATTAATAATTAAAAACCAAATATATTTTAATTATACTAGTGGCTGGTCCAAAACAAGAATCCAAGCATCCCTAAACTTCAGAGAGATCAAAGCACAGATATAATTCTAAGTGTTGCATCTTAAAAATGTGTAACTACTGCAAACTCATTAAATTACTAGTTTAATTGCTCTTCAGACCAGTTCATAAACAGGCAATTAACACTTTTGATCATTTGAACTTTCTCCTAATTCTTTTTCTGATAATATCAAAGAAGTTACCCTAATAATTCTTCTTTTCCATTTCTATTTCCTTTTCATAAAAGTAGGATACCTTCTCCATTCTAACACTAACATTCTAAGTTGTCTTCATAATTTACATCCTTCAATATACTTTAAATACTTCTTAAGAAGCAGTTAATTTTTTAGTAATTATAAAATATACTCTAAATTGTTGTGTCCTGTATGCTTTTTGGTATATTAATAAAAATACTCTGCTTTAATCAGTCATACATACTCTGCTTTAAGGTCATACATGAGGGGAGGGAGAAAGAGGGATAGCATCGGTGCCCAGAAAAACACCTATTTCTCAGTGCGTTTTTTTCAGTGGATCTAAAATTTTTCTCCAGGTATGAAAGCAACTGGAAAAAAGGAATAAATTAGTTTAGAATTAAGGAATCCCCAAAGTAAGATACTGCAAGGTTCATTTGTCCCTTTCATTTACATAATATTTAATTTCACAACAATTTACCTGTCTGTGTAGGTTACCTTCTTCTTTCAGTTAGTGTGATGTTATCTTCAAGTTGAACAATTAAGGAAAGTCATGTAACAAGGGAACATTTTTCTTTATTATCCTTATATATTGCAGCAATTGGAAGACTTACAGTGAATGACAGTAGAGTCTGAAGAATAAAGATGGTTTCTTAGTTTTGAACTCAGTGTGGATTTGTAAGGGCCAAATTCTGCCCATGGCACAGCTGCGGACCATCTTCTGTGACATAAATAATTGCAGATGGTCAGTAATAGCCAGGATTTTTCTCATAGAAATGTTGCAGTCTGAAAACTAGAGTAGTCATGTAAAGGATAGCAAATTAAAAAAAAAAAAAAAAAAAAAATCCTCCACTCATTAATTTTAGGATAGAATTAATTGCCTTTTGGAAACATCTGGCCTTCTTTGTTGATTACTGAAAAAGCCTAGGAGAAATGCATACGTTAGCTGTCTAAGCTTTAGAACAGCTAAAGTTACCTAAGATTAATCCCATTATAATTGGCTCCTTTAAACTTGGTATTACTGTCTTAAAATCCAGGGTCTGAGTCACAGAAGTGTGGAGCAATGAATAGAATGAACACAAATTTTGCTCCAAAACCAGAAATCACTGCAAAACATTAAATACTCTGTAAAGCCAACTCCCAGGAGTACCAAAATCAATGGGTACTTTTATCTCCCTGTCTCTGTTTCTAGTGTAGCTCAGGAAGAAAAATGACTCCAGAGCTCAAAGCTGTGTTTGAAAAATTTTTAATTGTTATATTTATGAAGCTGCAAATACACTAATGAATCCCAGAGTATTGCCCTAGGGAAATGAATGATTTCTTCTTCAAATAAGTGTTAGAACAGTGGAAACAGATAAAGCATGAGGCTATGTAATACAACAAAATATTGACTAGCAATTCGTTACACAAGAAATAAATTGTGAAGGTATATTTGCTTATTATTCACATCTCATGCTCTTAGTCTAAAGTCTAGAGCATCTAATAATACTTAGTAAAACAAATATTTATATTTCTGAGATTAAACAAGCACAGAAGTGTGTTTCATAACTAGTAACTCCTAACTGGTTAAGCACTTAAAATAAATGGTGATAAATCAGTGTACTAAACCTGATTTTTTGTGTCAAAAATCTCCATCTATTAATCTGGTGGTACATTAATTTTTGGTAGTACATTAATTTTCGAGGTAGTAGCATGATGAGAGAACTAAGATTACAGTTAAAAGAACAGAATGTTTTGATATGCAGAGTACCACCTAAGAGCACCTAAGATATTTAAAATTAAATAAACCCAACTTTTAAAAAATGTTAATATTTTCCTCTGCTTATTTTTGATGTAAAATAGAATGAATGTGCAAATTACATTCGTGTCCTTCATCGATACAACAGAACACACCTTCTGGCTTGTGGAACAGGAGCTTTTGATCCACTTTGTACTTTTATTAGAGCTGGACATCCTTCAGAGGTAAGAAATTTGTTTTACAGTACTGACTCTTTTGGTCTGGATTGCAGCAGAGCCTCTACGGTTAAAAATAAACATTTGAATTCAAGTGCTCAGAGTTCTCACACAAACAATACAAAGGAAATTTTCCCTGATGTAATGCAATGCTGGTTTAAAATTCAGTTTATTACTAGAGGAATTCACTAGTGATGGTTGAAATTATATTTTGGAGAGTTATGCAAAGTAACTTTCATCTTAGAATTTTATTTCTAGCTTAACTGACACAGCAAGCCTTACAAAAAAAAACGTAGGCTTTTTTTCACCAAATTTGTTTATTGCTTTTTAAAAAATGGAGTACACCGTGTAACAAAATACATACTAGTTTGATGGGAGATGGAATATCTTGTGACAGAGAGGCACATGTGATAACAGCTTTAGAAATCTGACCAGGGATTCCTGGTTACACACTTTGTGAGTTAGGACTTAATAGATGGAGATCATCTTTAGGCCAAAAATAAGACTGGACTTTATTGGCAAATGTCACGAAATGATGATGGGCAATGGACTTAGTTGGTTTGTATTTAGTGATATCTCCTGGTAATGCTGACCACCAGTCATAGAGCTGATACTAAAGCACCATCCAAGAGAGTTCTTAAATTTTGTGGATATTATTTATAAAATAATAGAGTGAACCATAAAGAATAACTTTACTGATGACCATGAGAAAAAGGAAATCTTCAAAATATGTATCCATTAGAAAGATTAGATATGCAATGGTTTACTGTAGTTATTCTATTAGAATATAGGTTTAAGTGGCATTACTTTGGAATTCCAGGCTGTTCACCATCATAAAGCTGTAGCCAGATACTAACTTTCTAAAAATATACCATTAGAGTCTCTGATGGCACCATGCAGTATTTTATCTTTGTCTCCCTCTTCAGTTACGTTGACTATGATGAACTTGATATCGATTGCAGATTTATATTTGATTTCTAAATGGTGGAAAAACATTGAGTAAATTGCTGAAATTTTAAAATTTGGGAAAACAACATTCATCATAGACAGTGCTTTTCTTTCCACTTCCAGATATTTCAGAACATTTACTAAAAACTTTAAGCTACATTACAAATAGTCAGTTGATGTTCATGTATATGCTGTGTTTTCAGAACATATTAAAAAACCCCACAACAGCATTGTGTTTCATATTATAATGCAGATGAAATAAATTCTCCTAGATCCTAGACAATTAAAGTTCAATTTTGAATTATGTTTGAATTACATTTTTTCTCAGTTATTCCACATCAGAATTACTCAATTTACCAGTTCATAAGTGATGTTTCTCCTAATTTTTCTTAGAATTTCTAAGAAATTTGAGCTTTAGCTCTTCAAACCAAACTCTTTTTATTCTGTCTCTTACATCACTTTAATTGTTGTACTCCACATTTAACTGTCAGTTAAAGAAGCTACGATTCAGACTTGTCCTATACCCACAGTATTGTTATGTTATGGTCTGTTGGTCAGAATAATAGAAAAACAGAGGACAGGGGGCTGGATCTGATTTCTAATGAGCACTTGGCTTGAATAAATATTAATTGCAGAAGGTACTTCCTTCAGTGAATTTTTTTAAAAATAATATTTTCTAAGTAAAGATGCATCCCTTTGACAAAACAACCTAGAACCAAATCACCAGAAATGATTTCTAAGAATACAATCCATGCTGTACATCTCCAGTTGATATGTACATCAGAAGACTCCAGCACAGCAATTACATTTGAAATTATTTGAATTGCAGAAACATGTCTTCTAAAATTGAAGAAGGAACTAAATAATATGCAATTTCAAAACTGAGGAAACTGCATTTCGTCTTTGCTCTTCTCATGAACCTCCTGTCAAGCTTCCTGGTACACTTTGAAGGAAGCTATGTCTGTATATTTAGGAATACTATTTAGGAAAGCATAAGCATCAGGCTAATAAAAATAGAAGCCAAATAAACAAAAAATGAGAAATAAGACTTGTATATAAGAACGTGTGCCCCATGATCCTCCCTTTATGTATCACTGTCCTTCCTTCCTGTCTTTATGTTTATTCTCTGTTGTCAAACAGAAGTTCTAAAATTTTACCCACGCTGAAGTCATGGGAAAACTACAATTTTTCTGTTGGTGTAATATGTTGCTATATTAAGTTTCCATTATTTGAGAAGCTGACCATCAGGATTAAAAAAGACAGGTGCTAGTTGTATGGTAGGCTAAAAATAACCCGTGATACGTGATGGAGTGGGCACTTTCTAATCTTACTGTCTTTGACTGATAAGGACGTCATGTTGCTGCAAGAAGCAAAGATCCTTCCTCAGAAAATTGAAGTTCAGTCTCTGTTTATCTGCTTGTCCAGAATATCCCTACCCAATGACTTCTGATTACTGTACCCCATTTCTTCCATCTCAACTCTATGGCTTCTTTCTCACCATTTGACTGTCATAGAGAGGCGTGTGAAAAATTAAAATATATGAAAATTTTATGAACAGCATCCAAACACCTTTATTAAAAAGCTAGTAAAATTCAGACTTTTAATTGCTGATTTTTAAAATGCTGTTGAATGCAGTTCACAATATGCATCTGGCTAAAATGCATGCTTTTTAGATACTGCTGACAATTTTATGAAATATATTGAACTTCAATAGAAATAAAATCTAACTTTGATCTGCAAACTAGGTTTCTTCTGAACAGTCTCTTTAAGTGGCACAAGGTGTATTGTATCTGAGGCTTGTATACATTTGAACAATTACACTTCGCAGTCATGTTAAGGTATAGAAGTGGAAGGTAAAAAGGGAGCCCTTATAGTAGGCTTCTCTGTATTTAGGTACTATTATCACAGCCTATGGAGCTAGATTCACCCTTCCATACAGAACTATGAATCAGCAGTATCAGTACAGAGTAAATACTTGTTCTGAGGTCAGGGTTCTTAATCATAAGTTTCAGTAGTGCTTCTTGAGCTAAGAGGAAAGGGAAGATGTGACCCTCTGAGTAAAGACTGCAGAGTTCTTAAATTACAAACTTTATATAAATCCAAATTAGCGATACAGGTGTTTAAGAACATGATAGAATAGCAAGACTGTATTTTCTCTAACCTTTTACTTTTTAACAGTTTACTGAGCTGTCCGACTAGAAACAATCTGTTGGAATAAAATATCCATTTAGTCATCCATTTCTGAAAAGTCATTTGGCAAGAAAACATTGAGCTCTTGTAAAAAAAGAGGAAAGCCAAAAGGAGATTTTTATCTCAAAAAAGAGTCAGAATTTGATTGCCTCACTGGCAGATGATTCACTTCTAGAACTTACAATCGATACCTCTGGGTTTCTCAAAAAACACAGTAGAAAAGTCCATTCCCCTAACCACTCTCTCCAGAAAACATTATCCTGATTTAGTATGTATTAATTGAAATTTTTCATAATTAAATTTTACTATAATACACTATATATGATTAAATGATTCTTTCATGCTTTTCAAGGTTTTACAGAAATGTAGTGATACAATGTTTTTTGTCTTAATTTAAATAATTATATTTTCATATTTTGATCATATAAAACAACACACAATAAAGATTTGATTTACTGAATTCTACCTCTAACTTGTGTTGTACCACCAGAGGTTAACCAAATATTTTTTTTAAAATAAAACTCTTTATAAATTCTACAATACATTATTTATCCATTAGATTGATTAAATATGTAATGGTTTACTGTAGTTATTCTATTGTCATATTGGTTTAAGTGATATAGCTTTGGAATTCCAGGCTGTTAACTCTAATAAAGCTGTAGCCAGCTACTACCATTATAAAAATATACAATTACAGTCTCCGACAGCACCATGCAGTTTTTTATCTTTGTCTCTCTTTTCAGCTACCTTGACTATGATGAATGTTTCTTTTCCAAATTTTCAAATTTCAGCAATTTACCTGATGTTTTTCTACCATTTAGAAATAAAATATAAATCAACAAAAACAGGATTGCTGACTTTGCAGACAGGAAAACTGTTGTTGTTTGCAAAAGAACATACTAAGAAATCTCATCCAAAAAACTGTAAGCAAGTTAACTCCCAGTGAGTGAGTTCATTATTACTGATGTCATAATGTGCTTTCAAATGTCAAAAATCCATGCAGGTCAGAAAAGGCTGGGTCCCTCCAGTCTCTGTTACTCTATCATCCAAAAAAATCAACATTTTTTTCTGAAGAAAACAAGAATTAGAGAGCCTTCATCCCAAATTTCCTTTGGTCAATTTAATATGCATCCTTTCCACACGGTCTGTGAGAAAAAATCTGAACTAAGTCTTTAAACCAAATATAAAAGATGAAGAAAAGTGCAGAAAAAAAATTTACTCTGCTTCCATTCTCACCAAACAGACATGTGGTGCCTTTGATGCCAGTAATGGGGAGGAAAGATCTACAGGATCTACAATCAGTCTATCCCTTTTGTATTGTTTTTAAACTTCTTAGTTTTGGTAATAGAAGATGAACACTGGAAGAAGTGCTTATGTTTCTCCACATCTAGCTGAAAGTAAAAGAGTACGCTACAGTTGTATATAGCTCAAAATATCCTAGGGGAATTTTTTATTTTTGACAAACTGTGTGAGCTATCTGCAGTCAGGCAATGATTTTTTCTTAATGAGTTATCTATTCAGCGAAGCAGACAGGTTTTAAGAGTGCTGCAGAGGCCTTCCAATGATCCAAACTGCCTTTTTAGCTAACTTACAAAGTACCTTTATAAGTCCAGATGGTAGGTCCACCACATACAGACAAAGAAATCACTCTTTCTCCATACGACCTACAAAGTGAGCAGAAATTCCAAAAGCAAAAAACATGTAAATATAATATCCTAACTTTTTGCAAACTATATGGGGATAAGAGCTGATTCCTGGAGACATCTTTACAGGATCAAACCTGTTGAAGGAATGAAAGCTGTGGTAAAGAGCTGTGCATTAAACATTTTTATTCTAGAACATGTTGTAAATTTCGAGTATGAACATTAAGCTGGCAGGATACCATTTTAAATGCCTACCTTATCTCAGTAAAATGCCTACAGCTATATTTCCCACCTCAAGAGGCCAATGGACTAAGTCACCCTTTCCACAAAATGCACTGGTTGTTTCTGGAAGTCTCCTCTAGGTATTCTTGATCTGAGGTAGTCCTTATTATGCTATTTACTCTCCAATTACCCAGATGAGATTCTACTTATCAGGGAAAAACAGCTTTGAATTCTAAGTCTTTAAGGCCTTTTGGAAAGAAATTGCGTTCATTGAAACAGTGGGTGTATTTGACTGATTGGAGGACAGTTTGGTCAAGATGGAATTTCTTCTTTCTCCTCTATGTTGCCCTTAGCATTTCTTTGGATATGGGGAGAGGGACTTTTTTTTTCTCCATATTCTATGATTTGAAGCAAAACAGGAGGATAAGATTCGATTGTGCAACTAGCTTTCCATTTGCCTATCGACCACAAAGAAATGTAGGCAACATGAGAATGTTTCAATTGCATCTCAGTTTAATTTTACAGGACATAATTCTTCTGCTCTTGACCAGCATTTCATAATGCCATCATTCTTTCAGCTTTATTGAGAAACAAAATTATATATTTATTTATATTATTTTGAGATATTTTCCAAATCAAAACAAATTATGATCTGCCCAGTTACTCTCTCTCTGTACTTTTTCCTATTACCTCATCTCAGCTCTCAGTTTGCAGCAGATTAAGGAGGAGGAACATCTGGTTTCACTGACAAAACAGAAGTGGGTGTTGGTCAGTCCTTTATTAGATTGAATGTGTGACAAATTCTCTAATCTGAAAATATTTGCTCACAGTGTCATAGAATCATAGAATGTATTGGGTCAGAAGGGACCTTTAAAGGTCATCCAGTCCAGCCCCCCTCCACTGACCCTCTGCATGGATAAAAAGCCACCAGTTAGAATGCCATCCATGAAACATTAACAGATTTTTCGACTCACTCTATTTACAGAATTGAATTTGCAGTCCTGAATAATATGAATTGGCTGATTTATTACAGTCCTCTGCATCTGGAGTTCATGTGAAGCAAGTCATTAAACTGGGTGATGTTTAAACTAATATCACGCACTCATATATATGAAATGCTGCCAAGTAAGCAATACTATGTCAATTTTTTTTACTAAAGGGGTTCATGACATAATCTAGTCTGAATACCCACATCACAGAGACTCAAATTGCACCAAAACATACAAACACCCCAGATTTCTGTTAGTTTAAAGCATTTCAGATATTGGAAGTTGCATATGTGTACATTTCAAGTGAGGTTAAAATGATACCTAAACAGCAGTCAGGAAATTTTCTGGGTAAAGATTATCCCACAGGATACAACAAAGGTATCATGATGCAAAAGGTAAAAAACAAAATCTGAAGCTTCAGCCGTAACCTGAAGAAGTATTTCTTATTGAACCCATGCCTTATCTATATTCCCCTGTGAAAATGAGAAAATACTAGCCAAGCAACAGTTGAAGAATATTTTCTGCACATCTCATATTACAACCTAGCCTTCACAACTGGCCAAGATCCAATCCTTCCAGGAAAAAAAAAAAAAATTCTGGTGACACAGGATGTCCTTCCAAACAAATGCATATATGGCTGTGTGAAAATTTAAAGTTAATGAAATTTAGTTATAATAATTACCTTAATGAACATCTGTATATGTGAACCTCAGTAAGGATTATGAAGAAAGGGCAATTCTGTTCTTCCCCCGGTTTGCTAAGAAAGGGATAATGGGTAATGCATCAGAACATTTTATGAAATAGTCAGTCACATACTACTTGAATAATTTCTCCTAGACATTCAGACATTCAAACATATCCAGGAAAATATGTATTGTCATTTCAGAGACTCCAGATAATGGGAACTCCCCAATCTGGTAAAGTGTCCTAATATTTAATTACTTTAAACATTAGGAAATGGCCACTTACTCAAGGTTAAATTTATCTAATTTCAACTTCCTGACATTTAACCTTGATATGCCTTTGATAGCAAAGTTGAAAAGTCTCCCATTATCTTTTCCACATCGTTTCCACGTGTAAGTACCTACGCACAAAGATCAAGCCACCTCTTCACTTTTTTTGATAAGCTAAATAAATATAGCTCCTTGACCCTCCTATCACAAGGATTCCTCAATCACATTTTTATCCTTCCTGTGACCTCTCTGCACTATTTTCACATGTTCTGGAAGTGCAGACACTAGAACCAGACATGCAATTCAATGGTGTGTATATAGGCAAGGCCACTTCCCTACCTCTGTTTGAGATTCCTCTTTTCATAGACAAGTGCTGAGTTCTTGGCAAAGCATCACAGTGAGAAATCTAGTTTTAGCATTTTGCACTTGACTCAGAATTCTTGTCTGGAGCACAAAGTTTACACACTTAGTCGAGGCACATGATTAGCAGTCTCATGTCAAGGTCAATGAAGAGATTTCCAGAGATTCCTGTCTCTGTCAGCTGTAAAAAGGCACTTAAGATGCCCAAGATCCTAAATGAGGCAACTCAGTCTAACACATTAAAGTGGTCTGAACAAGTATCTGAACCTCCACCTTCTAGAGCATTTTGCTGTACTTCAGATATAAACTGTGTTCTCTATACCAAGATACAGCACTTTGTATAGAGGTATATAAAAATCTACTTGGTTAGCTTCTGACCTTTAACTTGGTATTGAGAGCATTTAATAACCTGAACACACCCAGAGGTCTCATTAACCTTTTCTCTTTATTAATTATGCATCTCCAGCCTTTTTTTTAAAATTTACTAGGAAAGAAATCCCATGACCAGTTAAATCACTTCTAAGTTTAAAAAATCATCTTCTATCAAAAACAAACTTAGGGAAACCTTCAGTAAAGGAAGATTTATTGTTGCATATCTAACAACCACTATAGTTTGATATACCTTAGCAGTTTGCATTTCTTAATAATTCTGTGTTACACAGTGTGTCATCATAGCTTGGGACATCAGAAATATGTACTAAGTCTGGTGCCATGGAGAAAGTCAAGTATTCAAGTTGTTCTTAGCCAATCCTACACATTTTAGCAGGCAACAGGGTTGTTTGACCCATAAAATCAGGCAAATGACATTCATTACTTTTGAATATTATCTAAATATGGCCATATTAGAATTTTAAGTTCAATTTGGAAAGTAATAAAGAATGTGAATTGATCAACCATATGACATGAATTTTCCATCATATTAACCTGACTGTTGCAAGATTAAAGACAGATGGTCAAGACATAATGAATTAATACAGAGGAATAATACTATTATACAAAAGATAAAGAAAGAATTACTCCACATGTGTGGTAATTTGGTGGAGGTGGTAAAATATTCCCACGCTCATCATAATGATTTTTAGATTCTCCCACTTTTAGATACGAGACAATGTATTTTTCTAAGTGAAATCTATGATCAATGACAAAGTTTAGTTAATATTTCTTCAGGTTTATAAAATCCACATGATATTCTCTAATTTTTCCATAATTTATGACTTCTAATTATTTTTTATTTGACCAAGTTCTTTTCAGAAAGATTATTCTAAATTTAAAAATGAACTACAAAGAATTAGTTGCAATTACTACAGGTATTGCAATTCAAGTGTCATGAAGAGGCAGTGGATCAATTCCTCTGCTCTTTCTTCCAGAATGGCCAACTATGGCTTGCCCTCTTGAAGCTCTGCAAAAGGACTTATTTATCCAATGCTCCACACTATGGAGACAGACAGACAGACAGGGTATCTGCCTTTCTTCTCAAATCCATTCTCAGTTGACTGTAGATGTTGGTCTGTCTGTGCCCAAGGCACCTGCTGTTCCATCCATCAGCAGAGCCCAGACTGTTAAGATTAAACCGTAGAGCTCTATTCTTTCTTTTTAACTTTTTTTTCCAAACCTTTATCTGCAGTTGTTATGATAGCAATAATTAGATGAGAGGGTAAAGATTACCCTCTCATGGGAGGGTAAAGATGAGAGGAGCTTTTGTTTTGTTATTTGTTCAGATGTGATCCCCACAATCTCAACACAAGTTTAGCTGGTCAAAATCAAGGAAAATCGAAAGTCTTGGCTAGCAAGGTTCCGTGTAAAGCACTTCCCCACAGAATCCCTTTCACTTTTTTTAATTTAATACTGTCTTTCACTATATATACAGCTATTCAAGCATAGTATTTCTAGAAATCCCTTATATGGCCCCTGTAATTTTCATATATACTTACTATCACAGTAGTGCAATATAATGACAATTTATTTTTCTAATGATCCTCTTCTATGCCATAGGCCCTTAATGAGTTTATGTGACTAATTTAAGGTCATGCATAGGTACAACTACTAAAATTTTGACCAATTCTATCACTTACATAAACAGTCTGAATTGCTAAGGATAAATGTCTGTGATTTCTATATGCAGGGTGGGGCTTTTTTGATTGTGGGCTTTTTTGATTGTAGTCTTTTTTATTTTGTTTTGTTTTGTTTTATTTCACACTGCCAGAGCATTTCACAGGCATTAAATCAGGGATATATATTATTTCTGTCACTTTAGGCCAGATATTTTGACGCAAGCCACAACTTACTAATCCTTTAGCAAACTCAGACAGCAGTTTGACAGAGCTTCGTATTTTAAACAGGTTTTCAGATTTGAACCCAATGTGTCTTAATCATCTAACTGTGAAATAAGATGCATCGACCTGAAAAATACATCTGAATTTTTAGGGAGGATTTAATGTCTGTAATATTTTATGCACTCTCATCCCACAGGACGACTGATCTTTTCAGTATGTCACTGGATAGTAAAGAGGATTGAAAACAGATCCTCAGAAGAAATACTACCTCCCAAATAATCTTAACTATGTCAAATAACAGATACCTGACTATTTCAGCCAGTTATTTGAGGACTCCTTTCCTAATATTGTATCCTCATTTTTCTAGGAAAGTGAAGTTGAGTGAATATGGAAGATATAGTTTTAAAAATTAGTAATCCTCTAACAACAAGAAGAGCATTTTTTATGTCAATGCTTAGATAATTGTCTAAATTACTGTTAGGAATTTATGAAGAAAATATTAAATCAAAGTGGTTTTTTTCACTGTTGGAGCATTCTTGTGTTACTCTCCCATACATCTGCATGCCTGTATTATGTTGACTTAAACAGGCCAGAAGGTGGCAATACAAACTTATTACTATCACTATAAGTGTTTGGAGAGCAAGTTTTTGTTTGGCAGCAAGTTTGTTCTTTGATAGAACACTTACTATGCTAACTATTTTTGAATTTTATTTTCTACAGAATAAGGACTGTTACTGTCTTGACAATTTCATGTTGCATTCATTTCTTTGGCATTTCCATCAATAAAGTTGCAGCTCTGTCCCACTGGGTACCTAACTTGGTGAAGCTTTTAAATCACAGGTTTTCCCGCATGTTCCTTTATTGTTTTGTTACTTTGGTTGTAAGATAGAATTAGAAAAAAAGAGAGAGTAGATGGAACCAGTGAATCCAAGAACAATATCCCCTATTTTGGGACAAGAGTCTCAGTATAATTCTTATTCAGAGCAAAGGCAAAACTGTAATGGAGTTGAATGGAAGTGCTGTTTGAGAAGATGTAACCCTGCAATCAAAAATTAACCTCACAGTTTTTGTACAGAGGTTTAAGGAAATCTTCTGAACATGCTATCTCGAGAGTAAGGATGTGAACATCCCCTTGGAAGCTCTCTCCCTGCCATACCTTCTTCATTTGCACATCTCCCTCTTGCTCTGGGTTTCAGCTCTGATGATCCTTGTTGAAAGCCCACTTTATCAGATCATCCAGTCAGACATTCCATGTGCAGGGCGTGCAGGGGATGTCCTTTCCATGTGCAGTCAGTGCATCCCAGTATTTACCATCCTTTCCCAACAATGTTCTTCACAAACAGGGCACTAAGATCAAATAATATGAATCTCTGACATTTACAGTCCCCTTTTTATGCTTTCAGAATTACTTGAACAGAAATTGTGTAAGACTAGCACTACATGGCTTTATTGTTTTCAAAAGAGCATTTTTTACACAAGCAATGCATCTCTATGTTAAACTTTTTCATTCGATGCACTTTACAGATAAACTTTCTTATTCATAGTTCTCTTTGTCAAATATATGACCCATAGTAAATGGAAGGCAACAACTTCTGCATTTAACATCATTCTCTATTCTAAGGTTGAAAACCAGGAGATCATTAATGTTAAGAATAAACTTTGTCCAGTGAGTTTCAGTGACAGTAAGTAATAAAACCAGTGTTAAAAGCCATATTCACAAGAAGTCACAAGACTTCTTAAAAAAAAAAAACAAACAAAATCAAAAAAACAATGAAAACAAAGCAGCCCAAGAGGTATAAATCAGAAAAATGCACAGATCTCCTGGAGAGCAAACCTTGGTTATATTGTTCTATCATTTGCATACATGTATGAAATTAAAGGATCTGAAATTGCTTCAATTTCTATTAAACAAACAAAACAAAACAAAAAAAGCCAGTATGACATATTTTACTCTTTGTTATCTCACAAATAATAACAACTGAAAGTGGAGGAAAAAAATCCCTTACAGAAAATCAAGTTATTGTTTCTCACAAAAATAATATCATAGTAAAACCAACCAAAGCCCCTATGTTTTTAAGACACTGTATTAATGTTGAGAATAGGCTTAAGCACTTTGCTGAACAGGAATGAAGGAAGCATATGTTTTAAATTAACCACATGCATAAATGCTGAACCAGAGCAAAGCAGCACTTGGCATTAGAGAAAACAATTTTCTGAAACAAAAGTTAAATGCAGTCTTTAAATTTTAATGGCTCTGATTGACCTTTTCTTTCATTATTATCTTTAGCCTACATTATTCTACATTGTCTAAAATTATCAATTTATATCAAGTTAATGGCAAAATGCTTGATACCCTTGGGAATATGTTCTATTTCTTTTTAAACATCAATTTTTTTTCATAGTAGTTGAAAGTATATTTCCTGAGTTATAGGTAACATAAATCAAGCCCAGAACTCCTTTTCTTTTCCTAAATTATCTGTAGAAGTTTGTACTTTCACTCCCAGCCCTCCATATGGATTTTTCAGTAATTTTAGTCCTAACCACTGAAATTGCTCATAAAATAAATCACAGTGTTGAACTACTGTGTTGGATAATCTGTTAGGAAACAGTTTTCTTCTGACATTTTTCAAGGGATTCCAGTGTCACAAACAGCAAGGAGGGTTAGAATTATGGTATTAGCCTTCAAAGCTGATTATTAATGTGCACTGCTTATTTCATTTAAACTGGCATCCGATGGAACTTGACACATCTAACACTTGATCTCCAGTTATTTGCCTCAGTGATGGGAATAACTTACTGTGACTATGGAAAATTTGGTATGCTCTTCTAAAAGGCGGAGTTGGAAAATCTTGCAGAAGTCATTGCTTACATTTTCAATGACTTTTCAGACAGTTAAGTGCATCTGCAAGCATTTATGAGAAAAACATCCTGCTTTATATCAAAACTGGTGAGATCCACTTAAAAATTTCTCCTAGCACTGAAGTCCTAACTTTTAACTACCTTCAATGTTAGTGTGAGATAATGTATTTAAGCTACAATCCTTATAAAGAAATTCAAACTTTTAAAATGCTAATAATGAAGGATTCTGCATACTGCTTAACATTTCCAGTCTCTGGTCATACAGTCAGCTGGTTTAACCATGTGTGTGTAGTGAGTGTTAAAAGAGATGGGTTTATCTTCATCATTGATTTCATTCTGATTCACAGGAGAATGGTTAACAACAGTAATAGCTTTTTCCATGTGACACTATTTCACTGGTTTACAGTGACACAAAATCCTTCCACATCATCTGGAAGACTCCCATACCAGCCAAGTCACCCCAGTCTGAGTAGCAGTGACATTTTACCAGGGGAAGACCTGAATATGATGTGTGCCTTATGATGCCCTGTTCATGCATTGTCCTGTAGCACAAAAAAATACCAGTTTCTATTCATTGTGTAGGATGAAATATAAGCCGTACACTATGAAACATGAAGTATGGATAGAAAAAATTCTTCAAGTATTGTTCAGTTTTGTTTCTGTATGTTTTTTCTGTAATGAGTTTTCAATTTGATATTTTTTCCCTTCATAGACATTATTTTACTATGGGGAAAGTTGAACAGAAAGTATTAAGACTAGAAAAATCTATTAAATCTTAATACTCGGTTTATCTCTCCAATTACTTCTGCATCTTTCTCTCTAAAAAATGCTTGTCTGTTTGTTTATTTTATTGAGCTGATTCACTGGCAAATAGTTTAGTTGAGATATCAGAGGAGAAAGTTTTTCACGAGTAACTTTAATATCTGATTAGGTAATAAAGACTATCACAGTCAAACTGTTTTCAGAAATATTTCCTTTATATCCTATTTTATGACATTTATGACTCCCTAGTTCTTTATTGTGATTTCAGGTTTTTCTTCCTCTTCCTGACTTCATTTTACTCTTTTTTTTCCTCCTGCTGACCCAAGATGATACAGTATTTAGTTTTGAAAAATATCTGGTATGCAAAGTTTGAAAAGTATGGAATGGAACTGAGATTTCCACACCAGAGAAATATTTCTTCACTGTTTGACATTTACCCAACAGCAGAGAGGGAATAGTTACTACTGATGTGCTATTGAAGCTGATACAGCAGCAAATAATTCTGCAACACCAGTCTCTACCCAAGATGATTATTTTCTGTTGCATCAGCATATAACACCAGACACTAATGTGCCTGGGTTAAGCCCACATGGGAGCTTCTGGATAGGTGAGATTCTTAATGCTTTGTTACCTCCTAAATTTTAGGACCATTAATTAAAATTTGCATGGATTTTGCTCGTTGGTTTTATTTTATGGTGGATTTTTCACTTTGAGTAAACATGAAACAGATGTCTTATTTTTCCAGAACTGCATTCTGAGTTGCATCCTATTTTTATAGAAAGTCTCTAACTTATTGGAAACTTACTTTCTGATCTGAAATTGCATGAAAATGGCATGTATTATATAGAGAGATGTTAGTGGAAGACATCAGATTGACTGATGTAGGGATTAAGGAGTGAAAAAAGCTTTGAAGGGGAGGGACTTGTGACAAAATCAAGATAAACTCTTTTAAATGAAACAAAGAAATATTTGCTTAATCATCAGTCAGTAGGAACTAGCAGCTCTACACCTTATAGCTTTCCCACTTAGGTATATATATATATTTTTCTTTACTTTTGACTTCTCTCCTTGTATTTTTATGTTGGTGGGATTTTTGTTTGTTTGTTCTGTTTTGGTTTGTTTTTTGTTTGGTTGGGTTTTTTTTTTTTTTGGGGGGGGGGGAGTTTGGGGTTTTTGGGTGTTTTTGTTTTTTCCAGGAGACTGTAAATATCATGAATGGAGCTACCTGAGGAGAATTTTAAGTTTTCTTTGGGAGCAATTGCATTTGCTTGGGAAGAGAGAGGTTTGTAGGTTATAAGGTGGGTTGGATGCAACTGATTTGAAGAAGAGTGGGGACGGCAGCAGTGCAGAGAGCAGGCACATAATCAGGTTTCTGTAATTCTGAAAAGTAAAATTTTTGGTACCAAGCTGCACGTGCTACAACACCCCAAAATGACAGGAATGTAACAAACAGCAGGAGAAAAAAAAAAAAAAAAAAAGAAACTACTATAATGACATAAGGACTAAAAGGACTACACATATTTAATTAAAGATTATTAGGTAGATAGTTTGTGCAGTCTAGATATATCAAGTTTTCTTCTGTGTGAATACTGAGCTATTCTTATAAAAACTTGAAAAGTCAGGTATAATACAACCTGATTTTTATGGTTAAAAGGCCTATTGGACCTCTTTGAGAATTTCTGCTGTAAGGGAGAGATCCAGGCAGATCCTTAACAAAATTCTGAGGAGTTTTGGGTCCTGTCAGATGTAATGTTATGCCTCACAATGTTATGCCTTAGTATATTAGCGATGCAAACCTGAGATTAATTTACTGAACCATCAGGTTGCATGTATTCAATGTGTTGATGTAACCTGCATATCAGTAGACTTTTGAATAAAAGTGTTACACAGAATTGGAACTGCTAGATTATTGAAATATTTACAAGTCGCACATTTGATAGCTGTGTGGCAAAGACTTTATGAAGATTTCGTAGCTTTCTCTCTTGTTTTTTTCTCCCTGTCCCGGTGGTTTTTGGCATGTTTTTTTGTGAATACATAATTTTTTAAAATATTGTGCTATCACTTGATATTTTTATCAGATATTAGTGGGCTCTTTTGAAAAACAGGAAAGCTGTAACACTACATATAAAAATCTAAATTGTAAATTCTTTTGCAACCTTTAAAAGCTTATGCAGACAAATTAAAATAAGCTGCCAATATTATTTTAATGCTGATATTCTGTTAAATCCACTGCAGAAATCACATCTGCTCTGAAAAGCATAACTAGGGATTCATTCCTAAGCATACTTTTATGAAGATGATGTATAAACATCTCAAAGCTACCAAGAGAAGATAACACAGCATGATATATTTAATATCTACTAGGAAAGAAAATGTTTAGAGGAAAAACACATTCCATGCCTAGATATCTACTTAATGTTTAGATAATCTGGAGAAAAGATTGAGGAATCTTCACCCCCTGCTCACACAGAAAAAAAAAAAAAGGTAATTTAGTTGAATATATTATTGATTCTTTTTTGGAAAGTTCACATAAAAGGTGATTTTTAGAAACCAAGAGAATTTTTACTAGTGCATCAGTGAGCAATTGTAATCATTTTTCATCCTTAATGAAGTCAATTAATTACAAAAGGTATAACAAAGTTACAGCTTGTCTCTAAGGACTTCTTTTCTTTGACTGCAGGGTTTACTCTGTTTTCTGTGATTTTTCTTTTCTTTTTTCAAGGATCATCTGTTTCAACTGGAATCGCACAAATTTGAGAGAGGACGAGGCAGGTGCCCTTTTGACCCCAGTTCTTCCTTCACCTCCATCTTAATTGGTAATGATCTTTATGTCACAGGCTTCACGGTCCTGTCAATCTGTCGTTCTGAGTCTCTTTCTCCAGCACACCAAAGGGTTGTCAGTCTTCTGTGCAACCTTCCACATGTCACTCCTAATCCTCATGTTGATGCCCACATTAATATTACATCCCAGGAAGCATTAGCTCCAGCAAGAGATCTCACTGAAGTGAGTAGATGTTATATGACATGTGCCATTCTGAAGGGGTAATTGACTGCTGTGTAATTTTGGAAACAGTAATTTCCTGCTTTCCTTTAGAGTAAAGCAGAATGTCCAGCTTAATCTTTTACACCATTGAGAGAGATACACAAAATTTACTATTTTCCACCTACTCAGACATTATTGAGTAACAAACATCATGTAAAAACAGCAATTTAGATTTTTATATCAGGCATTTATTGTTTATAGAAATTAAAGCTTTTGAGATCAAACCAACTATCCAAAACTGGTGATTCTGTTAGGAGGGTTGTTCTTATACTTGACAGTTATAAAAATAGTCTTAAATCCTGAAGTGCCAGAAAGTTTTGATGACATAGTGCTCTTCTATGCCTTGCTTGTAAGTTTCTCACTACAGGGCTAGGAACTTTGAAGGTGTATTAAAGCAAACTATACATTTATTCCTGTATAATGTTTTCCTGAAAATATTTTGTGAGATATAAAGTCTTGGCAATATTATAGTACATTGACTGAAAATAGACTGGAACAGCAAATAAAAGGTGAAAGCTAGATGCCCTTAGAGAGTAACACAGTGATATATAATTTTAGAAAATATAAATAAGATGAAAAATGAGCATTCAAAAGGAATAGTCATTTAAAAAAAGAGATGTGAAAAAAAAAGCTAAAGATCAAATAAATTTTCAGTTTTTCAAAGGTAAAAAATTTAGAGGATTTTAGGGCTCTTTGATATTAACATTTGACTTCCTATGTTAAAATCAGACAGGTGAAGTCTCTTGATTATTAACTACGATGACATAGCTCAGCCACGGTTAGTGAGAAAGTATTGGTTATGAGTGACAGATGCATTGTTGCATGCTAGCTATATTTGTTCCTTCATATTAACAAATTACTTACAAGAAGAATGTAATACCACATCTTGAAAACTGCAGCAACTCACCAAAATATGGTTCATTCACATTAAAAAAATAAAAAAAAAATACAGCTCAAATTCTTAAAAGTTAGTATGTCAATAAGTCATGAAAGAATTAAAAAAAAAAAAAAAAAAACAAAAACAAAACAAAAACTAAAACTAAACCAAAACCAAACCTGCTGTATTTTGACTGACCTTAAAAAATCCATGAAGCAGAGATGGTTACGCTTTTCTTCCACCCTTATTTTTAAACAGGTTTTTTTTTTTCTACGGTTTTTAACAGACTCCAGTCTGAGCTCAGCTTGGGAACAAAGACTCATCCTGGGGAATTTGATGTAGGCCTGAAACCTCATGGCCAACTCTTGAAGCCCTTTTCAGTTTTTCCTCAGACAGAACTAAATAAATAAATTAACCTGATCATGTTCCTACCCGGAGATCAATGTGAATTTTATTTGCTTAAATGGAAGCCACATTGTCCCACTGAGCACTTCAAGACTATATAGTCTCTGTGTTTCAGGCCTAATCATTAGTTTGCCTGGATTATGGGAGGTCCTATAGACCCTCAATGTTTTGTAATAAAGAAAATTCCATTAAATAATGATAAATGTTGATTGGAGTCTTAGACATCAAATGACAAAGACTTATAAAATCAGTTTTGTAGAGATAAAACAATTCTGTAATGTGACAAGATTAACAGGAGAAAATAATAAATTTAATCATATCATTGATACAACTCTAAATACCAAACAAACTTTCATCTCTATCAAAACTATGGCCTAAGAAAAGTATTTAGAGGCTCCATAGGTAATTTTATAATTTCAAGTGATCATAGAATGATATTTTAAAAGCATAACAAAATTCTTTAGAGGTTTTTTTTTTCCCCTTATATTTTTTTACTATTGCATTTAAACACTTCCAACACATAGGAAGAAAATCCTAAAGAAATTTGTATTTACATGTTTTCTACTATATCCAAGTAACATCTAGTAACCACAGCTTACAGAATAAATACAATTAACATTGCCCCTGAGACTTCAGAATGTGTATCTTTTATCTCTGTAAATATCTACTTGAAAAATGTAGAAGACATAGATGCAAATATGGTGAATATGAAGGAATCTCTTAACCAATATTTGACAGTGAGACCTCTAATGCCAAGTGCCCTCCAAAGGAAGGGATGCTCCTTCATTCATCTGAATCCTGATTCCATCTCCCCATGGCCATGACAGGAGATCACAACCATACACCACACATCCTCCAGGACTGGTATTCCAGTCTTTCCTCCAGTGTTTGGAGGGTTCCTTCTTCATTCATTCCAGTTTTCTTGAAAGGTAAATCTGCTCCTGTTATGGAGCTAATGTGCCCTTGGAGGCTGCACCCCAGAGTTACCTCCACTCTCCCATGTAGGTTCAGTAAATGTGCATACCCTTGAACAGGTTTTATACGAACCTATCAGCAAAGGCTTTCACATCTCAGCATGCTTTTCATCCTCACTAAACAATTCAAAACCTGCTTCCACCTCTGCAACTCATTAACACAGAAGCCTGCACTAGCGTGGCTGCTGACTAGCAGTGAGGGTTTGACTAACAAGGAAACTTCATACTAATCAGAACCAGGTTTAGCTAGATTAATTTAGGAAGAATGAGAATGTCTTGTTCTCTATCTCTTCATGTATTTTAACACATCAGTTAAAATACCTACTTCAAGAAAACAACAGTTTGTGACTTGACTAAAAACAATTATTCATGCTGTCATGTCTTATTATAGGATATCTGACTAAGTGGCAAAGTAGCTAAGGATGAACTTATATGAGCAATTAATTTTAGAAACCCAAAGAAACCCTATAATTTTAGAAATTAATTGTCAGCATCAGGAAACAGTATAGATGTTGGCTGGTAGACAGACAGAATAAATTGTATATGTTTAGATAAATCGCTTATAAAACTTTTGGACTTTCTAATGAACTATTCCATCTGTTTTCAATAGCCAAAACTATTTTTGATATCATATCATTAGCTTAGATCACTCTAGCTCCTGAAAGCTGAGAAATTATTTTATGTGTGTTTTGTTACCTGCAGTATATCATAAGCAAGTGGTGAAAAACCTGAACTACATTTGATTTTTTGTCCAGGGAATCCATTCTGGTAATATTTTCTGCTTTTACAGTTTTAAACCGTTGAACAGATTTGTGTCTTGTCTTTTACTCTAGACAATGAATGATATATTTTCTCTCAAAACACAAGACGGACTACTTCAGTGACAGAAAGTACCAATATACAGATAAATTTTACCAGCTAAGCAATAGATAATTTCTTTTGAATTGATACTTAGAAAAGTTCTACTTGCTTAAAATCAAATAGGTATTCTGATTTTAGTTGTCATGTGAGAAATAACTGGCTGATAGTGAAAGAAATGCATGAAAGGTGCTGCTTATATTCTATTCTGTACATTCTATTGCTTTGATTGCAACAGAGTTAGTCCAGAGTTAGTTATCACTTTTAAAAAAGTGATATAATGGGAATTTTACACAAGAACTACTGATGAATAATAGCTTTCATTTGCATTATCTTCTAATTTGAAGCAGGCACAAAAAACACAGAAACATAGAATTGTTTTGGTTGGAGAACAGCTTTAAGATTATCAACTCCTACTGTTAACTTAGCACTGCCAAGTCCACCACTAGAACATGTCCCCAAGCATCACATTTACATGGCTTTGAAATACCTCCAGGGGAGGATGACTCAACCACTTCCTTGGGCAGCTCATTCCAGGACCTGACAACTCCTTCTGTGAAAAAAATTTTCCAAATAGCCAATTTAAACCTCCCTTGGCACAATTTGAAGCCATTTGCTCTCATCCTATCACTTGTTACTTTGGAAAAGAGACCAGCCCTCATCTCACCATAACCTCCTTTCATGTAGTTTTAGAAAGAAATAAGGTCTTCTCTCAGCCTTCTCTTCTCCAGAATAAACAACCCCAGTTCATAGAATCATAGAATCATAGAATCATATAATCATAATTATAGAATCGTCTGGGTTGGAAGGGACCTCTGAGATCATCAAGTCCAACCCTTGATCGACTGCTGCTGTGGTTCCCAGCCCATGGCACTAAGTGCCACATCCAGTCTCTTTTTAAATATCTCCAGGGACGGAGAATCCACTACTTCCCTGGGCAGCCCATTCCAATGTCTGATCACCCTCTCCATGAAGAAATTCTTTCTAATATCCAACCTAAACCTCCCCTGGCACAACTTAAGTCCATGCCCTCTTGTCTTGCTGATAGTTGCCTGGGAAAAAAGACCAACCCCCCCCTGGCTCCAGCCTCCTTTCAGGGAGTTGTAGAGAGCGATGAGGTCTCCCCTGAGCCTCCTCTTCTCCAGGCTGAACACCCCCAGCTCCCTCAGCCTCTCCTCACAGGACTTGTGCTGGATCCCTTCACCAGCCTGGTTGCCCTCCTTTGGACCTGCTCCAGGACCTCAATCTCCTTCCTGAACTGAGGGGCCCAGAACTGGACACAGGACTCGAGCTGTGGCCTCACCAGGGCTGAGTACAGGGGCAGAATCACTTCCTTGGACCTGCTGGCCACACTGTTCCTGATCCAGGCCAGGATGCCATTGGCCTTCTTGGCCACCTGGGCACACTGCTGGCTCCTGTTCAGCTTCCTGTCAATCCAGACTCCCAGGTCCCTCTCTGCCTGGCTGCTCTCAGCCACTCTGTGCCCAGCCTGGAGCTCCCCATGGGGTTGTTGTGGCCAAAGTGCAGGACCCGGCACTTGGCCGTGTTGAACCTCATCCCATTGGAATCAGCCCAACTCTCCAGTCTGTCCAGGTCCCTCTGCAGAGCCCTCCTGCCTTCCAGCTGATCCACACTCCCCCCAGCTTAGTGTCATCTGCGAATTTGCTGATGATGGACTCAATCGCCTCATCTAAATCATCAATGATGATACTAAACAGAATATTCAGTTCCCTCAGATGTTTGTTCCTCATAAGATTTCTGCTCTAGACACTTCATCAGCTTTATTGCCCTTCTATGGACTCGCTCCTGCACCGCAATTTCCTTCTTGTGGTGAAAGGCCCAGAACTGAACACAGGATTCAAGGTGCAGCCTCAGCAGTGCTGTATACAGTGCCACACTCACTTCCCTAGTCCTGCTGGCCACGCTGTTCCTGATACAGGCCAGGATGCTGTTGGCCCTCTTGGCCACCTGGGCACACTGCTGGTTCATATTCAGCCACTGTCAACCAACACCCCAGGTCCTTTTCCAATGGGCAGTTTTCCAGCCACTTTTCCCCAAGCATGGAGTTGTTGTGACCCAGGTGCATGATCCAGCACTTGGCCTTGTTTAACCTCACACAATTGGTCTTGGCCCATTAAGCCAACCTGTCCAGGTCCCTATCTGGAGCCTTCCCACTCTCAAGCAGATCACCAATTCCTTCCAACATCCTAATAACAAATGAAACAAACCAGCTTCTAAGGTGGAAGAAGCCTATTTACAGAAATCCTTTGTATATATGTTTTTTTAAATTAAATCATGATTCAGTCTGTTTAACTGTTGTCATGTAGAAATTCTTGGTTTTAGAAGAAAGATAGTATACTTGGTTTTGTTAATATTTTGCTCTGAGAAAAGGGCAAAAAATAAAGGTATCTTTATTAAAGTGGTCCCAACTGAACTTTAATGTATTTACTTCAAAAGAATGCTAATTAAAAAGTACACATGTATCACTTAACATAAAATTAGTTTTTTATGTCTGTGGGATTTGTTTGATTAAGTAAGCAAACAAGAAAGTTCTTATTGTTGTTTTAGCAGGGCTAACCAGGTTGTGTTGAATTTTAGTAGTTAATTTAACAAATACTTGTGGAATCTGAGGATTGGTGAAAGCCTGTAAAATTGCTTAGCTGATTTTCACTGGAAGATACTGGTTTATCTGTGTTATGGGCAGCCATGTATAACCCTGCAACCAGAAGAGGAGTGAATTTGTATGGAATAGCATCTTTTCAATAGAAGAGAAGAGAGTAGAAATCTTGTCAGGATTTTTCATACATCAACCTCGGGTTGTCCCTAAATATCAAATTAGTCAATGTCTGTAAAGACCTAGCAGTGTTCCAAATTTCTAATATGAATTTAAAGGATGTGCAAAAGACTGTTCAACAGGAAAAGAGATCATATTAATGTCAAGAGTGCAAAAGGGTAATTAAATTTAATTTCTGTAGCTGTATGGTATCTTTCATGGAACAACATTCATCCAAGACTGGGACTCCCATTTTCTCCCCCACATATCTATCAGATAAAATCAGTGACAACTTCCTCCATATATGGTAGGATGCCCTAACAGTAGGTTAGTTACATATACTAACATTTTGTACCTCATATACTAACATTTTGTACCTATGTCCAGGAGAAGTAATTTTCCTCAATGTGTGAACTTAGAAACATAAATACTGATCACTAGCAATGGGTGACAAATCATTTACCCTCCACTGATGCATTTCCCAAGGTTCACTATGAGGCTGAAAAGATTAAAGCATTGTGGTTTTTATTACACATCATGTTTTGTATCACACATTATAGTTTAAAAAAAAAAGAAAAAGCAAACCACTTGGTCTGAGATATTTTTCCAAAAGAATTCTTAAAGAGGGATTTATAAGTAATGTAAATCATTAGGGTTGTGAATATTGTTTGGAACATTACTCAGACATTGGCAAATTCTATTTAAGCAGACCTGTGTTTAAAAAATAAAGCTCTCTATTAGTTTTGGGTAACCTTATCTTCTACTGATGCTAAGATTTGTACTTAGTTTTCATTTCACTCGCCAATATTTTACGCTAAATCATGACCATGAATTTTACAAGCCGATATCAATTTTTATACCATGAAGCATAAGGAAAAACTATTCTCAGGTCCAAATCAGCAGATATCTCTGAACCAATCCCAGCTGCCAAATAAGAAACTTTTCAGAATCATTATTCAGACTTATGGTACGGTTCAATTCATATATATCTCCTAAGAGAAACAAAATTTGTACTTTAAGGGAGACCAACAAGAATAATTCTTGCTTTTGCTCTGATCCTTTATAAATGCTAGCTAATGTTATTTGACTGGATCATTTATGTTTATTTTGATTAGGTGGTAGGAAGCTATGTCACTGAAACCTCCTCTAAGACTAGCCACAAACTGGAAATAATTTATTTCCCTTTTTGTGCTGTTATTTTCTAACACAAGGATGCCACCTAGTGACAATAATGGTCTATTTGTTAAAAAGGGACAAATACTTCTAACCTAAGGCTTCAATGACATGAAATATATTTTTCTTAATGCTTGGTCAGTTAAGGGGCATTGAAACCATGCATAAATAAAATGTAGAATTACTGTTGTTATTTCACTGAAGTAAAATATACCTGGTACCACAATTTCAATGGCTCAGACAGAGATAGGCTGGATTTGTGATTTATGTATGATCTAGTTGTACCAGCTGCATACAGATTTTCAACAGCTGTATTTTCCTATGCATCCTTATTTTTTTAATGCCACCTAAACCCTTTGAAAATGGGACCAGTTTCTGTTCCCATAAATTTTTCAGAAAATATTCAACATCACTTGTGAAGGATGGATGAGATCTCAGTTCCTGTTCCAACTCTGGTGAATATTTTAAGGCTAGGAAAACCAGTTATGGCTGGAATGGAGAAAAATAGCCTCTTTGTCCACTGGATACCTAAACTCCTCAGCCAGGAAGTAATATTAAAACTATAGTTATTTCAATGAAAGTGGAACAGCTCCAATAGGTGAAAACACCCTCAGCCTAATAAAAACATCTGCTTGTTTGTTGAAATCACTTTTAAAGTAGCATGTCCCTGCTTCTTATCTCTCCAGCTGGGGAGATAAGTGCATCCAGCTCTCCAGTATTTTCAGCATGAGCTTCATTAATTAATCTTTTTTTTCAGCTATGTTTTACAAACAAAGCTGCCAAATCTTATAGCTATGGTCAGGAAACATTCCTCTATTTGAGGTTTAATCCATGGATTCAGGTTGATTTAGCCTTGAGCTGTATCCATGCAGCACAGCCCAAATCAGTGGTTTGGTGCAGCTAATACCATTCTTTTCCTTAGTACTTCATCCTCTGAAACCTGCTCCTGCATTTTCATCCCATTTTCTCGTGCCTGAACCTAACATATCCCTTCCAGTTCTGGGACCAAGCACTTTGTTGCTTCTCATTAGCAAGTCCAGGGAATACCTGGAGTTTTTCAGAAGCAAAACACCGGCTGGAGTCCTTCCACTGGTGAAAATTTATGTGCTGACACAGGGTAGGTGTCTCTAGGGCTGGACACTAACTGAATGACAGTGAAATCTTTGAACCTGGGTTTCTGATGTGACAGATGTTACTCTGTCAGATATAGCTACATGTTATTCAATACCTTCATGTTTTGTTTATGAACCTATACCGAAGTCGGAGTTTTGAATCTGAGGCCAAGTCCGTGGATGAAATTCTAAATTCTTGTCTTCATTGCTGTTCCAACTGGAAATGCTGTAATGGTGGCTGGAATACTAATGTCCTTGCATTCTATAAACTCTACGTAAAACTTACTGAGCAAACATTCATGAGCCGTATCTATAATGCAGTTTCTATCTTATGCAATGAAATTACTAAGTGGACTATCATCAAAGTGTTTTGCTTTAGTCTTTTTTTTTAATGTTTGATCTGCAGGTGGTGAACTTTTTACTGGTCTCTACAGTGACTACTGGGGAAGAGATGCTGCTCTGTTTCGCACCATGAATCGCGTGGCCCATCTCCGAACGGAGCCTGACAGTGAGCGCCTCTTGAAAGGTATGGGAAGGAGGAGAACAAAGATCCAGAGGTGTTTCAGATGAACAGACAATTTCTGTTTAACCATAAATTAAAAATTTATTGTGCATGCATATGTGTATAAATTTGGAGGTGAATTTTTTAAATTTTTTTCCATTTAATTTTTCATTAACCTCACCACTGGGATAAACAAATTGAAATCTTTATTACATATTGTATTTAACAATTGGAACTCTTAAATACTTAATATTTCACTTTTAAATTTGCTTCAGTTTATTCTCTGAATATTGTGTAATATCTCACGATAGGCCAGAAATTATTAAAATAAAATTTAAAAATTCTCTATGTCTAATTAGAGCATTACTTTTTATATTAGATCATTTAGTCTTTAGGTTGTGATAAACCAACTCAGTCTTTGCCAAGGTGTGTAATAAAGGGATGTCATGCAACAACAAAATAATAAACATATGATGATCATACACTGAAATGAAATTAAAAGTTAAAGCAGGGAATTTTAAAGAAAAGTTAAATATTCCACAAGAAAAATATTAAGAAAACCATGTGATAGGCAATATAGAAATTGCTTCACACTCCTCAATGTAAAATGTAAATTAATTTCAAAGTGTTAAAATTTCTGTGGAGAGTCAGAATCTTCATTTGTTTTGCTCCAAAAGTATTGCAATAAGTCATCATAACAGTGACTGAACTAATGCTAACATTTGGCAAGGATAGTAAAAAATTTATTTTTATATTGGTTCATGTTGTGAACATCATAGTTTTTTCTCGAAAAATTCAAGGCAATTTTCTCCCAAACCAGGAGGGGGGAAGTAGTTCTACTGCATACTTCTTCCTACAAAATCTCAACAAACAGTTGAATTATATACATCTTTTTTCTTAAAAAAGAAAAAAAAAGAAAAAGAAATAAAAAAATGTTTATAACAGTCCTCAGACTGCTGTAAGTCCAATACTTAGAGCCTTGTGTTCAGATCAGATATATACAGGTAGTAACAATCAGGTGGATGTTCACAATATGCAAATGAAGTTTCTTTTCTGGAAAATTTCATAATTTTAAATACAAAATTGTCTAAATTATGGCCTCAAACTTGGATTTTCATTTGGTCTATGTTCGATTTTTAAATTTGCAGAAAGAGATATTTTTCACTCTATATTAAAAACTCTTCAGAAAATCAGCAACTGCTGTATAAGTGTCTTAGAACACAATTACAATTTTCATAGAGAAACTGAAGTTAGAAAATATTTACATTATCCACTACTTCTTAGGAAATCATAATACTTGTATGAATGACTACAACTTTTCTAGAATTCAATGAGATGAAATAATTCACAGCTCTGCTTGGTGTGAGGTTAAAAATTATGCAGGCATGTACAGTCTGAGCTTACATTTCAACTTTGCAGCAAAATGCCAAAGCAGGAAAAATGGTGAGTTTTATTTCATGGCAAAAATACACAATGCACCTTCTATCTATGAAGATACATGAACATATAACATCTATTTGCTGAACTACCAAAGGTTTTTCTTTATCTAAAAGTCTGTCCAAAACCTGACATTTTTACATCTGGTTTGTATGGGATCAGAGATTAGTATATGAATATTAGTGCTGAGTTTTAGCCTAGACCAAACTAAAATACATAAACCCCAGAGAACAGGACTGCAAAAAGGTCTTTTTCTTGCATACATACAAAGGAATATTGATTTGTGCATCTGAGTTATAAAAATAGTTTTACTTCAATGTATTCTACATGTTCTACATACCCACCCACAAAAAATATACTTTTTCCCTATTTCTATGACCCTATTCACCTTTGGTATTTCTCTGACTGACAAATCACTGATTTCACTTTAGTTTGCTTGTTTGTTTGCTACCTGATGATTTTAAGGAATAAAAAAAGTAAGAGAATGTTTTAATAAACTTTAATAAAATTAATTTTTGTTCTCTTTTAAAGAACCAAAATTTGTTGGCTCATACATGATTCCTGACAATGAAGACCATGATGATAACAAAGTATATTTCTTCTTTACTGAAAAAGCATTAGAGGCTGACACAAGCACTCATGCCATATATAGCAGAGTGGGACGTGTATGTGCGGTAAGAGCCTTTTTCTGATTCCCCAGCTAAATGAAAAAAAGAATGCTTCTTTCTTTAGTCCCTCTCCCTCAAGCAAATATGACTTCTGTTAAGGTATGTAAAGGAAAGTTATAGGTCTGATGGCTACCCTATCAGACCTATAGGTCCCATAGGACAAGAAGTAATGGGCACAGATTTAAACATACGGAATTCCATCTTTATGTAAGAACATTTTTTTATTGCCAGGGTAGTTGAACACTGACACAGGTTGCCCAGACAGATTGTCCTTGAAGATATTCAAAACCTCACAGGACACAGACCTGAGCATTTTACTTAGAGCAGGGCAGCTGGACTAGATGATCTCCAAATATCCCTGCCAAATTAAATTATTTTGCAGTTCTGTAAATCTTGACAGCCTCTTTCTGATGCAAAAATGATAGGATGGGTGCAATGTCAAGTATCTATAGAGAGATTTATAAATAGTAGCTGATTAATGTTTTCATTTCATCTCTCGTTCCGCTTCTCAAAGCAACTAAGGAAAATTTTACAGAAAGGAAACTAGAACAAAGAACTGTATCATCCAGAAAATTGTTATCACAGCCAGGAAAAAGGAGCAGAAAAATCATGAAGACCTTGCTTCTCTCCACTGCCCTGTGCAAATACCCATTTCGTACTAAGCCATGCTTCTTGGTTCTTGATCCCACCTCTTTTTGGTTCCCAGGCTTCCCATACATGAAAGAAACCTTGGGCAGCTGATGGTAGAAGAGAACTGTGACCTCTCAGATTATGCTGCCCATAATTGTTTGTCTCTGAACAACTGATCAAGTTTGGGTGCATTCCTTCTCTGGTAATTGAACTAGGGTAAAACTGATGAGAGGAGCTGTCCCATACCCACTGAGACTACATCTGCTTGATTGAAGGAAGGAATAAAAAGTTTACTTCTTAGCATCTGATTTTGTTTCTCAAAAAAATTGCATTCCCCCTCCCAATGGTAGGGGATACATTCCTAAAACTATTGGGCAAAGAGAAGATACAACTTTAAAGTCTTCTGTTACCTTAATGTATAGTATATGTCACATATGCTCACCAGGTTTTTAGCTTTTAAAATTTCTTAAAGAGTATTCATGCATAAATTAAAACACCTGAAGTATGCAAAGTACCAAACTGCAGACTAAGACATTAATGTTCACAAAGCCATCTGGCTTTCTGAATTCAAGTCTGAATCTAGATCTGAAGTAGAATTCTTTGGCCTATTCTCTGGTGGATGTCTGAATAGATTATTTTCACAATTCTCTTTAGCCTGAAATACATCAGCCTGAATTTGTTATCTCTAGCCATGGGTTAAACCACAGACCTTTCTCTTCCACTTATTCAAAACCCAAATCCCTTATCATCAGGCCATTAAATTCACAGCCATATGCTATAATTCAAGATTGATTTAATGAATAAAAAAAATAGCTAGCTGGTGATTCAAAAACAGGCTTTTTTTTTTCAGCTCTTACATTTTCATCTGAACTGTAACAGGTTTCACAACACAGAGGCACCTACTCTTTATATTTCTGCTTTTCTGAGGATATAAAAATATGTGTAAGAGCTCAGTGTGAAGCCAAGGAAACCAAGATTAATTTGATTAATTAGATAGTGTATTTAACCATTTTAGAATGAAATTATGAGAGGAGTTTTGCAAGCCTAACACAGAGCCTTCAACAGTCAGTTGCACAGTCTAGGATGTTACCTATAGGTTACAGACTCTGATTTAGTAAAAGCATGGTTTACTTGACAGTCAGTCGTGAAAGCAAGAAAAAGAAGAGATAGCCACAGCAAAACAGGAATTACTTAAAGTTGTTGAGGATTTGTTAGAACCCACGTAGACACTTGCATAAAACTCATCCCATCTGTACAAGCTCTACAAATAATATTCAGAGCTTCATTTTGCAAATCTGTTGATCTAACCCTGCAGTGAGCTCTGAAAGCAGAGCTAAACTTTGCTAATGTGTTCAGTACATCCAGTTAACAAAATGAAATATAAAAAAGCTTTAAAATCACTCTATAGTTTTAACAATCCAAGGATGAAGTAGAGAATTAGAAAAAAAGTCTTATAAACCACCAGCTCTTAATGCGACAGGGACTTGATCAGTGCAATCATACTTGAAAACTGACTCCAGAGAAATAATACTAGTAATAGACATGTGGTTTGAAAATGCATGGTTTTGACATAAATTGATACAATGAGCAACTAATTCAGCAGAGATGTTTGATCTTCTAGACTTACTCATTCGAATTGCAATCAACCTTTGTTCCTTTCCATGCAGAATGATATGGGAGGCCAACGAATGCTTGTGAATAAATGGAGCACCTTCCTCAAAACCAGACTAGTTTGCTCTGTGCCTGGGACAAATGGAATTGATACATATTTTGATGAGCTAGGTAAGTAACCTAGACTGCAACAAACTGAAAAATACCATATAAAACTTATATTTTCATGATAATACGTTGTTGTTAAATATTGTATTTGTATTCATTAACAGGGAATGGTTGTCAGCATTTTGCTTCCAATGTGCATGAAGTTCTATACATATGGAGCTGAATATCATCAATTATGATTTAAAGACTGCATTTAAAATCTGCATAAAACTAAATAGCATATATGAGAAAACAGGATTACATTTTTAATAAGCAACAAAGTTTATCTTTTGGCACTTAGAAAAGTAGCTTGCTACCAATAACATTGCATTTCAATTTTACAGAGGATGTGTTTTTGCTGCAAACTCGTGATAACAAAAATCCAGTGATATTTGGCCTCTTCAACACCACAAGGTAAGCCAGTAGAAGAAATAATAGCAGCAACAAAAGAATATCTGAACATCGTATTGAAAAGATGGAGCCTGGGTGATAAATATCCCATAGCAAATATATAGTAAAAGAGTTTGATTCCTGTTCTCTTCACAAGGAAATTCCTTGTTAATGTAAAAACTGCTCTACAGTTTGTCTGGATCATGTATTGATTAAATGTTTCTCTGCTTGAAAATTTCTTGGTACTAAAGTATAAGCACTCCTGCATGCCTGTAAGAGTAGTGTATCAGAGACACCTGCCTTCAAGAGCCTCACTCTAATTCAAGCTTAAGTTGATGGCAGCTAAAATTCCTACTAATTTCTTAGTGAAGCCTAAAACACCAGCTGTGATATTGCTGGTGACCTTCTTTTCCATCGCAGCCAAGTTCAAGTGCACACATGCAGTACCTTTGTCTTGCAGATCCAACTGTTATTCTAGGATGTAACTGGTAGAGAAGAGCATCCATGTTTTTGCCACTATTTCATTCTCCTGAATTATTTTTTTGGAATAAAACAGGGCAGATATGGTCCTCTAGGGTTGGAAGCATCTCCTCAGACAGCTACTGTTTCCTACTGGCACCCTATGCAAGAGGAGAATGGTAGGCACGTAATTAAAATGAACTAGATCCCCTTCTGGAGTCTCCCAGAGATAATTTCTTTTAGAGGGTACTGATGCTTCTGAAAAAAATAATGAATTGCTTCTCTGTAACTAAGCAAATAAAATTTAAATATAAATAAGTACTTTTATGTGTAGTGATTTACACAATGTGATCCTGATTATCTAAGAACACTAACCAACATTCCTAGTCAACATAAAAAGAGTCATCTTCATTTCAGCCACACTAGATGATTCCCATCTTTCCAAAGTAACAATGACAGAAAAAAACCTTAGAGAACAAAAATGATTAACTGTTAACTGTTAAGTCTCTAATAAAAGACATACAAGACCTGAGTTTAGTTTGCTGCATTTCCTCTCGGTTTATAAACAAGTAATTTAGAGCTTTGCATTCACCATCTTCAAAGACTGGGATAACAACAGAGCTTTTTTGGAGAAATGTTATAAACACATTTAAGACTTTGTAAAGAACATTGGATACAGAAGCTGTAAGAAAAGCATACGGGATATGCTTTTAAAACAAATTTTTTTAAAACAAATATTTTTTTCTTTCTGAATACTGTTGAAATGTTACTTATTTTTAATTACATACTAATACGAGTAATATATATATATACAGAATGTGACATACTCTTTTTAAAATGTCTTTGAATTTCACTTCATAGCAACATCTTTAGAGGATATGCTATATGTGTTTACCACATGGCAAGTGTCCGAGCAGCTTTCAATGGACCATACGCTCATAAAGAAGGACCCGAATACCACTGGGCTCTATACGAAGGAAAAGTACCTTATCCTAGACCTGGTTCAGTGAGTACAATTTATTTTCCACTTCTTTGCTATATAAATTAAGTCAGAAGGATAAGACAGGTAATGTACAATCTACCTGAGTTCACAGTCCAAGATATATTAATTTCAATATATGCCTACCCCTGCATTTCTGGAGAAGTATGGGCCAGCTCAGACATGTTTAACCAAGTACTAGAACCATATATTTCCCAAAGGAAAAATATGGAATTAAGTTTATGAAGTTTTTCAAAATCCTGTCAGGACTTGAATTTAGAAACCTGGTGTTAAGATCCTGAAGTCTCATAGTTAGGACACCAGGCAACAGAGGCACCTCTGGAAGGTGGGTCTGATGCTTTGTTCAAAAGCAGTAAGTGCATTACCTGGGAAGAAACCTCACTTTCTATTGAGCCTGGAGTAACTATCCTTTTAAATTTGTCTGCTAACATATTTTTGCATCTGGACCTTAATAAATGCCAAGGAAATAAATGAAAAATCAAATTTATTTAAGTTCATTGAGTGGACCATGAGGTTTTTCCCTAATAGATCTTTCTGAAGAACAAATTGCCCCTGCTGACATGATGAGAAAAAAAAAAGCCTGGAAGAACTAGAAACGTGTGCCTCTATTTGCATTGAATATATATATTTAAGATGTATGCATTACTTTCCAATGTAAATAAGACCATTGCTGGAGAAAACAAGATGACACATGGCAATTCACTTTCCCTCTGTAGCCTGCTTAAACCAGGGCATTTAGCAAGTGTTAAAGGAACTAAAAAGAGATGATCCACCATTTCAAAACTAGACGGTTCAGATTCCTTTTTTTTGGTCTCTTTTTCAAACAGAAACACTGAATTTCTATTATCAGGTCATACATTAAAAATCAGGCATAGATTTTAACAAAAGTAACTAATTGGAGTAAACTCCATCCTAGATAAGGAGTAAATGCTTCATCAGCCGAGATCCTTTTCTCAAGACTGTTTTTTCTAGAAGCAATGGTCTAGCATTCTTATAATTTATTAGTTTGCACTCAGACATCAAAGAGTGAGATGTTATTACACTCTAATCAGGTTCTTCAGTTTTTTAACATTCTAGTTCTCTATCCTCTACAAAGACTACAGACATAGTAAAAGAACAATGCAAAGAAACAAACTCAGTGAAACTGCTCATACTTTTTGCTTTCAGAAAGTTTCTTCATAAACTTTTTTCTTCCAATTAAATGAAGAAAATAAATGACAGATTTTGAAAAGGCAATCAATCTGGCAGCTGTTGTAGCGTACTCTGCAACTATACTGCTGCTGACATGTACAGGATTGTTCCTGTCTGACACTTGGATTTTTCATTTGGTAAATAGAATTTATTGAGGAAATCACAAAATCATTACTTGGAGACAGGTAATTAATTTCTACAAGGAATTCCTGATTTCTATGTTGATGTCTCAAAGGTATCATAAGTAATCTTCGTTTCAAACTCTTTTCCTGTTTCACTCTCTTTTTAGGTATAAGTTCCTATCCATGTAGAATCTCATCCAGGACTCTCACATTCCAGCTCAGGGGATGAGAACACTGCCTGTCAGTGTGGCTTGAGGGTGGCCTTTTCATTGCAGGCTCTCCTCAGGTTCTCATGGGTAGGGTCTCCTTCCCCTTCCTGCTCTAAGTCAGGAGAAGTTCCACAGCAGGCAACACCAGGCAAAGCCAGAGAAACAACACTTCCAGGATTTCTTCTCCCTGTACCTTCTGGAGTTACAGCCACTTACTCACTCATGGAAATTGTCATCTGTCCCAAAGTGCCTTTGTTTTCACTCACTTAAGATCTGCCCCTGTCAGCATGGTGCAGATTTTTGACTCTGTGAGATGCAAAAAAGCTTCTAATAGCTGCTGGGCTAACTTCTTGCCTAGTTTTTTTTTGTTTTGTTGTTGGTTTTTTTTGTTGTTTTTTTTTTTTTTTATCTTCTTTCAAGCTAGAAGCTTGCTCTCTTCAGCTTAAAGGTGGAATAAACAGATGCTGGAGCATTACTTTGTGTTGTTTTTCTTTGCTAACTGAATCGATATTCTCATCTACACTAAAAGCAAGAATTTGCAGAAGTAAATATTGCATACAATTAATTTATCATTGAATCACAGGAATAGGAGGTGAAAAGGCCTGTTAGCTTATCTAGTCCATGCCAGCACAGCCTTACCCCCTGGAGTATGGTTTTAAATGCATGCCCTCTCTCATTTCAAATCAATGTTTTCCTCTGCTTCCCTTTGGGTTAGAAACATAAGTCATAATGCAGAAGTGGATGCTTAAAAAAGAGATTATCTGGGCTTTAAATATTATAAATATGATTTGACCATCTTGGACAATAAGCTATTACTTTAGCAGTGCTCACATCAATACCAAATGTTTTTTTTTGTTGGATCAGAGCAAGTCATTGGTATTGAGTCAGAAAAACAGGTAAGTAAATTATCAAGCTTGATAATTTACTGAACTGATAAAAGTAGTCAAATTCAAAGGAATGTTTAGTTTTCTATTTGACATTTTGTATAGAAAATTTACAGTTTTACCAAATAATGAGACAGTATCATGCATGGATTGCGGAAAGGCCAGATATTTTAGAAAGATGTTACAGTCCTAGTTCTTTAAGTGGCACTTTTTTTTTTCCCCAGGCACTAGAACATCTCACAAATATTATTTGAACCAGTCTTTAAAACAGGCAGGAGCTCACTATTAATGACTACAGTCATTACAGTGATATGTCCTAGCACTGAAGATTAAATTGTGGTTTTTTGGCAAGAAGGAGAAACTACTGAGGCAGTGCTTCAGAAAAAAATTGGCAAGCATTTACAGAAAGGCTGCCCTAAGATCCACTCACTTTCAATGCTTCTGTCTCTTGGCTCTGAATGCCACAGTCGGGCCATAGTGGATTGTAGCCTCCCCAGCAGGCAAGGCTTAGGTATTGATACATTTTTGACTGCTCATTTAGGGTACAGTTCAGAGGTCTTTTCATCATTTTTCCAGTAGCATGCAGAGAAAGTATATTTTGGGTTTTAGCCCAGTGTTAGATTTCATACTCAAAAAAAAGGTCAGCATATTGGTAAGCTGAGTCCCACCGATTTTCTCATTACAGGAGTGACAATGACAAGAGGCCAAAAATAACCTACTGTTAGGACTCTGAGAGTCAGCACTCTTTGATCCTAGCTACTCAATGGGTAAAGATGGAGCCTGTAAGGAATGGGTAGCTTAAAGCTAAATAAACAGAAAACCACTGTTAAGAGCTGCACAGGTTCTGACAGCTTCTGCAATCCACTGCTCTCTGAAGTCCTATTGAAACACTGCTTCTGCCATAATTTCTGCTCCCGTTTTGCTGATTCATTTACCACACTTAAACTGCTGAGAATGCTTCTGAGAATGACATCAGTTACCTCAAAAATACTGCTGATAGACTTTAGAGACGGCTGCATCTACTGTTTCCTTGATTTTATTCAATTAAAAATGAAAAGCCTGTAAAGGATTATTTTTATTAAATCTCTCCAGGGCTAGGATTTTGTAAAGGGAATCTGGCAATGCTTATTCACTTGATATGCTGTGAGTGCATGGAAAGCAGAAGTCTGGCCCTGTCTTTATGCTCCTGCTCTGTCTCTTTATTGCAAACAGCCAGTGAAACTCCATCACTAGCTTGATGAGACAATTACTTTAAAGTCAACACTGAACAAATACTTTCCTGTAGCTAAGCCCAAAAAGTGGAAAAAGACATTGCCCCACTTGACAAGTGAAGGAGTTTGTTACTGTCAGTTACAGTTGACCACAAGTTTAAACTTACTGTTTCCAGTAAACATAAAGAGTATTTGATTTCATTTTATTGATTGAAAAATCCAATTTAAATAAGGAAAGGCTACTACTGTGGCTTTGCCTGAAATGCTTTTTGAAACCACACTTATGAATATTTGGAGAAAGTAAATGATTACTGAGATATTTCCAGCTTGATCATAAATGGTTTCAATTAGACATCATGTAGCAAATTGGAAATGTGGAATATATGTTAGTTGGGGAACATTATATCCAAGCATCCAAAAATTAACTTCTGTTTAATGCATTAAGTTTTCCCTAATTGTACATTCAACCATATGAGTAAGCCTCTTCTAATCAACAACTGACACAAAGTCTATTTGCTTCAGAATACTGTAGATTGATCAATGCAAACATTGGTATTTCAAGCTAAACTGTGATATATAATACTGTCATTGTGAGTTAGGGAATATAATACTGTTAGAATGCCTGAGATCAAGAATCACTGTTGCTGTTGGCATAATTGTAAAGTGTTCTTAGTTTCTTATGGTAATATATTTTGCAATCAAAAGTATTAAGACTAGAGATTGATTCCAAGCACTAATATACTGCTGACTTTACAAGGCTGTGTCTCTAGGATAGGTAACCCCTTTCTCCTAACTCTGGTGGCCATTTTGATTATCTTTACTATGAATTTGGGACATATGCACTATGTTTTTTGTCAAAATCTATCAGTGTGACTATCCTGCTCTTTGTATTCCAGAGAGGAAAGAATGCCCTCTTTGTAAACATGACAGTGCCAAGTCTCTGTTCTGCATTCCCTTCCTTGAGTTCTCGTAACGAGTAATCCACACATGCATAAAGGACAGAGTTCATTGTCTGCGTTTCTACTGTAGTCTTCTGTGCCTGTTTTTATACCAGGTGTTCTGTAGACCTATGCAAACAAGACCTGTTTCTCACATGTTATTTGGCAAACATGGAAGATAATCTATATTCTATGTTTTTGCAGTGTGCCAGCAAGGTGAATGGTGGCCTGTATACTACCACTAAAGACTATCCTGATGAAGCTGTCCATTTTGCCAGGACTCATCCACTGATGTATCAGCCCATAAAACCTGTTCATAAGAGACCAATACTAGTTAAAACAGATGGCAAGTACAATCTTAAACAAATAGCAGTGGACAGAGTGGAAGCTGAAGATGGGCAATATGATGTCTTGTTCATTGGCACAGGTAAATTAAAGAAAGCAAGGAACATGATTTAATAGTGTTTTTTTACCTCTAGGATGAATGACATTCTGTATAGTCCAAAAGTAAAAAGTTAATATGACATCCTTATTACTTATTGTTTGTATGACTGCCAGTCTTCACCTTGCAGAAGAGGCTACTCACTCTGCACATGTGCTTCACTATGCTGATAAACTTTTAAAGAAAAGTAGCAGCAGGGAAACATTTAAAGTCTAGGAAGAGAAACTTAGGTATAGGGTTCCATTTTATCCTGTTTTCCTGAACAATTGTCCTTATTTTTAAGACTTCAGAATACAATCATGTATCTGAGTGTAGTTCTGAGCTGAGACCTACAGATCTGAGAGAAACAAAGGTGATAAGATTTTCTAAAATACCAGTTTAAGTTACTGGTTTTATTCCATGTTTTATTTTCCATAATTCTGGAGACCACAAGTCTAGCAGATATCATTAAAAAGATTGCAGATTTGAGTTACAGCACAGCTCAAGGAAGGAGTGAGGAAATGCCCAACTTTCTTAGAAAAAAACTTAGAAGTTTCTTGTCAAGTTTTTTTGTCTTCGTTTTGCACCATTTTTCTAAGATACAGAGAGCTTGTTTAAAGAGGATTTTTAAACATCTACCAAACAAATACGATGAAGATAAAATATATCAGAGACCTGCCCTAAGTAATCTGAGAAAAAAATGCGTTCTAATGGTACTTGAAAAATAGGAAAACTTAAGAAAATAAGAGGAAAGCCTGGCACTACCCAAGACTTTAGTCACATCTAATCTATCTGGAAAAAATCCAAGGATTCATATATTCACATTTTATCAACTTAACAACAGGAGTGGTATCACAAATCATTTTCAACATTTAGTCTAGGAAAGCAGTTACAGTGAATTATTTTTTACTAATGAAATTCCTCTGATAAGCACATTTCAGTGTTGAGAACATTCAAAAGAAGCATGTTTGTAAAATATAAAGGCTTATTTATACGAGGGCTTTCCTATAAGCTCTTGAATAGCCTCAATATGGTCTCAACGTTGGACTTAATATAGTCCACAAAATACTGTTTTAAACTTATTTCTGTACAACAGATTTTATAATGGTGCCTAGATTTTTCATATTTTCCACTTGCATTTGTGGAAATGCAACTTTGTGATTGAGACATTGTATCAAATACCCTGGTATGCAAATCCTCTGTTAGGCAAAATTGAATCCAAGGGGAGTTAAGTGTGTGATTTAGTGCTATACCCAATGGCTGCTTAGTCTTCTCAAGATGTCTGATCTCAGCTGAGAAGAAATCAGAATTCAGGTTTAAGAAACTCTAAAACAAACCCTGAAATTGGTACTCTGGCAAAGTTCCCATCCAAAACCTTACTGTGTCTCTGGGATATGTAATGTTAAAAAGAGTTAATCTGCTTTTATCCAAATCCAGCACCTGCTGTGCAACATAAGTAACCAGAGAGAAGTTTCCTTTGGGTAGCAGTACAGGTTAGAAAGGTTTATCAAAGGCAAAGTGGGAATGCCAGGGCTAACTTCCACGTGTCTGTCAGCAGGATTCAAAGAAGACTTTCCTTATGAAAATCTGAGCTCAGAATGCAATTTCTTTTTACTGTTCCATCACAAAATGGATGCCTTTGATTACATATTCTCTTTGAGAAGTGGTGTATGACCCCAGTTTAATGGTTCCTCTATGTTTACCTCTTTGAACTTTTGCTGAACATTTTTCTCAGTGCTTGTCTGCTTAATATTTCCTCTGTAAATCAAACATGACTGAAAGTAACAGAAGAAAGGAAGTTATATCTACCATTGTTGATGACAAATCTTCAGATTAAGGAAAGAAAGACTATTCTAATAATAATCAGAAGACGACCAGATACTATTCATGTGTTTTTATTTTCCTACAAGTGTTGTAGTGACAAAGAGGCTCGTAAATCTAAACACCAGTGTACCTTAGACATTTTTAACATTTTAGATATTTTTTGGGTTCTGCCTTTGACTAACTCCTGCAGCTCTACAGCAGCTCAGTGTTTCCCTATAGAACAATGAGAACTTTGGACAATGAACCCCTGAAGGTTTCTGTGCTCTTGCCTGAAGGAACAAAGTTGCTGCCAGTGATTATGGACAGGTAGTGGTTTACTAACTACTGTAAATACTCAGATCCTATAATTAAAGCTACCTTACACTCACCTGCTTTTGTGGACTCAGCTCCTGCCTACTCATTTCTTTTTCTGAAATATGGTCACCCTCTCTGATCCTTTGAAGCTCACCATCAGGTAACAACCCAGAGTTTGAAATCAATCAATCATAAAGCTCAACTGATATCTCAGTTGACTCTTATTTGCCAGGGACAAATTGTCATGTGTTTATTTTCTGAGAGTAAGAATTCTCATTAACAACAGTGATACGCAACTACCCATACATATTTATGAACTTCTATCCATTATCAGTTTGAAGAAATAATTTAATGTATTTAAAATCCATATAAGTGCTTTCACCAATTATAATTTTTAGTTTAGTTTTGTGTTTTGTTTCTTTTTCCCAGATAATGGAATTGTGCTGAAAGTCATTACAATTTACAATCAAGACACAGAATCAATGGAAGAAGTGATTCTTGAAGAGCTGCAAATATTCAAGGTGAACTGTGATTTACCTGAAGCATATATGCAAGTCAAATATGGAATTGTTTGCAAGAAGTTTTCTAATAATCTAGTTACTTTATGACAGGAAATCTTCATTTTAATCTGAAGCTTTTATAAGGTGGAGTTAGCCCAAGTACTGAAGTGTATTGCAGAAAACCAGGATTACTGCAATTCTATTTACATGCTTGGAGGATGTAGCATTACTTTTATTAGACACACTGCATTTTATGTAACTTCCCTTGTATTCAATTAAGTATTAAAAATATTATGATTGCGTGCACAAAAATATGCCAGCTAATATCTCGGAAGCTTAAATGAGGTTCAGATTAAAAAAAAGCTCAATCCACAGAAAGAGTGCATTAGTTAATCTGTCTTCACTGAGTCCTATTGAGGCAAAACTTCATTCTGCTTAAGACTAACCCATGATTAAAGCTCAGTATTTTTTATGTGGTAAAGCTAATATAGTGAAATTCTCTTAGTAAGCATTCACATCATGTCATGTTAGCCTTATGTATGAAGAAGCTAACCTACTTGCAGCCATACAGAAAAAAATCCAGCATCAAAACTTAAATATTTACATCTGGCAGTGGAGCTATTTACTTGTTGCCTGGGGAGAAATCACAGAAATTGTCCCTCTTGCTAAAACTGGTTTTCAATAGATCTGTTAGGAGCTATGTCTTGACATTGCTTCAGGAAATAAAAGCAGAGGGCAGAAAGAGAAGACAATGGTAAAAGAAGGAATTCCTGCTATTTTTATCTTATCTTCAATTAATGTTTTGTTATAAAGAACACTCCATTTATCACTCTCAAGTAGGACAAAAGAGATTCAGTGGTGGCAAGAGCTGATGTCATGTTTGACAGGGAATTTTTAGTGTTCCTATGGCTCTGATAATCCTGAATTAAGTGTTGGCTAGTTGTTTTTAAATGCACTCTTTGAAACCAAAACTTCTGAAATTCACAATTTCCTCACATCTTTCTGTAGCACCAGAACTTAGAGAAAGTCAGAGTGCTTTGTTTGATTTATATTTGACTTTATATTCAGCAAAGCTGAATAAATATAAGTAAATATCAATACTATTTTACTCATTTACTGTTATAGAAAAAAGGTATTATTTTTTAGTAAGAAATGAAATATTTCCTATTTTGTAGGTGCCAGATCCTATTATTTCTATGGAAATCTCTTCCAAAAGGGTAAGTATTTAACAAGTTTGAAATGTAAAGATTGTAACTAAAATGTAAGAAAGCTATAAACTGTATAGACAGGCAGATAGCTAGACAGATGTACATCATCTATAATGAGATCTGGTCTTATACATGTAATCCTTCTGTAATATAAAACTACAGTTACATGTTCTGTCCCTTCATGAAACATTTATGATTTTCGATTATAATGTTAAATCTTCTTATTTCTCAGTATCATTCATATCAAGGCAAGCAAACCCCAACCAGTTCCATGAGTTACTGGCAAAGTAATCACAGTAGTGATTAGCTTGTTGGATATGACTACTCACAGAGAAGTTCCTTGCTGATAAGCACAGACTTCATCCCCCCAGGGATATTAATGTAAAATCACCCTTGCTGACTTTCACACAAATCCAGTTGTCCATGAAAGGCAAGGTTGCTTGGATCTGACTCCCTTTTGAGTTCCTATTAGTTTCTGATAATCTAAACACCCAATTTATTATTCATGTAGATTCTCATTTGTATCATATCATAGATATCTATACCATATAATTGCATAATCTCAGGATGAAGCCACTATAAACATCCCGAGACTGTAGTCTCTCAATAGATCTTAGACATCTGGCAACATATAGGTGCACATAAACATAGTGAAACACAAGTAATAAAAACTGAAAATTGCATTACTGGGAGGTGTAAGTGTGCCCCAAAAGCTCATTTTAGACTTGGTGTCCAGTCAGCTTGCATTAGTTGTGTAGGTAATGTTGAAATACGAACTCCTCTAATGGCAATTTAAGGGAGAATATTAGTCTTAAGCATTCTGAATTATTTCCTGGACCAATCTGTTGTTTTGTTTTGTCTTCCATGGGAAAAAAAGCTTTGTGTTGTCTAACACTGTGCCAAAGTGATTTTTTGGAGAAAGGCTTCAGTGTCATTTCAGATATTTGCTCACCTTTGGCTCTCAGAAAAATGTTACAGTAAAAGGGTTTCATTGGAAGAGTAAAAAGGAGTTTTGGTACAAAAGTGAAGCAGTCTTCCTCCATTATATCCAGCTCCCAAGAGGCTGCTAACTACTAATTCAAGAAGTATCTGGAAAGAATTGCAAAAAAACTGTCAAAGCAGTTGTTGAAGAATAAAGTTTCTTATGAGAAGTAAAAGTAGCTTAACTTTTTCAAGATATCAGAGAAAAGAGTTGGAAAGAACAGGCTAGCCAGATACAGAATTTCAGCTCTGCAAAGTGACTTCCTAGTGCCTAAGGATTCTTGAACATTGATGGCAAAGTGTATCAAGATTAAATAACCAATTTCAGCTTGTTGAATGTAGATTATCTTGAAACAGGATGCAGTTGTCTGATACTGAGGACAATTAACTGTTGCAATACATGTTAGGGAGAGCGTTGGCACAAAGTCCTTTTATCTTTAAAATCATATCTGTGAGCAGAAGTATAACTAGCTGTGTTTATGTGAATAAAGCTACAGAGCTTCTCTGCTTGAGCATTTTGGCTGACAAAGGAGTTTGTGAGCCTGTGGAGACCTCCTTGCTAGCTTTGTCTCAATATCCTTATAACACTAATCAATCTTCACTAAGTCAGTAGCACAATAAAATATGCTTCAGGACTGAGCTAGTTAGTTGCAGAGGCTGGGAAGGAATGTTCTTTGATGTTCAGTTGACTAGATATTGGATCCTCTTTGCCCTCCTCTGATGAACCAAAATTTAGTCTTTACCCCTACATAAAGATGAAAAGAAAATCCTGTCTTGTTCGTATCTGCTGGGACAATCATGCTGCAGCCTTTGCAAAAGAACTAAAATCCCCTCAAACAAGAATCCTAGGTTTCTACAATATTCCAGCTGGCAGAGTACATTCCTGCAACTATCATCTTTCAGGTTTACCTCACCTGAAAAAATATTCAAGCATTAACTTTTTAACTTTATCAGCTTCTGTTAGTTTAATTTTTTTTTTTTTTTTTTTTTTTTTTTTTTGTGGTTGGCAAGTCAGATTAAATGGGCTGCTTGTAGTTTTGAGCTTTAGGAATTTTTAAATATCAGATTTGAAAGGTTGGTCTAAGAGTGTGAATTATGTAATTATGTACTAAGTTTGGGCATTAGGATAAGCACAACTTAAGTGTTCATTAGAATCCCTTTTTCTGACCATTAAAACTATGGAAGTGAGTCATGTATAAACAGTTCCTATTGCAGGACAAACTGCATATTTCTGTGATAACTCCATTTACATTCTCTACCAACCAGATTTTTCCTTAAATGCCTGTAAATTCAATCTATTTTTTTCTGAATTAACTACACCAGCTCATGAATTGGACTGATCACCTTTCACTTGATTTGAAAAGGACATTTATGTGAACTCATAAGATTCAAACAGTCTCAGCACAAAGGCTGCAAAAAACAAACCAGAACCCTACAAATAAATATTAAAGAAGATTGTGATCACATAATCTGTAAGGAAGGACTGCACAGTATCAGGAAAACATCTGTCTCCTATACACTGAGGAACAATGCAAACTGGAATAATAAAAAGCATAATACTACTGTGCATTGGTATTTGTGACCATAATTTAAGCAGCCATATGAAAAGTTATATTTACATGATAATACCTATTTTAAGATTGAGGTTCCTTGTAACTTGCAAATTTAAACTTCTTTGTTTGAAATCTTTCATGTCATGTTTGGGTAGGTTTTGGGTCTGGTTTTGGTTTGTTTTTTTTTTTTTGCAGGTCGTTTAATTGACAGAGAAATGTAGAGAGACAGGCACTTGAAACTATCTTGAGCAACAAAAAGAAATTTAAAACTCTGTCTATTCAAACACAAAGTTTACAAATCTGAAACTCCAAAAGTGAGGAAATGCCAAAATAAACTTATTCATTTTTCCTTCTTTCTGTCCTCATGGAAGAGAGTTTAGTCTATAAAGATATTTTCCTACAGAGTAACTCTGCCTCCCTCAGGGCACAAGCTGGATGCACAATTGACAAGCAATGCTAAAGCTAGTAATTTTTAATAACTCCATTGGTAACATAAGTTTTAGCAGGAATTTGAGGAATTTAATCATGGTGGTTATTTTCCAGCAACAGCTCTACGTTGGATCCGAGTCAGTCATAGCACAAGTGAAGTTCCACCAGTGTGACATGTATGGCAGTGCCTGTGCAGACTGCTGCCTCGCTCGAGATCCGTACTGTGCTTGGGATGGCATCTCCTGCTCCCGATACTATCCCACAGGAATGCAGGCAAAGAGGTGAGAACTCCTGCTCTCTGTAGTGTCCTTTTTGCAAAATAGATACTGCTATAGAGATCCTACTGCAACACAAAGTACTTCGTATCTCCCCTTTATAAAAATAACTGAGCAGTAGGAAGATATGTAATTTGCTAATTTATTAGCACAAATTTAGACGATTACAAAGGACCCAGATTAACAAAATGGCATAAAGTTCCATGTCAGGAGTATTTTCATGAATGAAGCAAAGTCAGTTAATTATTTGCACCAATTTTTAAACAAACTTTTATTTCCTTACACATCTTTTGGTGTTCATAGGAAGGATTCCTTACAACAGAGACCTATTTTCATAGTATTATCCCCCACAAATATCACATTACAATACCATTAAAAAAAAAAAAAAAAAAAAAAAAAAAAAAAAAAAAGCAAAGCAAAGCAAAGAAGAATCTGTGTTCACAGTCAAATACTTTCAGTAGCCAAAATGAAACCAGAGTATCTGCAAAGGGTAAGATTGGGACTAGTCTTTCTTCAGGGAATTTATTAAAACAAGTTACTCTAGAGGCCAGTTCAAAGCACAAACCTAATCTGTGTGCTTTAAGTCTTCCCTTGAGAAGAGTTCTTTCTACCACCACTCACATATTCATGGCTCTTGGCCTTCACTCTTTTGTGCAGTAATTTTAATTATACCTGTCATCTTTCCTTCCCTCTCAAACCCAGGTTGTACAGTTCAGCTACAAAGATACTTATCAAGCATCTCAGACATGTGTATTTGAATCCAGATGTTTTCACAAGACTTTGATTCAATTTTGTCACCTGACTAATTTCTAACCAAAATTTAGCAATCTATAACTCAAATCCTCCCCGTGGCTTTTTTACATTTACTTTTTCTGCAAATGTATGCTTATAGATACTAGACCTACAAGGACTGCAATGAAATGAATAACTTCTGGAGACAGTTTTGAAAACAAGTAGAGATCATTCAGTCAGAACCAAGTTATTTCATCTGAAATAGCTTACTGCTTCTTAAAGAAAAACAGGAAAGTTTTTTGCTATTTTTTTTCTTTCCCTGTACACCTTATCTTTCCAGGAACCTGGATGCACTCAAACAAATGTACTACTTGCTGCAGTCAGGCACAACAGACATTTCTCTGGATGTTTCTTAGAGACAATAAACAGAGAAAGCATTAAGCAGGCTACATTAAAATATGTTTAAAAATTACCAATACAGCCAGTGACTCAGCATAAGCAAGAAACTCTTGGATTTACTACACTGAGGCATAGGTTAAGCCAAGTAAAAAATCTACACCACTTTTACAAGTGGGATTGAGACATGTTCTCATGCCTCTTGCAAGCAGACCTCACGGAAGAAGTGGGCTCTGGTTGTCTTCTTAATATGAGAAAAATCTGGCTAAAATTTTCAGGCCCAGATTAAGAAAGATGAGCAGCTACATAGTGGTCCAAGGAGATTAGTTTCCTACAGTATAAATTGGATTACCATGATTACGAAGTGTATGAATTACTCATCTAATCATGTAAAAGTCATTTGAAGAAGAGAGGTTCAAAAAGTTTCCCAGCAGCCTGCTAGGATTTTATAAGCTTTCACATTGTTCTGCTGGCTATTTATTTTCTAAAAAAAGATAAGAGAAACTCAGTCAGTCCTGAACTCCATTGTACATTTTTAGCATATTTCTCGCCTAAGACAATTTCCAGAGTAGCAGCCCTTAAGTCCCCTGACACACATATTTATCCGGAGCTGAGTGATACAGGCAGCACCCCAGGCACCCTCCAGTGCATTACCTCCCCAGCATTCAGCAGGTCAGCCTCTACAAGATGAAAATACTCCTGTTACTAACCTCTTTCTCTTAAGATAAGCACTGCAGCAGCGCAGGAGGGATTTGCACTCAATTGAATGCTCTTGAAGTCTGCAGAACTTGTTTTACATAACAGAGTTTGGGGAACAACCAGCAAGAGCTAATCATGTTGAGAGGGATGAATGGCATTTGCTTTGTTCACTTTAGCTCACAGCTGAAGTTCAGAGCATTTTAAATTTGAGCTTACACTGTGCAGTACAATGAGAGGAAAAAGAGCTACTCAGGACACATGTTTTAAGTTGCCTCATGCTGTGTACTGGGTGGAGAGCTCTGATGGAAAAGACAAAACTCATGGACTTTTCTGATACCAAGTGGCCCTGAGCAGGCAATGACCCTGCCATGGCTGCTCTGGGCTCTAGATATGCTCCCATAGCCTACACGTAGTGATTTAGCTTGTGTCAGAGTTTCAGATTTCTGCGTCAGGTAGTAAAAGTAACATATTTGAGAAAAATAAAGGGTATTTAAGAAAACTTGTTCCCCTATTCCTGGCAGCCCTCACTTCATCAGGACCTGTGGAGCTGTGCCTTACATTATAACACACTTGAGCTATCTTTTATATCATTTTCAGCTCAAATGCAGCCCCCACAGCATATTGAGGCAAGAGTTGCTCTTGTGAGAGCAGCCCTGCTGGTGTAGACCGAGTACTGCTAAGAGCTCTCTTTATTTCCAGTCCTATTGGTGAAGAGTTGAGCCAAAGGAAAGATGAGCAGTGTGTCCTCCCCACTTTGATTCAAATGCTACCTGCTTTAGACACTAATTCTTCTCAAGTATGACAAGTGTTTAGAGAAACATGAAACAAAAACTTTAAACTAAGGTGTGTGCTCTCTTTTATCCCCCTCCTCCCAGGGAAAGGTAATCAGAGTAATAAGGGAGAAATACTATAAGGTTAGGGGAAAAAGAAATGGAAAGGTTTACCAAAATAATAAATAATAAACAATGGTGGTTTATAATTATTAATGGTGGTTTCATTCTCTACAACTACCTGAAAGGAGGTTGTAGCCAGGTGGGGGTTGGTCTCTTCTCCCAGACGACTTTCAACAAGACAAGAGGACACGGTCTTAAGTTGTGCCAGGGGAGGTTTAGGTTGGATATTAGAAAGAATTTCTTTACAGAGAGAGTGATCAGGCACTGGAATGGGCTGCCCGGTGAGGTGGTAGATTCTCCATCGCTGGAGATATTTAAAAAGAGACTGGATGTGGCACTCAGTGCCATAGTCTAGCACCACAGCGATGGGTCAAGGGTTGGACTTGATGATCTCTGAGGTCCCTTCCAACCCAGCCAATTCTATGATTCTATGATGCTATTTAAAAGCATGTAAATATGGTACCGACACTCCTCAGATGGGAATTATGTCCCAACCAGCAAAGTCCCAAACCAGACTCACCAACAGATGGAGTGTCTGAATCCAGGGTATTGGTGCACTAAAAGCCTTGGAACTGCCAACTGGGTTCTATTCAGGGTGGAAGGGGAGAATGAGCTGTCTATCTGAACAATGCTCTACTCTAGCAAGAAACCAGGATGAAGGAGCAGCAGCGTGGAAGAGGACAGAGAGGCAAACCCGAGCAGCCCAGAAATCAGTCCTGCGCTCCCTGAGGAGCCATTTGATAGCGACCCCCCGGGCAGGAGCGCTGTGATTGGTCCGTTTGGGTCACCTGACCCGCCCTGCCCTCCCCTCTCCACAGGCACAGCCGCTCCCCTCATGGTCACTGCCACAGCCACAGCTCGGAACCTGCCTGGACCGGGTCAGTACCATGGGCAAGGTTTATCCTGGACCTCTCCAGCCAGGGCAGTCCACCAGCACCACTGGATCAGAAATCTATGAGGGTGACAGAACTCAGAAAATATTTACTGTCTACTGCCAGTTTAGAAATACAATGAGTAAGGTCCACGGGCAAGATCTTTAAACAGTGTAACCTACGTCGTTGCAATAAATACAAATTGTACCAATTAAGAGTTCTGCCTTTTGTGTTCGTGTAGCACTGGAGAAAATAATTATTTAAGCAGTAGATACAGAGCATTACTAAACTGCTTGGCTTTCTTGTTTCACACATGATTTATACTGTGCATGTACCTGCTGTGTAAGATTTCCTGCAGTGCATGTTTCTGTTAATCTGTTATGTAGGCATTGGTAATATTGCGTAGAATTACTATTTATCCAAAGATAGGAAAGGTATCCTTAGTATAACTAAATTTCATGTTAGAAATGTTACATAAGGCAAGATACGACATTCCAATGGCCTCTTTTTTTGATCTAGTCAGCAATTTGATTTATCAGGACACTCAGAGCAAAAAGTTGCATAGAAACACCGTCCTAGGAATGCACCATACAATTTTGATTTTGGTTATTGTTCTTTAAATGTTCATAAAAACCCAAAGTCCAAAGCTGACAGCATTTTTTCTCTCAAAAGCATTCACATTATTTCCAGATCACAGCCGGAGTTCACATTTTCTGACCACAGTTCTGCCACTAGCTCAGTTTCTAGGCCTGGGCAAGTCATGAATGTGTCTGTTCCCCTACTAGAGAAAAATTAGTTTAACAACTGTTTGCCACATAGATGTGATAAAATCAAGGATTTGTTCTGTGCTTTGAGATTTTCAAGTTAAAAAAATATCATGAAGGAGAAGGATAAAATAACTGCCATAAACATTCATGGCAGACTGTTATAAAACTAAGAAAATTTCCTTGGCTTACAGACAGACAGACGGAACCCAAAAGCAGGCAACAAAGGTCCTCTTGACTTCCTTGCACTGACTGATATCCAGCTGGTACAGAAAATCTTGGCTTAGTATTTATAACATCAGAGTAGTTACATAAAAACTGGACACGGAGTTGTGCCTTTTCCCCAGAGAAATGTGTTCCTTATTTTCAGACATGAGTTTCCCTGAGGGCTGAATAGAGAGAAAATACCAGTACATAAATCAGTACTTCTCACAACAATGCTAAATTTTTAGGAGTTAAGATTTAGCTCATGTTATTCGAAAAGGCCATTTTAGTATAAACCAAACAATCTGTAAGCTAAACATGTTGTCTCAAACAACTCTTTTCTTTCCCCACCAGACGCTTCCGCAGACAAGATGTTCGACATGGAAATGCAGCACAGCAGTGCTTTGGCCAACAGTTCATTGGTAATCTACTCACACGTTTACAAATTGCTAACAAATGCCTGGAGCTGAGTGCACAGACTTTGCCAAGAGTATGAGCCAGGGCATGATTTCACCTGAGTTTGCTGTCATATTCCTATAGTAAATTGTAAGAGTCATGGGATGAGCCCAGTTCATTCAGATTTAAGAATGACTTTGTTTGATGGCAGGTCAGGTGCATCTTGTAACATTCATGTAGCCCTGCAGCCTTGTTACACAGATTAGAGATGTGGCTAATGCATCTCAAAGGCTTCCAATGGAAATACAAGCAGAAAGATTGGATGGGAATAAGACTGCATCCTGATGTGAATGTGAAATGCTGCCAGGACACTCAGGCAGAACTGAAGGCACTCCGTAGCACAGACATGGGCAATGCCATGTCAGAACACAAATTTGACCTCAGTGTTTTCCATTATAACAATAAAAACCTTTTCTTCTTTAGAGAAGAAAAACATCAACTCTAAAGTATTGCTTTGGTTAGATAGCCAGGGAAAAGGTATTTTAGATATTCAATATTAGATAATTATTTTACTAGAAAATCTTCATTAAAATTGATGTCCATTGAAGAATTTAGTAGATTCTGGAAAAGTATGTTCAAATCTGAAATACTTGTTGTACAGTCAGTTTGAAATACAACAGAGAAAATACAACGTCACTCTGTATTTTTAAGGATATAAACCGCTTTGATCTCAAGAATATTTATCACTTGTATGAAATAAAATTGTTTCGTTAATGAGGCAACTGGACTCCTCCAGTATATCATCTAGCTTATCTTCCTCCAGATGGTTTGTTGGATGGAAAAGAAAAATTAAGTTTTGATAAATTTAATTCACCTTACTTTTATTAGCAGCCTTGGGTCAAAACTATACATTCATTTTACATATACATAATATATATATATCTAACATTGATTAGGGTACTAAGAGTTTTTAATATTTTCATTCTGCAAAAGCCTATGTGCACTTATTTTTATTCCTAAAAATATTTCATTACTTATTCTATTTAAGCATGTATAGAATCATCTTGTTTCACTGACTGAAAAGTAAATAGATTATCTATTCATAAGAACCAGGCACAACCAATTAGCAGTGTAAAAAGCTGAGATCTGGTCCTCTGTATATAAACTTAGCTGAATCATGGCACAATTTAGCCCATTTATCTTATGGCCAGATCCTGTGGGAGTCTGAGATGATGGGAAAATTCACTTAGCAGGTCAGATCTTCACCAGGCATTGCTTTTCAGTAGCTACCTGATTGGACCTGAATTCAACTTCACTCTTAAAATAAATATACCCTGAATTTGGAGTGTAGTAAGTATTGTCAGTAACCCATATTTTAAAAATATTTCTTTTCCTTCACCTTCTAGGTGAAGTCCTGGAGAGAACTGAGGAACGACTTGTTTATGGAATAGAGCACAACAGCACCCTTCTAGAGTGCACCCCTAGGACCTTACAAGCAAAAGTAATCTGGCTTGTTCAGCGAGCACATGAAGCAAAGAAGGAAGAGGTAAATATTCTTCTATACTAATTTTTTAACTAAAAGAGACCACTCTTAGGAATCTTAACTGAAGGGCCTGTCATCAGTTGCTAAAATGTATATGGGTACTTTATACTACTAGTGTGAATTTATTTCAATGTTTCTTCCCAGAAATTACTCATTTTTTCATGAAAGCTATATATAGTAATTAAAAAAAGACAAGTCTCCACCCATGCAGGGAGGTTGGAACTGGATGATCTTTAAGGTCCAACTCTAGCCATTCTATGATTCCATTCTAAATAAAAGCAGAGAGAGGTAGAATCATAAGTCATAGAATCACAGAATAGTTTGGGTTAGAAGGGACCTTTAAAGATCATCTAGTCCAAACCCCCTCACAATGGGCAAGGACATCTTTCACTAGGCCACATTGCTCTAAGCACTGTCCAGCATGACCCTGAATACTTCCCAGTGATGGGGCAGCCACAGCTTCTGTGGGCAAACTTCCATCTTCTCACTACCCTCACTACAAAAAAATTATTCCTTATATATATTTGAAATCTACCCTCTTTCTCTTTAAAACCATTGCCCCTTGTCCTACTACTACAGGCCCTGGTAAAAAGTCTTTCCTTTTTCTAATCCTCATGTTATATATTGAAAGGCCACAGTAAGGTCTCCCTGGAGCATTCTCTTCACCAGACTGAACAACTCCAGCTCTCAGCCTTTCTGCATAGGAGAGATGTCCCAGCACCCTGATCATTTTTGTGGCCCTTCTTTCAACCTGTTGGAACAGGCATGTCTTTGTTGTTCTGAGAACCCCATAGCTGGATGCAGTGCTGCAGGTGGAGTCTCATGAGAGCTGAGCAGAGCTGGACAATCACCTCCCTTGACCTTCTGACCACACTTCTGGTGCAGCCTCACATATGGTTGGCTTTCTGGGCTGTGAGTGCACATTGCTGGCTCATGTCTAATTTTTTATCCGCCAGTTTCCTGATGTCCTTCTCTGCAGGGCTGATGTCAATCCATTGATCATCTGGTACTTCTTTTCTGTTTAATATTCAGTACCTTACTGTTGAATAGAAAGATGAGAATTCCATTCTTCTAGGCACTTCTGCAGGATGGATTAGACAGCTCAGGTCTCTCTTCTTGGTAGCATCCAAGAATGCCTCATAGTTAATAATCTAGCTCTCACAATCTGTAGGGGGAACTCACACCAAACTGAGAAACTGAGGCTTTAAGATCACAATGGTCCTGTAGTTAGATACACAAATACCTATAAGTGGCTCCTCAAAAACATTTGTCAATCTAACATACATTGCAGGTCAGCAGGCAAATAAAGTACTTCCCCTTTGTTTTGCATTCAGTGGTTTACTTGCATGTTTCCCTTGTTTCCCTCTGTGATTTAGCCACAAGTGACTAACTTGTGCTGGTAAAACAGAAAACTATCTGTTCTACTATCTGTTCTTCCCTGCGTCCAGATTATCTAGACAGCTTTCGTTTCACAGCTCAGTCACTTCAAGTAAATATTTTTGTAGCTTAAAAAAATATTAATTAAAAAACTGTGGATCTCTAATCTTCCTCCGAAAAATATATTTGTATTCGTGAAAGTACAATTCAGAACTAATTGCACTGATTTAATGTAATAGCAAAGGCTTGTGCTCTATAACTGCATCCATTTGTTTTTCAGGTGAAGACAGATGACAGAATAATCAAAATGGACCTTGGCCTCTTATTCCTGAAGCTGCATCGACTAGATGCAGGGACCTATTTTTGTCAGACAGTGGAACACAGCATTGTTCACACTGTCAGGAAAATCACCCTGGAAATAGTTGAGGAAGAACGTGTAGATGAAATGTTCAATAAAGACTATGAGGAGGAAATACCTCACAAAATGCCATGTCCAATGCAGAGCAGTATACCTCAGGCATCAAAGCCTTGGTACAAGGAATTTCTTCAACTAATAGGTTACAGCAACTTCCAGAGGGTAGAAGAGTACTGTGAAAAAGTGTGGTGTACAGATAAGAAGAGAAAAAAGCTGAAAATGTCTCCATCCAAGTGGAAATATGCCAACCCTCAAGAGAAGAAGGCAAGGATCAGGCCAGAGCATTACCGATTGCCCAGGAACGTAGTTGACTCTTGATGGACAAAATCCTTTCACTTTTTCTGGGCTAAATTTTATTTGGACTTAAGTAAGAGGGAGAGATCAGTCTTGATTTTGGTAAATGACCCTGGCTTATATACATAAATATCAGGACTGAAAACAAAAATGCTATAGTAAGTTATACTCTACACTCATGATGACTGTTTAGAATAATTTTAAGCAGAATCTTCGTAAGTGTCTGATTCTAAGTAGGTCAATGCAATCAGAATTTTGCATTATGGGGGACATGACAATCTTCAGACTTTGAGTGCTTGAATCAGTTTCCTGTGTGGACTATGCTTGAGCTGTATATTGTTGCACATGGTGGCATATTTAAGCAAATTCAAATAGCTAAGCATCCATAAGCAGATGAAAAATACAACAGGTATCTTCAGTTCACAAATTTCTCATGCTTCTGAAAGTGACACATCTTAAAACCTTTCCTTTAGATTGTGACCTGTCTGAGTTTATCACTGAGAACAATTAGTTGTGTTAATACAGTGTACTGCTATTGCTAAAAATAATGAAGGGAAATCCTGCTTTCTTTCCACCCATTTTTGTCTCATCTGTCATTTACAAAGTGCAGTGTGCTCTCACAGCTGATACTGCCCAGTAACTTGACATAATTCAAATGCATGCCAAAAACACAAACAGAATGAAATTCTGCAATTTATCTACATAAAAAATTTGAATAGTAGTTTAGATAGAAAACTGATCTATATCATCGATAGTCATGGACATTTCCTTAGTAATGACAGGAATTAAGGGAGTGCCCTCTTGTGGCAAAACAAAGCAAAATCCGATACTACCATCTATTTTCTGAAGAAATGTGTGTAGCAAAGAATTACCCAGTTTCACAGCTGCTTTGTTTTCAGCACACACTTCTAGTCTCCATGTACTAAATCCACTGACTTAAAAGGCAGTGCTGGAAGTAAATTATACTGGAAAAACAGCATTTAAAGTGAGAACTGTTTTATGTTGTTAACGTGCTTTCTGAGGTAAAATGTAGTCATAAAAAATTAGGATGTTGCTTAAAAACAAGAACAACAAAAGCATTATGCAGCTATGTCTCAATAGTTTCAGGGTCTGATCCAGGTAAATAAGTTTTTGATATGTGATCTCTGGTCAAGAAGGCTGCTTTACTGCTCTTGTGAGTGATACCAAGAGAGGAGATCAAAGAACTAAGTCATTTAAAATTATTGGTCTTTCAGGACTTGGGAAAAAAAGAAAAAATATCTTTCTTGAGGTACAAAAAAACCATACAAAAACCCCCTAGCATTCCACTAATTGAGAAACCTGTTATTGTATGATTTTTTTTAAAATTGTAAATTAAATAGGGAAGTTATAAACACATATGAGTCATAAGTGAGATATTAATCAATTAAGAATGTGATGCCACTGGGGAAATCACCAAGGTGATGTAGATTTTGGTCCCACCAAGAAAATGTACAATGGATTCACCAGCAACAAAGCATTGATGTCAAGCTTCAACTGCTAATCACAGAATCACAGAATGTTAGGGGTTGGAAAGTACATCTGGAGATCATCCAATGCCCTGGCCAGAGCAGGTTCACCTAGAGCAAACTGCACAGAATGGCATCCAGGTGAGTTTTTCTGTTCAGTATGTGAATCAGTGACCTGGATGAAGGGATGGAATGTATCCTCAGCAAGTTTGCTGATGACACAAAACTGTGAGGGGTGTTTGACACACCAGAAGGCTGTGCTGTCATTCAGGATGACCTGGACAGGCTGGAGAGGTGGGCAGAGAGAAACCTTATGAAATTCGACAAGGGCAAATGTAGGCTACTGCACTTAGAGAGGAATAACCTCTTGTATCAGTACAGGTTAGGGACTGGCCTTCTGGAAAGCAGGTGTGGAAAAAAAAACAAAACAACTGGGAGTCCTGGTGCACAACAGGATGACCATGAGCCAGCAATGAGTCCTTGTGGCCAAGAAGGCTAATGGCATCCTGGGCTGCATGAAGAAGAGTGTGGCAAGCAGGCCAAGGGAGGTTATTCTCACCCTCTACTTTGCTCTGGTGAGGCTGCATCTGGAGTACTGTGTCCAGTTGTGGGCTCTCTGATTCAAGAAGGACAGGAAACTGCTGGAGAGCATAGAGTAAAGGGCTGTGAAGATAATTAGGGTACTAGTACATTTCTCTTATGAGGAAAAGATGGAACTGGATGATCTTTAAAGTCCCATCCAAGCCTAGCTATTCTATGATTCTGTGATTCTATGAAAGGTATGAAAGATTAGGGGACTTTTTAGTCTGGAGAAATCTGAGGGGGGGGCTTATCAGTGCTTATAAATACTTAACAGGTGCATGCCAGGAGGATGGGGTCAGTCCTTTTTCAGTGATGCCCAGTGTCAGGACAAGAGGTAATGGGCACGAACTTGAACATAGAATTTCCATCTAAACGTGAGGAGGGAATTCTTTACTGTGACAGCAGCAGAACACTGGAACAGGCTGCTCAGAGAGGTGTTGGAGTCTCTGCCTCTCCAGAAACAGAATTTTGATTTAATGGGACTTAACAGCCTGGATAACAGACATTTGCTATATTTACTGTGCTATCAAAGGCAGCAATCGATGCTGACACAGTGTTTTCCCAGCAGGCTGTGTGTGAGAGGATCTGGCAGTTGCTGGCAGGAGCAGAAAACTTTGCTTTGCTTCTCTGGGAACAGAGGCTGTCCCAGTGTTTGAGAGGAGCCTGTGATCACACTGTCAGGAACCAGAGCATGAGGAAATCAGGGGTTCACCTTTTGTCAGTATACCAGGAGATAAACCTTTCCATCAGCCACTTGTGTTAAGGAAACTGGTGTATCTGAGGGTTTTGCACTTTGTTTAGCTAGAATACCTGTCTAAGAGGTGAGACCAGACACTGTCTGCAGCCTTGCATGAACTCACGCCATGCCTAGCTTTGATCTGACACAGGAGACTGGATAAATTCACTGTTCTATGACAGTTTAATGGAACTCAGCTGCTGTTAGGATGCCCTGTTTACAGTAATACAGAAAATGCTATCACTGAAGGCTGTGGCAGAGAGAACAAGCACACACAGCAAGCATCCCTGGTTTATGTTTAATCCCCTATATAATTGTCACTGGCATCCTTCATGGAAAACTGTTAAAACAATGCTGAAATCCTTTCTGATTCATTATGGAGCCCCCTTCTTTTCACCAGTAATGGGGGTTATATGTTACTTTTTCATATTAATTTGCAAGTATCTAGTGCCAAATTTACTATTAATGGACTATCAGAAAGGAATAACAGCATCTCAGCCTGATGGAACAAGTATAACTTTGTGTCTCTCTTTGAGACTTACGGTGGAAATCATGTGATATGCAAATCAGGATTCTTGATTTAACACCATAGTGTGTATTTTTATCTTCCCATCCCTTTAATGGTTACATGTGAACAACTGCATTAAATTTTTATTTACCTTACAAAATTTAAATTTCTAGCTCACATCTTCTGACTTTCATGGCTGCTATGCCAGTGAGAATTCAAAACTACAAGATCTTGTTCTCAGTGCTAAGACATCAGTGGAAGAGAAATGGTGACAATGTATTTTGGAAGGGTAAAAACAAATGTGCTCATACACAGACAACGTTATTTAAAATGCTTCTCTGTATATTTGGGGGACATTGTTTGCTTCTTTTCATTATGAGTTTGATGTATTTTGTATGTGCATGAAGTGGTCAAATTATAAATGTAATTAAGAACCATATTTGGATGAAATCATCTATATTATTTCTCCCAATTTATTTTCATCAAAGAAAAATATAATGTGGACACCTCTAGTCACATATTGTTATTCACAGATGCTCTTCATCATGCATTTTATGAGCAGAGATCTCAGTCTGGGACAAAGGGATCTTAGTATATGGTTTCCTAGTGGGAAAACGTGGCACAGCTAAATGAGTAGCTTTATTTTGTTGATGTCAGGTACACTTGGGAAAGCTATGACTAACTAGAGCAGCATCTACTGCATAAAGATATTTTGAGAGTGGACCAGGGTCATATAAACCCAGAAGGTTCTAATTGATGGAAATTCACTGAGAAACAGCAATTTGGATAAAGCTCTGATCACTACCCTGGTTCCTGATGAGGGACAAGGCAGATTGCTTGGATGGACTAAACACCCATTTTTCTTTATTCTTGCTCTTTTGTTGTCAGTGAGGTTATTGTCACTTTTTTCAAACTCCTGAGGTCTCAGACCCTGCTGCAACATGAAGACAGGAGACACCAAGCCTAATGGGATATTCCTGGCTTTTATATATTTTAGCATAGGCTTTTAGGGTCTACCCAGCCTCTCTGTAACATACAACAGATGATACATAGGCATGAGAGAAAAATATTTGCCCCAGATATAGGTGCCTGGATAACACAGGTATCAGTCATATTTGAAGAAGTACTTGAACTAACACATGTAGAATTTGTAGTCTTCGTTTGCTTTTAATTTGGGGAAGGAAATCCATTTTCTCACCCCTCCAAAAAAACAGTGCATCAGTGTCTCTTTTAAAAGTCTGTTAATCTCCTTAGTCTACCTTGGCACAGTGAAGCTAGAGTTATTTATGGAACTTTATGTCTTTGTGTCCAGAAGGCACAAATGACTCTGAAAGCTGCACTGTCCAGATAAGATTCACGGAAAGAGAGCTTTTCTACATCTGTAACTGAGCAGGATGTCTGCAGTTCCTATCAGCTATGGAATCCTGTTCAGTTCACCAAATTACTGCTTTTAAAGCAGAATTTACGTTCAGTTAACACACGTATTTATTGCAAATGAAGCCTTGACTGACAATTCTTGCTTTTGGGAGATGTTTATTTTCTCCACTAATAATGATTGATTTTTATTACTTTAACTGTTTAAAGAAAGAAGTTATCTGACTAACAATACAAACAGGAATATGGCAGATCTAGGAATATCAAGTAAAAATACTAGCTGCTAGGAGTTAATCAACATTTTACAGTGATGCACACATTTCTGAACAATGTCACCAAACAGCAACCTAAGCCATCACTGTAATCCCATTTGGCAAAACCACATAGCCCCTTTGAGGTATGACTCTTACATAATGCTGAAACGGGCAATGTTTCAATGTCTTTGCACACAGGGTCATGATTTGCTGTAATGAGAGGTGCATAGGTGAACACAGCTGGAGAGCAGGAAACTTAACTGCCCAGTTCCTAGATTTCCTGACATTCTTACCCATATCTAGAAAGAGCAGATTTAATCACAGGTAGAGGAGCTTGGATCCATGAATGGTTTGGATCCTGTTTCAGAACATCTGTGAGCTAAAGAGCCATTGCAAATAACTTGTTTCACCACTTTCCCCATTGCAACACCCAAAAAACTCCATTAAAACATGGAAATGTGGTAACTACTTAGAGCCAAACATTGTGTTAAGACATCTAGCAAATAAAGCCAGTGGGCATGATGAAGTTGACAGCATTCAACAAGAAAATATCTATGGGGAAAGGTTTTGCATGGAGGGGTTTCTTGTTTTGTTTTGTCTTGGTTTGTTTTCAAGAGCAGAGAACATTAAGTGATATACTCTCATTTATTCACAGGTTATGCTTCATCTGAGACTAATTTTCACAAGAAATTTTTATTATTTCATTTGCTTGGGAAATGGCTGAATTAGGTGCTCATGCCCTTTTATACTACATTTCCATAAAAAAAGATATTCATAAACCTGAAGTATAACCTCCAAAGAATACCTGCCTTTCTATCTTCTTCCTTTTTAATCATCTTAAAAAAGAGCAAAGGCGTTTTTTTTAACAGCTATAAAATATTTTTTTATGTGCACTGACCTTTTAAAAGTGTGCACATGGTAAAAACTCATTTAACCTCCAGAATAGAAAGCATTCTCTTAAAATTCTGAATGTTCCAGCCTAGAGCAGCACCATTTCTGTTCTGTTCTCTGACTTTTTGACCATTTTCCACACTTTTGTGGCATTGTTTTGTGAATTTCATTTATGTTAAAAGACATTTATGTTAAACTGGGCACACAGAAATGTGAGGTGGCAGATGAATAACATAGTAAAGTTATTTATATTGGTGTGGGGTTAGTGTTTAGATTATTTCAGAACAGCTTAGCCACAAAAGCTTTTAGAAAAGACCTTGAGTTGTGATTTTTTCCTGTTCCTGGGTGGATAATTAATTGTGGTTAAATTTTTCATTGCATAGAGAAAATATGCTCCAGAAAGATAGAAACATCTTTTTGTTACTTTTAAAAATCAAAACAAACAAACAAAACCACCAAAAACAAAATACAGAAAAAAAAACCAACCAACAAACAAAAACAAAAAAAAAATCAAACACTTTCCCAGACCATTTATAATTTTGAAACCACTAACACTGCACAAATGAGGAAACCACGGGTTTATAAGGATGGCCTTTCTGAGGCTTTCTTTATGTTTCCTGGCTGGTTAATATGATCATCTGATGTGTCTTTGGTGGTGAACATAAGATCAGTGCAAGGAAAAGCCCTTCCCAACTTCTTCTGTAGCTGTCAATTGGGCTGAAGCTGCCAAGAGGTTTGTCACTTGTACAGCTCGTGCTGGGGAGCTTGCCCCAGTGGAGGTGACTCTTCACCAGTGGCTGTTAAATCACCCAGACTGAAGTCTTCTGAGAGTTGTTGCAAAAGCTGTATGACAAGAGTTGAAGGGTTCTGGATTAGAGAGTGTTGGGTGTAGGATGATGGGTAGGGAAGTAGAAGAAAGATGTGAAGAAGTGTTTCTCACTCACAAAGACCACTTGGAATGCAGTTAATTTGATATTGTACAATGTAGGAGAAGGAGACAGGAAAGAAGGGCATGGTCTCAAGTTGTGCCAGGGGAGGTTTAGGTTAGATATTAGAAAGAATTTCTTCACGGAGAGGGTGATCAGACACTGGAATGGGCTGCCCAGGGAAGTAGTAGATTCCCCATCCCTGGAGATATTTAAAAAGAGACTGGATGTGGCACTCAGTACCATGGTCTGGTAACCACAGCGGTAGTGGATCAAGGGTTCGACTTGATGATCTCTGAGGTCCCTTCCAACCCAGCTGATTCTATGATTCTATGAAGTGTTTGCTAGTAACCACCGTATTTTGAATTTGCCTTCTTGGAAAGCTTTTTTTTCATAATTAAAAGTAAGAAAATCGTGCTATTTGGTCAGCATATGCCATATGCTTCACAGAGTTTTCACAACTTCAAACAAACATCATCACTGCAAATCACCCTCTCAAAGCCCACAAAAATAAATAATAAAAAATCAATTAGCCTGGTGAGCGCTAAATCTGCATGAAAGCTACACAGGAATTGTGTTTAGCCCCTTGTCATGGTTTAAATTATTAAATTATAAATTATTAAATATATACAAATAGACAGAAAAATAATACCATGTTCCTCCCACCCTCCCCAGTAATGCTCACATTACCATCCAGGCTGCAGGACAGCCCTGGGAAATCCAGACTGGACTCCTGGAGTCAGCAGCAGTCGGGAGCTGGAGGCAGGAACACACAGGTTCAGGCTGGCATGGATCGGTACCACAGGCAGACAAACAGACAGAATCCTCCAGAATGATGAAGCAAACAGGGACAGGTGGTGAAGAAGGGCCAAAGGGCCAAGTGAAGGGTGAAGATGAGGGGGTTGACCCTTGTGATTCCTCAAATTTATGCTGAATATAACACATATGGTATAGGATGGAATACTCTGGTCAATTTTGGTCACCTTTCTTGTCTGCTCCTCCCTAAAGGAGGGTTGCAGGTGTTACCTATTTTCTCCCTTTCTCTTTCCAGAACATAAGATGTTAATCAGAACCAAGCAGTGGCCTTGGTTCTGTATGCCATTCCCTAGCTGTATCTTGCTCTTAATTTCAGCAAGTGCAGCTACTTATGAGAGACTTTACTGAAAGCAAAATTACAAGACAGAAAATTAGCTCTATCCTGGCCCAAAGCAGGACAACTCTAACCTGTTTGGGCTGTAGAAATGTGGGTTTTCTTTTGTCTCTCTAGACAGAAGACTATATAAGACTTACAAAGGTGTGAGACCTGAAAAACAGATTATGATCTCCTTCTCATCCCATATTCAGTCTATTTCTTACATAAGAACTGGGTTTCTTTAAGGCGGACTAAAATCAAATGAAGCAATCAGTCTATTTCTGTAACCATAAACAAAAGCCATGCTGTGGGGAATCTCTTCTTACCTGAAACTGAACCTTCCTGTCATCAGCACAGCAAAGGCTGTTCTTCCCACACAAGGTCTAGACAGGCAAATAGACCAAGGCCTGATTAATCAAAGATATAGCCAAGGCAGTGATTTATGCAGCACAGATGGTGTATCTTTAATGAATACAAGACTTTTACCTTAAATAAGTAAAACCAACCTGCTGAATTTGCAGTGAGTACATATTTTGTAACTGACTTACAGAATCACAAAATTACTTCTCAATTTGCTTTCTTTAGAGATAAACTGTTTTGTTTTTTTTTCCTTTCAGCACCAGTTGGTTATCTCCTAATAAAACAAGTCTGAGGGCACAAAATAAGAGGTATTTGTATTGACTGTAGTCCTAGGAGGTTTATCTTCCATATGTTCACTGCTCTTCTGTTTTTTTCTGGTGCACCATACAAGTGCTGCAGGAATAGAAACAAACATCTTATTTTCATTTGCTTTGTGTGACAGATATGAGAGTTTATTTTGAAACATACGGATTATAAAATCCATGGCAAAAGAAGAAACATTTTCAAGCACATACTTCAAGCAATTGAGCAGGGTCCCTGTGGCAAAGCCTTCAAGCTATTACTCAGTATTGTACAAAGTAGCAAATGATTTCCAGCCTCCTCTTTATTGACAGGACTGGACAGCTACCACACAGACCTCCATGCTAAACAATCTATTCATATTTTGATTTATGCTACTTCAAAGATCAAATTTCTGTTCAAAGAAACTGATTTTAAATTGAGGTGGGATCTGTTAGAGACTGAAGTCTTCACCACTACATTTGTCTAGAGAGAAAACTTCTAAACAACTTCCCTGGGCCTACTTGTTCCAATGTCTCACCATCCTCACCAAAGTTCTTCCTTATGTCTAACCTAAATATATCCTGGTGCCCATGTGGTATACTGAAGGAATCGGTTTTCATGCGAGGGCTCAGAAAGTTCTTCCTATGCAACTCCAATGCAGTCCTAGCCCTGTCCTGCTTTTCTTCGTTTTTGCCCCCAGAAATGGGATTATTTCTGCCTTCCATCATTATATTATCTGAAATTAAAATTAAAAGCTTTTTGAGCTTCATGAAGTCCATAATTCCCTAGACTAATCTGATGGCCCTCTATGATGCAGTGACTGTGTTGGTTGATAAGAGAAGAGAAACTAATGTAATCTGTTTTGACTCTACCAGGGCTTTGACAAGATCCCCCCCAACATGTTTATTGGTAAACTCAAGAGATATGGGTTTGATTGATGGACTATTTGATGGACAGGAACTGGCTGGATGGCCACATCCAAAGAGTTGCAATGGCTCAGTTTCCACATGGAGATCATTAAGAAGTGGTCTTCCTCAGACTGGGACTGGTCTTTTTCAGAATCTTCATTAATGAAACACAGTGGAATTGGGTGCATCCCCAGTATGTGGGTGACACCAGGCTGAGTAGTCCAGTTGATCTGCCAGAGGGAGAACTATGAAATCCATAGGAACTTTTTACCAGGGCCAGTAGTGACATGACAAGAGGTAAGGATCTGAAACTAAAAGAAGATCATTTCAATTACATATGAGGAAGAAGATTTTTTGGGTTTTGTTGGGTTTGGGGTTTTTTTTGTGAAACAATGGAACAAATTGCTCAGAGAAAATGTGAATCAACCATCATCAGAAGTGTTCAAGGTTAGGTTGGACAGGACTTTGAGCAACCTGATCCAGTAAAATATCTCCCTGCCTACGATAAGGGGTTGAACTAAATGATCTTTAAAGGTTCCTTCCCATGCAAAACAGTTTATGATTCTTTGATTCTATGATTCATAGTCCTGTTGTATATGTAAGCCACTCATTTGAAGCAGATATGAATCTCCTTCGGGGAGTACAAGCTGAAGCTTCTAGAATTAGAGGTTGGCCAACGAGTTCTAATGAAGCTATAGTCAAAATCTGTAATTATATATATGAACTCCTAGGGAACTTCTGAATTAACTGATAATTACTATTCATGGGTACAATAATGTTGCCTGTAGCTATCTGCTATTTCCATTATTACCTTGATATTTTCATGCTCTGGCCATTTCTTTTTATATCATCAATTTTGAACACACTAAATCTATCTGCAAAACTATTCCATAATGTAGATTTTCAGAGTGAAAGCCTTCAAACTGTCCCCAGAAAATGAGGATTTTACTCTGAATTTTCTGCTTAGAATCTCCCATCTCTCCTATGACTCAGATCTCTTACCATTTCCATGGGGCCTTTCCTGCATCAGCCGTCTCTTGAGTTCCCTTTATTTCTCCAGTGAAGATTTTTTTTAAAATTATTGTATTTTAAAATGTCGTTTAGATGCAAACATCATACGAGGCACTTCACAGATATCAGCTACAGACTTTCTTCTTAACAGAGAGTGACTTCTTCAGATCAGGGATTTAACTTGAGGAATATGAAACAGATCTTTTAGATCTTTATTAAAAGAAATATCAGCAGTTGATTAGATTTACACAGCAATGTATCTGGACATGTACAGACACAAACTGAACTAGACTGTTCAAAACACATTGTGTATTCCAAAAACTTCCTTATAGATGTAAGTCATCTTCTTTCTTAACCAATACTGCATGTTATTGGAATGAATGCATACAGCATTTGTTATTTAGCTGGATTTCAGGGAAAAAGAAAAAAAAGCTTTTACATACCTATGGAACTATAAAGAAAAAGAATGTAGGGAAACGCAATCAGAGAGAATTTGTTTACTTAATAATTTCTCCAGAGTTTTGTTTATGAAGCATAAATTAATTCCTTTGGATACCTGAGATAACCACTGAAGGTGCAATTATGTTGCTCAGCAGATAAGTACCACATGTCCTACTTACTGAAGAGATGATGAATATCAATTTTGTTACCTGAACCTGCAGACCAGGACAGCTTTAATGCCTATCAGACTTGCACTGCATCCACACATCAGAAAGAGGGGACAAATGAGCCACATAATTTATCAAGTGTGCTATTTTAATTAGGAATTGAACTTTGCCTCCATTTCATTCAATAAACATGTTCTTACCACTCATTACTTCCCCTATGTTCCTCAGTCAACTATATCTGAATAAGGATTTGTTGGATCAATAAGAGGGTTCAGAGCCCAGAATTCAACAACTGATAAAAATGGGCAAGAGGTGCAGGTGGGGCAAAGGACAGTAGGATCAGATTAAACCAGGATGGGCCACTGATGTGTACTGTCATGGCTAAACAGCAAAGAAAATAAGTCATAGAAACAAAAAGTCATCCTTCCATAAAGGGAGGCTTTGTAAAACAAAAACATAGGAGAGGAAAAAATGTCAAGTTAAATATAAAAATGAAATGAGACAAGCTAAAAGAGAAAAAAAAATATTTTAAGGAGAAACTTGCTAGAGGCATGAATGCTAATAATGAAGATTTTCAAATACTTCAGAAGGAGGACACCTGATGGTGAATTCTCATGACTGAGGTATGATATCCATAAAAAAAGCATTGAAACAGGATAAGGAAACCAGCTAAATCAAATATATTTTACATCCTGTTCACTAAATAATAAACTATATTTAACATCCTGTTAAAGAGTTTTCTACACAAGGTTCATATATATTGCTCATGGTACAAGGTGAAGAAGAAGTGCCAGTTGAAGAGATTTGGAAGAAATGGGTTCAAAGAAGAGAAGCAAATTTCCAGGATTGGGTAGCATTCACCAAAAATACACAGAAGAGACACAAATATGAAACTCATGAGCTGCCACCTGTGTTGTGCAATTTACTCTTTGAATCGCATCCATATCTTAGGAAAGCAAAATGCTTATGAAACCAACCTCAGTGTTAAGGTCTGTAGAATTCTGCATACTCTTTTTAGAAATACTTTTCATAGAGTGAAGAATACACAAGAGGTAATGAACTAAAAAAAAATTTAAAAAAATTGTAGTTTGCAAAACTGTTAAAAAATGCTAGCTAACTAGGAAAAAGGAACCTAACTGTGTTTAGACGTTTTCTCAGAACAGAGGTGGAGGGTAGGATATCCTTTCCAAACTCTGGCTGGATGCTATAGGTATGCAATGATCCAGAGTGTGCAACTGCTAAAGCATGGTTACTTATAGTCATTATTAACGAGTGGAAATGCAAAGATTCGTGTGCAAAGATATGATTAGATGTAAGAATATAATTCACTTAAATGAATGAAAGCCTCTTCCAATCAACAGCAACATGCATGTTCTGCAGATCATCTGCTCTCCCTCTGAGCATCTCTCAAAGACTCCACGGATCATGGAAAGGCGCTGCCTTAACTTCTACTTTCAACCTTCTTCCACTCTTTACATTTTCCATTCATAGGGATGTGTTGTGTATCCCCACATCTGAATAGTGTATGGTGCTGTGTTCAGGGCTCATGTCCTAGCAGATCTTTGTGTCAAAGAATTAACATAAATACCTTTTCAAACCCATCAGTCATCCTTCAAAAAAATATAAATACTCATTGTCACCTCTCAGCAGTTAAAAAGAAAACCATCTTAGCCTGAAAACACATCTGGTGAAAACACCAGACTCTTCCTTCCATGGGAACTGCAGGGAGGCATACTTAAACCTTGAACTGGAAATCAATGCACCACTGGTCACAGTAATAAGCTTATTTCTCAATTCAGTTACTGCTCTGCCTGCCTAAGATTAGTTGGGCTGGAGGATTTTTGTCAAACAAGTCTTTGAAACTTCTCCATCCAGGTCAAAGCAGAAAAAAATAGCCACAGAAAAGCCTAATAAAAAAAAGACATGTGAAGAAGCTCTGCTGACATTCTTTATTATACTAAGGGGAAGTTGGGTCCCTTTTGCTATGAGTTAGTCATTTCCCCAGGTGAGTCATGCAGAGTAAGAGCAATCTGCCATCCCAGGAATGCAGTAAAATAGAGGAAGTGCTTTTATGCTTTATGCCTTATTTGACCCTTGAACAAAGCCTACTTGCAGGCTCATCAGGTCCCCAGTGTTTTGAGCATCATAAAAATTCCATCATAAAAATGGAATCAAGTGCTTCTTGATCAATGTAACAACAGATTATTTTGGAAGGCAGGTCTTAGATCCTCTCCTCTCCTCTTCTCTCCTCTCCATCTCCATCTCCATCTCCATCTCCATCTCCATCTCCATCTCCATCTCCATCTCCATCATTTCTCACTTGCTGCTTAAGGAGTTCTTCTGTTCAGTTGGTCTCTGACTTCATTTGCTCTTACCTTCTGCACAAGTGTTTTGCTGACTCTGACCATCTTCCAAAAATCTGTGGCAGGGTTTTACGGGATTTAGATCTCTCAACAAAGAGACCAGGACTTAGCTACCACAGTGCAATGCATTACCTCTAGTTCTAATACTCAGCACCCATGGTTCCCACTGAGGTTCTATACCCAGTTTTACTTGAGAGGAATTGCACAGGACTAGCATGTTTCCCTGTAATACAGAGATGTTGCCATGGCATTTATGCAGACCTGTGAATTAAATGTGTCTAGCCTGTTACAGTCTAGTACAGTCTCATTCCTCATATACTTAAATGTAAACTAATGAAGCATATAAAAAAAAAAAAAAAGATGGTATTTGTACTTTTGTACTTCAGCCCTTTTGTGCCTTGAGAAATAGAGTGAAATGACTCATTTAGCATTTATTTTGCACTCAGAGGTCAGAACATCAAAGAGTTGAAAAATTTGCTTGTTGAAGTTGTTTTCAAATATTACACAATGTAAGGTATCAGGAAAAACTGGTACAAGCATAAATCAAAATATTTAATAACTTCCTGTTGTTCATTTGGTGCCCTGAATAAGGCAAGAATCCTACTGGAAGAGCTATGGTTTCTTTTTTTACCAGTTGTAAAGACAGTATATACATTAAAGGATTAATTTAAAGCTACAAAGATAATAAATTATAATCTTTCTTAACTTTGGAATGATTTATTTGTCATAATTTACTAATAATTTTGCTAATATATTTTCTTTACCTATGTACAATACAATCTAGTGCAACTGTCTAACTTTGTTAGTGGTGCCCATCTGAATAGATTTTAAACCTTTGATTTTTCAGATCTAAATGACTGAGGTTTTTTCACTGAGAGGTGTATTTGATTGATTGTAAGAATAATAACAAAAGAAAAAGGAAAACAACATGAGTGTTAATACACAAGCTGTGAGAATAAATTGAAGTATCTATAGAGAATCTAGATGAACATAAAGCTATACATAACCATCTGACAGTCAGAAATTTAATTTCCATAGTTCTCTTCTATAGCCAGTGTAGCAAGCAAGTCTTCCATCCTGGCAAAAAAGATTTTCAGCCTCAGAACCAAGTTAATCATGGGGCAAATAATTATTAAAAAATCATTTAGGAAAGAGTTAAATTTTACATTTAAAAGTAGCACAATGAATGCATAAAATAAGTGACGGCTCCTTAATGAGGAAAAGTTCTTTTTTGCATATGTGTATCCTCATGCTACACTGCTCATCATAATCTTCCTTTTGAATTTGTTGGGGGGAATACTCATATTTTTTGGCTCAGATGGAAGGGAAACTCAGCTTTCACCTTCTAAATCAACATTGATTCTGGAAATGCTGCAAAGTCTTTGAACTGATAACTATTTTATCAACTCATAGCAAGACTTCAGATATGTCATTAATACTTTCAAGATACAGAGGAAAAGTCAAAGTCATTCTTTAAAAAAAAAAAAAAAAAAAAAAAAAAAAAAAAGCTTAATGAAAAGCTTAAATCTATATTTAGTATTATTTTTAGTGTTCCTGTTAATCTGGGGACACTCTCTGGAAAGTGCCACTTTATCTCACACATACTCCATGACCTCTGAGCACTAGCTAATAAGTCATCATGTGGTAGGAAAAAATAAATAGAAACTAAAGAGGATTTAAAATACTTCTTTTTATTCAGTTATTTGCTCCCTTGGACAAATACTAGAGCACTGTGGGACCTCAATGCTAATTTCAGATCCCTGTTATCTCCAATAAAAAGGGTTCAGTGTGTAATTTTGAAAGATTTTTCCTTTCTTATTTTTTCCTACAGTTTTGAACAGCATGTGGAAGAGACCACACAGGGAGCAGCAAGGGGTGGGGATGTGCTACCCTTGCTAGCAGGGCAGTGGCCTCACCACCCAAGGCCAGTCCCACTGGTGAGCAAGGTGACCAGGACAAGCTGGGGATGGCAACTGGGGTCAGCCCAGAGTCCATCTGATCAAAGTCTTTAGCAATGAGACAAGTCCAAGGTCTGGTAGGGAAGTCAAGTTTGCAGACTCAGCAAGATCAAGGTAAGTTTGCAGTGTAGTTCAGGCAAGCACCAGGCAAGGGCCTGCACTAGAATGCAGGTCCCAAGCCAAAGACAAAAGGATCCTTTCCTTTAGTCAGCAAGGTTACACAAATGCACCATTGCAGACCTGACCTTCAGCATCAGCCACCAAACTTATGGCAGGTTCCTTCAGGTTCCAGACACAAACTTTGATATACAAGTCACCAGATTTGAAGTGACAGTGTGTCACAATCCTTTATGCATGGAACAGCCACATGCCACGCTGGAAGTCCTTGCCAAGTAACTGTCACGGTTTAACCCTGGCCTGGCAAAACAAAAGATTTAAACCGAGTAACAGATTAATATAGTAATCCCTCTCTCCTCTGATAAAGGAAAGAGAGAGACAATAAGGGAGAGAGACTTATGGGTTGGAAACTAAACTACAGAACTTTAATGAAACAGTAATGATAAATAGGAACAAATTACTAAATATATACAAATATACAGGAAAAGTGATCCCACGTTCCTCCCCCCTTTCCCCAGTAACTCTCACGTCACCACCGAGGCTGCAGGGCAGCCCTGGGAAAGTCCAGGCTGGAATCCTGGAGTCGGCAGCAGTCAGGAGCTGGGGGCAGGAACACACAGATTCAGGCTGGCATGGATCAGGATCACAGGCACAGGGACGGATGGAATCCTCTCAGGATGCCGCAGGAAGCAGGGAGGGAGAAGGAAAGAGTAGAGGTGTTTGACCCTTGTGATCCCTCAAATTTATACCGAGTATGAGGTGTATGGGATGGAATACTCTGTTTGGTCAATTCTGACATCTATCTTGTCTGGTCCTCCCCAGAGGAGGGCTTCAGGTGGGACCTCGTTGCTCCTTTTGGAAAGCAAAATGTTCCTGAGAGCTGAGCAGTGTCCTTGGCTTTGCATGCCAGTCTCTGGCTGTAACTATAAACATGGAGTGTTATCAGTCCTAGAAGCAGACAGTGTCTGAGAAACTTGCTGTTAATTTCAGCAAGTGCAGTTACTTACAAGAGACTTAGCTGAAAGCAAAAGTACAAACCAGAAAATCACCTCTATCCTGGCCTAAACCAGGACAGTAACTGTGCATACCATGTGAGCACAGAACAGCCCTGGAGAGGGGCAGGCTGTAAACCTGATTTTTGCCCCCAGGCTGTAACCATTTTTCTCAGTGCAGCTGTGTTCAGGAGGTGACTCATCCTCAGTGCTAAAGGTGTAAGAAGTACACACAGGAACATAAGGAACAGATATTACACAGCTGAATTGTCAAAACTCCAGTGAATGCCTGGGAGTTTCGTGAAGCAAGAATCAAAATCTCATATTTAATCCATGAAGTAAATTTAGCTTTGAGCAGAAGCCTTAAACATAAGATGTACTAAGGAATATATGAAGATAGGCTGAGGAAGTTGGGGTTGTTCAGTGCAGTGAAGAGGCTCTGAGGTTACCTTATAGCAGCTTTCCAGTATCTGAAAGAGGCCTATGAGCAAGCTGGGGTAGGGTTTTTTATAGGGGTATGTAGCAAGAGGACAAGGGGCAAAAGTTCCAAACTTAGGTGAGAGATTTAGGTTAGACATTAGGTAAAAATTCTTTACCATGAGTGTGGTAAAGCACTAGAACTGGTAACCTAGGGAAGCTGTGGATGTCCTCTGCCTGAAAGTGTTCAAAGCCAGGTTGAATGGGGCCTTGAGCAACCTGATCTCATGGCAGGTGTCCCTGCACATAGCAAGGGCGTTGGAACTAGATGAACTTTAAGGCCCCTTCCAAGCCTAACCATTCTTTGATTCAGTATTCTACAACAGAATATTTTTGTGTCTGAGTTTTGGGGAAAATGAAATATGTATGTGAATTGCTGTATTTTTGGATCTAGAAAAGGAGGACATTTTTTAACTGGCATGTTCTACTTTGTCCCTATATACCACTGGAAACATAGCTGGTTGTCAATTCTTCCAATATTTAGAAAATACCAAGATGGAGTGTGTTACAATCCATTGTAACATAATTTTGGTTTCTCAAGAACAAAGTCCAACCATGAAGTGTTGGATGCAAGCATAAAGTTGTATTTGAAAAATAACAGAAGCAAAACGATATAACCCTGTGAAGATATGGCAAATATGTTGCAAGGAAAAAGGGAGAGAGACAGAGAGAGAGAGAAAAGTGGGAGGGGGCAGGGGAGGAAGAGAGAGGGATATCACCACCCATGGATCCAGTAGAATCCAGCGATAATTCTTCTTCGAACAAAGGTCAGAGGCAGAGTTGGTGGTAGGCAAATGAACACTTTGGTGTTCCTTATATACACCAGGTTTCCCACCACTCTTGAGGCTGATTCAAGCCCCTGGAGTCTTACCTCTCAGGAGGGTCCCCTCACCTCACTGAAAAGGCATTAGCCATGGTTGGCCAGTTTGCCAGCTCCACCTGGGCGAGGACCTCCACACAGATTTTTCACTCAATGTGAGTGTATGCCCAAATATTCTACCTGCCACATTTGAGGAAAGGAAAATTCAAAATTCCAGTAAATGCAACTTCACAGAGTGACATTCTTGTAGTCTGACATGAATAGTTATATTCCTTGTAGTCCCTGATTTTTAAGACAGAAAGATTTGGCTTGAGCAGAAGTGAACTATTTGTTCTTCTAGTTTCTTAAATTGTACCTTGCAAGGTCAAATATAATTTGAACAGAATCAGAACAGCTTGAATGTATTTTAGAACCTGGCCTGGTTTGAGGACACACACAGGACAGAAATTACCTTTCCTTTAAGAGGTTGGAAGAGTTGCTTAGTTTTGAGCTAACTGACCACTGCTAAGTAGATATTTGGGTCTAGCATTGAGTCCTTTCTTCTGCACAGTCCTTTTCAGCAGAAGCATCCTTATTTCAAGGAGATTTTAATGCTGCAAATAGGATTGTAGGGGGAGAGAGCTATAAGCCATTTATTCTGTTCTCTGCTATTACACTGCATTCATCATCATGTCATCTGAGTTTTTGTTTGCTTTCCTTTGCAGGTTTTGTAAACTGCTCAGGTTATTTTATTCCTCTGATTTAATATTGATTTCCTCCATTATGTTTTCTGTACTAGCCAGTTAATCATTAAGTCCGTGTAAAGAAGTATTAACAATTATAAATACTACAAAAATAAAGAGAATTCTATTACATGACTAGCGTGCAAAATAAACAGATGGTGGTTTTAATAGTCTTCAGAAAGCAAGGCATCAGGGAGCCATGAGCAAAGAAGTGATGGCAAAAAAACCCAAACAACAGGGAGTCCTTCCACAAAACTTACTGAAAGCCTGGAAACACAACAATTACTTTTTTTTTTTTTTCCATGGAAAAACCCCAAAACTAAACTAATTTTGCAAATCAAAATCAGATTGACGGTGTATAGAATTTTACAGCATATTTTATTTGCTACATAGACTATAGATTTAATAAGACATCAGACTTTTATGGTTCTGCTGAGGCCTGAGGTACAGTCCCCTGGCTTGAAAGACCCTTCAGATATTTCAGGTAACTTCTTCAATACCTATCTACACTTGCTCTCAACTGATATTTCATAGCTGCAACCCTTCTGAAACTGCAGTCTAAGGGGCAAGAATACAAAAAGTTACTATGAAGAACTAGATTTACATATTGAGTAATTAAATGTTAGGAAGTCCCTTTTTAGATATACCTCTGTGCCTGTTTCAGTGATTGTGAAATAAACCAAACAAAGTTGTTTCTATGAGCTGTTATTTTGCTGGTAGATGAGCAAAGGAAATCTTAATGATTTAAACTGTGTTCGCTTATCAGATTAAATGTCAGGGTTGACTCAGTGCTTGCTCCTGATTCATTCTAATTGTGGGCCAAAACAGGTTAGTTTATGTAGCTGTCAGAAATCCTAAACACATCCTGCTTCATCAACGAGAGAGCTAAGAGCATTTACAAAGGCCATAAAGGCAGCACAGTTGTGAAGATGTGAATGGCTGAGCTGCTATAAGTCACACTCAGTCACACACCCAGAGCCTAAGAGGAAATGTTTGGTACATCACCTCTTCACAACACTGTCAGTGCTGGCTTTCAAAAGTAGTATGAAGGATAATGCATAACTTCTTGCTGCTCATTCTGTTCATCAGATTGTTATGGGACATTTCAGGCTGTTTTTTGCCTACTTCTACCCATCAAGACAATGTGCTTTTCTGTTCTTGTTCCCATTGTTATAAAGCAAATGAATTAATATTGTGTCATTCTCTGTTCTCATTAAGATCCTTCTCAGAGAAACAGTGGAACAGGAAAATAAACCTGTCAGTAAAATCTTCTGTGACCACTCAGCATTCTGATAAAATTTGCTGCAGTATAACAAGTAACATTCTGGGGAAATGGAAGACAGGAAGAAGAGGATGGAGAACAAAGTAACCCTTTCTGGCATCTGAAGTTCATCATCCTCTGGAAGTTTCTCTGTTTCTCTTAGTCTAAGACATGTGACAGTGCAAAGCACAATCTATATTGATCCCCAGGGGATATTTTTCTCCTTTGTAGCAAAACAAACCATTAGGTAAACAGAGCTTTGTTGCCCGTAGCAACAGAAAATTGCATTCTAGAAGGACTACAATATATTTTAATTTTTTTCAAAGTTAAAAATAAAGATCAGCAGGAAAACAGAAGTACAATTACAATTATGCCTTGCTTAATAAAGACCGAACAACCACAAAGGGAAAGAAGAAAATTCATCAACAGAATGCTGAAAAATATAGTAGAATTTTGTAGTATTTACCTCCTGGCTGCTTTATTTAGAGCAGTGGTAGCCTGGTGTTCAGTTATTTCCACCGTTGCCAGACAGCTAGAAAGAATAATGAGAATTCAGAAAAGTGCCCTGAAAAGGCAGTCTGAATCAGAACAGGTTGTCCAAGCTCTAGGTTGCAGAATATAACTTCTGTGCTATTAAAAATATGTAATCACTATCTTACTGAATTCTAAAGGGAGGAATGAATGCTGAGCTTTCATAATGGAAGGGAATCACCAGTGAAGTTCCTCAGGGATCTCTGCTGGTTCAGGGACCTGCAGAGTTCAACAAATCATTAAAAGAACTTGAAAAGGAAATGAGATGAAGATGTTTCCCACTATTAGTAAGCTATTCGAAGTAATATTCTTTCGACGTTCTTCAAATACAGTGTATCTTTTTTTAGGAAGGCTGGTCCAGAAATGTGTTACCTCAAAGAGAAAGGTGAAAGTTGTGGAATAGCTTCTGTATCAGGAAGGGGGAATAATTAAATAAAGCCTCTTCAGCCAAGAACTTAACTGAGTGAGGGCTTTCTAATGAAGAACTGCAGAATTGTGAGTGGCATGGAGAAGGTGGGTGGGAAAGATTGGTCACTGTCTCTAACAATGCAAAGTTTTGAGGGGGAAACCAAATTATGCCAGTAGGAGCCTGCTTCAGAACAAACCAAAGCAGATGATTCATTATGCAACAAGTGAATTCAAGGGTATTCACAGGTTGGAACAAAGTAGACAAGTATGGCGAAAATATCTTCGTTGTGTTCTGTGAAATACACATCTGGTTTAGGAAGTTCCTAGAGATAGAAAAAGGTGGAGGATGGGAGAGCATTAAGAGAAATATCACCACCATGTATTGATTTGTCCTGCGACTGGAGTCAGGAATTCATGCCACCAGACTTAACATGACTGTTCTTATTACTAAAGCTATGGTTAGACTCAAACATTTGCTACATATTAGATTTAAAATGGCAAATTTCTTTGCATCAGAAAAGTTTAGTATCTGAAACCTGTTTTCCAAGATAGTCTGAAGCACACCTCTTGCATTTAGGAAGAGGTGGATATAGGATTTGGGTACCTGGTAGATTTAATGAGCTTCAAAAGAAGAAAGGGCTGAGGCTCTAGATTTTTTAACTTTGCTTTTACTTTCTTTAGAAAAGGCTTTGGAAAAAAATCCTTTTTTCCTTTATTTCTTACCATCTCTTTTTCTTTCTGTCTGTGTTCCTCAGCTTTCAAATTTTTTTTTTTGTTTTGTTTTTCCCTTTCTAGGAAACATATTGATAGCACTAATAGAAATATGACTACAAAGAAAATACCCCATTAAAATAGAAAAATATGATATTTTATCCAAGAGTGAATTGGGGATACTTCATAATCCTATTGCTTTCTTCAGTTTTTATTAAGGCTGAGTTACAAGGCTTTACTTTACAGTGGGGAATAAGCCTTTTGTTTTAGAAAAAGCTACAGACATGGTTAAGTGGATGGTAGGGAGTGAGATATATTAATGCTCATGGAGAGCATTGGGGAGAAAGTATCCAATAACTCATAAGTCAGAAGGGAATTAGAGGCAGTTCCTCATACAGAGTTTAGCAGTAACAACAGCCCAGAAACTTTTCATTTGTTTATAAAAAATATACAAATAAATTACAGCAAATTAATTAAAGAATAATTATTGATAGGCTTTGCTGGTGAGAAGCTCAGAGAGCCTTTAAAACTATACACAGATAATTGTTGCAAGGACCTCCATTTGATGATTTAAAAGTGTAAACTCACTAATACAGTTTGTTACTGTATTACTGTAGACTAACATTTAAATATTTTTGAAGGCGTATTTATATTTCACATGACCCTGAAACAGTAAAAAAAAATGGGGGATTTACAGACTTTTTTAGAAAGTGAGAGGCAAATATAAATATCCAATATTTGCATGTTTGAATGCTGTTTTTTTTTCCTTTGTTGTATATCATAATGCAACTTTGAGAATCACACTTCTAAAACAAACACTAGTGCTTATTAATTCAAAATGTGTTTTCTGTGAATATTCTGCAATGATATCTTAAAAATTGATACTTCAGTGTAGTATTTGGGAACCAGAAACCATGTCAATGTAAATGGTGCAGGAGAAATGGGGAGTGAAATTAACTGGGAAGTGGTGAGACTCTTTTGAAATGCAAAAATTACATCTAGCACAAAAAAAGTAAAAACCCTCAAACCTGGAACTGCCTCTAAACTGACTTTATGGTGATTTTGATCATGACTGAATGTCCACTATCAAAAGCATCTGCATAGTTTTTATATCATATATGTATTTTGAAAATCTGTTGTGAAATAAGAAGGCTTAAAATCTCTCCAATAATTTATTGGTCTGTGATGGTGTCTTATCAATGCAGTGTCTTTTGAACATCTGCTTTTATTTCCTAACTTTTTCTTGACTGACCATATCACCAGTTTTTTTACTCTCAGAACTTCCATCTTACAAATACCAAAGTACAGAAACTCCTTTTTGCATATTTTCAAGGTTTTACATTTCTGAGGCACCAAAACTTTAGTAGCTTAGTCTGGTTTATAAAAATCTGCTTGTGATGCCTTTTGTATTAAACAACCTCACTAACAGAATAGTTTTGTAGTCAAAGCACTCTTCACATAATTTACAGACCAGCCACTTCCCAGTTCTTACATGATTTACCCCCGGGGACTCAAAAAATACCTTTTTAGAGCCATTAACTCCATCACTGGTAGTTTATCTGCTAAGAGTTTGATTCAGGACTGGCACAGAGGATGTTCTGGTTCCTGGCCTGTGCACAGACTCTGAGACCACACTTTTCTCAGCTGCCACTGGAAACTCTGGGACAGCTTGTGAACAACAAATTTTAGCTAAATAAAAACTGGTGAAAATATTTAGTTCCAACCTTCTCCATGTACATAAATAGTCCAGAGATATTCATCATTACTGAGTTAGGCAGTATAAATCAGCTACATTCTTTCTTGATTTTCTTAAGTAGAGCGTTTCATTTAGTTGTGACTTACTTGTGAAAGGCTGCATTCAAATATGGTTACAATTCAGAAAATATCTGTGGTGGCCTGAAATATTCTCTCCAAATAAAAGGTGAATTTGTTTAGAGTGTGTCCTGTTTATATTAATTTTCTAAATTATTCTGTTCTCGGGCAAGAATTTTTTATCTGTGGAAATAGTAGTGCCAGATCAAAAACCCTCATGGCTTCTCTGAACATGGTAGACTCAGGAACTCATTTAGAAACATTCTGAAGAAATTATTAAAAAGGACGTGAAAAGGACTCAGGAAACAGCTGTAGTGATTGTAATGTGATCCTTTAAAAACAGCAACCCTTACTCTTCTCTAAAGAAATTAGCATGGATCAGCAAAAGTCTAAAAAAAATCCTGTTTAATAAGGAAATTATATACTCATAAAGACTGAAGTGTGTGCAAGTAGTAGGACATTAGGCAAAAGAATAAGAATCAGTCCCCAAACAATTGGATTGTGACAACTGATTATGAAGATTATTAAAATCTGATTAAATTTAGCTTACAGTTTTTCTGAAATGGCTATTTCTCTCTTGGCTCTCTCTAATAAATGTAATTTGTAGCCATAGTTATCAATGTGATTTTGACCTAAGAAGTTAATAGTTGGTATGATTAATAAAGACACAATATAGATAATAGTCAAGAATGATCTGGTTTGCAAAACAGTGGCCAGGTGCAGAGCTGGAAGTGATTGATTGTGATGCCTGGAAACTGCAAAGGACCTATCATTTAGATTGTAGAGGAAGTCATGTAGAAATCAGGTGAGGAGTGAGTGTACACATTAACCTTGGCGATGGGTTTGAACGCTCTATGTCAAACAAGTTTGTGTCATTCATATGACTGAGATCAAACACAAGCATTGCTTGTTGTACTCAAGAGGATTTTTACGCAGCTTTGGGTTTTCATTTTTACAGTTCTGTAATGTCCCCTCGAGTTAAGTGGAATTTTTGTTATGAGGTATAGATGCGTTTGAATTTTAATGTGAAAAATATCACTGGATGAATGGACACAGATTAGCCTTGCTCACCTTAGGACATATGTAATAATTATAGCATTGCCAATTAAATAATCATACAATAATTAAACATCATATTGTGATGATTTATAACTTCATCTATTCCATCCAACCTGCTTCTTGAACCCAGTAATGTAAAATCAAATCCCAGGAAGCTGGCAGAGCTTATTTTGCTAATGTCAGCAAACACGTCCCTAAGAGCATTACTGTGATCATTGCTTCCTACATTGGTACATGAGTTATGGTTGAGATTTCCCAACACAGGTGAGATATTAGGATCCAGCATATAATTTTCATTTTAGCTCTGCATGCACCGGATTGCAGTAGATTTTCCTTCAAGCAGCCATAGAAGCAGTTTGCAACATGCATAGACAAAGCCACTGCAGGCACATACCATATAACTTTGTAAATAATGTATCTTTCTTCTGATAGCAGTAGGTCAGTTTCTAACTGTTTCTAACTGTTAAAAAGTTCATATTAATTGCACTGTCTATTTATCTAGACTTTGTAGCAGAGTCCTCTGTTTAACACCTCAGGAATTCAGATTGTACAAAACTATTCAGTATTACTTGATTAGGTAAAATGTAAAAAAGCAATACCAAGAACACAGGAGTCATAAAATGAATCACAGAAAACATTGTGAGCTACTGGCCATTTGAAAAGTATCACTTAACTTAGTTTTATTTCTTTACTCTAGAACTAGACATATTTTCTCTTCTCTTAATGGCTTTTTTCAGCTGCAGTTTGTGTATTTACATATGAAAGAGAACGAGACATGGGTTTATGTCCTCAATATATATAAATAATTATTTTATAAAAAGGAACACATTCTTCTTGCACAGCTTGACCTCCAGAAACAGTTCTAAGACTTTAAAATTAAAAGAAAGATTTTTTTTTTTGTCAAATACATTAAGGGTACTGTTTTCACTTAATATATTTCAGCTACTGCCTATTTCTCAAAAAACTTTTCTGCATCAAAGCAGGCCATGTTTTATCCTAAAATCTAATAAACCTTTAATCTTCTAACTTCATCATGCTACTGCTTAACAACTTTCAGTAGTTCAGCTTGTTAAAAGTGAAGACCCTCAGTTTTTGCCCAGATTATATATTCCTGCCAAACCTAGGAGCTCCACTATTCCCTGCAACAGAAAATAAATCATCTAAGAGGCCTGTACTTCTGCAGAGCAAGAAGTAACAACCAGTAACAGTGACAGAGCAAAGTGGTCCTGTATGACTTTAATGGGGCCAATTTGCCTGCCAATTTGTCAGCCAGCAGACTGATTCCCAGAGCCAGTACATGTTTTATACTAGCTTTAATTGATAATTAAACACTCTCCCCTCTTAACATATACTCTTGATATGTTAAACTATATGAAAGAGGGAGAATGGCCAGTGCTGCAGTACTTATCGAGTGATGGACAAACCTGGCATTGTGAGTCTGTCTGACCAAGTGTGATACAGCCCATGTCAGTAAACACTGAACCTCAGAGAAGTGTTGGGGAAAGGTGACTGTCAGAAAGGCAAGGCATATAAAATCAGTTAGATGTGGCAATCCTTTTTTATATAAATACCTGATCAGCAAATGCCAAACTACAGTTGAAGTGTTGGATCCTGCAGCTAGACAAAGTTTTGACTATCCTAACTTCAAAAGTAATTGTTAGGTTTGAAGTGTGTATAGATCGGTTTGGAACACCTTGCATCTCTGGTTGAAACTGCTGTTAATTTATAATGCTCTGTGGTGTACCTATTGTGTACTGTCCTGTTGACAGCCCCTGTCTGGCTATACCAGAAGCCTGCTAAGAGTCTGAGCTTTGCAGCATCTGTTGTCTGAAAAAGGAATGTGCCTACACCTCCAAAGCAGAGGACAGCTCAGAAGCATCATTGTACCTACGACTGTTCACGATTCATATTTGTACACGGTGCTCATTTGTTAGCTTATAAAATCAAAATACTAGAGAGTGATATTGTTAAAATATTTATTTTTTAAAAAAATTCAGGTTTGGAAAAATAAGCAGAGAATATGAGACCTGTGCTACATAGGAGTAGGACAGTGTAGAAATAGGAATATTTCCAAGTTATGAATTTTGGATTACTGGGGATGGTGGAGAGGACTGGGTTTTATTATTTAAATGGAGCAAGTCACTGTCCTCAGAACTAAAAACTTATGGTATGTCAGTGCTAATACAAGACAATATATAGGACATGAAAATTGGTTAAAAGGCATAATGGAATGTAAAATTTTTTCAGCTCCCTCATCTCCTTACTACTAATTCTAGCCAAGCTCTATAACTACTGTTACCTCTCTTAACAAGTTTACTCTTCTTTATATTTCACCTGGTTGCTGTTTCTTTCCTATCTAGCATATCTCTGGTGAGTAGAGCATCCAGGCTACAGCCCTGTTTGATGGGTTGTTTTTTGTAAAAAAAAAAGAACTGTACTGCAAACAACCAAATCCATGAAGTTTACGGTCAGCAGTAAAAATGTCCTTTGTGCGAATGTCATTCTGTTAATCCAAGACTGAGAAAAAATATATGGGCTATTTTAGCATTATCCAATTTATACTTGCGAAAACAAAGAGTTTGCTTCACAAAAACTGATGAGTTTACATCTCCCCACATTTCAAGTACTACTGCTAAGTATTTCCCTATTTAAATTTTAACGTAAGTTAACCAATAAAGACCATGTAGGAAAAATTACACTAAGTATGTGGTCATTGCAACTTTGTAACTGCACAGTTCAGTTGGGGTTTTTTTCTCATTCCTGTTTTAATTAATTGTAAACTAACTGTGTTGATGTCAAATATAGGACAGAGTTGTGAGTTCACTGCAGAATTCAGGATCACATTAATGCCTCCACTTTTTTTCTTTTGGGCCAAATAAATATTGCAATATGGCCCTGTTGACCCTAGACCAACTATTTATCTGAAAATAATGATATTGAGAGATTTTAAAATTAGTAAACCTTCTACTTTGAGATTTTTAAGTTATTTTTGCTCATGATATCAAGTTTCTTTCAATATTTTTTTTTTATAGGTACTTTTTCGCCTTATAACGTTCCTCTGGATCTTTGGAATTAAATATACAAAATATCACTAATTTGTGGAAAACTAGTGGAAACTGGCAAGGTGATTTTTAAAACACATTTTCCTTCTCAGTGAGAGTAGCATATACATGTATTTTTCCACTACTAGCTTCTTTAATCTTTTCTTCTGCATTTCAAAGCTATAATATACATTAGAAGTTGCAGACAAAACAGTCCCTTTATGTGGGACACACCAAGTAAGTCACAGTGCATGATGGCAATAGGGCCTGCTTGCCAATGAAAACCTTCTCACAAAGGCTTGATACTATCTGACAGAAACAGACAGTTCACTGTAATATGCCCAATATATGGGAATGGAAAGCTGCTCATGGCTTCTTCTTGTTCCTTCACAAAAACCTATATAATATGTTTTTAGCAACAATTAGAAACTGCAAAAAATCGTAAGGCTACTAAGTCTGTTTCATAAACACAGCACTCTCTCCTGGGTCATATTCTCCAGCAAGGCCTGGCTTTGATTTTTTCCCTCTTACTCCTTCCCTTTTCCATGCTGTAAAAGACAGGTAGGTCCCATGGTTTGGATCAGACATATTTAACCTCTCCCTTTGCTTGTCTACTTCTGACCATAACTGTCCCCTCATGATTAGATGGATGACTTTTCTTTGGTCTGATAAACTATCCTTTCCCAGGCATAGCAGGCTTGAAAGATTCACTTCAAGAATATGCCCAGGAGAATTACTTCCACACATACACCTCCAGTTATCCCCAGCACATTCTGCTCTCCCACTAGCACTGCCATCAGGCCACATTATCGTGATTCATTAAATACATCACACTGACAATGACTCAGTAGCTATAGGGAGATTATTACCTTCTTTCATGTAGAAAAGATAACAGATTATGGGTGAGATAACAGCAGAGAGAAATGTAAATCTTTTGCCCAGACAACAGGCTTATTTGATTGAAGGGGTGTCCAGTTCCACTCCAGAAAACACAAAAACTGCCAGTGCCAAAGTCAGGTCACTAAGTCTACTTTATGACCATAGACTTTTCTGCCCATAAGACTAGAAAAGTCTGACAGGGATAGTGAGAGAAATGGTCTTCTAATCTGTTAGTGATTTTGGGCCTCTCTCTCTATCCCTTTTCATAACTTTTCAATTAGATCTTCATGTAGGCACTTTCCCTTTCTACTTGTTTCTACAGTAGATACCCTAGAGTGTGGCCCTGCCCTCAGTTTCTGCATTTAAATTCTGCCAGGGAACAAAGACCTATGATAAACATATTTACTGGCCTTGCCATTAAGATGCCTTTTGTGAAATCCTTTTCATGAAATTGTTTCACAATTACTTCACAATAAAAACCTAGGTGTTTTAGAGAGGGAAACAAGCTGACATACGAATGTGTTCAACTGTATTTATTTTTAAAATGAAGGTACTTTGAAAGCTTTCACACATTTTCCTATTCTGTTCTCACAAATTAATGTTTTCAGCACAGATAACAGCTACACTTAAAAGCTGTTTTAGTATCTAAAATCAAAACGCCAACCTAGGATTGAAATGAGAAATCCTAAAAGAAATCTGAAATAAAAGACTGCTGTAAATCATCTGATTTGATTGAGTTTTTGTGTTTTTGTGGAGGAAGGAAAAGTAAAGACTTTTAATCTCTTGAAGTAACAAAAAGGTAAATGAAACTAGAACTAGATTCAGACTGTAATGTTAGCTGCAGTGAAAGCACTGGTATATAATTTATCACTCCTCTAATGCATTCTGGCAGATGATTATTTCACATGTATGGCAGGATGTGTCAGACACTTTGATTTATTCTCTAAGAAATTTCATTTTCAAAGAAGTGCATGAGGGTTTTTATTCTTCCCATGTAACCACTATTAAATCCACACTGAGACATCTAACTTAAATTATACTTTAAATTCCTGATACACGAAAGCAAACTGATTCAGACAAAACATATAAGTTCATATTTGTATTCTCCTGAATATGTTGGAATTTGGGATGACAGACTACCACTTTCTAGTGGTGAATCAGGATTGGAAGTACCTTTGCTGGGGACTTCTGGGCCAGATGAAATGTTGCCTGGCAGACTTCATATGTGGCATAGAAAAAATGTAACATAAGACAGTAAAAGGAATTAAATGTTAAGGTCCACTAACCTCCATCTTCTAATTGACATAGGTGTTTATGCACATGAACAATTTCCTAAGTATGCCATATTAATTTAACCTTGTGATCTCTTACTAAGATTAACATCTAATTCACAGTGCATTAAAAAAAAAAAAAAAACCAAACCAACCAACCAAACAAACAAACAAAAACAAAACACCCAACCCACACTCTTATAACTTTCTTACTCTTATGTTCTGGTGATATAATATTTTGTATCCATAGTGAAATATGTATTGCCACTGAAAGGGGCATATTATAATGGCAGTTATTCTTTGTGATTTAGATTGGTTAAGAGTGTGTCAGCAGTGATGGAAAGTGTTTCATGTTAGGCCTCCACCAATGTTCTAATTGTTTGACTCCACCCAAAGACTATCAATGAGGTGAAGATAAAGCAAATCAGACACACCAGCTATAAATTGCATTTGTTGAACCAAAAAGGTACAGTCAAGAAAATTTGGCAAATATGTTCCTTAGCATCCTTGCTCAGAAATCCTAGAGTGGATCTTTGTCATTCATATGTTGTAGTTTACCATTTTCTGTTCTCATATTGAAAGTTCAGTTAAGTAACAGTGTTTGTTAAAAGGAATAAAATTCCTTAGAAGTCTACCTCACTGATAAAAGATTTAATAGAGAATGAATGGGATTTGATTTCACTGTGTATTCTGAATTGCAGTATTCTTCCTAACTTTGAAGGATTTTCATTGCTTTCATGACAGTTATGACTTGAGCTCAACATGTAACTCTTCTACACCTTGCAAAACCATAACTTGGCCAAGAATCAAACTCCAAGAGCCAAAGTTGTCTAGATAAACTAGTCATTCTAATTTTTTGTTTCAATTTTCATAGTTAATCCACATTAGGAAAATTGGAAAAGATAGAATAGGCTTTGCAAAATATGCACATTGGCAATGTAACTAATGGTTATTAAATTATTAACTATTAGGTTAGTTACAAAAACGCTGTCAGTGGGAAAACCTTCATTTCACCTTGGCTGGCAGTGAAGCTAGACATCTTATTTCCCTGACCTCCATTATAGCCAGTGGTGAAGTCTTTTCTCTCCAGAAATTACATACAGAATCTAAGATGGTAAAGCTTTCAACGAAAAACACATAGTTACTTCTAAAAAGATTGATAACAGCCTCCTCTCTTTCTCCTGATGCAGAAAACATTCATAAACACTATGTGTTAGCTTCAAGTATAAAATACTTTAGTACAGCTTTTAACAAATACTGATTTAAAGGCAGGGTAAGGAACAAATGTGCTAGAAAGTTTATTACTTACTCTATGAAAGGGTGTAAGGCAACCTGGTTGAATTATCATCTCTAATCTTGAAACACATCAGTATGAGAGGTGTCTTGAGGAAGGAGAAGCTCTTCCTTCTGTTTTGGTTGGATTTCCAGATATGAGTACAATTTTCTTTCCTTAAATGTTCAGAAAAAATTCTTACTTTTATTTATAGAATATATAATATATGTCCCTATGCTTTGTTAGGGAAATTCAGACATAGTGGACAAAATTTTCAAAATTACTTAATTTTGATCCTTTGTGTCTTCAAAATTCATTCCCTTTGCATCTGTCTTTCAGAACTCCCAGATTTTCTGTTTTTTCTTTTCACTTTTCATAGACAAGCATCTGGAGGTTTTTGCAACCTGACTGCACATTCTGTATCCTTTAAGATTAGAAACTGAGATTCACCATCTTGTTCTAGTTTCAAATTCCCACTGCTGCTTTCCTCTTTTCACATTTTCTAACCAATTACAATAATCATAATTACCATAGCCTATCTTTCATAACATCAATTTACATTTTGTGTAAGAGAGACCATACCAAAGATGTAAATGTCCTGAAAGCAGATCAAAGCCCATTCTTCCATTCCAGAATGCTTAAAATTAATTCAGGAAAAATGACTTACAAATTGTACTGTGAGGCTGAATCAGAGTCATAAAGAAATAAATTTTGGATTGAGGCTGGCCATCTGTTCCTCAGTCATATGGAAATAAAAATGCCAGGTGACTTAAGGACAGTATTTCCAGCCTGAATTAGCTTCCTTGGGCTCTTGCATCTTTAAGACTGTAAGCTAAGGTACCCAGACTTATGGTGTAAATTTTTTAGTACTTCTCTCCCATTATTTTCCCAAAACACTTAATACACTTGTTGGTACTCAGTAGTTAAAAATTAATATTAGCCCCAGACATATTACATTTGAAAAACAGATTTTCACCCAACCACGGGGATGATTTCATGATTTTATTTGGGTTGTTTTTAATTATGAACTAAACTTGGGGGGGAAGTATTTCATTAAGATGAGGAATAACTGCAACCAGTTGGACTCCCTTAACTTCAGAAAATTCATTAAGAAGGTGATGGATAGAAAAAGGAAAATTTTATTCTCCTAAGCCTAAAAAAAGTTACAGAAATCACCTGTAGGAATTAAGAATCATGAGTACAGTGACAGGACAGGTTAACTATAGTTTATATAAATTTCAACTCCCTCATAATTGTTTAAAGCTGGAGGGCAATATTTAAGGAATTGTTTCTTATCCTGAAACATATATGTAGGGAAACTTTTGTCAGATGCTACCTCATGAATACTGATGCAAAAGCACACTGTGCACCTGAGTGCATAAATATATAAATTTTTTCTCTTAGCTTCTGTTATATAAAATATTCTCCCTTACACACAGATTTTTTATATTCAATACCTCAATTTTAACATAATAAACATTTTTATCATAAGTTTACAATAGTTTTTTCACAGCACTGACTATTCTGGTATCCTGCTTCCTCTGGTATCCATAAGCAGATGTCCATGGAAGAATATAGTAGCAGAGGAGTCATAGGTGATTTGTTACCCTTAACAGTCTTGGAAGCTCCATCCCGTTTCATCTATTAGATTGCCTGAAATATATGTGACTTCTCTGCATTTTGCAGACATTAGTTGACTCTTTTTGTCTATTATATATCCCTTACTCATAGAATTTTTCCAAGCTTAAGAGTCCTAGCATAATAAGCCACTCCTGTCTGGAATCTACTATGTATTTTAAAGAGATGTTAATGATTATTATTATTATTATTATTATTAATGTTATTGTTATTTTTCCTAAAATAATATAACAGAGAGGAATAAATAAAAAAAGTGAAGATACAGGAAAAAAAATCATGGTTTTAATTCTCTGCTGTTTAATATTGTCCTGGCCAGGATAAAGGTGATTTTCTGTCTTGTAAATTTGCTTTTAACTAAGTTTCTTGTAAGTAGCTGCCATTTCTGAAATTAACAGCAAGTTTCTCAGACAGTGTCTGCTTCTGGGACTGATAACACTCAGTGTTTATAGTTACAGCCAGAGACTGGTGTGCAGAGCCAAGGACGCTGCTCAGTTCTGAGGAACATATTGCCCTCCAGAGGGAGAAAAGGAGTAAAGAGATCACACCTGCAACCCTCCCTTAGGGAGGAACAGACAAGATAAATTACCCAAACTGACCAGAGTATTCCATCCCATACACATCATACTCAGTATAAATTTGAGGGACCACAACGGTATCAGACTCCTTTTCCCTTCCTTCTTCCTTTCCTTTCTGCTTCTCCTTCTTCACCTGTCCCTGTTTCCTTCGGCATCCTGGGATCTGTTCATCTGCCTGTGGTCCTGATCCATGCCAGCCTGAATCTGTGTGTCCTGCCTCCAACTTCCAACTGCTGCTGACCCCAGGATTCCAGCCTGGACTTTCCCAGGGCTGCCCTGCAGCCTCGGTGGTGATGTGAGAGTTACTGGGAGAAAGGGGGGAAGAACGTGGTACCAATTTTCTTGTATATTTGTATATATTTAGTAATTTTTCCTTTTTATCATTACTGCTTAGTTAAAACTGTGTAGTTTAATTTTCAACCCATTCATCTCTCTCCATTATTGTGTCTTCTTTCTTTAATAGGGAGAGGAGAGGGATTAATAGAGAGCATTTGTTATTCAGTTTAATTGCTGGGACAGTGTTAAACTGTAACAAATACTCAGTTTCTTCTTTGTCTCTCTCACTGGTTTCATGCACACATTAAGAATATGCTTCTGTGCTCCCTAGGCATTCACTTGGATTGGTAAGAAACATTAAAGTTTTCAGTCTTATCTGTTTTGATATATTTCCCCCTTCTAGGATAGATTGAGGTTGTCAGGGACCTTCAGAGAGCACCTGGCCCAAGCGCTCTGCACAAAGAAGATTCAGTAAGAGCAGGTTGCTTAGAGCTGTGTCCAGTTGGGGAACATTGTCTCACTCTCCAAGGAGGAAGACTCAACAGCCTCTGTGAGCAAGCACATAGTACAATGCTTACACCAGAACTGTAGAACTGACTACCTGTAAAGTGAAGGACATAAAAAATCCAAACTGCACTGCAACAGAGTCCTTTAGCAGGTTTTGAATACCTTAATCTGACATTTTTTATCTTAATGGCTACATGCTCCTTTTTTCCAAAGATTTTGACTAATCCTGTTACAATTAGATACTCTCCATGTCATCTTCTAAGTGTGCTCATAGAAAATTAGGTTGCTTCACACTGTAACGTATTTGAAGTCAAATTTCACAAATTTATCTTTGACATTCTCATTGAGTTTTGGGGTGGGGCTTAGGACTAACACATGCGGTTTGAGTTTCTCCAAGGCATTTTCTTTTTGGGCTTCTCGATTGTCTTTAAGATAAATACAGTTTGACTTTGTGCTGAACCAAGTCCAAGCCGTGACTATTTATTAGAGTCCTCTTAATGACCAATCTATCGAGTTAGCTTTTCTTGCCAGGTAAGTGCCTCATTAATTTCATTAGATACTGAGGGTACAGGACTTGAGCAGAACAAAAAAAAAAAGAGCTGACTAATGCATTCATAGAAATGTAGAGACAAAGTACAATGACTAGCTCAAATAATTTTTTAATGCTACTTTTAAAACAATTTCTTTAAATTCATACTCCTCCTTACTGCATTCACATTCTGATTGTAGTAGCAAGTAACTTTGTACAAATATCCTGCTTTCAATTTGTGCTGGTGGATGTGCAAGAAGTGTACTCTGTATCTGTAAATAGCCACACCCCCATATGGGAAAAGAAAGATCTGCTTTGTGGTCTGTGTCCAATTGATATGACTTGAAAATAGGTCCCTCTCTGCCTGGCTGCTCTCAGCCACTCTGTCCCCAGACTGTAGCTCCCCATGGGGTTGTTGTGGCCAAAGTGCAGGACCGGCACTTGGCCGTGTTGAACCTCATCCCATTGGAATCAGCCCAACTCTCCAGTCTGTCCAGGTCCCTCTGCAGAGCCCTCCTGCCTTCCAGCTGATCCACACTCCCCCCCAGCTTAGTGTCATCTGCAAATTTGCTGATGATGGACTCAATCCCCTCATCTAAATCATCAATAAAGATATTAAACAGAACTTAGACCAACACTGATCCCTGGGGGACACCACTGGTGACCGGCTGCCAACTGGATCAGCACCGTTCAGCACCACTCTCTGGGCCCGGCCCTCCAGCCAGTTCCTAACCCAGCACAGAGTGCCCCTGTCCCAGCTGTGGGCTGACAGCTTTTTCAGGAGAATGCTTTTTTGGGATCATGCCCTCTCCCAGAGCCTGGGATGGCGGGGCTTAGGGCCAGCTCTCAGGTTTTACTGTTTGGCCCCTACCTAAGCCCCGGTCCCAGCCATGCCAAAGCCATGTGATTGCCTGGCCCTGGGCCTCCTGTGTCTGGTGCCTGACTCCCACCAGCTGGCTGATGTCCCACACTGTCCCCATCCTCAGGGAGGTGCCTGGTGCCCAAGACTCAGGTTGCTCCAGCTGCCCCCAGCCTGTCTTGGCCTCGCTGGGATTGATGGGCCCTGCCCTCCTGCTCTGGCCCCCCTGCCAATGCTGACCCCCAGGCCAAGGAGCTGCAACTTCTCCCAGTGCTCTGCGACATTCACTGGAAACATTTACTTTGCCTTTAAAGCATTGAGAGTTGTGATTTTAATACTTAAGTGGACTTTATTCAAGAAGGCAAGAGAGAGTTCACTGTAAAGTACAAATGCTCACTTCTTAATACCTGCCTTACCATGGACACACTGGAGGTAGAAATTTGTAGAAATAGCATAAGGACAGCTCATTTGTTTCAATTTTTGTTACCTGTTATTCCAGATGAGTATATTGACTGGGAAATCAATATATATAAACATATCCATCTTTCTGCCTGATGAAAATGATCTAATGCAAGACATTTAGCCCTGACTGTGCCAACTTCCTGTATAATCTGAGTTGGCTGCAGAAAAACCTGTGTTGTCCTTAGGCACTATTTCCTAAACAAAAAAGGAAAAATTTGTTTAGTCCTAAGGTGTGTAGAATTTGACATTCTTGTTCACTTATGAGCAAATAAATTGGCTCTTGAAAAAAAGAGCTAGATCTTAAAAACTGAAAAGTATTTTCAGTTTGCATGCAGTAATTATGTGTGTTTCCACTACATTTATTTTTGATTTGTAGTCTTGCATATTCACTATTGACACTCAACTTGGGCACTCCTATTTTGCTCAGCCAGTTTACTACTCAGTCTCCTCCATCTATGAGCTGGAGATAAAATAGTGGCTGATTCTGTCGTGGATGTGCCTACTGAGCACAAGTGACTATTTTTTCAACATGGCTATTTTTCCACAATGTGAAAGCCCTACTCAGATATTTTATCTTTAAGAGTAAATAAAATGTTGATCATAACAATTATCAGAAGTTTTTGCATACAAGCTGAAAATAAGAATGCCATGTAACCCAAGAAATAGTATTTTTGCCATAAGCAGGAAGAGGTGTGGACTGACCAGGGTGCCAGAACATGTCTTTTTTTTTCTTGGCATGGTTGCAGCTTATTTTAGCATTCAACTGTTGGAAAAGTGGCTATTGTTTCATATTTGTATGAGCTGAAGCTTTGTGAACACTGAGAATGGTGGAGGCCTAGGGGAGGCACTGCCTCACAAGAAACAGCCCTTGATATCAGCTGAGGTTGGGGAGAAAACTTTCAGATTTCATGAGAGAACAAGGGATACGGAGGGAAACTATGATATGAAAACATGCAAAGATAACTCCAAGTGGACCACAAACTTCCACCCACTGTGAACAAAGGGAGGGGAGGTTCATAATTGACTTTAGAAAGTATTTATTTACCAAGAGGGCAGTCAAACACTGAAATGTGCTTCCTGGAGAGGTGGTAGTTGCCCCAAGCTTGTCACTGTTCAAGAAAGAATTGGATGCTACCCTGAATAACATTCTTTACTTTTGTTGAGCCCTGAATGGGTCAGGTGATTGGACTAGATGATCATTGTAGGACACTTCTAATTAAAATATCCTAGTCTCTTCTGTTCTAGTCCAGTCTAGTCTAGTCTATTCCAGTATATTCTGTTTTATTCTGAAGACTTCAACCTTCAACTCATCATAAGTGATGAAGACTGACAACTGAACATCACCACCACTGTCGCAACTCCTGCTTGGACAGCACTGCATTTGTCAACCTTCAGACAAAAGAAACATTGGAAGGATGGTCCTAATGTCAGACAAAAGGGAGGACTTAGGAAGAAGTGTTCTTTGTAATGATTTTAACTCTATCATTAACATGCATTGCTGTTTCAATTAGAAAACTTTGACAATTTGACTGTTAAAACATTAATTCAGCTCAAATACTTTAGTTCTAAATACACAGTGCTCTGTTTTGCTACTAAAAATATTTTATGTAACTTAAACCATATCTTGAAATCAAGCCTCAAAACCAAGCTGAGATATGGCTGTAGAACATAGCTGTATTTGTTTATATGATGTTGAATTTGAGCTCTCATAAATATATTTTTAAATGTAGATGCTCATAACTAACATATCTCTGCTAGTTTGGCCTATTACTCAGTCAGTTTTCTTGGCCCTTACATACGTAGAGAACACCCACATCTACATTTAAAATACATTTGATAAATACAATATCATGAGGAGCGAGGAAGTGATTTGGTATCACTTGCCCTTTTACTAACACTCAGGATGGGAAACAGGGTAGGATGACTGAGTGGGTTAGACCATTTATCCATCTGTCTTTATTTTGTAGAACTTATGTTGCAATACAGCAATTTTATTTCTCTGCCATAATTACAGTAACTAGATGTTCTCTTGTCCTTTTATAAGTCTGAGACTTAAAAGCCCTAGGCAGTCCTTTTACTGTTCAAGATAAAAGTCTCTTTTCAGAATTCATTATTGTCATGGAGACTATCATACAACTGTTTAAATGACAGAAGAGAAAAGAGAAAGAGAGGCAGAGAGAGAGGCAGAAAGAGAGAGAGAAAGAGCGAGAGAGTGAGAGAGCAAGAAAGAGAGAAAGACAGGGAGTGAGTGAGGGAGGAAGGAAGGACGGATGGACGGACCCAGTGGCATCCTGTTAATCTCATACCAGAGAAGAAGGGGGGGGGGGGGGGGAGGTGATCTTATCCTGAGAAAGGGGTGAGGAGTTAGAGGCTCTCTTCCTTTTATGCTATCCATTTCTTACAGTGCCACATCTGCCAGCCAATTGTTGCTCATCCTGACTTGGCCTGGAAAGCTTCATTGAGTGGTTGCCTTCCCTGTAGTTTACCTTCTGCTGTATGAGCAGAATTAACAGGTTTTGGCTATCTGTTTTTCCCTATTTGTCTCTCCTACTTAACAGGATCTAACCCAGGCCTGTCAAGGAGATGGTATCTCTCAAACTTTATGACTCCCCTCTTATCTCTTCTCAGGCTGTCTCTTCTCAAGCTTTATGGCCTTCCTTCACATCCCTTTTCAAGGCTTTCAGACTGTTTGAGACAAATGCATCATTCATCCCGCTTCTTACAGACAGAGGGAGAGAGTATCACCACCTGAAGGATTCTGCAGCCTGGAGTGGAAGGCCGGTCCTGTGCAGAGCTCCAGGCAGCAGTTCTTTCCCCCTTCACTCCTTTTCCCGATTGTATGCCAGTTTTTGTGGGGTTGTAGGGCTTCCCGTTGCCAAATGTCATTTGAGGCAAAGTCTTACTGGAAGTCACACAGTCTTATCTGTCTACTTACGTTAGATGTCCTTGAAGTTCACTTAATGGGGTGATTGTATTATTTTTTACACAAGATCACTTCTGTTCAAATTATGAATGTATGGATAATGTTTGTTAGCCATCTCTTAATTCCAGGGTTAAAGGACAAAAGCAGTTTCCATCTCCTTTAAGCAATTCCCATCCTCAGGAAACCATCCTGTTCTAAGGAAGACCTTTCAACTTGTGTGGTGTGGTTGAATTTGTATACCAAAAGCCAAGTACTTCTAACTCTCAGTTCAGGGAAAGAAAACATCTACTTTTTCATGCAACTTCTTAGGTTACAAGTAGGGAATTGAGAAACTTCTAGTCTGCTCTCCAAGAGTCAGTCCATGCACACAAAGTTACTGAAAAAATTTTTTCTTGAGTACTTAAAGTCCTTACTTAGTGGATTAATTATGTTAGCTTATAGGTTTTATGCTTTAACCCCCTTAAACTTTAAATAAAAACTGCTCCATTTTTTGAAAAGTGGTAATTTTGGTTTCTGTCAGTCAGAGTAGCTGTAGCTGTGATTTGGATCTAATACATCAATTGCCCTGTAACTCTCCATTTTTTGTCACACCACCGCAAATGGACTTATCCTTCACTCCAACATTCCCAGTTTTTCCTGTTAGTTATTTTAGTCTTCATATTACTTTATAAGGATCTTATAATGAATTCCATTTTGTGGTACTTAATTCCTTCTAGGAACTGATTAAGGAACATTAGGATTTAACTCAGTTATAAGTCAATGGTAATTTGAAATTTTAGGTGTAGTTTTGTTCAACATCATTTGGAACTGGCTATCTTGTTGGTAAGATTTTCAGAGGTCACAAATTCTCATTTCTTTACTGAAAGAATGCTGGAAGCTGTAAAAAGCAAGCATACTCTTAGAAATGTAGGATGAAACATTTTTTCAAAATCCCTTGTCTCTGGAAGTGAAATAGGTTCTTTTGAACTGAAACTATATTTAAAAGTAAGAAAGCAAACTAACTCTCCAGCACGTGGAAAGTGCTTCTCAGCTTGTTCTAGTGGTCTTACTCAGAGCTAGTTGCCTAAACTTTGGTGTTCATCAAGTAACCTGGTTTTCAGTCCTTTGAATTACTTCAGCCTTGCTTAATGTGGCATCTCCTATTGCAGTTTAAAAAAAAAACAAACAAAAAACAAACAAACAAAAAAACCAAAACAAAAGATCCCCCCAAAAATTAAGAATCCACAGTCTAAAGAAAATAGGAAAACATTGGTAGAAAACTTGTAAATTATGATTCAACACCTAAACCTATTACCGTTTAGGGTAGCCTGAAAGGTCTTAGCAGGTAATTGGTTCTTAGCTGGAAGAAATATTCCTGTTAGAGAGAGTTAATTATTTTACTAGCCGATTTACTCCACTCTTTTTAGTGGAGAAAACTTCATGAGGGTCAGGTCTGGTGGAAGGCATTAACATTTTCTTCAGGGGAAACACAGACATTCAAAGGGGAAAACTGGAAGAATGGTACCTGCATAAGAGAGAAAGTTAAAATTCTATATATCACTTTGGTAAAACTATGTCTAGTAGCTTTTATATTAGACCGTGGATTCCCTGAAGTCCACTGCATACTTCAGTTGATTTCCTTGGGGACAAGTTTTCTATTTAATTTTATTTCACTCAATTTATGCAGTCAGACTATATTAAACAATTAATGAATAGGACATCCACAAACATAAGTGAATGGAGAATTTCTTTGGAAGAAAGATTTCTCTTGAAATTAACCTTATTTTCTCTTAGCAAACAGTAAAAACTTCATAATTTCATATATTTTATACTCATTTACCCACAAACCATCAAATTTTGAAGGGGAGGGCCTACAAAAAAGCTGGGGAGGGACTGGTGTACGGATACGACAAGGGGTGATGGTTTTAAGCTGGAAGAAGGGAGATATAGGTTAGATATTAGAAAGAAATTCTTTCTTTTGAGGGTGGTGACACACTGGAACAGGTTCACCAGGGATGCTGTGGATGCCTCAGCCCTGGAAATGTCCAAGGCCACATTGCATGGGGCTTTGAGCAAACTGTTCTACTAGGATGTGTCTCTGCCCATGCAGGAAGGTTGTACCTAGTTGATCTTTAAGGTCCCTTCCAACCCAAACCATTCTATAAGCTGATGAAGTTTTATCCATACATTATTACTGATGTCTCAGTACTGAATACTATTTTAAACATCTGCCAACCTGAATTTGTGTAATTTTTTTATTATGCCACTATTTCTCTGAATTAAAGCACTAAAGACTGATCAACATCAGTCTGTGAGCATGGTACATAAACCCAGCTAACAGGTAATTGTTTCAACCTCAAAGTAATGCCATCACAAAATGAGTTTATTTTCCTTAATTAAATGAATCACTGTTACACTCTGAAATGTCTGTTTAACAGCCGTTTTTATGAATCAATATTGCTCATAAGGATGAATTTGAAAAGAGAGCAACGTCAGTTTTGAATGTGCCAAAATATGTATACAAATCAAATTGCCAACAAAAGGGGGAAGGAGTTTTTCTTCAGTCATTGGCAGGGGCTGGAAAAGCAAACTCACTAAGAAAGATTATTCAGGAACTGTGTTCTGTGGCTTTGATAGCTCTGAGTCTCCTGCTTTCATAAGCATCAAATTCACTACACAAGCATCTTCAAAATGCATTCCAGAAAATGCATTCCAGTCACCTTATTTCTTGAAAACATGAATGTGGAATCTGACATGAGCCTTTGAAATTGTTTTATTGAGCCATTTCTAGTTTGTTACTATACCTTGTTACTTCTCAAACCACTTTTTAAAATATACATACTGGTTAGGACTTGAGACTAAACTCAGCCCCTGGGGCTCTTCTCTTTTTCAAGAATGTGTCAACTAGTATAAAATACAAATATGTGAACAACATGAAGAAACACAATTTAGAAGCACAATATACATTCAAGATTTTTTTTTTCCTTTAGCAGAAAATACATAGAAATTCTGCTCAATTGCCCAAGGAGTCCTAACGTACAACAGCTGTAAGTACTTTGGTGGGAGGTTACCAGAAGATCCTGTTCTAAGGGGCACTCTAAAGAATTTGTGTGCAGGTTTTATTGCACCAGTGTCAATTTGAGCAGAAACAGAGATTGGATTGCTTTGCTTTCTTAAAAAAAAAAAAAAATCTGTAAAGACACAAAAGAGAAATAGCGGCAGGGCAGTTTCTGAGAGCTGTTGTGGTGGATCAGGTGGCTTGGGCAGAGCAGGTCATTTGAATGTGGGGTGGAGCTAGAAAGATCCTATTAAAAAATACATGTCTGACTTGGTAAGACTAGAGCCCTTAGATAGCCATTATAAGCTGTTTCTTTGCCATCTTAATGTTAACACAGATGTGCGATCTCTGCTTCATTTAAAAAAAAAAAGGCATTTCTTATTCTTTTGTCCTCTGAATAGACAAGATGGAACGTAAAAAACCATTAACAAACAGGGCAATGAAGTGCATAACTCTTTTCATGGCAGGGTAACAAGGCCCCAGGAGATACTGTCCAGCTTCACAACTTTCCTTAATGATGATAAAGACTTTGATGTCAGTTATTAGTGGGAACCAATACTGAGCTCCTAAGTATGTGTTTAAGTATGCAAGGTGCATTCGACATGACACAGCTAAAAGAAAGAAAAGAGTAAACTCATGTTGCTAATCTTTTTTTCTTTTTCTTTTTTAACAACTCCTTGTATCCAAATCTTGCTTCTAGCTGGCATATCTAGTTTCATTGGTAAAAATCTGTGAGTGTCTGAACAGAGAGAGAGAATTACAAAGTGATTCTAAGGTTACAGAAGAAATTAAAAAGTATATCAGTAATACGGTCCAGTCTTTATCCATTCAAAACAGAAGGTAGATTCAGGCAGGTAGATTATATTCAGTACACAGTAAAATGCTGCATATGAGTAATCTCCCTATTTTCAGCTCTGTAGTCTTAAATTCTGGACAACTTCCATAAAAATATAAAAATTAAAAGATATATATATATAAAAGAAGGAAAACCTACTTCTTAGACATGTCTTTACTTAGTTAAGAGAATGTTACAGTCATGAAAAATGCCCCTTTCTTAGGGCTAGTAGAGTGTGCCTTTCAGCATTAAACAAACTGTATTAGAGCAAAATTACTTAGCAAAAGTATGGGTATAAGCAATTGTACTGAGTTTGTGCTCAAAAATTTACAGTCGACCTCCCAGGATCAGACTGTGGTCTGGATAGTGATACCAGTTCTCTGATGGTAGTAGAGAAACAAAGCATATCAGAAATTCTGATATAATGGGCTTATAAAATCTGAGATACAGACTGAAATGAAAGGCTGCTTATGCTGTAGGGTACAGATATTACTGTCTGTAATTGCTGTCACTTCTTACTACATAGTCATTCTAGCCTGAGACTCCATTGCTTTGGATTTGATTCTGCTAAAATATAAAGATACCTTATGAGACACAGTTGTCAGAAATAGACAGAAATAGATTTTATGAGTTTTTTCCAACGATTCAATGTGAGTTTAAATTTTAAAAATGTGTAAATTGAAATTTAGGTATAAATAAAACTCTAAGTTAACTAATTAAAATCTTACCCCAATTTTCTAGTCATAGGTTTTAGTGTGGGGAAGGCTTTGAACTGAAATCAAAGCAGCTAAGTCTACATAAAATCTCTATTCTGAATAAGAGAGGAGAAAAAAACCTGAAAAAACACTGACAACTAAGTTGGGTATATATAGCTACACACAGAGAGTTATAAGAAAATCAAAAATATTATCTGTGGAACGTAGAAATGTGCAAGAACAAAGTTTTGCCAGTGCTGTATGGGTAAGGTAAAATTTTTTTAAAAATCAAATTAATTATGGTTTATCAATGAAAAAAAAATTATATCCAGGTACACAAATTAAAAGAGAATAAGAAAAAGAACTTTACATTTTATATAGAAGGAAAGGGAAAGAGGAAATAAAATACTTGGTTAATTCATTTTTCAGAGGCATATATGACAGGATAACAGGAAAAACAGGAATAAATACAGTAGCAGGAGTTATTATGAAGGTGTTAATCTGAATATAGGTGAAGCACTCAGAAAAAAATCAGCTAATTGGGAGCTAAGAAACTGACATATGACATTACAGAACAAATTAAGGAATTTTGTGATATGGTTTGTGCAAATTCCAGCTAGATGAATATTTCTAAAAATAACTATCTGTGGAAGTTAATGTTTGAAAATCTGGCCTCTAAAGCAGGCAACCTTTTAGGATAGATTTAAGAAACAGAAAATTAAGGCTATGTATTGCCTCAGGAAATCAAGTAAAATGTGTTGCAAGTTTGATCACAGGTCAATTTTTTAAACTAACTTGTTACTAGGCTACTTTATCAAGGGTAGAGCCACCAGTCTGAGGAAAGTGCTTTCTAATTTGGTACTTGTGGGATCATAAATATAGTAGTATGTTCTGATTTGGGCTTCATACTACCAGGAAGCCTACAATAAGCTTAAGCAAACCTGGCAGAAGGTCATTGGTTTTGCCATTGGATTGGAGCACAAGGTCCATGAGCAGAGGCAGAGAGAACTCAATTTAATCAGCCTTATGAAGGTAGTGGGGTGGGAAGGTGGTAGAGATGGCAGGGATCTAATCAGTCTCTTCAATAACTTAAAAGCTGGTGGTTATAGACAGAACCATGTTCTTCAAGGCGCAGCTGCCAAGGGCAGGTGGCAACATTTACAGATTACGGTACATATGTGAACCAGAAAGATGTGAGGATGAATTATTTCTAATAACTGGAGCAGGTGCTCTGAAAATTTTTTTTTAATTTCCATCCCTGGTGGTACTCAAAATTAAACTACACAAGGGCTGAGCATCCTTTGACTTAGAAGTTAGCTGTGCTTTGATTTGGAACTGATATGGATGACCTCCAAGGATCCATTCCAACTTAAATTATTCTGTCATTATGTGAACTTTCTTTAATAAGGTAATTAACTTTCTGTACTTATGAAATGTGATAGATTTAATTTCTCTGGGTGTATCAGACTTGATGGGAGTGACATTAAAGGTTTTTTCAATGTGATATATGACCTATGATTTGGGGACAGTTTATACATGTGAAATTCCAGGACAGAGTGGAAAACAAGTCTTTCTTAGGCTAGAAGTAATGAGTGGTTCATAACAACTGACTATGTGTATGGTTTAGGAAGTGCTGTTCCAATCCAAACTTCTTAGAAACAATTGCCTTTGCATTATTTTCACTTTTTATCTCTCTAGAAAAAATCTAATGCATCGAGTTCTCCCTCACTGTCTCTGTCTTTATCTTTGTTTTGCAGCTCTTAGAGACAACCCATCCATTTTAGTCTTTCTCTTGAATTATTTTGCCCATTGTTCTGTCAGATCTATTAGGTCCTCTTCATGTGTTATTTCAGGTTTTAATGATGATGTAGATCTAATTTTTTAATGTTGTTTTGTTTTTTTCTTTCCCTGTTTGTATATAAAGCTGGAACATCCTTATGTTTCATCTGTATGACTGTCCTGATTTGGTATCATCTCCACAAGGTCAGGAATAAATTTACAAGCACAGACTTTTTAGCCACTGACATTTTATTTGTTTTATCACTGTAAACAGTTTAGCTCTTGTGAATCCTTGCCATGGTACACTCGATGAGATGTTTTTCTGATTTTCTAATATGATTTTACAACAAACCATTTTTACCATTTACTTTTATGTAATCAGGTAACCTACCTCTAAGATTTTAATCAAGAAAATTTTCAGCAATTCTCTGTCAGTTTTCAGAGTGCTGACATGTAATGTAGTAGTGCCAATTATGGATCTGACTCTTCAACTTTTTTTTTTTTTTTTTAATGTTTTCAACAACATTTCATATGAAACAGTTACGGAGTGAATACCAGAAACCAAAAGAAATATGTTTACAATCACACTCTTGAAAAAGATCTAGGCTTATAATAGTCAGTCTTTCAGTTATTCCACTGCTGAGGTAGCTGTGTCACATCTCAGAACTGTCGGTGCATATTTGGGTTACAGCTTTAGTAGCTGCATTCTTAAATGATGTTATTTATGGAAAGCACTATGATGGTGTTAAAAAGTAAATTCCTCGTATTCTGTTCTTTCCAGTAACATTTCCAAATAAATGTCAAGATCAGAGGGATGAAGTAAATCTTTTGCACTTCAAATATACTGTACTCAGGTTCTTTTTTTAGCAACATTAGATGCAGATGTTTTGCTTTAATCTTCATCAGAAAGATTCTTCCTTTTCACACAGCATGCTGGCTGAGATACAGCCCACAGTCTCACATCATATGGCTACTCCTGAGCTGGCTGCCTCGATGTCAAAACCATCATCTCAATGATAAAGTCATTGTCATACTTGCCTAGAAAACCTAACATCAGGTATTATTCTTAAACTGTTTTGTTATTTAGCAAAATCAAATTCATCATTCTAGACTGAGATAATGATGTTCTACCACCTATCCTAAAGGCATATTTTCCTATGTTTGGTTTTGGTATTTTTTTTTTAATTTGACTTTGAAGAAGAATTTAGATGTAAGTCAGAAAATATTCAGTCTAACTTCTATATTTACTGCAAATTTCAGTATAGTTCATCTTATTGTTGTGTATGCTTGATGTACTAGATGGGTAAAATCAACAACAGGAGACTTTTGAATACAATAACATGTTATGCGTTTCTTTTGAAATAGTACAAGAAATGCTTATTCTAGCTTTATTTTTTTAAAATATTTTATTATTGAGCCTTTTTTTTTTTGACTGAGCAATATACAAATAAATGTTAGTCAATCACTGTAAATTATAACACAGATTGTATTATTTAGCTTTTGACATCAACATAACCTTGAGTATTCTCTTTCCTCTCATAAATTACTATTTTTCTGAGGACAAAGGCATTCTTGTAAGAATATTTTTATTCCTGATTATTACCCCAAGGCATTTTTAAAAATTAATATAGTCTTATACAAACAATCCAGGACCCAATGTCTATGAAAGCTAATGATTATATTCAATAAAGCTTTAGTTTTTTTCAAGTATTTCAAAAATTTTTTAATAGTTTAAACTATAAGGTGAAGCACTGAAAGAATAATAAAATATATTATACCATTTCAAAATTAATTTATGTGGAGAGAAAAAGATTGTCTAGCAATGATAGTACAGATGTCTTTATATAAGTTTGTAACTAAGAATAATTTTGAGTTGGAGAAACAGTGTGGAACAAAAGGTTCTTTTTCTCTGAGACGCTCCTATGTAATCTTCTCCTTTTGTTTGTTTCACAAAAAAAGACACCAGTCGTGCTAGCATAAAAAGAAAACAAAAGTAAGACCTCTTTCTATGAAGAAATAGGTAAGAGCACTTACTAATTGCACAGGAGCCTTCCTTTAGCCACCAGAGTGTGAGGCATTTTACATCCAGCTCAGGTTGACAGTGACTTGAACTGGAAGCTTAAGGTACAGGTCATAACCAATTCCTAAGTCATCTGAGGGTTTAAATGCCATTTGAAGAGTTACCTTGTAGATAGCAGAACAATTAAACAATTTGAGTTTACCTATTGTCACCTTTACGTAAAAATGTTTGTGCTTTAAAATAGTTGTTGCACATTAAGTAGGTGCTGCTGAGCTTAATTTGGCAATCAAGAAGTTTTGTTGGTTTGTGTGGTACAGGAAAACAAACTAGATAACCATATTGATGCTTCCCATGTTTTAAATACTTTTATCTGCTTATAGGGATGGAAGTACTATATTAATAATATTAGAAGGTAAATCTGAATGTTACATAATTGATACTATGTTTAAAAAAAAGAAAAAAAGAAAAAAAAAAAGAAAAAAAAAGAAAAAAAAGGTATTTTAGGCAGTTAAGACAAGGAATAATCAAAAAAGTTGTTCAAAAGTTGTTTGCCTTTCCTTTTGCTCCTTATGTGGTTAAAGAAAAAGATGTTACAATGCATTACAACCCAGTTTTCATAAGGAAGACACTACAAGATCATGAAAAGTTAAGTTTAAAATTTTAAATATCAGGGGGAAGGGAGGACATTAGTATCAGAAGTGCTTTTTAATTTTATTTTAAAATATATTTTAAAGTAGTTGTGCTAATGTATCTAGAAGCTATGTGTGGTTCTTCCACATTGTAATACAAGAGCAGCAGAAAAAATAAATCTTTATTTCTACAGTAAGATTTGATAGACTCACATTCTGAACAGCACTTATTCCCTTGAAAAGAGAAAAAAAATATCCTATTAAAACCAGACTGGGAATCACTGCTATCTCACTAATTTTTCTCTTCTAGTGATGTGCTATGGTACCAAAAAGAAAGAAATAAAAGAATTAAAATGCAGTCCTTTGAATTTGATAATTTGGGATCAGTTTGATGCAGCCTAGTTTCAGTAATACCTTCCTTTAACAGAATGATAAATGTTCCTGGTAATGGGCAGTTTACTTGTTGGATCGATTTGGCATCTGGTGTATCGAGTGGTTTCTTCAACCATTTCAAAACCTCATACCTAAGAAGATTTTGTATTTTATATAGTATTATAATATTATCCTAAGATTTCTATATTTTCTAAGTAGACAGATAAAACTTGAAGCAATCGAATGGGAAAAAGATTTTCTTCAGACAGTCAGTACAAAAACCAAATAATGGATTTGGAGCTGGATTTTTATTTACATCAGTACTTCAGCAGTACTTTATTGAAGTAAATGCGGAAAGCATATACAAATGGCGTATATGCTGTTACCATCAAGCATGCTCTTATTGCAAATAACTGCTAAAAGCTGTAAGAAAGATGCAGGGGTTTTTTTTTTTAATATTTCTTGGTGGGTCTCCTGGTTTGATTTTTTACGGATTTTGTCCTTGTTTATAATTAATTTTCATTTTCAGTAAGTATATTTTGTCCTTCATATGTACAGATAGTGATAGTTTGCTTGTTTTGGATAAGGGGTAAGAAATCATAAGGGAGTTTGGGGAGCTGCAGGTAACATGTTGCTTTGCCAGTAATTCTAATAATCATTTCTTCTTGAATACTCATGTGACTTGCTGTTATGAATATTCAACTGAAAACTTAACTTCCTTTTAAAATCAGGATAGATTTTTGTAATGTAATGATGCAATTGGTTTTTTTGTGCTTTAGAGACGTTAAGTGAAAACAATGCATTTGACTTTGCCTCCAAGACATTATTTGCAAAAAAATGTAGTTTGGAAACCAACAATTAGGTGAAAATATCTTACTATAGTAAATCCTTCAGGCATCTGTTCTCTGCCTCAACTTCATCTATTTTGAAAAATGATGGATCATCACCTTGCGGAAGCTATCAGATGATGTGTGTCCAAAAAGGAATGTAGCATTTGCAGTCATTTTGCTTGTTGCTCATCGATTGCTTTTTAATTTTTTCAAATGTAATTCTAATAGCTCCACTCAGTCATCCATCATAGGCAGTAATGAATTTATTCATATCTCCTTAGCTATAAACAAAGAAGCGTGTATCAACATTACCAGTACATAAATAGTTAAAGGTGCTTAAATTCATGCCAGATGCTTCAATGACTCATTACCAAGTGGTGAAATGTCTGAGAGCTTAACAAGATACTAATTTTTCCTGCTGGAAATGTCTTTTCAAAAAGTCCTTTTTCTGCTAGAGTCATCATTGATCACAGTTTCTCAGTATGCAGAATCAACAATAGCTGAGCAGGCAGCTTATCAGTCAGAGCAATTTGCTTCTACACTCTGTATCAAAACAGTGATTTTATAACAGTAGATTATTTAGGGAAATTTTTAAAAGTTATGTTTAAGAAAAACTTTCTTAAGAAAATTATGTCAATATGTTGTTTGTTGTTCTTTTTTTCAGCTATAAAGGTGAGCGGTTTGTTGAGACTATGAAAACTGTTTATTTTATTCTACACAGACTGATCAAAACCAAAATTAGCAATTAAATAAATAATAATAACTCCGGAGACATTTGGTCATCATTGGCTGATCTACTTTGGTTTTGAGATTTGGTCAGTTCCTCTGCCTGATACCTCCTGCTACTTTTGACTCTTTTTTAGTCTCTTTCCCAGGACTGTGACTTATTTTTACCAAATGAATCCAGCAAATATAGGAGAAATATGTATTCTGATATTAATGACCATTCATTTCCCAGTCTCAGCTGCTTTACATTATGTTATATGAAACACAAATGTATTCTAAATGGAGTCATGTCCTGAGATATAACACTGAATATCATATTAAAAATTATTTTCACTACCCAAACAGTATGCCTATCAGGCAGTAGGCCTATCAGGCATCATCACAATGCTTCACTGTTTAGAATACAAATGCTATGAGGAACAGTGCATCACACAGAAGTTTTGCATTTATTGATTTTTTCCTTTTTAAATTTAATGCAAACATAATCCTGTGAATTAACAGCTTGATCTAAAAGTCAATAAAATAGATGGAAACATACCCATTCAATTAACAAGTCTTTAGAGCAGGCATTCAAGTAGATTTGAATGCTTCTCTATTTCTCTCTACCTTGATGAATATTATCATTGTTATACAGATGATGTGGTGAAGTCACGAATGGGTTAAATGTTGATTTCAAGCCTATCTAAATAGGAGTTTCAAAACCAAAACAGAAATATTGCAAGTTCTCTGTCTGTACTTTGTATTCCAGACAATAATTTACTGTTTTACACTGAAAGAAATTAATAAAGACTAACTAAAAAAAGACATTAAAGTTTAAAATATCTCTTGATCTTGATATCACTGACAAACATTGAAACATTATTATTGAAATCATGTACTGCTGATTTAATTTACCAAGGTGTCTTAGCTTAGTGACAAGTTGCAGTCGGCCTAAATGGAAATTAAGTACAGATTTAAACAGGAATGAAATACCCAAATTCTTCTTGTACTTCTTAAAATATTCCATATATGCCCAAACAAGTTAGCATATTGATAATGGGAAATAGAATTTCCATCTTTTTTCATGCTGGTAACCCCAAACCATTACTGTGTTACCTATCTCTTCAATGCTAGAGACTTGGTCAAGGTGATACTGGGGTTTTGGAAGGAAAAAAAAAGTATGCTGCAGCACAGTTACTAATGTGGTGCCGTCATCAATTTTAATGTGGACATGGACACTTCTGAGTCACTACCTTAAAGAGCAGGAGAATAAATCCTCGATGGGGAGGTGGGAGGAGGATGAGGCCTCTCCCCATTCTTCTTTATTGCTTGAGCAAAGCCACCATGCTTTCTGAACAGACAGAGGTACTGTGGAAGCTAAAGAAAGAGCATCAAAAACTAATTCTGACAATGATACTGTTGATTTAATTTTGCACCAAGTACAGCTTCAGCCTGACCAAGAAATAAATGCAGCTATGGAGATGGACCTCAACATTAATTTCTTAGTCAGACTGAAACTGTACTTGGTGCAAAATCAAATCAACAGTATCATTGCCAGGATGCAAAGGTATAATCAGTGGTATTTAGGGGTCATCTTATAAGTAGATTCGAACTCAAGAGAAATTATTTTTTAAATTAATAATTCTCATACCTATGTAGCTCTATGTTAAGTATTTTTTCAGAGTGCGCTCCTGACTTCAGGCATCTGTAGGAAAATCCAGCTTCTCTATAAATTATATTGGTTTTAAAAGACCAAAATACCATCTCTCTAATTTTGTACTCCACTTAGATCCCCAAGGAAGTACATTTGACTTTTCTTTGACAATGAACATATTCTTTACAGCTGAGCTTTCAAAAGCAGGTTCGGAAAGTTCCAAGGATTTCAGGCAGAAGCATAAATCAATATTTTTAGTATAATTTAGCAAAACAATTGCCACCAATTTATGTTCAGAGTTCCTTTGTCAGTTCCTTGGCAAGAAACAGTAAAGCAAAGACATTGTCAAAGAAATGTCTCAACCAAAAATTTCTCTATTTTCTCCATTTCTCCATTCAGTTTCTTCATGTCCTTCACCATCTCCATATGGTACAATGCATTCACTTAGGAATAATATAAAAAATAATATATAATGATAATAAAATAATATAAAATTAAGGATAATGAAGTAATAAATTGTATATTAAAAATAAATAAATAATATTTTTTAAAGCTACACTCTTAGATTAAATGATACGAAAACAAAGACTCGTGCATCTGCTTTATATCATATGCCAATTCTAAATATCAGATTAAAATTTAAAGGCTTTCTGTCCTAAGACAAACTCCTTCAAAGTCCAGAGGATTCTTCAGATTAACAAACCAGTGTTTAAAATATAAACTCTGTTCCAAAGCTAAACAGCACTTCTAAAATGTACGTAAGATTAAATTCTGTGCTTTTTTTTTTTTTTTTTCCTGCCAGTACGTGTTCACTTTTCATTTCAGTTTATATCAGAGAAAGAAGGGAGCCTATTGGTAAAGACAACAAAAGGACTCAGTTTTAAAAACAGTATTGTTTGGAAAGGAGGCAAAAGATTTGGAGATTGCTGTGGCTTTAACACTCATCCTAGGTCAGTACTTGCAAACACACAATTTGTCTGTATTCTCATATTATTATGTATTTGTGTTGTGATCACTCCAAAAACCTGAGGCCTTACTTTGTGCTCCTGAACAGACCAACAGCATCAAACTCTAATGGATTGATTAATGGGCAAAAATGTTCTCTTCAGCACTTAAATTCTGCATCTCATGTGTGAGAGTCTTGTTGTGCAGTGACATTATACTGTGTTGGCTGAGGTATCTGTGAATTAAAGTTGTGCTTCAGGTAGCATTTTCCCAAGAACCAAGAGAAATAAAACACTAGGGTTTTACTCAATCAGACCAATACAAAAAGGCAGCAACATAAATAATTTAATATAACAAGCCATACAATGCAAGCAAAAAGCTTTACCTGATACTCTGTATAGTGTATACATATAGATATTCTTTGATGAAAATACATAGGCTAGTCTGGATACAGTAATTTTTCTACCTGAACCTTGGAGTTTCAGGGGTGTAAAAACATAGTGAACTTTTTTGAACTTCAGAGACTGTGAGGTTTGAAGTATATTTTTCCTCATTTGGTGTAAGAAAACTCACGGAAATTGCACTGCTTCAAATCTGACTGATGATTTTGATTTACTCAAGAGCTGATCACTCAATCACTGACTCTAACAGTCCCCTCAACATCTTGTCTGCTATCTTTCAAAAGTCTGAGAAACAATTCCACGTTAGTGCCTGTGCACTAAGATAAATCTGAGATGCACCTTGCTTAGAAACTAAAAAAAAAAAAAAAATTACAAAACTGCCCCTTTTTAAGTTTATGTTGTTGTTGCTTTAATTGTATTCATTTAAGCCTCTTAGCAGAGGCCCAGGAGGAGAGCTAAAACTTCACAAAAAAAAGTAAACATTTGCTTTTTTACTTGGTGCCTATCTTATATGATTATGCTTTGCAAATCCTGATAACTTAAGATATGCAAGATCTTTAGGTTCCTGTAGTAATACATTTTTTTTCATCTTGAAATATCATTGACTGGATTGTCTCTTAAGGGCCCATAGTGGCACCTATGAGATTTCAGTTTTGACCTTGTTTCTGCTGGCGAGTTCCTATCAGATTGTGGATCACAATGGAAGTCAGATTCCTAGATAGGATCATAAAGCTACATTGATACTGATGCAGATAACAGTAATGCCCTGGTTACACTACTACAAATTCCTTATAATCTATTTTTAAAACTCAGTTGGACCATGGATAGTGAACTTCCCTACTCCCACCTCCTTTTTCTTAGCAAAAAATATTACTATATTTCAAAGGACAGCAGAAGTAAAAAACATTAACATTCCAGTGAGGCTGATTGCATTTAAGTTACCTGTAGCCTATGCAATGTGGCATATAATGATGACCTATTTAAAAAAAAAAAATCTAGTTGTAATATTTGACTGCCCAGTTTCAAGAAACTACTATAGATAGTTCTGGGTTACATGATACTGTGTTTATTTAATCGTGCTTGAGTTCTGAATTTCGTAAAGGATCACAGGACATGTGCCTGATATATACTTTGACAAAGGTATTTCTTAATAGTGCTTAAAAAGATAAATCAAGATATTCTGATTTTTGCCAGAAATTTCATTAAGAGTTTTATAGTCATTCCCATTCTTGTTTTTGAACAAATCTGCAGCTCATTAATTTTAATATACCTTTACAGAGCCTTGGCACACTGTCCTTTAAAAGTAATTCATGGTACCTTGGCATTAGTTTTTCTGTGGTTTATAGCAACTGAATCCCTTCCAGCACAGAAACTATAGTAAGTTAAAGACTGTTTCTCCACTTCTTATTTTTCCCCTAAAAAATATATCAGGAGATTACACATGAAAAATTATTCTATTATCCCTCATTTTTGAAATTCTAGTAGATGAGCATTTTACTTGACCTCTTCCATAAGGTTTTGAAAACTTGGTGCTCAAATACATTGTCCTATGGCATTACACTAGGCAGCTGTGTATATAACTCTACCAATGAGTCACAGAATCACACAATGCTTGAACCTGGAAAGGACCTCTGTAGGCATCCAGTCAGTCCAACCTTACTGCTCCAGTGCAGCAACTTGAGAGCCAGGACCATGTCCAGATGGCTTCTGAGTATCTCCAAAGTGGGATACCCCAAAGTCACTCTAGGCAACCTGTGTCACCCTCACAGTAGAAAAGTGTTTGCTGATGTTTAGGTGGAAACTCCTCCATATACTTTTTACTAAAATGTGCCAAATACGATCAAATTTCTCGAAGTTTACAGTTTAGGTGTCAAAGCCAAACTTAATGACCTGCAGGCTCACAACGTTTTCAGACATAAGATTTTCAGCTCCCCGAGTACTTACATTTCTTTCGCTAAATATAACTGTTCTTCAGACTTGACAGTGTTTATCAGCATTATACAAAACTCATGCGTCAGTCTGATCAGGATCCAGAGCTAGAAACCCATTTTCCAAGCAGCTTATTCTGAAATGGCTTCATCTGAATCAGTTTTTAACATTTGAATTGAAAGACATGAGAATTTCTTTTGAGGAATAGAGGATGATACAAAATATTTTGGTGGCTAGAGAAGTTGATCAGGAAGTAGATGATAGGATCTGGTTCTTAATTCTGTCCAGAGAAATACAAATCCATATTTCTTTTAAAAGATTCACTTAACCACAGGTGATTACCAACACTGACATGGGTTCAGTGTACTCACTTTTGAAAGCATAATGTCATTCAGGTAAGAATTCAGTATTTATAGAGTTAGGAAGGGTTATTAAATAAGACATCAAGTCTTCTTAGTATTTAGGGATTTGGCTAGGAGTGAGAACCGATCAGAGGCAGAAACCTGGTTCCCAGAGCTTCCTCCGGTGGTTGGAGAGGTGGAGAAGATAACCAGCACTACTCTTTATACTTCATGCTACAAATATTCACACATCATAGTTTATCTCTTCACTTTCACTTGGATACTATGCTTGCCATCCTTGGGCTTCAACTCAGGCAATAGTTGTAACAAAGATGGTAAAGAATGGAGAACAAAGGCTATACTCATGTTATTTTCAGTGCAGCTAAGATTTCACTCTAAGTATAAAATATGTTCTCCTGTTTCCTTTTCTGATGCCTTATGATAAAAATTTCTAATGGATGCAGTATAATGGCCAGGACATTCTGACCTTTAACCAATCTAAATAGCCTGGCAAGATGAGGGACCCCTGGGAGCCTAATATCATGCATGACAAGTCCAGCAGCTGGTCAGAGCTCAAGGCTGCTCAGGGAGATCTGTCACATGCCATCAGCTTTCACATAGAAAACCAGGTGCCTCAGGTATCAAAAGTTTGGGAAATATTTTCTATACTATCTTTATTAATTAAATAGTTCTGCTAACATGGATTAAAATGTATTGTTTATGATTTTTTGTGCAGTAAATATTTGTCCTCTTTTAAAAGAAAGTTCTATGTATTCTTTCTGTGTTCAACTCCTGTGTGGTCATGTAAATCCTTCAAGAAAACTTGACCTGTTTTTAGAAAACCTTCCTGACCTCTTCTCATCCAGAATAGGAAGATTTGGGTCAATAAGTCTTGACATGTGCATTCAAATTGTAGTCCTTAGGGATCTGAAGACTTTAGAATAATTGAGTTCCTGCTGTTCATCTTCTCCAGTGGAAAAGCTATCAGAAAAGAAACATTTCTGATTAAACATCAGTTGGGGGAAAAAGTACTAATTGTGCTGTTCACGTGCCTATGTCAGTAAAAAAAAAATCACCTGGTCAGGCCTTTGCCACTCCAAAACAAACTGGAGATCCTGTAGTTCCAATTATCTTGCCTTATTTACAAAATGTAGTGAATTAAGGATTTAATGGTATGAATAAATACTTCCTATGAATGTATATAAAATTGCAAAAAAGCAGAAGTACCTGGTGCAAGAAAAAGGCTATTTCTTTAATAGAAAATAATTTAAAGCATTTAAAACAACATATCAAAGTGTCTAATTCTCAAGAAGTGCTGTGTAAGTGCATTATGAGTATTGATTATGTTACAAAGCGTGAATGCCAAATCTGCCACTAAAATATACAGCATTTTTGAAAGCTGTGATACCTAAATCTAAAAACCACACAGAGTTTCAAAAGAGACCTTACTCTTAATTACAGCTGGTCATAATTTATACAAAATAATTTTTGCTTTGCATCTAGCCTTTTATTAATTTATTATTTTTACTTATTCCTGGATCAGTTTCAAACAATTCTTAATTGCTCATGCCACTGGACTGGTTCCAATATTTCCGAAGTTGAGTAACTTTTAAGAACATGGTTTAGCACATTAAGCCATCAGCTAAGGCATTAAATACAACATAAATATAATAACTGACCTTTTTTTAATGGAAACTGCTATGTCAACGCCCCGTAGTTGTGAGGACCAGTGAGATTAGGATCAATAGCAATGCCAGATTTTTTAATTTGTGCTCCTATTCATCTAACATCTGGTTTGACACGTAGATTGAAATTGCTGAAAATAAACTAAAATCCAAAATCCCAAATTAAGATTAATCACACAGCTGCTTATCAATACAGTAAGAAGAAGAAGAGGTGAAGAACTTATAACTCATGCAACTTTTACCTTATGCAAGTCTCATGTTCTGAAGCTCCTATATCCTACTTGTTGCCAAATTTAGAAAATTCTTAAATCATTTTGTTGTCTCTAATTTGAAGCTATTTAATTTATTCAGGTAGATAAGAGATGTGAGTATGTCAACTTTATACCATTCGGTAAAAAATCAAGACAAAGTGGAGAAAAAGAGAACTAAGTTTCCCCATGATGGTCTGAGGCCTTCTTCAGGACTTTGACATGTCAATTAATCTCTTCGTTCAAATTTGTTTTGAAAACAGGGAAAATTGTGTTCTTGCAGTCTGAAAGGCTTTGAAGATTAGTGGTGCTTTTAAGGCCTTTGTGAGTCTTCACTGGGAGATGTTCTCCATTATCACTTTGTGCTTACAAATATCCTCTCATTTTCTTAAAAGGTTGATACTACCTGGAAGCTTTGACTCAGTATTTTCAAGGGACAGACCACTAATTAATTTTCTAATATTGTAGAAGCGCACAAAAATTTATAAGTGCACAGTCCTACTTAGCACAAATTACTTTTAAGTTTTTCAGTCCTGTGTATTGATACATTTTTCATTCTGTAAGTATCTAATTTAAAGTTTAAAAAACATTACATACAAAGTCACATAGCACATAATATAAGAAATAGGCAGGGAAAGCCCACTTGTAGAGTTCATAAGAACCGGGTGATAGATGGTACTTTCTAGTCTTCTTCATGTCATTTATATATGGGGCTTCCAGGAAAAAAAAAAAAAAAAAGAATGTAAAAAGCACTATAGTTATGGTCCAAACCTCAAAAGTAAAGCCATTTCACCATTCTGAAATTTTCCAGCAGCTCTGATCGAACAATTCCTGTTCCATGTAGTTTACTTCCATCTTGCTCTTCCTCTTTATTTAGACTTTTCATGTCCAATTTGTATTGTAGCCTTTCTATCTTCCCACCGTATCACATTTCTTTCACCTAATCTAGCTGACTGGCAGCCTCTCTTAAGTAAAATCCCTCACAGTTGTCTAGTAGTGAATAATTGATACCTAAAGGAGCTATAGCTGATTTTCTGCCTTCAGACTTCTCCCTTTCCTTATGTCTTGAAAAGTTGGAATATGTGTTTTAGCAGCAGGAAGAGCATCTGATACTTTACTGAGGTTCATCTCACATAAATGTAGCAGGTGTTTGCATCTGAAATAGCTCAGAAGACCAACAAACTCTATTAATGAACATATTTGGTGTGGTCTCTATGGGGACCTCACCAGAGATTGCAAATCTGATTAAATGGATGGTAGAGTGCTTTTCAATACAAATGCAACAGCTGTCTTGAAAAGTTCAAGGTTAGCAGGATAGCCATTCAGTCTAGGAGGATATACTGAGTAAACAATAAATTACGTTTGTAAACTGGGAGATGTGGGGCAGGGGGATAGATGTGTCTTCATTTGTGTTGCATGGCATTACCACTTCAAGTTAAGTGTAAAAGTGTGAGGGAGAAAGGGAAGATCACAGATTTGCAACAGAGGGAGGCAGCATAGCCTTCTCATAGCCAGTTTCATCAAAAGAGCTGTGAAGGACCTCTAACCTTGAAAGCTGAAATTTGTTTTTAAAAGGCACTTCCTAAGGATAGAGTAAACCTAGACAACTATCTTGGTATCTACAGCTGATACAGAGATATACAGTATCAGAAATATTACTGAAAGAAACAATACTTTAATATTCAAATGGCATCTAAAACAAGGTGTTGGATTAAATTACAGGATGTATTTTCTTTTATACTTTTCTTTTGTAATACTCTGACCAGTTTTTGAAGGTGTTTTCACAGCTTTGCTTATTTTCATTTTAAGCTTGACTAGTATTTAAAGTATATTTGGGTAAATAACACATTTCTATCCTGGAAGACAAAATATTTGAACAATGCAATGTACCCAAATAAATTATCTCAATGCCTAAATTCAAGCAAGTTCAAATTAAAGTTCTAAAATCTCAAGTGCTGTGTATGTCCCATTCATCTGCAGAAGTCAGACTGGTGCCTGATATCCATAGTGTGTGAAGTCTATTTCTGTATTTATGTGTCTCTGGCAAGGAACAGATAGTGAAAGGGCAACCTATGACTCGAGGAGAGCACATTTGCTTCTCAGAGTAATAAATTACAGGCTACAATTTCAGTATAAAGCAGCAGGGTCTATCGAGTCCTCTCTAGGATAGCTGAAAAACATCTCCTGAGTTTATAGCAATTTCTTTCACTTGTCAAATCCAGACCAATGATCTGCATGTAAAGTGGTTTCTTTGTGAGTTGTGTACATATGCATCCTTCTGAATAATCATGTAGCAAAAATATTTCAATCATGACGATTAGCAAAAAAAAGCCATTTGACTTCCACAGACTAGATTTATTTTTTTTATGCCAGCTGTATCTTGTTTCCAAAGAATTGAACTCTTCAACAAATAATCTTCATTGCAGTCTTATCTAATTAATAAATTGAAAACCTTGCAGAGAAGGAAGAGAAAAACCTTAATTTGAAAATAGAGCTTACCTGTTCCTGGAGAAGAAAAGAATCATATGTAATTCTGGGCTTGCTGTACACTGAGGGTTTTTTTCCAGAAAATTCCAGAAAAGAATAGAAGATGGTGGAAAAGCAGTTCAGAACCCTTATTGACCTAAGTTATTATAGGAAAAAAATGGAAGATAGGATGATAGAACAAGGGGTAATGGTTTCAGACTGAAAAAGAGAAGATTTAAATTAGATATTGGGAAGAAATTCTTTACTGTGAGGGTGGTGAGACTCTGGAACATATTGCCAAGGGAAGCTGTGGGTGCCCCTTCCCTGGAAGTGTTGAAGGCAATGTTGGATGGAGCTTTGAGCAGCCTGGTCCAGTGGGAGGTGTCCCTGCTCATGACAGGAGAGTTGGAACTAGATGATCTTTAAGATCCTTCCAACCCAAATGATTTGATGATTCTACATAAACACCATAGTAAGGAAGCCTGGGTTTTGGGGTTTTTTTCAGCAGAAGCTTCTCCCATCACTTTTGAATATTCATATCTTCCAAGAAGAAGCCTTATACTTTTTCCTTTTTCTCCCAGTCCCATTTGAGGACAGTAAAAACTTAATCTCTCCAACAGATTGCTCTTAAAAAACTAATTTTCCTAAAAGGTTTCTCATTTTGTTAAAACAAATTATTTTCACATGTTAATAATAATAATTTTTAAAAGTCTTTAAATTTTTTTCCAATATTTCAGTGGAACCTTTAGATAATGCTGTAGTGCACAAAAAAAAAAAAAGGTCAAGGTTGTTTTTTTTTTAATTAGTTTTGCATGCTTAGGATTTTGTCCTGAGTCTCATTCTTTTCAGTGCTTCATTTAAAGAACCATCTCTTGGAAGAAATTTGTAGGACTAAATTCTTAGCTTGTTCATGGAAACTAAGTTTTTAGATAAAGCCCATTGCTAAAAATATTCCATATAAAGAGATTCGTAATACCATCAGTTCTCAAGATTTTATTTAGTCCTTTGCCCTTCAGGTTGAATTAAAAATCCCAAGATAATAATTCTTACAAGTTCAAATTTGATGAGAAATAAAAACAATCCAATCTATGAGATGTCTTCATAAGATTTTGTGGGGGGGTTTTTGTTGGTTTTGGTTTGATTTGGTTTTGTTAAACAGCCTCATGATTTACTGTGCCTATCTTGTGATTTTTTTGAGTGTCCGGATTTGACAGTATAGTTAAACATAGAATGTTAATTCATTTTATTTAGTTCAGTTTCTAAAATGTATCTGTCAAAATCTTTCTGCCAGAACATTCAGGTTCCCATATAGCCAGCTGACCCCTTTTCAGAAAGACTTACTTACCTCAGGGCTATAATTTAAATTGTTCTAAATATAATTTTATTTTTAAATAATCTTATTTTGTTAAAATGATGTTCAAAACTCTTTGTAAAAAAATTCTCTCATGAGCATTGATAAATCTTTGTAAAGAAGAAAATGTGTAATATTTCATATCATATAGGAAGCAACACAGGGTAGGTAGATACAGCAGAGGATTTTTCATTAATTCTCATCATGATATCTGACCCACTAAGTATTCATCTTAATTGGAAAGTTCTAAGGATGCCCAAAAAAAGGTAAAAATAAATTCTTATTGCTCAATTCACGTTACAAATTCAGCCTAGCATAACTGGCAGTAAGATTCAGCTACCTCTTCCTCTTCATGTGAAAGGGTCTGAAAAGCCTTTCTCAGTTTATTAGTATAATATTTAGCACTCTGTTAATTTCTAAGATAGTAGTATAAGTATCCTATTCTTTATTCTGTGACTGAAACTGGAGTGTCTCTGATTTTCTGATCAGATAAACATAGCCATCCATACGTTTACCCTTAAGGGATCTCACATATAATTGATCCAACATGCAAGATGCAACATGTTGCAAATTAGTAGCAACAATAATTTAGTTCAACAATCAGAAGTGCAAAATCTTGCACTTGGGGAGAAGCAACCCCCTTATACACTACTGTGTGTTGGGATCTGACCAGCTGGAGAGGAGCTCTGCAGAAGATGGAACTGGGGATACTGGTGTCCATGTTGAACATGAGCCAGATTGTATGCTCTTGCAGCAAAGAAGGCTAATGGTATCCTGAGTGTTTAGCACGTTGAGGAAAGTGATCCTTTCCCGTTGTTCAGGGATTGTGAGGCCATGGCTGGAGTACTGTGTCCAGTTCTGGGTTTCCCACTAAAAGAATCACACAAACGTATTGGAAAGAGTCCAGTAAAGGGTCACAAAGATGGTGAAGAGTATTCCCTCTATAAAGAAAGGCTGAGTGAGGAGGGATTGTTCAATGTAGAGAAGGGAAGGCTCAAGGGAATCTTACAAATGTATATGAATACTTGAAAGAAGTATTGGCAAAGAGGATGGAGCCAGGCTCTTTTCACTGGTGCCCAGTGGCAAGACAAGAGGCAGTGGACAGAAACTAAACACAGGAGGCTCCCTGTGAACATCAGCAAATATTTTTTTACTGTGAGGGTGACCAAGCACTGGAACACTTTGTCTTGGGAGATTGTCAAGTCTCCCACTGTAGAGATGTTCAAAGCTGACTTGGTCCTGGACAGGCAGCTCTAGTTCCCTCTGTGTGAATAAGGGGTTGGACTAGATGATGCCAGAGGTCCTTTCCAAACTTACCAGACTGTGATTCTGTGAGGTACTATTTTCAGCTGGTTATATTGATACAATTTTCCCGAATTTCATTTTTAACTAAGTCTTTATAAACCACTTATAAAAAGTATGATGAAAATCAATCTCCTAACCTCAGTGCCCAACCTAAGATTGAACAAACAGTAAAAGGTTTTTACAGTCAGTTTTGATTACAGGTAGCTGCAATTCTATTTGAAAAAGTAAATATCTGGCAGATTATTTTTTTTTCTTCAAAGTTCTGGTTTTCCTTTGTGGCCTTCTGTAGCACCTACATGAGCACAACTTTTAAAGACATGTCACTTATTAGAGAGCTTAGACATATCATCAGAGTTTATTTTTAGTTGCTTTATCTGAAAATAAGTATCAGCACTCGGTATCTTTAATACTCTGTTGATTTATGGTCCTCAGAACAATTTTGCTGTCTTGCTAATATTCATCCCTAGGATGTGTTTTAGGGTAATGTGTTTTAAAACATAACCTTTTAAAGTGAAAGTATCAATTAAATGATGCAACTGTGCTATAATTACAACACAAATACATGGATATGTCTCAGAGAAAATTAACTGAGAAGCTAATTATGAACATTTAAATGCCAGTTCATTCATTAATGGAAAATATGCTGTTTGTCACAGATCATGAAATACACCTCCTAGACTGTAGTTATTCCAGTGAAAATTGGAAGGTGCTGCATGTCTTGTTACTTAATGTCCTCACAATTATGTGCCTGGTCAACTCCAATGTGGACTTTTTCTGAAGCTGACTGATCAATCCTCATGCCATTTATTGTACATCTTATCTGCTTTGAATGCCCTCACATAAACAGATGTTTCAGTTCTGGTTTTTCAGCAGAAATTCATCTTGTGTATATTTTCATTGCAATGTATCTATCTTCTTTTCCTGTATATCAGTTTCAAAAAATATGCATGTTTATGCTTAATAAGAATTAGATCCCACCATTTGAACATGCAGATATGTCTATGATATGAATAGGTCTGTACTGAGTTTATGTAGCAAATATTTGGTAGTCAGGGAGCCACAGGGGTGGCTTCTGTGAGAAGAAACTAAAAGCCTTCCTCTTGTCTGACACAGCCAGTTCCAGCCAGCTCCAAGACAGAACTGGCCAAAGCTGAGCCAGTCAGTGATGGTGGTAGTGCCTCTGTGATAACACATTTAAGAAGGGGAAAAAACTGCTCTGCAACAGCAGCTGTAAGAGAGGAATGAGAAATAAGTGAGAGAAACAACTCTGCAGACAACAACGTCAGTGAAGGAGGGGGAGGAGGTGCTCCAGGTGCTGGAGAAGAGATTCCTCTGCAGCCTGTTGTCAAAACCGTGGTGGAGCAGGTTGTCCCCCTGCAGCCCATGGACATCCATGGTGGACAGATATTCTGTGCTGGAACAGGTCCTGTAGCAGGACTTGTGACTTGGTCAGGGACCCCCAGTGGAGCAGTCTGTTCCTGAAGGATTATACTGTGTGGAAAGTACATGCTGGAATAGCTTGTGAAGAAATGTGGCCCATGAGAAGGACCCACATTGGAGAATTTTGAGAATTAATGTCTGTCTTGGGTGGCCCCACAGTGGAGCAAGGGAACAGCACACGGAGGAAGGGGTGGAAGAGACATGTGATAAACTGACCATAACCCCTGTGCTCCATCCTCCTAAGCCACTTGCAGGGAAGAAGGTAGACAAACTGGGAATGAAGTTGAGCACAGAAAGAAGAGAGGGGTAGGAGGAAATGGTTTATGATTTGCTCTTATTTCTCATTATCATACTCTAATGTTAACTAGTAATAAATTACATTAATTTCTGCAAGTCGAGCCTGTTTTGCTACTGATGGAAACTGCTGGGGGAACTCACTGCTGTTATCTTGGCCCTCGGGGCTTTTATTGTGTTATTTCTCTTCCTATGTCCAGCTGAGGAGGGGGAGTGATAGAGTAATTTTGTGGGCATCTGATGGCCAGCCAAGGTTAACCTAACACAACATCCCACAATTTTTTAAGCTGGCATCTTCCCTGAGGAGGGTAGCATTCTGTTTGCACTAGTAGATTCCTGTATGTTGTTTTTAGGATTCTTTTGAACATATGTTTTGACTGGTGTCAGTTTTAATTTTAAGGGTGCAAAAGACTATAGCAACAAATCAATATTTTGAAAAGAAGGGTCTTTATCAGATCACTGTCAAAGTAGGTCAGGAGACTGGAGGTGACTCAAAAGGATAGTGAGTGTTCAATTCCAGGCCTTTCATATCATGGACTACCATAACACATAGTACTTCTCACTAAGTATATCAAGTTACTTTTTAATGTCTAGATTGTTTTGACCTACCGATTCAATTGAAATGTTGTAATTTCCAGACTAAATTTATTAATGACCATTTATTCCTGTCTTGACATTAAACTGTAGCTTCTCACCTTTTGTATATTTAACTTTCTGATGTATTTTGAGGGCACAACCTTATCCCTTTCTCAGCCTACATTTTATGAGGGTAAAAAGGCCTAGGCTCCTTTAATACCAGAGTTTAAATAAACAGATTTTGCAGGACTCTTGCTTACCTGTTTTATTTTGAGTTAATATCTTGATATAAATGGTATTGCAGAGGAGTGTAAGGCCATAAGGTCTTTTATAGAAGCATTAAAAAATTTTAATTTCTGAAAACATGGAGCCTGAAACATTTTTAGATTGTCTTTGCTGTTTTTCAGAACTTTCTTGCATCAGTGGTTTCTAGTCATCCTGTAACAGATACATTTACCTATGTTCTTTTCCTCCATTACTTCAGACTCACCTTTTGGAATGTGGCATGAGTTCCTGTTGTTTAGCTTTAGGTTCACAAGCTATAGAATTTTACTTTATTTCTGTTTAGCTTTAAGTTCACAAGCTATAGAATTTTACTTTATTTCTATTCTTATCATCCTCAAGGTCATCCAATTTTTCCCTACATGGAAGAGAATTTCCAATTCTTTTCTATACAGACAATGACTCCAGTTCTTTTTAATCAGAGAATCTCATTAACCCGCTCCTCCATTTGTGCCAAGGACATCAGAAAGTGTATTAAAAAGATTAATCTCATGACCAGTTCAAGAAAAGATCTACTTGTAAACCCTCCCCAAGCTTATTCTTCTCTTCTCTTCAAAGTGCTGTTTCATATTTCTTGCTTTCCACTTCTCCACAAACCCAAAACCATATATAATTTTCACCAGTGTGGCACTATCAGGTGCTGGACTGATATCTGGATAGGTAAGATATACCCAACTTTTATGGAAAGTGAAAATGCAGTCTCTTACCAGTGGAATATTTAGGATAATCTAGATTGGTAAATCTATTCTTTCTCATTTACTTTTACATCAGTATATCATGATTAACCCCATTTTTTCAAATGTATGAACATTTGAAGGTGCAAAAAGGTATTAGAATTGTAAAACAATTTGATAGATCAAAGGTAAACTTAGACCATAACAGCCTCCTCCTCTCCAGACCAAACAACCCCAGTTACCTCAGCCACTCCTCATAAGACTTGTTCTCTAGACCCTTCACCAGCTTCATTGCCCTTCTCTGGACTCACTCCAGCAACAAAAGGTACTGGGGGGCCCAAAACTGAAAATAGTGTTCAAGGTAAGGACTCACCATTGCAAAGCACAGGGGTACAATCACCTCCTTAGTCCTGTAGGCCACACTGGTTTTGGTACAATCAAGGATGCTGTTGGCCACTTGGCCACATTGCTGGTTTATGTTCAGCTGCTGTTGACCAACACCCTCAGGTCCTTTTCTGTCAAGAAGCTTTCCAGCCACTCTTCCTCAAGCCTGTAGTGTTGCATGGAGTCCAGCCACAGCCTTTCCCTTATTCATGAAGTGTGCCACCTTGTCATAGGTCCATATTGCAGCCCAAGAAGCAAAGGCATCGTTTTCAGTCAGAAGCCAAATCATCCAACCAGAATCACATATTTGCTGGTTTTATTTCTGCTCCGTGCATACCACATCCCTTTCTCTGCATAGGATCTCAAAATAAACTGTATCTTTTTCATAGAATCATAGAATCATAGAATTGGCTGGTTTGGAAGGGACCTCAGAGATCATCAAGTCCAACCCTTGACCACTACCGCTGCAGTTATTAGACCATAGCACTGGGTGCCACATCCAGTCTCTTTTTAAATATCTCCAGGGATGGAGAATCCACTACTTCCCTGGGCAGCCCATTCCAATGTCTGATCACCCTCTCCTTAAAGAAATTCTTTCCAATATCCAACCTAAACTTCCCCTGGCACAACTTAAGACCATGCCCTCTTGTCTTGTTGAAAGTTGCCTGGGAAAAGAGACCAACCCCCCCCTGACTCCAGCCTCCTTTCAGGGAGTTGTAGAGAGCGATGAGGTCTCCCCTGAGCCTCCTCTTCTCCAGGCTGAACACCCCCAGCTCCCTCAGCCTCTCCTCACAGGACTTGTGCTGGATCCCTTCACCAGCCTGGTTGCCCTCCTTTGGACCTGCTCCAGGACCTCAATCTCCTTCCTGAACTGAGGGGCCCTTTTCTGAAGACCTAGCCTTTTTTCCCTTCTTTGTATTACCTAAAGCACTTCAAACCCTCTTTTAACCATCATCTGTAGAAAACAAACATTATGGGATGTTGTTAAATATGGATTACTGTTTTGAAAAATAAAAAATTACAATGGATCTTTTCTGTATATCATCATCATAAAACAAAGGTTTAGAAATGCATAAATGTAAGATTTCATGTAAACTAAATCTCTTCAAATTATCTACACATGAAATCACTTACTAATACAAAATATGTATGTTGACAACATAGTGGACAACCACATGGATGGTAAAAGAGAAGCAGTAAAGTATTTTTTCAGGTGGACTTCAATAGAAAAATCCTTTCTCTTTTCTCTGGATTGGCTGTTTAGTTTAATTCCAGTTGTTTCTCAGTATCTGGTGTGTGATACTGTGTTTGTCAGTATCAAATATCTGCTTGATATGGTATCAACCTAACCATCAACTGGGTAATCAACAAATGAAAGGTCAGTGTAACTCACTCCTTTATTAAGTCATTTATGGAATAACAAGAACCTTATTCAGATTAATGTTATCAATGGACTACAGATAATTCAGTACTTCAAATAGAAAGGAAGGGTCCTGAAGAAATGTGTAGGCTATTTTATGTATAACTTACAGAAACTCCTTCAGTATTTATTTCAAAGAGGTCCAGTACACAGCATATTAGACCAGCCTGTTCTTCTGAGAGTTTTCAGAGAGAAGAGGCTGTTTCTGGGTAAAGCAGGCTAATGTTCCATCCTCTTGTTCCATGAATTTCCATAAAGAATAGGAATGGTTGCAGGAAGAAATCAACTCCTACATTAGATTTCTTTAGATTGCATTAATTGTTCTTCATACTTCTTTCAGTTCTTCACTGTTTGCATAGTGTAAAAATCACTTTATCTGCAGTATTATAAAGATTTTTTTTTCACTGAAGTTGACATGTGCTTATGGATTTATCTCTGAACACTATAATATTATGAATAAGCAATAGGAGCATTTAGAAAGTTTCTCAGTAAATTTAGCACAACTGTCCATTTACTGTATGCAATACCTTAACTCTGTAAACTTCCATAAAGAACTAGTTTTCCTGAAAACTTCTGCATGAACTTTCTATCTAATGCAGCTGTTGTGACCTCTGTCTGCAGTTAGCATTTCTGTGTCCTAATACTCACCATAGCTAAGGGGGGAAAATATGACAATATTGGCTTCCTTAAGAAAAGAAAAGACCTGGAACGTAAATGTGTCATGTCAGTAATTTCTTTAGATAATGAAAATTGCAAGAGGTTGCTTGTCCTGCACTGTGAAGGACAAGGTAAATAATTAATTACTGTTGGAAAGTAGCTATAAGAAATTAAAAAAAAAAAAAAAAAAAAAAAAAAAAGGGTCCTGTTCATTATGAAGTTTTCCTTCTGTCTGCATTTTACACACAGAAGCTACAGACTTCTGACCTTAAACAGAGTTTCGGATAGACCAGTTTAATCTGTTTTTAGCATACATTTTTCTTTTCATGATGCTTGCACACTTTGTTATCTCTCATTTACACTATAATAGTACTTATTTTGTAGTAGAATGATGTTCTTATAAAACCAGAAATACAGTAGATATCTCTTTAGAAAGCTGTGTAACTGTAAGCTATTACAGTACAGTTGGATAAAAGGTTGAAAAACATGGCAACATGCATATAAAAGGGGGCTTAAAAACACACAAAACCCCAAAAACATTTTCTGAACACAGGGAACTCTTCAGACCTGATCAAGCATATGCTCTTTCTTATGGGTACAGCTCTAAGGAACTTTTTTTTTTAAGTTTGTCATTATTTAAGTCCTGTCATCACTTCTAAGGAACATACTGTTCTCACAGATTACCACAAAGCCCTAGAAAAGGAATTACTCCACAAAGCCCTAGAAAAGGAATTACTTTTCTTGTCACTTATAACTACAAGACGATTCACAGGACTGAGTTTGGGAACATTCTATTTCCACAGCTGAAGAAAGGAATATATTTTATTCAGAACTTGCCAGACTAACTTCTGAACCATGGCTCAGAAGATTCAGTATATTTCACTTCAGTTTGGGACAAAAAAAACCACTTTTGATTTTTTGCTTCTGATAGTATTGTAAGTGGGAGAGCCATGCAAGAAATGGAGCTGATCCTTACTAAGATTAATGCACCCAACACTTTTACAGAAGGTATAAGTGAATTTGACAGCCAGTGGCAAACAAATTGACTAAAATATCAGGAGCATATAAACTGCATTTACAGAAATGTTTTTCCATTACAGGAAAGTTTAATCAAAGCTATATAATAATAAATCATAAATATGTTCTTACTTTTGGGAAGACAGAATGGGACATTTTTTTAAGAGTTTGTTAACAAAGAGTTAAAACTTCTAGAAAAAGAAAAAGCATTTGTACTAACAGTACAAGTGGTTGTCTAATTCTGTTTATGCCTCTGGAAATGTCTAGCAAGCTTGGAAGCAGCAAAAAGAAACATGATTTATAACAGATATAAAAAGCAAAGTTCCACCTTCAAGCTTGAGGGGAGGAAATAGGATTGTGGCCAAGCATAAATGTACTTCACAATTTGCATTTACTTTTTTCTGGTGCAGTCCCACTGGCATTAATGTGTAATCTGTGGTGGAAGTTACCTCGTAATTGTCTCCTGCAAATTGCATTATATCCTTTAGAGCTGAGGCTATAAGGCTGCTGAACAGGTCCCTGTGTGTCTCTGAGGGAAAAAATAATAGTTTCTTCAGCACCAGAATTATCCGATGTTTTATTACAGTATAAATTATAACTCCTTCCATAAACTGAGTACATGGAGAAAGCTTGGGCTCTATACCAGTGTTTGCAAGTCATGATCATGTTCATATGGTGTAATACTTGATCGAGTACTAGAGAGTCAGCGGGATCTTGCCACTGATCAGTGATCTGCAGTTGTTCACTTCTATCAAATTGAAAAGCCACCTGCTGCTGTATCTCTTTTGAGCAGATGTCAATCCAATTAACTGTTAAGAGATTCAGTGCTTCATGTATGAATGTATTTAATCAGCCTTATTTTGCTGGTACATATAGCGCCTGTGTTTTCTATTTTTACAGTTAATTAGAAACCATTTACTGGTACAGAGTATACGAGTAAGCACTTTGGCATTTTTCTGCTTTTAAGTTCAAGTACTGAAATATACTGCAAGAATAAAACTACAAATAGATGTGTTGTTTCTCTTTTTAATATTAATCTCTCTGTACTTCTGAATTATTTACTAAAGCCATGTCTATAGACTGGATGGCTGCTCAAGATACAGTAAAAAAAAATTAGAAAAGCATAAACTGCAATATATCTTTTTTTTTTTTTCCCCAAATTCTTCAAAATTTAGGTTAATAGACTGTATACTATGCTTTCATAGCCTACATACTTCCTCCCCTTAATAAGCAGAATGAAGAATAAATCAGTTTGAGTAGACAATAGAAAAAATCCTGGATGCACACAAGTTGAAGTCATAAAGACTAACTTCAGTAGAATAACAATTTCATTCACTATGCTTTCTTCAACGGATGTTTATGATTAAGTCTTGCTGAACAAAGGATAAAAATGGAACATTGGTATTTAGATTAAAAATATAAAACATTTAAAATATTAAAATGGCTGAAATGTGAAATTTTATTTCAAATGTTCTGTTCATCAAAATTCTGAAACATTTCAACCAGCTTTCTCACTTCATATATTGGCAAGGAAATACCACGCTTTAAATGTTACAGCTACATTCCTAGTCGAGTTATCTTTGGAAGAGATCATCAATTTATTTTTTTTTTTAAGTATCTTTAATTTTTTAAAAAGAATATATTTGGAACATCATGGAAAAAACATTGTTCAGCAGAGATATTTAATAGTGGAAAGAAGCGTTTGTTTTGGTTTTACGTCTATAATTAAAAAAAGGGAGAGTCTAGATAGCTTCTGTTACATTTTATGCAGTTTTCTGCAGAAGTAAGCCAACAATTTTGTCAGAGACAGTGTTAAAACATTAAAGCTGATTCTAGAAGGATGTTTCTGCCAAGCATCCCCCTACTTGTTCTGAAAAAATACTTTCTCACAAGATACAATAAGATTACTGCAGTGTGCAAAAAAGGGAAAATGTCATATGAGGAAACATACAGGAGATGAAAACGAAGTTGGTGACTGAGGTTTTATTTAGTTGAAATACAAGGAGAGAGCAAAGTAATCACTGTTCTGTATGATGGTGAAGCACTAGTTCTCTTGGAGTGGAAGAGATGTTTTTCAAAATGTGGAGGCAGAAATGTAGCAGTTGCCTCTAACCTTGTATTTTCTCTCCATCTGCATTCAGATTACTCTGCTGGAAGATTAGGACAAATCCTGAAGTTAACATGGAACAAGAATTGCATACACAACATTTCTGCTCATATTTCTACCAGTAAGAAAACTCTTGTATTGTGATACCAGATACCTGAAAGATTTTTCCTGTTTTCTGGCATCATAAATATCACAGCTGAAAGCCATTACATGTATAATTATAAAATAAATAATTTATTCATTCCCTAGCCTCACAGCCAGGGACAGCTCACAGCAAACTGCTTGGGATGGCTGACTAACTTTGGAGTTGAAAAGTTTATATGTGTACACATAAGCCCTGCTATGCCAAGAGACATAAGGGCCAGGAAGCACTTTACTCAGTAATATCTGCTGTGCAACCCATAAGTTAATTGTAAACAGTACAAAAATATCTTTCCATTAGTCCAGAAGGCTAAAGTGAACATAGGCACCTTAATAGAAGTATTTCAAGTATTTATAAGTCTTACCTTGTCTGCTTACAGTTTGGCATCCATAGTAATTTCTAGAAAAACACAAAATGAAGACTGGAATACATCTTCATGTGCTGTAAAACCAATGAACTTTTAAACTGAAGTTTAAAAGTAGATATGAGTGATGGTGCTACCATTTATCTGAACAAAACACAATATAAATTGATTTAAGACAATACCATATTTGTTAAGTTACAAGAGGTATACCAGGTCAAACGTGAAATGGACTGGTTCCATTAGATTTTTTAATTTTGTAATTAACAAATAGTATTCTGGTGGGTTGACTTCATCTCACTGCCACACACCCATGCAGCCACTCTCTTCACCCTCCTCAACAGGACAGGAGAGAAAATGAAAAAATCTTGTTTGCCAGGATACAGAAAGAGAGATAGCTTACCAATTATCATCACAGTCAAAACAGACTTGATTAATTTAATTTACTGCCGATTAAAATCAAGTTGGATATAGAGAGACAAAGATAAAAATGAGAACAACCTCCACCATGTTTTACCAAGCTCCACTCCTTCATTCTGAGCTTTCTACCTCTCTCCATCCTGAGGAGTAAAGAAGGGTGGCGAATGGGAAGCGTTCATTCTATAGCAGCCCATTTCTGACTCTCTTTCCTCCTCACAGTTCTTCCCTGCTCTAGCATGGGTCCTCTCCACAGGCTGCAGTCATTCAGGAAATATTTACTGCCATGTTGGAGCAGAAATGACAGCATCAAATGCAGATCCTGTCAGATGCCTGCTCCAACACAGCTCTTTCTCATGGGCCACAGTTCCTTCAGGAAATATTCACCTGTTCCAGGGTTGGGTTCTCCACAGGCTGCAGTGTGGATATTTGCTCTGGTATGGTCTTCTCCGTGGGTTGATAGGGAATTTATTTTGCATGTGGATGTGGAATGCATTGGAAGATCACTATCAGCTAAAACAAAAGTAAGTATTTTCATTTTGTAGTAGTCTCAGATGACCTTCAACCGTGTGATTATGTGATCAGGGAAAACACTATAACTTTTTAAAGGATTTTTCACAATATTTAGAAAATTTTTATATATTAAGAGCTAATACGTTTGAATGTGTGCACTGTGAGTTTTTGTTTTCTGTAAGTGCACATATAAGCATAACCTAAAGCAGAGTCAGACTTTAACAACATTTCAGCAGTAAGATATCTGTCTCTAAAGGATTAAGTACTGATCATGCTAACAGTTCTGTGTCACAGTGGAAACAGAGGCCACCTCACCTGGGGACTGTCATTTCAGAACTATCTGGTTTTCTGTCTGCATGAGCTTCTTAAGACCCATCTAGGATATGTAATGCCTGTTATGGATTTGTTTGGGGGCCACTGGTAGAAATAAAAAGAACCAAATTTCATCCCACTTGAAATACAACATGATAAAGGCACAGACCAAATTATACACGCAAAACCACACTGAATAAATCCACTCAAATGCTAAAGTTATGAGTAAAAAAATATTATAATAAAATGATCTGAACTCCTCACAAGCATTCACACAATCAGCACAGTAATCTTAATCCCTAATCATGTGATGTAATCTGCTTTGGTCTGTTTGAAGCAATGATGCTAGGTCAGCTCATTGCAGCTATGGTTTGGGTTTGTTCTTTTCAGTTCTGCTAATTGAGAATTGAGGGGAAAGAACAACAAAGTGGATAAAAATATTAGACTGAATATTAAAAATCTTTCCCCCTTTAAAGACTTTAAGAGTTTGCAGAAACTGGCACATAATTTGGAGAAGTTATTGTAAAGAAAGCAGCCTGTTTTGTTACTTGTAGAACTGTTAAAACATTTTAACATATATGGCACTAATAAAAACAGTCCACACAAGTATGTTGCAAACTAAATGAGGAATCCCACCTCCTCCTCAGCTCTTTTCCTTAGGTTGCTTGAGGAAGAGTAGTTAACATTTATAAGAGAGAATTAGACAACAGCTCAGACAGGAAAAGTAGTGTATGCTGGCAGCTGTCTCGAGTTGGGTTTTCATGTTTGAGAATAGGGCACACGGCAGAAGATATTTGGATCAGGGCCAGCTGTGTTCTGAATCTTTTTTGTTCACATGCTGCCTGTAACTCCATTAATTATATTACTAATATTTTTCTAAATTAAAAAGGATTGTTTGAAACATTACATAATAAAATATTCAAGGACACAATCAAAGTTACAACATTGGTACATTCCTGACCTAAAAAAAAAAAGTTTCCCTTGTAAAATATATCTTAAATAAGCTAAAACTTGTATAATATAGTTATGTTTATAAACCAGTGTGTGGAATCAAATTACTCTCCTACTACGCTGAGTTGGAATCACTGATTTTGCAATCTGTGTTTGGTATTAAGAGCTACACAAAGTACTGTTGTGCCAGGGAGGATATGAAGAGATTAGAGAGACCAATATATCACAGACTAACCTCTTTACTGTGGACATTCACAGGGACACAGGCAATTCTCATTCAATTGCTACTTGGAGCCACTAAATGTGAAGAAAAAAAAAATCAAGATTATAAGGAAAGGTGAAGTTTAAGGTAAGGAATTCTTTTATTAATAATACTTTTTTCATGTCAAGCACCTTTTCTATATTAAATTGTTAATGAAAGTACCACTTATGGTTAAAAACAAAAAAAGAATCTCAAGAGCTGAAGCATTTCCAGTAGCACTTTTTATTTTAAATTTCTTTCATAGAACGGTTTATATTAATGTTGATTCCAACTTTATTTAAATCATGAAAATAAAGATACTTCAAACAAAGAGGTAAAAATTAGTGTAGTATTAAGAAGTTGGTTATTCCTTCAAAAATATCAAAAGTCTGTACAGGTACATAAAAATCACATGCTAGAAAATAGATAAGAAACACAAATATTTCTATCTCAATAGTAGCATATAATACATTAGTAGGAGATGTAGAGTTATATAACATAATCTGTCATAATTAATTTTTTGTAAAACAGGCTAGTAGTAGGTAATCAGTTATAATTAAAGCTTGTATGGCTTTTTTGCTTGTCTCAACAGGAGATATTAAAAGCTACATTATTTTCTTAGCGTTTTCAAAATGTGTACTAAATTTTTAACAGTCATTCTAAATTTTCTCATTCTTCTGTGGGTTACTTTTTGTGGTCTGTGTTCTCTAATAGTAGGATCAGCATTTCTGTGAGGGGTTTTAGAGCACTATGAATACTACCTGAACACAAACAGATAAATAGTAATTTCACAGTATGTAGAGAGGGATGTTTCTCAAAGGTGTTCATGAATAGCAAAAGAATTGTCTTCCAAATTCTTACCTGAGAAAGAAAGAGAAGGAACAATTACAGAACAAAACAAGGATGGGAATAAAACTGAAGAAAAACAACTACTTTAACCCTGCTTTTGCAGTCTTAACTGTTGTGTAACATTCTCTGTAAGCTTATATAGAAGGGAACTGTCTCATGAGTCATATTGCTAAATGCTACCATTTTTAATTGCTGAAGTTTCATGTACTTAGGAAACATGGTATAAATGTCAGGTAAGGTATTTTGATCTTCTGGAAAGTATTTTGAACCTAATTGATGAAGATATTTACTAATTCTAGCAATTTCTAAGATTTTGGAAACCTCTACTAAAGAAGTATTTAATATGCCATTTATTCTATCAATTAAGTAGTAAATTTGTCTGACAAATACAGTTTTGATAAAGAATTCTTAAAAGTACCACACCTTAGACTATTTATAATTAGTTCAGAGAAAAATGTCCTAATTGTAAATATAAAATGAGAGGTTCTAAATAGAAATCAGTAGAAGCTGTGTGACAAGAGTAGGAGTTTGAAATTTAACTAGCCTTTGGAACTCTTATTTTAATGTTATGTACAATCCTGTTGACCTTGTAAGGAAAATTTTATGCTTATTTTTACGGTGTTTTGGCCATGAATACTAATTTTTAATTATTGGAGTTTTGCGTACAAATATTTTTTCTTTCAATTTTCTTCTCAAGCTTCCTATGGTTTTCCTTGGTGTCTACAGGATATTTAAGAAGGTGAAAAGGTAGCTGCTCAGCTGATGTTCTAGGCGGTTTAGGGCAAAAAATGCAACAAATAAAGCTGGGTGATAGTCCTCTTCTACTCATGTGATCCCCATGGCATGAGAGAAAACAGTGCTCTCAGTTGAATAATTCAGTGCATCTACAGCTTCACCAAAGATGAGTGAGTCAAAAACTTCTGCTGAGGACTTAGGGAGGGAATTAGATAGGAAAAGTTTTGAAAAAAATAATATAAAATTAAAAATGTCCATACAGAAGCACTGAGTCAGGATCATGGAAAGCTAAGAAAATACAGAAATAGCTCTGAGGTCAAACCTGACACTACTGCTTTGTCTCTTGAGAGTTTTGATTTGCTGCTCTGGAATTGCTTCTGGAAGGAGATATCTTTAACCAGTGTGATATCTTGGCTCTGTTGTAGATTTTGTTAATCTTATTTTTTTTTTAGGTCTGGGGTGCATAGTTAATAGCAAGCACGGCTGTACAAGAGTTTTTCTGTGAAATATTGGTATGTAAATGACATTGGGAGGGACTTACCTCTTTAACACAGAAGGAAACTTATTTATAGGGCTCTTCTGTCATTATGATTTTGCTTCAGGCAAACTCAGAAAGTATACTACTGGAAGGCCTAGGCATCTAGATCATATTTTACAAAGAATCTTAAACTTAAAAATAACTTTTCTAGGTCAACAGGAAGGAAATAAGAGAATATCCATTTATTTAGCATAGACCCTGTGCGTGCATAAATCCATTATTTTTATGATAAAGTGTTTTAGTCTTCTCTACAATCAAAGGACTATCAAAAAATAAGGTAATAGGCAAAGCTGAGAACTCAGTAAGTCAAAACTCACCTCTCCTCCCACCAAAACCTGAGGGGGTTGCTCTGCTACACGTTGAGTCTCATTCTGTGGCTTCTGAGTCATAGCTCATCATTTTTACTTGTATTTTTGTATATGTAGAACTGGTGTTAAGGGAATTATAGACATTCTGGGGCACGGGAGGAGGAGGCATGAGATGAAAAGGGGGAGAGCAATTGCGTGGGAGAGAATATTTGCTTATTTTAGCTGAAATTGTAGATCCAACTATCTTCATATCCTCAGAAATTCTTTAGTCTGAGGAGAGTTCCAAAAGACTTTAGGAACTGTTAAGAAACTTCACTAAATCTGCTACAACTCTAAGCACTTCTGTGCTATATGAGTGCATTCTGTTAAAGTAGAATTCCAGTTTCAGCTGGTGAGAACTGATCTGAGCAGCTAGAATCAATGGATTCAATACAAAAAATAGTAAGCTCAAATGGATAAAGTTTATTTTAATTGTATTAGTTTACAGTAGTAAATTAAAACTCTTTATGAACTGTATATGTTTTTAGCTAGATACTCTATGAAACAGTCAGGCTGCTAGGAGAAATGAGCTGGACATTTTTATTCACAATGTGTTTGCTGCTGTTCTATAACCTAATATCTGAAGTGAGAGTATTTTGTGTGTGTGGTGTTACTGCTATGGAAAATCCTGTAGCTAAATTAGATCATAGACATGTTTGTGACTTTGGTGAAACATCAAGTTTTTTTTTAATGGCATTCCACTGAACTACTACAATGCAGTGGAAGCTGCATCTTTGGAGATATTCAAGAGCTGTCTGGACATGGTCATGTGCAACTGGCTCTAGGTAGCCCTGGTTGACCAGGGGACTTGGACAAGATAGTTCAGAGGTCCCTAGGTCCCTTCCAGCCTCAGACAGTCTGTCATTCTGTGATTCTGCAGACATTCTGTAGAACAAATCTGTAGACATGTGCTTCTGCTTTATAAGTAGCTTGATCATTTTTCAGAACTAGTATTTGAAACAGTTCAAATAGTCCTTTTCTTCCATGCCTCAAGCTGCTACGATGACTTTTCTGTGAAGATGAGAACATTTCTTGATCCTAAATGCAGGTGTTATTTGTACTGGATGTACCACCAGGGGCTTGTATTGTAAGGGGAGAGAACACTTATAAGAAAGGCTTATCAGCTTCAGCTTTCAAGAATACACTTAAACCGAGATTCAGCTGAAGGCATAGGGACATCTAAATTTTAAGCAGGCTGGCTCTCTGGCTTCCCATTTAGTTAATGGAAACTTACACCGAGCTGGTTAACTTTCTGAAGTATATAACTGCCCCCGTGAATCATGTGCCCATAGGTAGCTACGTAATGCCATTTAATATGCCTTATGATAGGACTGGCATATATGAATGAGAATTTATAAAAGAAATTATATAGTTTATAAAAGATCTCCAACTCTCTGCATTGACAGATGATGTTTATGCAACTGAATTCTGTCTGTTGTTCACCTGACTTCCTCTCTATATTTCATTGACTGGCTCTCCTCCAGCCACAATGGGAGCTTGAACAGTAGAGTCTGTCTGTGGGTCCTGAAATGTACACATCCTAACTTAGTTAAATCCTGCCCTAGAATCTAATTGCTTAGTGGAAAAATGCTGGTAAGGACTTTGACAAACCAAATGCTTATTTATAAAGAGCAAAACCTGTTAAGAAAAGTCGCTTTCAGGATCCAAGGGAGTTCTCCTTCCAGTCCACTACAGCTTAAGCTGCTGTGGTTCCCTCTTTGAAGTCCACCCAGTAGCTAGGCCAAGCATGTGAGTACAGATGCACACAATTACTCCTTTAGTGCAGACATGATCAATAGATGAACACAGACAGAAAGACAGTACTTTTATATGTGTTGCATGCATACAGCCAGTGCTCATATAAATCATGGCTTGGCTTCAGGAATGAAGATTTAAGGGCTCTGCCCACGCTTGCTGCAAGCATGCTGATAGCTGATAAGGCCAATGCAGGATAGGCAAGTCCAGTTGCAAAAGGCCCAGCAGAAAGTCTCCTGTGACAGGACAGACAAGGCACAGTTCTTTCTGTGCTGTCTTTTCTCCTCAAGACTGAATCTACGTGTATTCTCAAAGGAGGCACCAGTGTTATGGATGGTGTCTCCATGTCCCTGACTGGAGGCCAGAGTGGACCACTGATGGCAGTCAATATGGCCCAAACTGAGGGATTGTTTCAGGGAGTCCTTGTATCTCCTCTTTGGGGCTCCTCTGTTGTGGCAGATGGTGGCAAGTTCACCACAGAGCACAATCTTAGGGAGGTGGTGCTCCTCCATCCTGGAGATGTGTCCTGCCCAGCACAGCTGCATCCTCAGTAGCACGGCCTCAATACTGGTGACCCCTGCCTGTTCAAGGATAGGAATACTGGTCATGCAGTCAGTCCAGTGGATGTTTAGGATTGTACAGAGGCATCACTGATGGCAGTGTTGAAGGAGTCACAGGTTGTGGCAGTAGATGACCCAGGATTCAGACCTATATAATACAGTAGACAGTACAATGGCGCTGTAGACACTGATCTTTGTACTTTTCTTTGGGTGTTTATTGCTCCAGACTCTTTTATTAAGTCTTCTGAATGCTCTGAATGCCTTTGCTAATCTGTTGTCTATCTCTTTGTCGGCCTTGGCATCTGAGGAAATAATGCATCCCAGAGAGCTGAACTGCTGGACTGTCTTAAGCTCTGATTTGCCTATGGTGATGTGGGGATGATGGAAGTCTTCCTGTGGTGCAGGCTGGTAGAGAACTTCTGTTTTCTTCAAGCTGACTTCTAGCCCAAAAAGGTCTGCAGCCTCTGCAAAGCAGGATGTTATGCACTGCAGAGCTGCTTCTGTGTCAGCAATGGGAACAGCATTGTCAGCAAAAAGCAACTCTGGGACCTGGTGATTTAGGGTCTTGGTGTGGGCCTTCAGTTGCCTTAGGCTGAATAGGCTGCCATGGGTGCAGTATTGGATGTAAATGCCATTTTCTTCATTGAGGTCCCCCGTGGCCCTTTGGAGCATCATGCTGAAGAAGATTGTGAACAGAGTGGGTGCGAGAACACGGTCTTGTTTCATGCCACTGATTATTGGGAAGGATTCAGAGAGTGCATCGCCATATCTGACTTGGCCCTGCTGATCTCCATGTATCAGGATTATCATTTTGAGGGACATGGGGGGCATCCTAATCGTTCCAAGATTTGTCACAGGCCTTTTCTCCTCACAGTGTCAAAAGCTTTAGTGAGGTCAATGAATGTCACATAGAGTCCTTTGTTCTGTTCCCTGCACTTCTCTTGCAGTTGTCTGAGAACAAATACCATGTCTGTGGTACTCCTATTGGCTCTGAAACCACACTGGCTTTCAGGCAGAAGTTCCTCTGCATTAGCAGGTACTAATCCTTCTTGCAAGGATTTTTCCAGCAATGGAGAGCAGAGTTATACCTCGGGAGTTGGAGCAGTTTGGCTTTTCTCCTTTCTTCTTGTACAGGATGATGATAAATATAAGCATGAAGAAAGGGCTTGACCCTGTTTTACTTGCTGGATTGAGGCTAAAGAGTTCTAGCATATCACACAGGCACTCTCACACATATGCTCTCACACAAGTCTCTCATATCTGGTCCAGATTTACGAGCAGTCCGATAGCCAACCTTGACACCTTCTATATTATTTGACAGTGAGCCCATCTTGATGTTAACTCTTGTATTAAACACAAAGTAGTGCACTCACAAAGGCAAAAAGAAATACAGCACAGTATGATATCTGAGAATGTGTTGATAATGCACAGGGTTTGGCAGACTGGTAGCCTGCTAGTATGTAACTGGCCCCATTTTTATTCTGCCTCCTTTTAGTTTTCCTGTGTTTTCAGCCCCCTTCAGCCTTGATCCTTCTCTTTCCCTGCTGTTGATCCCTTCCTTAAACATACCATAATGGTTTGCATGTTACAGGTTTGGGTTCCTCAGTATAAGAAAGAGACTGACAAACTGCAACAAGTCCAGTGTAAGGTTTTCCAGATGGTTAGCAGACTAGAACTCCAGGTCTATGAGGAAAGGCTGAGACAGAGAGATTTGTTCAGCCTTATGAAGAGAAATCCCGGGAAGAATCCTATTTCAGTTTTCAAATTCCTAATGGGAAGAGACAAAGTAGAGCCTTACTCAACACTGAGGTGTATAGTAAAAGAATGAGAAGTAATGGAGGCAAGTTGCAAACAGAAGTTCTCATTAGCTATAAGGTTGACCAGAGAGACTAACATTTCTATCCTTGGAAATACTCAATTTGGCTGAGAGCAGCTTTTACCAACCTAATCCATGTTGCCCATGTTTTTAGAGAGGGCTTGGACCAAGTAACCTCCAAAGGTTCCTTCCCATTATTAAATGGGAATTAAATACAGTTAAATAACTTAATTTCACACAAATTAAAATCAAGGTGGTTTTGATGTAGATCTGTTTTTCTATGCTCCTTTATGACTTAGGAACTATTTCTAATGCCAAGAGTATAGAGCCTCTAGGTACATACCTGAAGAGATGGTAAACTTTCTTAGTCCTGAACAGATATACTTTTTGGGATAAAGATTTGTTTATTTCACATGAAATGAGCAGTATCCAGAAACCAGTCTAAGGAGGACTTTATAGATCAAATATAAAGTTCTTCTTTTTTTCTCTTTAAGTCCACCACAGACCCAATTGGTAGCACATGCCAGAAAGACTAGATAATATTTTTTTAACATAGTCTGGAATGCATCACTCAATACATGGAAAGAAATAGGCAGTACCCACTGGAACTGTGTGCATCCCTGTTTATCATTCTATGTGTGAGCAACTAGTGACAGACTCAGTTGCTAAACTTTAACCTTGTATCCTTGGAAATGGTGGCTTTGACCAATATTTAATTATATCTGAAACTTACAGTAAGGCAAACGTGTCGTGTGTGTCCCCCCACACATTGATTAACTAATTTAGAAGGAAGAGGAAAGAGAAAAAAAAGATTCACAGGCTCTGTGGAACAGGCAGGATCTGGACATAAAATCTAAAGAGCTCCTTCACTTTGCTCTGTTTAGGCTGTGAAGTTTTCAGTTTAAGTACATGCTGTTTTCTGGCCATGAAAGAGAGAACACCAGGGGAATTACAACTTTCAGCACTTTTATCTTAACAATGACAATTCTAAGAGAAAGAACTTGAGAATCTCACTGTTACACTTACTGATGCATACCCAGTGGAATAAACTGAACAGTAACTTTATTCTAATGTGATCTATCATAATTTGATGCTAGTGATGGTTCATATATTTTCCTAGGATCTTCCTAATTGACTACTTTTGCTCTTGAATTGCAGTAATCCCATCTATGACTGTTTCACCATATAAGCAAATGAAAACCAAGCTCTTTGTGATGATGTCTGTACATCTATTAGTTGTACTCAACAGCTGCAGGTGAATAAACTGAAATTAGAAAAAGCAACTGGAGGATGACAGGACAAAACTGCATATTTCTGTTGCTGTGATGATTTAGGATTCAGGCTTTGAGGCTGAGGGTTTTTTGTTGTCCCACTTTTCAGTAAGATATATATCATTTTTTGTGTGTTAAAAGCACTGATTGGAAATAAACATAAGATTTTATAACATTGTGACTAATCCATGCTGTGGGAGTCCATATTGTGAGCCTGTCAGCACTGCTGTGCTATAGGCAGTGGGCAGACCTTGTTTTGTTTAAGCAAGTAAATCTTGTGAGATTGCAAGCATGACTTAGGGGTCTATGCTCTGGCTGTTCACTGGCATAAAGTGCATGTACTAATACTGTTTTAGTTGGACTGATGATATTGAGGCTAAAGTGTCTGCAGTGGCTGTTCAAGAGTGATTTGTTTAATAATAAACAGTATACTATAACCATAGAGGTAATGTATCAGAGTACATGGTATCCTCAAAAAACAGCCATTCAGGAACTCTAGAATACTACAAATAATTCTGATTCTGCCTAGAGTTTTTTCTCTTACCTGGGCGTTTTCATGATATATTTCATCTTTTTTTTTTTTTTTTTTTTTTTTTTTTTTTTTGGCATTTTTTGCAGGATCTTTGAAACAGGGTAATCCAGTAGTTTCTCAATGAGCATGTACAAAGTGATGGAATACAAAATTATGTGGAGAGAGAGAGGAGTAGTATGTATCTGAATAGAAAACCAGTATACAATGCTTTGCAAGGTACCTTGTTATCATTCTTTACTGTTTGTTTTGGTGACCAGATTTGTCATGACCTTGAAGAACATTTGCTGTGCAGTGTTTAGCCAAACTTGTTGGGATGCAGATACGAGTAGTTTTTATACAGAATAAGTACTTGTGAGAGAGGCCTTACTCTCCTGTGTTCTTGTTTTAGAGCATACATCCATTTAGTGCAGACTTTGTGCATTTTTTTTCATTCCTCAATAGGTATTTCTTATAATCTACAGTAGTGAGTTGCCTAGTACAATAGTGCACCAGTGGCACATGCAGGTGCATATACAGGCATAGTTTAAAGCATTATATACTGTTGGGTTATGTGCTTGTATAGACATAACTCATGTCATATTTGAAATTATTGCTTTCTAGGTGTTGCACAACATTTTTCCAGAAAATATATTCATACTCTTTTATTTCATCCTTTAAAAACTTAATCAGGTTTCTTGGTATTGTATGAATTCCATTCAGAATATACATTTAACATGATTTTGGTGTGTGTGCTTCCTCTTCCCATTTAACCTCTGGTGCTGTGTGCTCAGCTGCACTCTGACTGCATTATGGTATACCATATTTTCTTTTATTTTTATATATTTAAATATATTTTAAAATGTATTTTTTTAACTGTCTGCAAAGAGCTACCATTAACAGGCATTGCTCATCTTGTATAGCAGATGGACTGAACTGTTAGATCCATCTTAGCCATGTGTTTTAAATTCAATGTACCCTCTACTATCTCTGTATCTCTGCAGTGGGGTAGGTAAAAATGATAGGGGTACTTTAACATTTAGATAGGTATTTGTACAAAGTAGAATAGGAAATCATTCATGGATAAAGTGTTCTAAATATGTTTATGCAAATTCTAGCTCCTCTTTAACTTATCTTCCTTTGTCGTACTCATCAGTACAGCCTCTCTTAATCGTTAATGATTAACACACCTTCTTCCTCCTTCACTTTTAACTGGGCACAATGCCAGGTATATTCCTAAGGTATAAGAATTTTCCATCCAATCCCATCTTCCTGGCTCATGCCAAGGTTTTACTGACCTCTTATTCCTTTCTCCTGATGATGTTGGCATTATTTCTCCAAATTCTATGCACTACATTTTTTTTTCTCCTCTTTAAAATATAAAGAGTACATTTATATTAAGTAGCCTACTGACGATTGGATGTCTTCATTGTTGTTAATCAGTAAATTAACTTCAAGCACTCATTTTAGAGCTGAAGATAGACACTTAGCTGAGATTCACTTGCCCCAGATCAGATTCAGCACTGGATAAAGATGAACCAGCGTCCTTGTGTTGCTTCTGCTGACTCAGCTCTACCTTGGACTGACTTCTCTGGAGATCTGATGCATCTGGTCAGGCCCAGATGAAAGTGCTGCATTACTGATAAAGAGCAGTCCTTAGTCTGAATGAAGTTACACTACTGCAACTATACTGTGCCTTTTTTTCCCCCCAGGAATCATAATATTGGAACTGGACTTTAAGTTGTAAAATATATACAAGTTTGTGGATTGTGCTGATCCATCTTGGACTCAAACAGATAGAGTGAAATTTCTACAAAACTGTGAGTGACGCCTCTAAGGGTAGCTGGATTTATCTCTGGTCATGATTATCCTTTTTACATTACCTGGTGTTTAGGGGAAGGATACTTTCTTCTATATCTCTGTCTCTAATTTTGCACAGAGTACTGATTTGCATGCTCTTTGAAAAAGACTATTTTATCTCTGAAAATTTTTAATCATATTTTTCATTGCTAATGACTAAGAAAATAATTTTTTTTCTTTAAAAAGAGCATTTAGCCTGACACCATCAAGCTGTTCTTGCAAGTTAGACATTATGACTTTTGAGAAAAAGGCTGATTCATTTGATAACTCTTCTTTTCTTGCGACAACAGAATGGTATGCCTTATTAGTTTGTGAATTTCATCAGTAACACCAAAATCAGACAGAGCTGGTGTCACTTTTGGACACACTGTGAAGCATATCCCCATGGAAATGATGGGGATGTAGGAAAAACAGGCCTGTAGTGAGACTTCTAGGACAGATAACTATTCATTTCATGTTGTTTCATAAGAAAAAGTAAATGTCACAAAACTGAGAAAAGAGGTCATTTCCACAAAAGCCTCCAAGATACTTGAAAACATAATCATTTTAAGGTGACATCCTTGGCTCTACTGAAGTCAACAGTGAACTTCCTTCTGGAGGTCATTTCAAGTCCTGTACCTCCATTTGGGATCAGCTTACTTCCTCAGGACTTATATGTCTCTTTCCTTCTCTCCTCTACCTCAAGGCCTGACAATGGTGAAATAAGAACAGTTTTAATTGCTTTATTGAGTGAATTTAATGTTTTGAGCTCAGTTGTTCTTTCTGCATCTTGATTCAGGTGTGAATGCTTTGGTGTGTCACCTCTTTTACGTCCCTCTGTGTAGTTATGTAGAACACTGTGAATAGGTATTCACTCACATTCATGTCATGTTACTCCATTTAAATGTTTTACTCCATTGATACATGTGCTTTATCATGTTCTCTGCAGAGCTGTTCTTTTGAAGTGTAACTTAAAGTCACTTGAGAGGAAACCAGGAAGCACCCAGCTGCTACGAGCTTCATCAGTGATTGTGAACCGGTACTGGAAAAATGGTCTCTGTTTTTTAAAGAGCACTATAAATATTTGAATGGCATATTTATGTAGGTCATTTTGAGGGCTGACCTGCATATGTCTGTGCCTGAAGAAAGGTAGTAAAGATGATAAAGAAGACAATCAAGAGCATCCATATGGCAAATGCTGTCACATCCTCAAAGCTAAAACAACTGATATTGTGAACATCTAAGCTGCTTAACCAACACATTAGAATATTAAAAATACATCCACAAGTTAGGAAGATCTCTAGACTTTGGGAAAAATTTGCCTCTGGTCAATGAGGCAGAAAACCTAGTGTCAATATACACAGATAGTCCAAGATACCTAATAGCTCTTTACCATGGCTTTTACAGGTATGGTTTGCCCTCTTGTCTTCCAGGTCCCTGAGCCAAGCATCACAGTATGTGGGAGTGAAGCATGACCTGTATCAGAGTAAGGCAGGTTTAGCAAGTACTTAAACCAGTTGGATTTATAGAAACTCCTGGGACTAAATTAGGTGGATCAAAGGGTGGTGAAAGAGCTGGCTGATGATATTGCCAAGTCACTCTATCATCTTCAAAAGGTCATTGGCAAAGTCCCCTGATGACCAGTAAAAGGCAAGCACCTGTCATCAAGAAAGGAGATGCACAAGAGAACTACAAGGAAGTTAGGCCAGTGTGGCACAGTGCTCTTCCTAGGAAGGTTATAAAGCAAATCATCCTGGCAGCCATGTCCAAATAGACATGTCCAGTCATGTTACTGGAAACAAACAATATGTTCTTGCCCCAGGCAAATCACACTCCATCAAACTTCCAGCACAATCAGCCATAATATCCTTATAGCCAAATTAGTGAAACCTGTATGATGAGTGATGTCAGGTTCAAATGGGTTATTGTTAGTTATTTCAAGTCCAACTGGTGGTATGTTACTAGTTGTATCTTTCTAATAATATGTAATGTCTCTGTTAATGATCTGAACAAAGACATGGAATACATCCTGAGTGGAATACATCCACAGTCTGTGAATGATGCCAGCTTGGAGGATGGCATATACACTGAAAGGCAGGACTGATGCTAGACATGGAGGAAGGTGGGCCAGCAGGAACCTCATGAAGTTGAGCAAAGACAAGTCCAGAGTCCAAAATTTGGGAAGGAATAACTCCATGCACCAAAACAAGCTGCCCCAAAAGCTTTGGGCTTTTTCATCCTGGTGGATGAGAAGGTGAGCATGTTTCAGCCCGATGCTGTTGTGATGAACTATGCCAATGGCAGCCTGGGCTGTACCAGCTCAAGTGCAGCCAGCAGGTTAAAGAAGTTATTTTTCTCACAACTCAACAATTGTGTGTGTTAGGAGAACTATGTCCAGTGTGGGGCTTGCCAATGACCACACTGACATACTGAAACCACTGACATAGTGCATCATGAGGGTGGTAAGGGCCTAGAGGGGCTGCAAAATGTCCATCCATAGACACACTCCAAACGCAGGTGCACATAGCCCTGAGCAACCTGACCTCGTTGGCTCTGCTCTGAGTTCCTTGGATGGATGCCCGCCAGATGTGGCTTCCAGTTTGCCTTTCCTCGTGCTTTGGGCTAGCAAGGCTCCATCAAACTTGGGCTGCTTGCAAGTGTCAGGGTTTAACCCTGGCCCGGCAAAACAACAGATTTAAACCGAGTAACAGATTTATATATTAATCTCTCTCTCCTCTGATAAAGGAAAGAGAGAGAGAATAAGGGAGAGAGACTTATGGGTTGGAAACTAAACTACAGAACTTTAATGAAACAGTAATGATAAATAGGAAACAGTACTAAATATATACAAATATACAGGAAAAATTGATACCACGTTCCTCCCCCCTTTCCCCAATAACTCTCACGTCACCACCGAGGCTGCAGGGCAGCCCTGGGAAAGTCCAGGCTGGACTCCTGGAGTCGGCAGCAGTCGGGAGCTGGAGGCAGGAACACACAGATTCAGGCTGGCATGGATCAGGACCACAGGCAGACGAACGGATGGAATCCTCTCAGGATGCCGAAGGGAGCAGGGAGGGCAGGAAGGAGTAGAGGTGTTTGACCCTTGTGATCCCTCAAATTTATACCGAGTATGACATGTATGGGATGGAATACTCTGTTTGGTCAGTTCTGGCATCTATCTTGTCCGGTCCTCCCCAGAGGAGGGCTTCAGGTGGGACCTCGTTGCTCCTTCTGGAAGGCAAAATGTTCCTGAGAGCTGAGCAGTGTCCTTGTCTCTGCATGCCAGTCTCTGGCTGTAACTATAAACATGGAGTGTTATCAGTCCTAGAAGCAGACAGTGTCTGAGAAACTTGCTGTTAATTTCAGCAAGTGCAGTTACTTACAAGAGACTTAGCTGAAAGCAAAAGTACAAACCAGAATATCACCTCTATCCTGGCCACCCGGGGAGTGGGTGCCGCATCCACGCCACCCGCCGGAGGGTTGGCTGACGGCTGACGGCTGACAGCTCACCGCCACCGCCACCGCCACCGCCACCGCCACCGCCACCGCCACCGCCACCGCCACCGCCACCTGTCCGCGTCCCCCAAACGCGCCAGCAGCGGGACCGCGGAACTGCGCGAAAGTGAACGCAGCAAGGTGGACTGTGCGCGGTTCCTTTAAGTGCCGGGCGGCGGGCGGGGCGCGGATGGCGGCGTTTGCGGGGGGAGCCCGGCAGGAGCTCGGCCCGCCCGGAGCATGCGCTGCGCTGCGCGGTGAGGCGCGGCGGGCGGGTGGCGGCGCCGCATTTCACCGGCAGCCGCGGCTGCAGCCAGCGAGTCCGGCCCGGGATCCGGCCCCGGCCCCGGCCCACTGCCGCCCTACGGGGCCGTGGTGGCGGCCGCGGAGCCATAAGCGCCCGCCACTCCGCCCGCCGCGGAAACCGGGTTGCGCGCCGCTGTGCGCCTGAGGGGAGAGGCGGCGAGTGGGGACGCGCGGCGGCGGCCATGGGCAACGAGGCGAGCTTGGAAGGAGGCGAAGGGCTGGGCGCTTTCCCCGAAGGGGCGGCAGCAGCCGGGGATGGCGGCGGCTCCGCGGCCCCTTTGCAGCGTTTGGTCCCGGCCGGGGTGGAGGCGGACCTGAGCCAGCTGAGCGAGGAGGAGAGGAGGCAGATCGCCGCTGTCATGTCAAGGGCGCAGGGGCTGCCCAGAGGGAACCTCGCCGGCGCGGAGCCGCCTCCCATGCAAAGGCATGCACGGAAAATCTTCCCTTTTCCCGCTTCTCCCTTCCCCCCTTCTCCGTCTCCTCGCGTTGGGGCGGGGGTCGAGTTGCCGTACGAGCCGGGCCCGCTGCATCGGGAGCCAGCATTGCATTTTTCTGGCTGAGGGAGGGAAGGGGGAGGCTGCACTCTCCGGCTTTTCCCACTCCGGTGATTTCTGATAATAATGCCGGTCCTCGGTTCCAATGGGCTGCGCCCTCTCCCCTTCCTTCCCTCTACACCGATCCGGAACACGGGTAGTTTTTGCATCTGGGGAGAGGAGAGATTAGTTGACAATATTTGGGTTTTCGGTCTTTTTGTGTGTGTTATGTTTTGTGTTTTACACGGCTGGAGTGCCCCACAGCTCAGGTAGTAGCCAGGGAAGCTGTCCCCAGGGCTGATGGATTCAGTAAGCTCTTTCTGGAGAAAGATGCTCTTGTTCAATCTTTAAAAATGTATTTGCCAGCCATTACTCTGCCAATTCTTTACCTCTGCAACTCTCATTTGGCTCCATTAAATAGCCATGGATGGAGGAGGCCTGATTTAGCCTATTTTATCTTTCATGTTTTTCATCTTTCTCTTTTTTTTTTCTTTATTATTAAAAAAAAAAAATAGCGGCGAAACAACAGGTTAAATTCAATGCTATTTTGTATTCTGGATAGTGATAGCTTAACGTCGTTGTGCATCTGACAAAGCTGGGGTAATTTCCTCCCCCCGTTTCCCTCAGTGCATTCAGTGTCCGGTGTGCAACAAGCCGGAGCCCCGGGGCCGCTTCGCTCCGCAGTGCCCGCCCTGCCGCTGTCCATGGTGCTGAACTTGCCCCTTCCCTCGCCTGCAGACCAGGGCCGGCATCCCTGGTGCTGCCGTCTTACAGAACCATAGAATGGTTTTGGGATGGAAGGGACCTTAAAGATCATCTGGTTCCAACCCCCCTGCATAGGCAGGGACACCTTCCACTAGTCTCCCTCGCTGGGTGTGTTTATCTTGAAGGAGGGTGGTGAAAGGAGCTGACTGTTCGACACGGTTTTTGACCTCACCCTAAAGAAATGCATGTTGAGTTTATATACTGTCAGGTTGGTGTAAGTAAATTCTAGAAGAAGAGAAGCAAGGAGGGTGGGACCGAATTAATTCTTGGGCAGACTACTGAAGACATTGGGATTTTACCTGAGATTACGGTCTCCATTTTTTAAAACTGGAAATAAAATCTTCCTACTTTACCTTGTATAACTATTAAACAGGTATTAACACTTAATGCAAATTATAATTTTTCATTCAGTCCAGAGCTCTTCCTAGATTCTGTAGACATTAATGGGGGGGAAAAAAATCATATTGGTTAGTTCTGTAAAACTAAACTAAAAATTGCCTTTTGTGTAATGGTCTATGAGCAAAGACACAAAGACTGTAAAAGTTTATTGTTTCATGCTAAGGTTCCAGTGAAAAGTAAGACAAATGTCCTTGGACGATTTCACAAAAGTCTGAACTCATTGCAATATGATTATTTCTGCACTTATAAATGGCTGATTTCCTACAAATACATTTATGGTATCAGAAACTACTTTCATCTTGTTAGCATACCATACTTTAACTCTTTATTTAAAGCAAATGAGCTCTATATTTGTGAATTTTAACTTCGAGGCATTTTAATATTCAGTTTGATAACCTATCAACTAATTTTTCATTGTGGCAGTTGTGATCATAGCATCTTTGTGCCTGTCACACTGTATTGAGGTTACTACTTGTCTCTGCTCTTGTTTTGTGACTTGCTCCTCTTGCACACCTCTCTTTGCTATTGAGACCTACCAAGAAAGATGGGAATAATTAAGAAAATGATTCAAACTCTTAGAGTAAGATTCTTCTAAGGATTAAAGACCAGCCTCTTTTAGACTCCAACTTAAGTAAAGACCTGGCCTGCTACAACTCTGATTCCCTAGCTTTTTTTCTTTTTTTTTTTTTTAAATCAGATGTTGACAATACCTCTCAACTGATGCTTCACAGCTGTTGTTTCCAACAGCTTTTTTTTTTCCAGCATGCTTATGCCAGTCCAAATCTTCAGTGACTGAAATAGTGATCAAAAGATGAATTCTGGATTTCAGCTTAAATAGTCTTGCATTATGACAGTGTCCCTATTGGATTGTCTGTAATTTTGAATGTTAATTGGATTTTTCATCTCTGATTTTCATTAATAACATTATCTGTTATCTAGTCATACCTCAGAGACTAGTAATTACTTCCTATTGTAAATGCTTTCATTACCTTCCCAAAATAACCCAAGTCTTGAATTGTACAAATGCTCTTGTCTGATGATATCCCAAATCAAGAATTTTTGAAACTAGAGGCTTTCTAATAGTAAATAACATATGTGCCAGGAAACATAGTAGCACTTTTACCACCATAAAAAACATGCTTTAACTTGTTGGACTTCTAAGTTTTCAAGCTTTTAAGTCTTCAAAATTGTTATAACTAAATAAATGCAATAATGTTTATTGTGCATTTTATGTTTAGATCTAGAGCACCTAAAGTTGACTGCCTAAATCAAATGTACCTTTTAATTTTTTTTTTTTTTTTAATTTGAATGTTTTATTCACTAGGTTTATTGAATCCTATTTCAGTTACCTGTCTTTGGAAAACTCATGGTTAGGAAATTTAGCTGAAACGTATGCAGTCAATTTTTTAAGCATGTTCTAGGTGTTTTAGCTTTATTGAATGATTAACTGTGTCAGTGTCCACTTGATGAAGAATTGTTCCACATCATCTGAAAGGATTAGTTGACCAAAATGAATGAGTGATCTAATAAAGCTGTGTTGTTTTTGTTGTTTTTCCTCCTGTTTATTAAGTTATTCGCAATAGAAATTACCAGAAAAAAATGCTGCATTTTAAGAGGAAATGCTAAGAAGTCTTTAGTGTGTGTCATGCTTCTAATTTTCCAGTAGAAATATTTATTTCAGTTAATACCATCAATCTAATGACCTAAAAAAAGGCACCAAAGGTGTACATAAGTTTATACATATTTTATTTGTAGATGGGGAAAATGTGTCATGGAGTTGTGTAGTTATTGCACTTCTGTCTAGAACTGTTAATACTGATGAACAGGAAAAAGATGTGCATTTTAAAATAGGCCTTTATAGTTGTGGCAGTCAAGAACTGGACCAATAGTCTTTTTGTTTAATTTCCACTTGACTCCCAACAAAGCTTTGATTTGTCTGTAGTATTTACATAAATTAACAAAGTTGAGCTTTGTGAATCAAGGCCAAAGTGAGAAGGAACAGCAGCACAAAGAGAAGAGTTAGATGAGAGATGCCTATTGATTTTGTTTTTGAGTCTGGATTGAAGACTTTGAAACAATGATGGGTTTTTAATTATTCAAAAGGTTTTAAAATAAGAATTCCTGTCAAATAAAGACAAGATTTTTTTAGGATTTCTGATTCTCCAGTTTAATTAAAATTGTTCCATGTTAGTATTTTTCTGGTTGTAAAATAGTTCTAGAAAAGAAAGCTTTACCTTCTAGCTACCTAAATCTAAATGGAGCAAGTCCTGGCTTTTGACAGAGGTAACATTTCTGAAGAAACTTGCCTTTTCAAGGCTTTTTTTTCCCTCTTTCTCTACTGCTTAGAAACTTTGTTAGGTACAAAGGCAAGACAAATCTGGTCTTCAGAATATGCCAACAGCCTTGCAGAATCACCTGACTTTATTTCCTAGATTAATGGGTTTTAATCTCATTTCAAGTCCTGACATCTGATCAGGTGGAAATTTATGGAGAACATTATTTTAATAAAATGAAAGCTTGTGGAGATCTTCGTTCCAGCAGGGATTCTTGGTTATTTTTCTTGTTTATGTCCAAGCTCTACCCTCACAATGTAAGGTTTGGTACCCTGTTTAATGACCTGAGTTTTAATAGTACCATTGATCCTTTTCTTTTTTCTGCCTTGTCACTCTTAGCATTAGTAAATGAAGACTTCCAATATTTTTAACACTTGCAAACATGAATGCTAGAAGTCTAACAGACTGCCACTAGTGAAATTACTTAATTTCATAAGCAGTCCTTCTCCAGACAAACCTAGAATGTTTATATAAATAGCAAGAAACAGAACTGCAGGTTGACCCACCTAGTTGCTAATGAGAGTATAAAATTCTTCTTTTAATGAGCAAAAGTGCTACATATCTGAAGGAATTAGATTATCAAAGGGCTTTTCTGAATTTTCCTCTGTATGAATAATGAGTTCATGTTCACTGATGCCAATGGAAACACAACTTACTCACTTCAGTGGGTTCCACATTAAGGTTGTAAACTTCCAGAATTATGGCCAATATGTTTTCCAAGAATGGGAAAGAGTAAATGGAGTTATGGAAGACTGGAAATAGTTCATCCTTAACAAGCATTTCAAATAAAAATTTTTAATTTACAAAAACATCCGATACAAGATTGTGAGAAGCTCACATGTTGTGAGAATTATGAGCTCAGAAATGGCAACCTCTTAGCTTTGTCCTATATTATTAGCCTTACTAGGTATTAAGCAAAAACTCTGAATATTAACCAGAAAAAATAGTATGTGTATGTGCGCTGTTTTTTGTTTGTTTTTTTATTTTTCTCATGAATGCCCAAGAAAAAAAATGTCACATCTGGAAAACAACAGTAGAGTTTACTGGATCTCTCAAAGGGAAAACTGAAAATTTTATATTTACAGTACTGTTTTGTACTTTTACAGTACTGAAGAGAACACCCTGTCTTCCAGCAAAAGCACAATATTAGCACCAAATTAAAAATTTTATCCCATTCTTTAGCAATAGCATTGAATATACTACTATTTCCTTCAGGTGCTATCTGAGGATAGCAACAAGTTGAATACTGTGCCACATATGAAGACATGATCTCAATTTTAGTTCCTATATTCACACACAGCAAAATAATATTGTTAGAGAATTGGGAAAATTGCCATATTTTCTTTTAACTGCTGGGCAATTGTGCTGGGAGGAAACTATGTAGCAGTTCCACCTAAAAAGAAAAAAAAAAAGCTTTAGGATGATTTCTCTGAACTGCCATTTTTTTTATCTGTCTGAAAATTCTGATCTGTGAGGAGATGGGTGGCAAAGTAAATACTTGAAGGAGAATCATATAGTTCTTAAGACACCTGCATTTTAGGTGAGTCCCTGCTGCATTTTGAAGTGTAAATATAACTGAAATTTATACAAGTATCCGAAACATAAGTACACAAAATTTTTGTATTGTGCAGTGTTTTTCTTGTCCAGATGTGCTTTGATCTGCTAATTTTCTGACACCTCTGTTTCTTTTAGTCCTTTCTGTCTCCTGATGTTTGTATCCCAAGGAGCAGAGTCGGGAATTAGTCATTTAGATGTGTAAAATAGAAAGTTGTAGCTTTTGAGTTTTTCAGATTTCTGAGGAGTAAATTCTCTGGTTAAAATTTTCTCATTTTTCTAGTGCTGTTATTTTAATTGTATTATATTTTCTGTCTGCAGACATCCTGAGCTTGATACAAGCCATCGTCCCAGGCAACCAGGTAAGCCTCCAGACCCAGGACCACCAAGCTTAAGTAAAAGCAGAACAGTAGATGTGCTGAAGACAGAGCAACGGGCACCTGGACGAAGCCCTTCTTCTATTAGTCTAAGGGAATCAAAATCCAGGACTGATTTTAAAGAAGATCAGAAGCCAAGTATGATGCCCAGTTTTCTCTCAGAAGCTAATCCCTTGAGTGCAGTCACTTCTGTTGTGAACAAATTCAATCCTTTTGATTTGATATCGGATTCAGATGCAGCCCACGAAGAAGCTGGTAAGAAACAAAAAGTTACACAGAAAGAGCAAAGGAAACCTGAAGAGCAGAGGGGCCTTGCAAAACATCCAACTCAGCAACAGTCTCCAAAGCCTCAACAACAAGGACCTGTCAGACCTACCCCCCAGCAAACTGAGTCTTCCAAACCAGTGCCTCAGCAACAGCAGCCTGGGGAGCCAAAGCAAGTTCAAAAACCAGGCCCTGGTCACCCATCAGACTCTAAGCTAGATCAAGCGAAACAAACACCCCAGCCACGAGGACCACAAAAATCTCAGCCTCAGCAGTCAGAATCAACGAAGCCTGTTCAGCAACAAGCTTCTGCAAAACCACCATCAGGCCCAACAAAGCCGTCACCACAGCAACCGGACAACGCTAGAACGTCATCCCAAGCCCCACCTCCCACAAAACCATCGTCACAGCATCCAGGACCTGTAAAACAACCATCTCAACAGCCAGTGAGGCAAGGAGGCCCTGTAAAGCCATCTTCCCAGCAAGCAGGACCTCCAAAACAGCCTTCTCAGCAACCTGGACCTGAAAAGCCATCTGCTCAGCAAACAGGACCTGCTAAACAACCATCGCAGCCTGGACCTGGGAAGCCACCTCCACAGCAAACAGGGCCTGTAAAACAAGTGCCACCACAGGCAGGGTCTACAAAACCATCTTCTCAGACTGCAGAGGCCACAAAGTCTCCAGGACAACAACCAGGACTTACAAAAACACCAGGCCAGCAACCAGGGCCTGAAAAACCCTCCCAGCAAAAGAAAGTTGGTGCAACCCAACCCACGGATTCTGCCCCAAAGAAAACCTTATGTCCTCTTTGCACAACCACTGAACTGCTGCTGCATGCTCCAGAAAAGGCCAATTTCAACACGTGCACACAGTGTCATACTGTAGTCTGCAGCCTGTGTGGATTCAATCCTAATCCTCATATAACAGAGGTGAGTAGTTTTTAAACACGTTTGCTACCCGAGCACAAATTAAGTTTACTTTAACTATTCTGGAACATCAGATGTGTTAAAGTGTATTGTCATGATCAGTTAAGGCTTTATCAAGTTAAGCAGAAAAGGTCATGACATTTGGGAAAATTACTTTCAAGGAAAAGGGGGGTGAAATTGTGGAAAAAAATTATAGTGGTTCTCAGCTTGTACAGTCTTTAGAAGTGTGCTCTTACTTCTTCATATAAAAAGGGGACGAACCCTAGAGTGACTTTTTTGCCATTTTCCTTGATTTTAAACATTCGCTGGCTATGTTTATAACCTGACTGCAACAGTTATGTGCTGATGTGTTTATAAGTAAAATCTGTTGCTTTATAAACTAACTAAGCAACAAAATATGAAAATGACTGTTCATAGCCCCATTGCGTGTTTCAGAAAAGGAGGTAGGGTGGATTTACTTTGTAACTGTGTGTATTCAGTAGGTGAAAGGTTGTGTCCTGAGTTTTGGCTTAGTGACAGTGAGGTTATTTAATTCTTGTGGGATGCTAAGACTGAGATCTCCGTGGACTATTTCAAGCCCTGGTCGTCATTCTTGATGTAGTTATATTGCTCAGAAATGGCACAGAAAGTAATATTAAGACTTCAAAAAATATCCTTGTTCTTTATTTGTTCTGCATGGTAGTAAGGCTTCATATGAATGTTTGATCTCTTCTTACTGCTTGCACAGCTTCTCATACATCCTGCTATGCGAATCTTAATGTAGTCTGGGCTTGTTTTCAGTACCAACACTTATCAATGCTTAGAAATCCAGAGTTGCAGATACAGGATGGCATCTGAATCTGACCTGGTACTGAAGACTAACTAGGGAGAAATAACCAGAAGGGGTATTTAGGAGACTTATTTTTTTCTTTTTTTATTAGTTTAGTTAATCAGAGATGCTGACAGGAAGAAGTATGGACTGCTACTATAGTTTGAATCTGACAAATAATATCCCTAGGTTTAATATTGGATCAAAGAACTACTGTGAAATAGTCCTCTCAAGATCATGAAGTCCAACTCTATTCTCAAAGATCACCTAAGGATCACCTAAACCATCTTTCTTATAGCCATTTCTTAGTATCTCCAAGGGTGAAGACTCCACAGCCTCTCTGGGCTACCTGTTTCCTCAGTACCTCAACGATTTAAAAACATCCCTAGCAGTTACATTTCTTTGCAGTTCACGTGTTTATTAGTGATAAACCTGTAACAAACAGGCCATTTTACGTCCAGCTAGTATATTATTTGTTGCCTTTTTGTTAAAATCATAAACTTACACTTGAATTAACAATCACAGTAACTATTGGTATCACACTGCATCATTTAGAAGCGTACTGTTTTGTTTGAGTTTGTTTCAGGATTTAAATAGTTGCTGTTAATGGAAAAGAAGTGACTCGAAGAGCTGTGGGCAGTAATTTCAGTGTATCTGCAACTGACCAGATGATCAAAGATTATATTATCAGAATCTGTAAGTGGAAAGGTCAGCATGCTGTTAAAGACAGTTGGGTTAAAAAGATATACAAGACAGACAAGAAATGTGAGGCACTGATGTTAAAGAGGAACTTTTGTAAGAAAAGTTTACCTTGAAGTTTTTAGACCATAAATTTTTTACATTTATTTGTAGGTGGTGAGATTTTATTTCTATAATATGTTCCTGGTGTCTCTTGGAGCTCCAAGTTTGTCTGGTTTTAAAAACTTCAGATTTCCCCATGGAAACAGTTGACAACTTTGGTATGTTCAAATGGATTTTGAGAGAGAGTTTATGTAAGAAGATCTCAAAGTATTTGTAAATTTCATGAATAACTACTAGGTTTTGAAGCGGATACTCTTTTAAGTGTGAAATTGAGGTTTTAAAACAATGAGTTCATCTGTATTTAAGACTGATTGCATGCATATGTAAAAGAATATTTGAATTTCATATTATACATTGAAATAAACACAGGATATGCATTTATTTCATGAGGAAATAATTTCAGTAAATGAAGGTATTGGACGTCTAATTTATTCAGCTATTAGTGCCAATCTCCTGATTCCCACTCAGACTTTCCTCATTTGCTCAGCTTTGCACCACCAGCTGTCTTGCTGAATCTTCATTGTGGGTGTCCTGCTCCAAGCTGCAGTGAAGTGCAATGAAATCACATCTGACTTTATCACTTAACAGTTGGAGTAAAGTAATAGAACCTGCTATGGCATATAGCAAAATTTTACTTATTTCAGCTGCAAAGGTCCCCATTTGAGTTATTGTAAAACTTCCCTCCTCTTTTCCTTTTCCAACAAAAGCTTCTGATTCCTCCTTTACACATTTCTTCCTGTCTAGCATGAAGACTGTGGTTTGTATCTTAGCTCTCATTTTTTCTTGAACAGTTTTTTCATTTGGCTTCTCTTATTTTAACTTCTAAAGTGTTACTGGCCAAAAGTCTTTGTCTCCTTAGCTATGCACTTCTTACTGTTAAACTCTGGCTTTTTCTGCTGTTTTTCTTGCCAAGTTTCACAATTCTGTAATCATGTGTTACGCCTTTTCTATGCCCTTTAAACTCACTGTTTTTATTGCTTATGTTAAAACAAATTACCAATTGGGAAGTAATAATTTCAAATTACACATGGGGAGAGTGAAATGCCTGTATTTAGAAAAAATTTGTATTACTTTTGCCCTCTTTTCCCCTGTGCAGCTGCTTGAACTATATCTGTAAGATATTCTTACAAGTTTCTTACAGCATAGTTTCATCTTCACAACAGAGTGAATTACTTTTCCAATATAGATATTTCTAAATTTCAGTATTCTATATTTTTAGCTGATTCAGAAAAGAATATAGTAGACTGTGCAAACAGACTTAGGGAATAGATTGCATGCATTGTAAAACCATTATAAAAAGAGCTGTTTTTTTAAATTTTTATTCATTCTTTTACTATAAACCTCTATTTTAAGGTTTAGATACCACAGTGGTACATGCATTGTTTGTTCTACCTCATTAGAGTGTGTAACTAAGAGCAGAGAGTGATACCTGTATTGCCACAAGGTCAGACCCCTTGTACTATTTCTCTGAACTATCTGACCCCTTGGGAAAAAGGGGTAGTTGGTATCCTGGTTTTGTAGAGCAGTCTGGAGAGAAATCAGACCATACTTAAAATGTTCAGTAACATATGTCTCTAATCTGTCTAGGTATTCCCCACTCCACTTATCATCATCATGGCACATGACTGCCTAGAGACAGTTGCATAAAGTAGCAGAAAAAATGATATAAACAGGTTTGATGACTGGTACTTTGTTTCATTTTACTTTCACACACATCAGAATCTTGTAGCATTGTAGCAGGTGTGTATTTGTTTTATTACATGGTGTGTTTTGGTTTTTTTTTCTAATTTTGAAAAATATTTTGCCAAAACCACTCCCATGAGCAACAGAAACTGGTACTCCTCCAAAAAAGACTCAGCCTTCTAAATTATGTGAATAGGAGTAGGCTTTCTGAACATGAGCAAAGGAAATTTAGGGACTCTCCTCTTGGTTAAATGCTTATTTATAGTTTTTTTATAAAATTAGGCAAAAAGAATTTTAACTGCTAGTTAAGTCTAAGTGATTAGTGCATATGCTTGGTAGCTACATGCTATGAATAACTTTTCATCCTCTGTGAACTAGTTATTGGAAGATGCATGCAACACAGGCTGAATGATTGTTTGAAATGTAAAAACGTAAATAAATAATAATAAATAATAAATGCATAATAAACACATAATAAATACATGCATAATTCCATTCTTTATGATGGACCTCTGTAATGCTGATGATCCACTGGACTGTTAAAGCTATTAATGCTGAAATCTTGGTTGTAGGTGAGCTCTACTCCATAAGCCCACCCTTGATGAATATGTGTGCATATGTGAATGCCTGCCTTCCAGGTAGTTTTTAGGAGAGATTATTTTTTGCATATTTTATCTGTCAGTTTGTATTTCACCCGGTGATTCAGTATTTTTTGAGAGACCATATAAAATTAGTCTTTTAGCCAGCTGCAATTTTTTGCTAAGATACTTGCTGAAAATTGCACATTGAGAGAATGTGAAGATATGTATATTGATGTAGGATTTATTTACTCGCAAGAAGTGAATTCTAAAAATTTTGTTGGTTCTGACTGGTTTTGGAAAAACATGTCTGTCTCAAAATTGTCTTCATCCAAATGGAAAAAAGAGGGGCAGGAAAAAAAAAAAACAAAAAGGTTGAGTGTCTCCAAGTGGAATGCATAATTGCAGATCAAGTAGAACATTTTATTGGATCTATGGTATTTTACAATTTGTCAGAATACAGAATTTTTTAAACCTAATCTGAAAATATTTTCATGTGTTTTGTTGTTGTTGGAAATCTTTTTGTGTTCCCTACTTTTTTTCTTCTTTTGATACAGCCAGAAATTTTCTATATCAGCTGTTCTAGTTGCTCCACCATTGATTTTTTCCTCTTCATTTCTGCTTTCATTTTTATGTACAATCATATCGCAACCTTTGGTGATCAAGAGTATCATGATTTGGTTCAAATCCTCGTAATGGTTTTCCATATTTACATTTGTTTTTATTGATCTTCTGAATCTCCAACTATCCTAAACAGTAGCAAATACTTTTAGTGAAGTATTTTCGGTGACTCAAGAATTTAAGCAATTAGAAATGCATTGATTTTCTTCAGTTACTATTATTAACTCCTACAGGAAAGGAATATACAATAATTTAAAATACTGTTCATATAAGGAAGATGGCTAATTTTTTGAGGGGGAATGCAGATGAGTTTTGCTTATACTTACAACAATTTAATAGAAATTATGATATTAAATCTCTGTTTATTATGTGACAGTAAAGGAACCTATTGATTGAACTGAAATATGCCATGCGATTTAGAGTCTAGTTGCTGGTGTGCATAAAAAACAGAATGCAAAATGGACTGAAAATTACAAATAAACAAAAAACCCAAACCTGTGTACACTGTGGTAATGACATGCTACAAAGTCTAAGCTTTTCAATACAAGGAAAAATAGCTTTGAAACTCCGTGCCCTATGCAAACTTAAACTTTGGTGGATTTTCAGGGTGTTACAAGTAATGCAAAACAAGACTGAAAAAAAAAATTAAGGACTTGAATCTAACCATGAGTGGTAATAGTCATTAGTTGTAGAAAAATGAGTGAAAACTCAAAAAAGGCTTTTCCTCTTTTCATCTTCTCAAAGTATTAATTTAGGTATGAAGTCTTAACTGCGCCAGATTAACAGCCAGAGCGGTTCTGTGAAAAGAGGGTGTAGTTTTGTCTAGGTCCAAACTGATCACAGAGGAAATTCAAACAAGCCTTGTTTAGTTGTCCTTTAAAAATGGTCAAAGTTCTAAGTATTTCTGTGTAAAATACTTGGGTTTGGCCCAAAGAGTGCTTGGAGTGTTTCACTGCTACTAACACTGCAATATACGTGGAAGTGGAGACTATTCACAATTTTTGTGATCAAATGAGGTTAGTATAGTTCCTTTAGTGCTGTCTCTAGCTAGAACTCACTCACAGACATTTGGGAAAATTGTAAAGATCCTCAAACAGAAGGATTATGGAAGTACATATTGTTGTTTCTCTGGATGGAATATTCTTAAACACACTCCTCCACTGTTTCTTTTTGAGGAAGACTATGTACCTATATTTCTACTTTACATTTAGGAGTAGATGTATTAATATTATTGATTTCTTCTGAATTATTCTTCTAAGAAAAGGATATAACATAGAAAGAAGCAAACACCTGTGCATGGTAAATATTTTAATTGGGCAGTATTGTACATGTTGAAGTGTTTACTCTCATTAGCCCAGAAAACTCTCCTGTCCAGTTTTTAACACAAGTAAATAATAAATTAAACTGCATAGCTAAGGATGTCAACTGCAGTGAGCCATCTGTGCCAGTATTGCTGTTGCTCAGCAACTGTAATTTACTACTTTGCTGGGCCATGTGATGTGGAGATGTTGTTTGCTGGGTAATCACTGGGCAGGAATCGTGGCCCAGCCCTGCTCTGACCAGACAGCATAATCCCTTTTCAAATCTCAGTGATATCCACTCAGATGTGCTCTGTGGAGCACAGATGAAGTTTTTTAACCCTTTCTTTGCTGCTCTTTTGATTTGCAGATATATTTTTTGTTAATGCTTCGTGTGTATTAAATCTAGATACAGCTAATGAGAACAACCAGCTTTGGTTGGAGTGATGCATGACACAGGGCACTGAGCTATATTTAAAATTCTTTTTCTTTGTCCTATACATGAGACAGCTTAAACACATGCTTCTCAAAAAACTAAATTTTTCAATACTCTGAAATACTGCTGTTCAGAAAATGAAAGCCAGAAGACTATATGTTTTTTATTTGCTGTTTTGTTTTATGATTCTAATTATATAAGCTATAAAATAAGAGTTCCCTAAACACTTAGTTCACATGCAAGCAGTAGCTTTTTGGATTGGTAACTAAGGCACAGTAGTGGAGTGTGTTTTAACATTGTGATAATTGAGTAACAGTATTCATTCAGTGATGTTTTTAGGAGTTTTGAAATAAATAATATTTAAAAATAGTTTTTAACAATGGGTGTGTAAATTTTTCTCAAGCATTGGTTTAGTCCAAAGCTACAGTGCTTATAACCATTGCTGTAGTTTATGGAATGGATACCAGGGGAAAATGCTAGAACATAGCATGATTTTTGTGAGCATCTCAAGGTAGCTTTTCTGGATAAACTCCCTAGCTACCTTCCTTTCAAATACCAGATATAAAAGGCAAATATTTATTTTGTTGCGATAATCTATTTACCTCAAATGAGGATCAGATGCATACTCTGTACAATACCTAAATGTTTGTTTTGTTGTAATTGCTTCAAATAGCTGGGCCATTATTCATGGAAGGGTAGTGTAGAAGGAAAATTGTCTCTAATGTTCCTGGACTTGTTCTCAAAACCTTCTCAGTTGTATGTTGGCATACTAACTCAGGTTGTTCAGTGATGGAAGTTTCTCTTCTTTATTCATAGCAGGATTTTCTGATCTACTTCCTTGTCTCTTACGGTATTCAACAACCCTACACAAAGCTGTATAAAATCATGGGCTCTAGTGCTTTATTTTTCATGTTTCTCTCATTATCTTGGAAGAAATGTCTGCTAAAAGCACAATCTGATTTCCTTGTTCCTCTCTAAAATTGTCAGGATCCAAATAAACTTGATTTATTTTAAGACTAGAAACTGCTTTTGTCAATAAAACTGTGGGGCAGCACTGAGTAATGTCAGCACTGTACATTTACATATCTGGCAACATAAATGCTCCGTAAATCTTTACATTTCTGTGGCGTTGTAAAGGGATTTTACATTTTATGCATATCTTAAAGTTCTCTTTTATTGTACAAAATGACTGGTCTAAATGAGAATGAGACCGAATGCCTTAAATTGTGGTTCTGAAAAAGGGCTGTTAAAATGGCTTCTTAGAACTACATTCATATTGTGTGCAAGCAATTTTTATATGAAATATGTTCATTTTGCAAGTCAAAATTTCTTTCTCACAGTACCTCTGGAATCTTAGAATCTGGATCATCTGCAGGAATAGAAATTAAGCACACCAATTGATGTGCTCTCTCTGACAGCTTTCCTATTGCTTTTTATGGGTTTGCCTAGTTAGTACAAATTTGAACTCTTGCAGAAAGGAATAGCCTCCATATTGCCTTCATTTGTATTGGCTTTGGGATAAGGAGAACTGAAGTGTAGCTGGTACTTGTTAATGACATTAACTGTTAGCTTATGAATTAATAAAGAAATGTGAACTATGGATGTGGTGCTATAATTTTCTTCAGTGTGATTCTTCATTGATGTTCTTACTAAAATACTGTGAATACATGGATTTGGTGCTTTCAACTAGTAGTCTTTATGCAGCTTTTTAAAGATACAGCTGATGAATACATAAAATATATTTTTGTTGTTATAAGGGCATATAGTTTCTACGTCAGTGACATAGAAAGCAAGATAGTACTTTCTGTATTCAGTAGGTGAAATCTGAACAAAAATGCTGCATGAAATCTGTCAAATTTACTGTCTTAGTTATGACAATTAATGGCATGGGTCTCGGTATGAAGAAATAGCATGGATATCTTCTATAAATAAGACATAGGCCCCACCCCTATCTGTCAGTATAAAAATAGCATCTTCAGCATCAAAGAATGTCCTTTACAATAGACAGGAATTGCAAAAGCTCAGGTGTTGCCCTGGAAACTTTTCCCTTCTAATTCTATGTAGAGATCTGAGGAATATGGAGAAAAAAATTAGAGAGTCGCACACTGCTGTCTGGGAAGATCTTTAAGGATAGATGAACATTATTTTAGGTATCTATAGCAGCAGTAAGTTTTACACCATTGATAATAACATGTAAGAGCATCTGTATTTAAAAAAAGCCTGCTCCCATTAGATTTATGTTAAGTCTCTGTAATTGCAGTAGAACGAACAGGCAAGTGTTTGATACAAAACTGCATTATGTAGAGCACTTAATTTTGAACTCCTGGAGTTCCAGTTCTGCAGTTCCAGAACTACAGCTGGTGTGGTTTTGTATTTGAAGATGATGTGTGTAAGTGATAGTGACTTGAGGGGTTTGCCACTTAATTCCTCCCACTAAAATGCATGGGAGGAATTTTATGTCTAAACCAGTAAAGATTTAAAAATAAGAAGCTGAGGTAAAACTTCCTACATTTTCTATTTTGCAGTTCAAATGTAGGAGTAGCAAATTAATTTTTTAAAGGCTTCAGTTTAATATCGAGAGTGGATGTATGTGTGTATATGTATGTAATATTTTTTTTAAGAACAGGAAAAAACAGTTGAGAGTTAAGATTTTTTTCTTCTACATAAGTTTTGTTGAAAACTGTAGTAGAGAATTAACTTTTGTTCAGATTCCAATTAGGTGGTAGAGTGAGACTGGATCATCTGAATGCAGAAGGCAAGCTTAAATGCTTATAAATGCAATTGGAATCCAAGACACCTTAAACATGAGAAATTATTCAGGGTTCTTATTCTGTAGCCCCACTCAACCCTACAGCTACTTCGTTTGGGGCCTTAAAGCTGTTATAGTAACTTGGTTTCCTGGAAGTTGGGTGAGCACAGGTAGGTACCTCCCACTGCTACAGTTTCATCTGGTCATCTTAGAGTACAGCACTTTGCAAGTGGAGGTGTCAAAAAGAAGCAGAACAACGAATCAAGAAAAGTGCATTGTTCAAATCTCTGTAAAAGTTCTTTGGGAAAGACATTGCTCCCTTAGGCCCATTAAAAAGCTCCGTACAGGATCTGATATCTCTCCACTGTAGAGGGGAGGCCGCTTCCTTAATAAAAGAAATCTTAAACACTTTGCCAAAGCCAGACAGTTGTGACGGCTTAGGTGGATGCTGAGAGTATGTGGCTTCAGTCTGGGTTTTGATTAACTTAAAGTTTCTAGGAAACCCTTAAGAATACATCCAGAAATTCTTGTTTGATTGGAGTTCTTGTTGGATTCTCTTGTGAGAGAGATTGAGAGAGAAAGGAGAGGAAAGTCACCACCCAAGGATCCAGTGGCATGCCATTGGTCTCATAGCAGAGGAGGGGGGTGTCCCATCCTAGGAGGAGGGCAAGGGGTTAGCGTCTCTCTTCCTTTTACACTATCCATTTCTTGCTGTGCCACAGCTGCTAGCCAACTGTGGCTTGTCCTGACTTGGCCTGGAAAGTTCTGTCGAGTGGTCACCTCCCTTGTAGTTTGCCATCTGCTGAGTCAGCAGAATTAGCAGGTGTTTTTCCCTAGTTGTCTCTCAATGAACAGTATCCAACCTGGGCCTGTAAAGGAGCTGTTTTTTCTCAAACTTTATGACTTTGCTCTTATCTCTTCTAAAGTTGTCTCTTCTCAAGCATTATGGCATCTCCTCACATCTCTTCTCAAGGCCTTTAGACTGGGACAAATACATCATTTGTCCCACTTGTTACAGACAGGGATAATGGTAAGAGTATCACCACCTGCACTGGTAGGCCAGTCCTATACAGAGCTCCAGGCAACAGTTCTTTCCCCTTTGCCCCTGCATTGTATGCCTTTTCTTTTTTTTTTTTTTTAGGGGAGTGGTATGTGTACGTGTAGTGCTTCCAGTTGCCAATTGTCATTTGAGGCAAAGCCTGACTGGAACCTCACACTTCTCTAATTTAAAACCATTCCCCTTGTCCTATCCCTACAGGCCTTTGTACACAGTCCCTCTCCAGCCTTCCTGCAGGTCCCCTTCACGTACTGGAAGGTCACTATTAGGTCTCCCCAGAGCCTTCTCTTCCCTAGTCTGAGCAACCCCAGCTCCCTCAACCTGTCTTCATAGCAGAGGTGTTGCAGCCCCCTGATCATTTTTGTGGCTTTCTTGTGGACCTGCTCCATCAGGTCCATCTCCTTCCTGTGTTGAGCTGGATGCAGTACTCCAGGTGAGATCTTTTAGCAGAGTAAAGCATCAGAATCACCTCTCTTGATCTGTTGGCCACGCTTCTTTTGATGCAGCCCAGGTTGTGATTGTCCTTCCTGCTGTCTATATCACTGATAAAAATATTAAACAGTACGGGTCCCAGTACAGACCCTTTAGGGACAACACTTGTCACTTTAAGCTGTATGCTTAAAGGCAATTATGCATTTGCTGTGTATTAATTCTCATTACTGCTTTCTGTCAGCAGACTTGATGTGTCAAACTATTTCAGCAGTATTTGTCTTCTCAAAAGAAATTTTTTTGCATTTTTTTCCTTTTGCTGTGTTTTTATCCTCCAATATTCAGCTGTGTGTGAAAGGATTCAGAGACCTGGGCTCAGCAGTCACTTGAATCATAGGAATATAAAGAAGCATGAAAAAATCTATTGGGCATGTTAACTGCAAAACAGTAATATGTCTCCCTTTCAAACAACAATATGTCTCCCTTTCTACAAAGAAGTCTGAAATATTGCAACAAGCCATACAATAGAATAGCCTATTGTTATGCTGAGTTTATTAACTTTATCATATTATAATACCTTTAAATTTTCTTCTTTTTTTTTTTTTTTTTTCTGCAGGTTAAAGAATGGCTCTGTTTAAACTGCCAGATGCAAAGAGCATTAGGTGGTGACCTAGCACCAGGTCATGGTCCTGGGCCACAGCCACCTCCACCCAAACAGAAGACACCTATTCCTCCTTCAGCAGCTAAACCATCTCCCCAGCCACAGCCAGTTCAAAAGAAAGATGCTTCTCCAAAACCTGATCCTTTAGAGCCAGCAGACTCGAAAAAAACCCTCCCACAGAAAAAGCAACCATCCTTGCCCGGCTCTCCCACTGTAAAATCGAAACAGCCTCGTGGAGCGCCTGCTGAGATCTCCCAGCAAATGGATCCTACTCCAAAGTCTGAACAGGAGAAGCCAGTGCAGGCTGAAGATAAGCAAAAACACCCCAGTATACAGAAGCCTACAATGGACACTGTGCCTACCTCTGCAGCAGCAGGGCCAAAAGAGGATTCAGCAGATCCCAAACCTCCACCAACTCAGCAGAAAGTGGAAGAATCCCCAAAGCCAGAGGTTGCCAAGCCATCACAGGACACACACCCAGCTGGAGATAAAACAGATTCCAAACCCCTTCCACAAGTGTCTCAACAGAAGTCAGATCCCAAGCTTACATCTCAGCCTGGGGCTAGAACAGATGCTAAAACTCAAAAGCCTGTTGAGCCAACACAAACAAAAGATGATCCTAAGAAGTTACAAGCGAAACAGGTTCCAAAGCCTGATACCAAACCTGCTCCCAAGGGCCCACAAGCAGGAGCAGGTCCCAAGCCAGCACCAGCACAGCTGGCACCTCAACCCCAGCCCACTCAGAAAACTCCTGAGCAATCAAGGCGTTTCAGCCTTAATCTGGGAGGTATCACAGATGCTCCTAAGCCTCAGCCTACAACACCACAAGAAACAGTTACGGGGAAACTCTTTGGATTTGGAGCTTCAATCTTCAGCCAGGCCTCGAATTTAATTTCAACAGCAGGTCAGCCGGGACCTCAGACATCAGCCCCCCCTGCTCCCAGTCCTGCAGCAAAGCAGCCTCAGCCTCCATCACAGCCTCCAGCCTCTCTGGCTGCCCCCAAAGAGTCTGGTCAGGCTCAGCCTCTTCAAAAAGGTGTTCCTGTAAAGAAAGAAACCAAGCCTCTTACAACTGAAAAATCAGAGCCATCAAAAGTAGAGAGTGTTTTAACAACCAAGGGATCTGATTTGGAAAGCAAACCCGTTTTGGCTAAAGATAGTAAACCTCAGGCTGCTGAAGTTAAGAAACCTGCTGGGCCATCAGAACCAGAGAAAGCCAGCCAGCCTGAAGTGTCCTGTCCCCTTTGTAAAACTGGACTAAATATTGGTTCTAAGGACCCTCCAAACTTTAATACATGTACAGAGTGCAAGAAAGTTGTGTGCAATCTCTGTGGATTTAACCCAATGCCACACATTACTGAGGTAAGGAGTTTTATTTACTCTGTTTTCTTACCTGCAGGTTCCCTGTCCTGTGGAGAGCAGGCTGTAGATGATTTTTAACTACTGTATTGTCAAAAAATTTTTGAATGTTTCATCATCTGAGAGCTTTTTAAGTTAAATATGTGTTGTATGAAATTTTGTCAATAATCGGAAAGTACTTCCAGTTAATTTTTTTCAGATTAAAGGGGTCTGGTTTGGTTAGTTGCTAGGTTTTGAGGCATAGGCAGATAGATAGTTATGGTTACAAACTCTTTCAAAATACTACTATAGTACAGCAAACTAATTTCAGTCCATCATAAGATAAAGTTCTTTTTCATATGATTCAGTATTGTACATTAACATGTGTATCTCTGATCAATATCTCTAATTCATACAATTATTGAATGAAGGAATGTCATTCCTCTTCCCTCCAGGTTAATATATCCTTAAGTTTATTCCATTAATCTTATTCAGGCTCTGGAGTCTTTGCATGTGCTGATGTGTGATACTTCTTTGGTGATATACGTAGCTTTTTGGTGTGGGTCATGCAAGATTCACATGGAAGGTTCATTCATTAAGGAGTGTGAGTATGAGAGGGCTTCTGTCTTAAGGTGAGAAGTAATTTTTTGAGCAATAGCAAGTTCTAGGGAAAATATTGCTTATGTTGTCTTCAAAGGAATTTTTTTGTGGATTGTTTTCTGGAATATACTATGATTTCAGAGGTATTTGTCCCACTGTAATAAGCACATTTTATCTAAGTTACTAATATGTTTTTTACTGTCTGTGGTCATTTAGGTCAGAAAGAAAGGTCTGAAAACACAGGAAGACTCATCAGTGTTTGAAAGCCATGATTCAGCTGACGTTTAATGTTGCTTATTCATTGAATTCTATCAAACACACATTTCTTGATCACTGTCCAGCCCCTTGCCACCTGTACACACACTTGTGCACATATAGATACACTTAGATAGGTTCTAAATGTGAATAATGTAATGACTTTCTCCAGAAGTACTCTGGTATGTATACAAAAAATGCCACAAAAGCAAGATGTGTAAGTTTTGGTGAATGCTAAAATGGCAACTATATGAGTCCTGGTCATGAGCTGACTTCTTCAGAGTTGACTTAGGTGTGATGGTGTGGGACTGCTTTGTGGTGTGCAGATTTAAACTCTGTATTTCTTCTGTTTAAAATAAGAAGGCTGGTATTCTGTTTCTTTTTTCCCACCACTGTTATTGCCAGAGGATTCTTTCTGTCTCCACTCTTTGAAATATACAGGATTGAAATGCTATTGATTTTCTGTAGTCTGGCTTCCTCATGCCTTTCTTTTCCTCTTTTTTTGGCTCCTTCTTGAATTTTCTTATTCCTTCCACTATGTTTCTATCCCAGTCCATCGTTTTCCATCTTACTTTATTTTTTCCAACAATTTTTGCAAAGGACAGCCTGACTTTATTTTACATGAAGATGGGAGATAGAAGAGGTATCTCACCCTCTCCTATCCCAAATGAAATGTCTAAAGGATATATTTAATCTGAGATAGCAATGGTGTCCCTGTATGCACTTTATGTCATGAGTACCTGTTACATAACAGAAGATGAGCAAATAGTTAATTTTCACTAGCACACTCTTTTCTTCCACTAGACTTTTCTAATGTGTTTAGTCTTCAAGGTTTTATTTACTTGTCTATTTTTGGAGTGTTAGGAAGAAGAAATAGAAGTGCTTTTTAAAATTGATCTTTCTGGTTGTTTTCTACTTAATTTTTTATTCCTATATTCTGTATTCAAAGAAAAAAAAAATCATAATTCCAGAAGGCTATATTCCCTCTTGGCCCCAGAAAGTGTTTTGGATGAACAAAGTAATGGGTATTTTACAGTTTGGCTTTGGGGCTGATTCTTCTTTTGGTAAGAATCAGTCCCATGGAGCAGGGGAAGCAGTGTTTCATAGAAAAATATAGAGCAATAGCCAAACTCTGTGGGCACTTATACCTACTTTGAGATCTTTTAGCAGTGCATCTCTTCAAAGTAATATGCTGCTGTACTTCACACATGGCTGAGAGTACTTCTAAGGGAAGAAGGTGCTTACTTGCAGTAGCAGTTCCAGGTTCTTGCATGAATGTGACAGAAATAACTTTCAAAAAAGTCTTGAAGCACAGAGTCGGTCCCCTAATAAGCCCTCTTCTGCAGAAAATAGGAGAACTAGAGTTTTACCTAGTTTAATTCAACAATGTGCTATTTACTTCAGAAATTATTCTGATTTGTGCAAGATGAGAATTAGGCTATGTCATGGTTAAACATTGGCTCAGCAATTAAACTGAATAGCAGATGCTCTCTATTAATCCCCCTCCTCTCCTTGTTAAAGAAGGGAGAGAGAATAAGGGAGAGAGATGAATGTGTTGGAAATTAAACTACACAGCTTTAATGAAACAGTAATGATAAAAAGGAAAAAATTACTAAATATATACAATTATACAGGAAAATTGATACCACGTTCCTCCCCCTTTTCCCCAATAACTCTCACGTCACCACTGAGGCTGCAGGGCAGCCCTGGGAAAGTCCAGGCTGGACTCCTGGAGTCAGCAGCAGTCAGGAGCTGGGGGCAGGAACACACAGATTCAGGCTGGCACGGATCAGGACCACAGGCACAGGGATGGATGGAATCCTCCCAGGATGCCGAAGCAAACAGGGACAGGTGAAGAAGGGAGGGAGGAAGGGAGGAAGGGAGGAAGGGAGGAAGGGAGGAAGGGAGGAAGGGAGGAAGGGAGGAAGGGAGGAAGGGAGGGAGGAAGGAAGGAAGGAAGGAAGGAAGGAAGGAAGGAAGGAAGGAAGGAAGGAAGGAAGGAAGGAAGGAAGGAAGGAAGGAAGGAAGGAAGGAAGGAAGGAAGGAAGGAAGGAAGGAAGGAAGGAAGGAAGGAAGGAAGGAAGGAAGGAAGGAAGGAAGGAAGGAAGGAAGGAAGGAAGGAAGGAAGGAAGGAAGGAAGGAAGGAAGGAAGGAAGGAAGGAAGGAATAGGTTTAACCCTTAACCCTTGTGGTCCCTCAGATTTATACTAAGTATGACATGTATGGGATGGAATACCCTGTTTGGTCAATTTGGGTAATTTATCTTGTCTGTTCCTCCCTAAGGAAGGGTTGCAGGTGTGATCTCTTTACTCCTTTTCTCCTTCTGGAGGGCAAAATGTTCCTCAGAACTGAGCAGCGTCCTTGGCTCTGCACACCAGTCTCTGGCTGTAACTATAAACACTGAGCGTTATCAGTCCCAGATGCAGTTAATTTCAGCAAGTGCAGCTACTTAGAAGAAACTTAGCTAAAAGCAAAATTACAAGACAGAAAATCACCTTTATCCTGGCCCAAACCAGGACAGGCTAGAATACTTACCTTAAAAGGGATAATTGTTCTTTTTCTCCCTGATTTGTTGATCCAGACAGTTATTTACATAAATAGTAATTTATCTGTGAAGCAAACATCCACAAATCATTAAATAGATGACATTTGACAAAGACCCACAAGACCATGTGGGCCCTAGTGCATAAGGAAACTCCTCATTCTGCCCGTTGCTTAATAGGAAGAAGCTCTGTTTACCAGCTCTGTAATTAGCTTTCCAGCTCAGGTAGTTGGGAGCAGATCTATTTTTAGTAACAAGATAGCAACTGCAGAAGCCAGAAATGAAGTGTGTGGCAACAACCATTTTGTGCATTTAAAACTCAGTGAAGCTGCTCAGAATACTGAACAGGAATGGAGATGGTTGCTGACTATAATATAATTATGTGGAGGCAGCAGGGCCAGGAATATAGACCCTGTGATGAATCAATGTAATAGCAAAAAGAAAAAAAGATTTAAAAAATAAGCTAAGGAAAACTAAGATCACCAAATCTGTAGAATCAGTATGGAAAGGGAGGAAGAGAACTGTCACATACTACAAACAGAAAGATCTTAAAATGTAATGTGTGTATAATGTGAGTGTGCTAATGGATTTAATCTAATAGAACTGCTAAGGGAACAACAGAAGCAATTTTTAGTCTCCTGATTGCTGTAAAAATATCTGGAAAGGTACTTGGAAGTCAAAAAGGTTCCCAGTGCTTTTAAATAAATAATTGAGGCTACAGAAAGAATTGTTTTGAATGAAGGAGGAAGATAGGGAGGACTGGAGACAGAAGACAATGTGTCTCAGAGCTGTACAGGATTTCTTGTTTGAAAAGGTGTAAACTGTTAGAAATGTGATCAGAATAGATAATAGAAACAATTTCACATACTGATGTTTCTTATAGTATTTATTGTGGAGTAGATTGTTTGTGTGAAATTGTTTGACATGAGTGGATATGGAAGGAGGAATTTATCTATAAGCAGGAGTCAATAATGGCCTTGATGATTCCAGTCCAATCCATGTTCTTAAAACACAGATCTTTTCTAAAGATAGATGTATAACCCACCAAAAGGATTTAGATGCTTCTCTGATGACTTATTTTCTCAGTTACTTATTAGACCAGACTCAATAACCCAATAGTATAACCAGCTTAAAAAAAGTATATTGCTCTTCCAATAGTAACTAAGTCACAATAAATAGTATTTTGGAACTGATATAAGCCTCTCTGGAGATGAAGGGAGCTCTCTTGTCATGGCATGTTGTCATACATCTGAATATACATTTTAGTTTTTCGTACCTCCTTGTAAAATTCCGCAGAAAGGGTACCGGCACAGGTGAGTCCTTGATGTAAATAGTTCTGGCAGTTTCTATATTGCCAACCTTTCCCTGATATCTAATTGCAAATAGTGTGTGTCCCTTGGTAGGTGTGACCTCACTGTTCAGGCTTTAAAAAAATAATTCAAAAAAACCCCAAAACCTGTCCTGAGTGAAATGAACCATTCCATTAAATGCCCAAATGTGGTTTGGATTTATTAAAGCACGTGTGCAGGAACATTGTAAAGTAATAAGCTGTGTATGATTTTAATGAAATTCCCTAAAATGGTGTACTGCATCACCTGAGGAGATACCCATTGCCTTTTTAAAATTTGTTAAGAACTCTGTACTAGCAGGCTTCTTTTATTTCAGAAAGCTCAGACTGTTCTGCAAGTTGTCAGGTTTAACTCCTTTTGGAAGTTCCTGTCTCTGCTGTTCAGTTTGGTGATGAGTTTTTGTGAAACAGATGGTGTCTGGGAAACACAGTAAAGAAGAATTTGCACTTAAGATACAAAGAGAAAAAAATACCACTCCTTTCAGTTGCATAATTTATCTTTTCTACCTTTTCTCTCTCCCTTTATATTTAAAGCTCCTTTTAAAATTTGATTGTAAGAAAGTGAATGCTATTACTTTGTAATATCAATAGCCACATAATACAGAAAATAATAGGCTAACACAGTGTATTCACTAAAGTTTATGGAAATTTTATCCATTAAATGATAAGTCTTTATAATTGAGAAAATGAAAAAACTGCTAGAAATTATTATTTTAAAAGATAAAATCTGGCATTGAAAAACAGAGTGCATGTTAGATTATAAAAACCCTACTGTATCTCCTGACTGTCAGAGTAAAATTAATTTAATTCCAAATGAACTATCCTACTTCTCCTGTTAAACTAATTCAATATACATAATAGAAACAACATTAAAATGGAAATGTTTTTAATAGCAGAATGATTCACCTCTTCTATTTTTCCTGAGAAACATATATTGAGTATATATGGGATGGAAAGGCTAATATGGAATGACTCTTCACTGGATAACTTAGTCAAAATGGATAAATATATATATATATATATGTCAGTGTGTGAATTCACCTTTAAAATAAGGCTGAAGAGCTTATGCTTCCTTGAAAGGGCTAGGAGGCTTCTGGTATTCATACTTGTAGATGTATTTAAGTGCTTATTTACAGAGACTTGAGTTGTCCACAATATTTCTGTGTGTTAGGAACTTTAGTCCTTCTCTGATGCCTAAGCTAAAGCCATCTTCCAAAAACCCCTGCTTTGACCTCATGATTCTCCTAAGGCCTCAAATTCTGTTCTTGCACATGGCTTGAGCCATTCCTTTGGAACAGCATCTGGCTTCTGTTTAAATCCCTTTGGAGTCCAGGCATTAGTGAAAACCCCTTTGGGATCTAATCTTGGCATGTCTTTGGGAAAACTTCACCCAGAGACAGTACTGTTTGGCAATAAACAAATCAGCATTTCTTAATAATAGCAATACCAAAGCCTACTTGTGGCAGCTTACAATGTGATGGTGGTTTGTTGAGTTTATTTGTTCTTCAGTAATATTAAACCAATACTGATCACATACAGACATGTGACTTTAGGACTCCTGTCCTCAGCTTTGGACTCAGTTACTGGGATGTCAGAGTCATGCTTCTTGTATCCTAGTCTCCTCCAAGACCCCATGAGTTTGCAGTCTTTGACTTGTGACAGAGGAAGTGGAGCCAAGAGTAAGCCACTGCATTCAGATAAGCTAGTTAATAGATATCCTTTGAAGCTGATGTTTTAATATGTTGTCACTGTAGAGGGGAAATTAAAAACATTCTTCCTTACTTAGAAGTTTTTTTCTGAACAGATGTCTTGCATTTCAGTAGAGCTGCTTGGTCCAAATCAAGTGATATGCTAATACAGTTCCATTGTTTGGCAGTCAGGTTTTGAGGGTTACTTCTGAATGTCATGATCTTGGGACATTTTTGAAAACAAGGCTTCCTGGATCTCCAGTCAAAGCATTAATTTCAAGATTGCATTCTTAATTTTTTTTTTTTTTTTTTTTGCAGTAGTTATGGACATAAAATTAGGGTGAGTTTGATTTTTTTTTCCTTTAGAATTAAATGTGAGGAGTGTAAAAGTTATTGGTATCATTGCTCAAAGTAATAGTGTGACCTTTGGAAGCACTGTTAGCATGATTAATTGCCTACTGTTTGTTTTCTTTATTCAGGCCAGATCAAAAATCACCAGATTACCTCTCATAATGAAGAACTTCAGGGATGGATAAATACCATTGAAACAAGCAATGAGTTATAGACACAAAGCTATGCAAGGGCAGATGCTGGTAATGGCCACTGATGGTGTGAAATCCAAAGGGTTATCTCCTCAGCAGCACTGCTACTGATGCACACAGTTCCCCTCTAGCTGGCTATTTTCTTCATCCAATTGGAATTCATATGCAATGACTTCTTTCTTTACCTACTTATATTTATTCCATCTCTAGATGTCTTTGCACCCTTGAAACATAAAATGTGCAGGTGAACAATTAACACAGTGCCTTCAGTGTTGATTCTTCTGGGTGGTTTACTTTTTTTCCTGGGCCATTAATAAAGATGGTTTATAGACTAGTGTATTAGCAAGGGTCAAGCTGGAGTCACAAATCTGAAATAGATAATCAGGAAAATTACAGACATGGTCTTTAGCCAGGTGATTTTCTTCTCCATTATTTCATTAAAAATCTGGTTTGTGTCCCATAATTATTAAGTGAGAAAGAAGTCTTAAAGCTAAGCTGTATTAGTTGCATCTAAGTTTGAAATTTTCTTTTGAACATAATATTTTAAGATATTTTATTGATATGAAGATTTTTTTTTCTTTTACATTACACAGTAATACATTTTTCTTCATGTTTTATTAGGAAACAAAAATGCTTAATTTACGAACTTAAGATACTGGTGTGAGACTTAGTTTGAAGATAAGACTCAATAAGTCTAAAACATTTTGACCCACATCCAGATTTTCTTAGACAAACAGACAAAATCTAATGCACGTTAAGTGCCTCAGTTTGTTTTCTTTGTTTGTGGGTTTTGGGGGTTTTTTTGGTGCCCAGCCAAGATCAGGTAAGGCATTGCTTACTATCAAATAACACTAGTGATATGTGCAGACACTGTCAAAATGTCTGTGATCATAAAAACCTAAAGCATTTACTCTTTTATAGGGATACTTACAAGATTTTGGTCTTCTGATAAATTCATTAGAGGGAGAGCTTCAAATATTTTTTTTTTTTTTTATTTTTTTATTCCAGCAATCTGAAGAGAAGTTATTCTTTATAGGAACAAATGCTGTAAATACTTTTTTTTAAAAAAAATCTCTGGGGATTTTATATATCTGAAGACAGAATATTTTTCACCGGACATTTGTTAATGTAATAGATTACTACAATAGATATTTGGGTATTTAATAACTTTCTGAAAAGACAGTATAGTGTAAATAGAAACTTTTGCATAAATTTTGTCATCTTATTTCTTGCAGAGTAGAACTTTTCATGTTGTTACAACTGTTAGTAAGTTCTAATTACTGCATATGCTTAAAACTTCATGTCACACTTCTGCTGACCAAAAGGCTAATGTTTGCCTTGGTAATACATTATGTACATATACACATACACCATGGGAATGCATTAGTAAAGAAAGTTCAACATTTTGCACAAAGCTATTGTCTAAAAATTGCTTATTTGCTACTGCTGTGTGGTAATCTAAAACTTTATGGGAATGCACATGTGTAATCAAAGGCATTTTCCAATTAATTGTAGCTGCTTGCATGAAGTGTGACTGGCACTAGGATAATTATACCTTAGAGATGTAAAGAAAAAGAAGAAATGGGATACATTTCTGCTTCCTACTTTGTGAGCTCTGCAGTAGCACTTCTCCATGAGTAATGTAAAGAATGTGTCACTTAAAGTGGGAGTGGTTAGTAATTATTTTTAATATTTCTGAAATGCATATGGTTCAGTGGACCAGAATGAGAACAAACCTAGGTTTAGATTTTATTTTGTGTAGATACTAAATTGATTTCCTTAGTATTACTAAGGTAAGGATGGAGGCTGAGATAAACTTAAGACATTAAATAATTGTGGAAAAACTAGATTAATCAGTAAGATGTTTGAGCTGCTATCTAGCAGTGTTTGAAGCAAGAGGTCATGAACTGATATGGAAGAGAGGGATTTGCTGCCTGCAAACTCTTCTCACTGAATTTTGTACAAAATGCTGTTGAATTGCAGCAGGAGAAGAGGGAAATATGTAGAAAAAAGACCTTAAAATCCACTAGGCTGTATCAAACCATAACACTCAATGAGAAGAATGATGAGGTATGTTAATTTTCTGTCTGTGATTTGGAGGTTAATGAAATTACTCAGAGAGTGAGGTAAACCTAGGCTTCTAAGGACAAGACTTAAAGACCATATGGTAATCTGTTTTTAGTATTTCTAGGTTAGTGATCTTTTAGTGGTGTTTTGAGTTTTTTTGTTTTGTTTTGTTTTGTTTTCTTAGCAATCAGCCTTCACATTGGAAGCTGTCCAGTTGTCAGGTACACAGTTTAGAATGGAGCATAAGACATTTCGTCCTTAGATTTATTATTTTAATACACATAGCTACTTTCCGGAGGAATTTCTGTGTCCTAGCAATTACCTGACTGATTGACCTAAAACTTGGAGTTGTATTTATAAAATTTCTTTTTTTTTGAGATTTTTCCAACTTGTACAGAAGTACATAGCATTTATTTTATTTTATTCTGTTTTACAGTTATATGCAATTATGAGTATGTTTGCAAACACAGGAATTTGAAGATGATTACAGAACTTTGATCCTCATTAGTAGTTGTCCTCATTCACAAATAGGTGAATTTTTCTGAAGAGTCACTTTTGTAATCGGCCCTAAGTTTTGTATCTTTTCTTATGCAAGACGAAAATATAAACATATGTATTTCTTTCTGAATGCTTACAAACTCTTTTGTAATTAGTGTCTTCAAGATTCAAGCTAGAAACTATCTCTTTGTACATTTAGAGCATGATGTCCTTTGTCATCTGGAAAAGCTGTCAGACATGCCTGTTCCTTTTCTCTACCTTCCCAGCCCTCCCCAAAACCAACTCTTACATTTCTATGTAAATATTATTTTTCCCAAAGAAATTAAATTGGAATTTTCACTCAGATATCGAATCTCAAACTTAAAGAACAACTGGAGCACATATGCAACATCAGATGCTCTCTTCTGGCTTTTGAATTATGGTTGGGGAAAAAGGAATATTTGAACTACTTGATATTTTGTAACTTTTTATAAAATATACAAGTATTTTGTTTTCTCATAAGTCTGTTTTACACTGAAAATTGCCTAAAATAGTAAAATTCCAACATGCTTTACTCTCTGGATAATGTTTTTAGTGTTTCCTAATAGTCGTTTTCCACTCTTCTTTTACAGTAAGAACTGGACATTGGGTTAAAGTTCCAGCACCATCTCTAAAAGTATTTTCATTTCTGTAATATTTATTTTTAACTATAGAAAAGCAAGAATTCTGATAAAATAAAGTTTTGGTTTAGATTTTCTTTAAAAAGAAATTCAATTTTGAATCTTCTTAAGGTGTCTAGAGGTTGATGTTGTGGTTTGACATTTGAAAGACTGAAAGCTCAGACTTTGTACTTGTTACAGAACAAGCCAGTTACCTCTTTCGCAGACTTTGTATGTACACCTTTTTGTGCTGACCTCCAATCTGCTTCTATTTTTTCCTGAGTCATGTCTGAGCCAAGAACACTTGTATTGTGCTGTGTTGTGAATTTTTAAAGTCGTGTGCCCATTATAGCTGGGGCTCAATTACACTACTATGCTAGACCTCTAAAAAAAAAGAGCACTGCCATTTTTCTTCTATATCACCTATCAGCAGAAGGATCTCCTGATCAAAGCATAATCTCTCATTGATTTGACATCCTCTTAAATATTTTAGCTGTGCCACTTTTTTCTGTAAGGACTGTGTTAGTGCTCTGTCATCCTTTAAATCACAGATCTGGTCAATGCTTTTTCATTAGGGCATAATGCACAGTGAGGCTAAAGGAACTTACTTTTGCTTGAATCCATAATGTGTTATAATTACTTATACTCATTATGGGAGGCTTCAAATAAATTAATGATCTCCCCTGCCCCTCCTTTATTGGATATGGTTTTGGTAAACATGTTGAAGTGTTTTGTTCCAGGTGCTGGTCTGAGGCATGATGCACTTCTTTGGTGACTTCCTTGGGCACATTTGAGATTGCTCCTGGTTGTCTTTTCAGGATGAAATATAGATGCATTTGATATTCTAACTGTCTTTGGTATCTATACTGGGCAGGATAAAGCTCCCTTCACCTATGAATCATGGAACAGATTGTCTAGACTGACTCCCTGCTCAAAGCAGGGTCAATTGGAGCAGGTTTCTTAGGCCCAGTCAGGTTTTTGATGTTTGCAAAGACAGCAAAATCCAAAGACTCCATAGCTCTTTAGTCAACTTGTAAGAAAATAACTAATACTTATAAGCAAATAACTAGCAACTTATAAGCAAATAATTAGCCATTTGCTTTTTAAATCCAAGGAAATGACATCAGAATATATGTATCATCACAACAGTGAAATTCTACTGAGCAGATATTATAAATTACACATTTTATGTACTTTATTCATAATCAGTAGCAAATACTTATTGTTCTGTTATAATGGAAATCAGGGTGAAATGTTTGGGTCTTCATTAGCATGTAGGATATAATTTTTTGGAGGATGTCTAGAAAAATTTACACTGATTTTCTTTCTGAAAGTTAATTCTGTGACAGTGTTTGCAGCACTTGGATGGCTTTTCCCTCAGTTTGCTTTATTCTAGTTGATCAATTCTATTGTGTAATCAATTGGATTAATTCTGTGTGTATTGCAGCATATCAATATCCCTTTTATTCAGTTTCCTATTGCTTACATACATTCTATAAAAAGCAGTTTCATTTTCTGTGAGGAATCATTGAAAAATGCATTGAAAAATATTCATTTCAATACTAAACTTTGTATGCTTTTGGTGGAAAACAGGAGAGATCAAGGTGGCACAGCAATTTCCTCTGGACAGATTCCTCTCTTCATGTATTAGAATCTTTTTTATGCAATTCCTTTGATAAAAAGGAAAAGGAATACCAGTGAAATACCACTGACCAGTGTCAGTGGACTGACAGTGCTTTAGAGAGGCCATACTTTGAATTTCTGCATCCAAAATATGTACTTGTATATAAACAGGTGTTGTTTAGAAACTATTCAGTTCCTTCAGAAATTGTTTAAGTCCTTCAATATTTTTGAATGTAACTTTCATGTCCAGTTTCTCCTCAGATAAGCATATTTATTACTATTGACAGATCTTACCTGCACTTTCCTTAGCATCACTGTTTTCTCTGCATTTGACTTGAAATCTGCTGCACTGAATCTGTCTCAGAAGAGAGAGATATTGAATTTTGTGTTCAAAACACTACTGCTGCTATAGTATTATTCTCTTCTATCCACCTTTTATTTTCAGCCATTCTAAACCAGCTATCCTTATTGCCTGTTTTCTACTTGATACTGAGGTTAAATGTGTGAGCATCTCATTTAATTACCAAAAAGTAAGATCCATTTTTTTAAAACATTAAGAGAAATGAAAGTAGGCAAGAGGAAAGAAGGAGGAGCACACAGAAAGATGATTATTTGGAAGTTAGTGTAATAAAAAGTAACATGATCAGTTTACATTAGTGTGTTTCCTTGCAGTTATATTCTTTTTGTCTCTTGAACATATCAAAGCTGAAGCCAGTGCTTAAGGATGGTGGAATCTATCTTCTATAATATAATACATATTCCATAGATGGAGTTATTTCTATGAGAGTATTAAAAAAAGGGCTTTTAAATTATCTGTGTCATGATTTAGTTTGGTGTTTCAGTCTCTATGCTATTTATTTTTAGCATAATTTAAAAAAATGCATATACACAGAGATTCATACTATATATACTGCTTATTTTTCCATATGTTCTTTTGAAGGTTGGACTTTATGGTGGTTAGAACACATTGCAGATTCTTGTATTTTATGGTTTAAATGTAGGAAAGTACAAAGATTCACTGCAATTGATTCACTCAAAGATTAATACGTATATTTTGTAAGCCATTTAGTTTCTAGTGAAGACTGTAAATCATTACCTTACCCAATTCTTTATGACTTTGGTGAGATTGTTTCCTTGTTCAGTCAAAAAGGCCAGGAGTCTGTGTTATTAAATATTTGGGTGCATAATGTTGAAGGCTCTATATGTGTACAAATTGAATAAAATCAAATAAGACCTTGCTATGTGTACAAGGGAAGAATGCAAGAGGTCCATTTTTGTAAACTTTTGATTTAGACCCTAAATCAGGACTCCAGTGTAATTTCAAGAAAGGAATGTGAAAAAAGTGAACATTTGAATTGTACATGACCTATAAATATAAAGGCATGCAGATTATCAGTCACAGGATTGGATTTCAATGATCAGTCACAAATTGATGAATTAAGTAAATTTTGCTTTTTCCCTGGGCTCCCTGGAGTTTACACATAATTCCTGAAGTCAATTCTTGAGGAGAGTCTTTCCTCACACTAACCAGGTTTTAAAGCTTCTCCTTTTGATAAGTAGCTACTAAAAGGAAAACTGTCTTAACTTTTGCAATGGCCTTCAGTCTTCATTACAGGTGGAAAAGTCATGGCACCAACAGCTTCTAAACTAGATAGATGTATTTAAGTTACTTCTTCCATGTAGGAAAGTAAAGGGAAGGGACAGAGCAAATAATTTCTTCACAGTTTGTTGACCCATGAGATGTACTTTGCCTGTGCTGAAGTCCTCCAACATCTACCCCTGTGACAGGTGGTCTGTCAGCACAGTCCTATCAAGCCCATTGAAGTAACTTGGAAGGTGAAATAAGGGAAGGAGTTAGGAATAATATTGATTTGGCAAGACATTTGAGGCAGTGTTATGAGAATATGGTTCATTGTGGACATTTCATGCATAAGATCAAGTGGTAGAACTTCCACATGTTTTAGGACAAAATAAATAACTTGCTGCTGTCTAATGAAAAGTGATAGTGGGTTAGATTTCTGTGACTTCACATTTAGGATTTCGTAGCTACAGCCTGTAAGCTGATCAGGTGAGAATCTTGTTGGATCTTGTTAGATATTTCCAGATATGGTACTGAACCCTGAATGTTACATTTCCAAAATTAAAATTCGCAGGAAATTATGGAAACTAACAATTCAAGCCTTGGTCTTTTAAGTAATGCTTTCTTATGAGTAATGTGATCTATTTCAGCCTTCTGCTGATGGGTAGGGTGCTACTGTGTTTCACCTCTTTGAAGGAGTGACTTAATCTGTAACGAGCTCAGTTTGCTTGATTGAGCTATTCAAAAAAGAAAAAGAAAGCTTATTAAGAATGTAGATGACAAATTTTATTCTTCCCACATAAAGACCATTATGATGAATGAAATCTTTTAGGAAGGTGGCTAATGTGGCACAATCAGTTGAAGTGATCCATGCTAATTTTTCATGGTACTATTCTGTTTCTCTGTGAAATAATTTAGTGCATAGATGGAGAACATTGTAAAATCTATAATTTGTTTATGATTAGAAACTTCAGTCACATACCTGAAATTGCTAAAGTAAGAAAACAAAGTACACCATAGGCACTTTCTGATGACTGCTCAGTACTTTTTCGATCTTGTCTCAAGCTTTTCTAAGATGTGTGATTACATTTTTATTTTATTGGGGTACAGGAGCAGGTATATTTGAAGATGCCACAGCATGTTTCATATAAATAAACACATTAAAAATGTTTTTAGTCCATTAATATTATTGCAAAGAGGAGGAAAAAATAGAATTTGGAAGAATGGCATCTTGAAGCAATAATGCTATTAAAGATTGTTCTGAAGGCATAAATTTTTAAGTAGCACTTGACCTGTAGCTTCACAGATTGCTGAATCTGAATAGGTCGACAAGATGTCCAGGAGGCTTAATCAGTGCCAATGTACATTCATCATTTATACTTCCCTTTGTATTAGTGGGGATGCCACTGAATCCTTTGCTGTCAGTTGCCATCAGCAGTCAACATGCCCAGGCTCTGTGACAAGGGAACTGAAGATAACAGCAAGACAGTGACCCCATTTTTTGAGTGTGCAGTCCCACAGTACCTGAACAGACAAGCAGAACAGGTTTGGTGACAGTATTGGAGTTTAGACAACAGTCTGGTTGGTGATTGCTGGTGCAGTCTGTAATCATAAGGCAGATTGGAGGCTGAGCCAAGAAGTCAGCAAGGCAGGCTCAGTACCAGCAAGTAACAACCAAAGCAGTGCAAAGGCTTCATTGCAGTGCCCAAACCAGTGGACGAGGAGGAAAGAAACCCTACTTGGAGCTTCTCACAGCAGTTTTTCAACAGCTTAACTCTTTGTGTAGATATCTCATCCAGGGTTACACACCTATGCCATATCAGAGCAGACCTTTAACCCAAGCACCTAATCCTGTGGGCAGCAGAAGAGATTTACAGAGAAAGATGATTTAAGACTGAAGAGTGCAAATGGAGCCTGTTGGTGTTCCCAGGGCCCTGATACTTCCTACTGGTGTCAGTGATAGTCGGGGACATCAAAGATGGGAACAAAACGAATAGAAGACTACTCTCAAAGTTGATCTTCCTGTCATGTGTCCCTTAAAGCATACACTGTAACAGGCATTGCTCATGAAAGTTGATTAGCTCCCTTTTTCTTGAAGTAAATCCATACCAAAAATTGTTCCTATAGATGGCTGGACTTTTTCTAACGGAACCAAGCGTATACATTTAGGGTTCTGAGGTTTCAAAGATTTCAAAGAACTTTAGGGTTTTTTTGAGTAGAAAGAGTTGTATTTGGAAGCAGACATTTTAAACCTAACGGGGGTAGGGCATATGGCTGTGCATATATGATGTGAACAGCTGCAGCTGATCACGTTCATGACTGTTGGCTTTACTCAACAGTGAACTAATCAATACGTTTAATGAAGTAATGTGATTCTTCTACATTTGGTCATGTGAACTTTTGACTAAATTCCATTGGTGCTATCGACTACATCTCCATTGACTACAATGGGATCTTAGACTAACAGCTCAATGCAGACATTTAAATTTCAGACACAGAATGACTGAGGTTGGAAAGGGATATCAGTAGGGTATCTAGTCTAACCTCCTGTTCAAAGCAGGGTCAGTGGACTATACCAGGATGCTCAGAACAGTATCCCATTTAGTCTTGAAAGACTTTAAGAGCTGACTGCATAATGTCTGTAGACAACCTGTTACAATACTTGAAAGTCCTCATGTTGAAAAAAGTTTTTCCTATTGCAGTTTAAATCTTTGTGCTATCTTGTCCTCCCATTGGGCACCACTCTGAAATGTCTGGGTCTGTCTTCTTGATGGCCTCTCTTTAAGTACTGTTAGGCTTCTGTTAGAATCCCTTGAAGTAGTCTTCTCCATGCTGAACAAACCTTTGTTTCTCATCTCACACAGGAGTTACTCTGGCCTCCAACCATCTTTCTTGCCTTTTGTTGACATTGCTGAAAACGGTCACTGTTTTTCTTGTATTGGAGGCACAGTATTGGATTTCAATGTGCTAGATGTGATCTAATGAGTACTGGGTAAAAGTACTCACTTGGGTCTATTGGCTGTGGTCCTTTTAAAGCAGCCCAAGATGCCAAAGGCCTTCTTTGTAGCCAGGGGGTGCCACATCCACCATGTTTTGTAGTAGACTCATTTTTACATGCTCAGACTTTTTCTTATTTAGTGTAGAAGCTGTTCTTGTTGCCTTTGATGTTCTTTGGCAGTTTCAATTTTGCACGAATCACAGAATCAACTGGGTTGGAAAGGGCCTCTGAGATCATCAAACCCAACCCTTGACCCATTTCTTCCATGGTTACCAGTCCATGACACTGAGTACCACATTCAGTCTATTCTTAAAAACCTCCAGGGACACAGAATCCACCACCTCCCTTGAGGAATGTTTTGGAAGAAAGCTATCAGGTGCAAACATACATAGAAATTCAAGCTTCATGTTGCTTCATGTTTGGGTTTTGAAGTGTCCTACAATAATGTCAGACTTTTCTGACAGTCTCCTAGTTTAGGCATAGGCTGTGCCTCTTATGGCAGTTTGTATTTCTGATAGCCATAAGAAACCAATTCAGTTCTCCAGAGATGAGAAAGCCTCCATGGGTCAAATTTACTTGAATGTAAATGCATTTGTCCATCTATACTTTATGACAGTGTCTTGTTTTTCCGCACTGAGCTACTTGACACCATTGTATGTGTCACATTTAATAAAAATATATTCCTCTTTAGCTTTATTTTATGTAGCTATTGTCAAACTTAGTGTATCAATATATAAAATTGTGTCACTGCTATGAGACTGTGTTGTTTTACCAGAGTTTGTCCTTCAACACTAAAATAGTGTGAATTACTGTGTTTATCATAGCAATACTTATTTTTTTCTATTATGACACGTTAACTGAAATAGTGACATGTTCTGAGATTGCCTGAAAGAGGACTTACTATACATTACTATTTTAAATGACTGTTTTGTTTTTGGTTTGTTTTGTTTTTTTTTTCATTATCTCTAATAGATGATGACATAGTATAGGGGGGAAAAAAACAGGTTAAACCAGTGTTGAGAAAGAACCTGTTATTGCTTTAAACACAAATTATCTTTGTAAGCCAAAGAAAGATTTTGTAATAGCTCGATATTAGGAAAAAAAGAAAATTAATCTGTTTTTTTTTTTAAACCCCAAATACCTTGACAATTAGTGAATATTTAATTTCTGTGTAAACTGGAGAACGGGTCTATATACTATTGGTCTGTAAGTATAGATTGAATAGCAGTTTTTATTTCTAGTGGCCTGAATATTTATCTTTATCTTGAGATTTGAATCCTAAATTAAAATCTGTCCTGAGGACTGAATTGCAGGTAAGAGGAAGCAATGATGTCCATGGTATTTCAGCAGAAGTTTGTGTTGAGCCCAACTGCACATGGCTGAAGCTGAGTAGGAAGGAAATGTTTGGCAAGGCTTTAAAACTGAGTGCTTTCCCCTGCCCCAGGACATAGCCAAGTACCATAAGGTCATACTCTGCTACAGCTCAGATGTTTTAGACAGAGGGCAGAATCTGAAGGCATATTTCGCACTAAATTTGGTCACGGGCTTGAAATTGCATATTGCCTTGGTAACTGTTGACCATCTTTCATTCATAAAAGATAAGAGCACTCTGAATTTATGTAAGTACTGGACACTGAAAGGTGGCAAGTGGCCATGACAAGGTAGCCTATGTCTATCCACTCAACCATTTTTCCTTTTTTGGTATATTTATACCAACTGCCATGTTGGTACCTTGGAGTCATTCACTGTGTGCTGTTGGGATTAATGTCATCAGCTGATTTTCCTTTATGCAAGAAGGTGGTTATTAGAATTGCTACCATATAGAAATATAACATTCCCACATGAACCTCTGAGCTATTATAAATCAGACAGCAGATTACAGTTTATCATCTGTTCTCATTTAAATCAGTATAAATCTGAAGTATCTGCACTGACACAGAAGAATTTCCCTCACATGCACCAATATGATATGCACCAATATATCTGAGAGTGGAATTCATCTTTACAGTAATTTCTGAAGGCAACCCATCTTTTTCATCCAAGTGGGTATTCTTTTGGTGGACTTGAACTGGACATTTAGAGCTCTTGATTCTAAACCTGAACACCCCTGAGCAATGTTTTGCATTTTCATTTCCAGTCATTGACAGCTGTTTGGTCTGAAAGCTCTTGTTTGCTTTCCATTTTGCTCACCACAATCCTAGCCACAGTTTTAAAATGCTACTGAAATAGTAATGATGATAACAGCTTGTAGTATAGGCATTATTATATTCTAGAAATTTTCCAATTCTATGCAGTGTATTTGCTGCCCAGTTTGCATTGTGTTCTATAGGGAGAAGACTTTTAAAAATTATCTCCATACATCCTGCTCTGACCCAACTCTTAATGTAAATCACCAAAATCATTAGGAATACGTATACTTTGCAGAGCCAAGAGGTCTGTAGGTTTTCAGAAAGGTTCATTTTAGCATTTAATTTTATGTGTTTATCCAAAATGAATATGCAAATCTGGTTTTGTTTATTTCTGTTATAGGCTATTATAATGTTTCTGCATTAGAAAGAGATGCTGTATAATAGACAGGAAAAGTAAGGTGTGATTTTATGGTGAAAGCAAAAAGAGTAGCTTAATCATTAACCATGCTGTAAACATAAATGTAGAAACACTATGGAGTATAAAGTAGAGGTATATGAATCCTGGAATAGCAAGAATACTTGTGTGAACTTAAAGGGCAGGAGGTATTAGACAATTTATTCTTATTTTATGCGCAAGACATATTTTTGTGACACTGATACACTGGAAGAGTAGGCAAGAAGCTCTAATGATTGCCTTCTATATAAATAAACAGATGACCTCTAGAAAGAGAGAAAAATTTTTTTCATTGTATTTGGTGAGGAAAAGTTCAAGACCATCTTCTGTAGGATTCTTCAAGTTCCTGATGAACATAGTTTGATAGCGTACAGCTCTCAGAGTTAAGCAATTCTAATCACAAACTGAACATAGTAAATTTTAGACAATCACAGAAGGTGCAGCTCTGGGCACAGCTAGTTATTGCAACAAAGTGATAATACACTCTTTTTCCCTTGTGTGGCATGAGTAACTGTAAATGCCATGGGAATCAAGAAAAAAAATAGATGCAGTCTTTGAGAGTCTCTGTCTCAAACATGAAAACACTAAGTCAGAACACTTAAAAAAGTGATTTCTTTTTCCTGTGATCAGTGTAATCTCAGGTTGTTTAAATTTCCTGATAAATGGTGGAGCAATAAGCAGAAAAGTGGCCACACCTGTAGGGCAAAGATTGTTAGATTCATGAGCAAAGCACTCTTTCTTTTGCTGTTTCAAAGATTTAAATGCCACCAAATTTTCATTGATGACACTGGCTTTTTTTTCACTGATGGTTGGCAAAGTCATGATTTATTTCCATCTTCTTACCCACTAATCATTACAGAGTCTAATTTTCTCACTGAAAAATCCATTATGGCCTACAGTTTAGTGTACCTTCAAAGTGATGTGGGAAATGAAGAAAACAGTTTTGACTCTGAAACACAGAACTCAGGGTTTCTCCAGCCAACTATTAACCATTTTCAACATTGTATATAGCACTTATCTTGCTGACGTATTAAAAAATACATCTTGGTAAAAAGAACTGATTTTTATTCAGTCAGCAAATTAAAGAATGACTTGGAAAAAACCCCATATCTTAATACTCTAGCTCTTTCAGAGCTTGCACTGTGTCTTGTCTTTGCCCTTTTTCCACAAAATATGACACGGCTAGGCTGCAGAAGAAAGGAAGTTTGCAACTATGGGTGTTAAGATCAAATAAAATGAATCACATGTGGAGATGGTCTTTAGCTGGATTGCTAGATCTGAAAACTTCAATCCCTTAAAGTTCACATTTAGACATAGCTGTAAGCTTTGTGGTTGACACTCTTTATGCTCTTTTTAAATGGGATTGTGTAGGCATTACTAAGGTCTCTTTCTCTAGGCTTGTGTCTTCCAAGTGATATTATGTTTTTCTAATGCAGAGAAAAGAAAGATATCATTAGGTTTATTACTTTCGCTTTTAATTCAGTAAATGTTGAGATTACAGCTGGGTGAAAGCATTCTTATGCTAACAGCTATATTTATTGCATTTTTAGGCATTAGCAATGGTAAATAATTGGCCCAAGACAACATCTGTTCTCATTTGTGTTAATGTTAATTAATTAATGTTATTGTTTCATTTATGTTAAAGTATAAACTGAGGTTTTGATAATAACTTACCTGCTTTAAAATTTATTTCTGTGTATTGGCTTTAGTTGCCAACTTCTACATCCATCTAAGAAGCTTTAACTTCTGGATCAGCAATGAAACAAAAGACAGTGTCAGAAGAAAGTTCTCTGAAAATCTTACTGTGCTCTGTCTGTGCTATGTCTGTCACTGTTTTGTATTCCAGCACAGAATATTTTCAGTCCATTGTATCCCATTTCTCGTAGCTGCTGTTCCATGGTGTCAGATCAAGCTTTCATGGTAGTACTTATTCAAGTTTTTTTCAGAGATTTATTACTTTGCTGTTTCTTTCAGTTAGAGCTGTTGGCATTTTACCTGAATATACTTTCATACACACATTTGCTTTCACTTGTGTGTATAATGGGCTATCTAAGTCTGAGGGAATGTGTAGGTATAATAGCAATTTCTTCCCTACTTGCTGCTCTACCACTGTGTCTTAAGTGTAGGAAATTTCAGTGTGTGTTGGGTACTTTTTTCACCCTCCTATTTTTTTATTTTCTAAGGAGATTCCCATGTGCCTTTCATCATGTGCCTGGGCTCTAGGACTGGAATTTGTATTCAGATTACCAAAGGACCTTTCCGAAACATCATTTCTTTTGTGATGGTCCTAACGTGTGAAAAAGTGGGACAATGACAATTTATACCTAATTTTACCAGTGTGGTAATAAAAAATGGTTTCTTTCAATGCAATTGAATTGCAATTAAATCAAAGTCTTTAAATTCAGCCACTTTTTGGCCAATGTGTCAAGTGTGGCCTAGATCCAGGAGAACACTATGAAATTATATCCTTGACAGATGCTTCAGGATAGTCAGAGTGACTAATCTTAATTTTAATTTAGCCTTATGCCAATGCATCTTCCTTACTGATTAGATAATTATGACTGTGAACAGAAACTTACATTTAGAAGGAACTGAACACCTCTAAATGCATTTTATGTCTTTTCCTTGAAACTGAAGTTCTGACAAGTGGACTGTTAGTGTAGCTGTCATTGTACCCAGACAACCAGTTTGGTTCACATGAATTTCACAGATGGCTGAGGGTCCTGTGGTTATTTGGTTCCCTGCCTTCCCTCCCCCTTGCTTTAATAATCTAAAACACCTCCTGATGTATCTTTAAATCAAGGATCTAGAAAAACACAAAGATGTCACTTCTCTCAGAAGAGTAACCTTTCCATGAATTATTCAACGTAAGCTTTTATTTTGGGATATTTAATTTTGGCTTTAGTCTCACTTCAGATGTAGCAAGTGCTAATAACACCTTAAAAATAGTTTCCTTTACTTTGCCTCGGTTTCCTTTACTCTATTTTTATGTTCTTTAAAATTCTGTCACTTCTTTTCATCCTCTGACTGGTTCTTAGTTTTGAATCTGATAAATCTCAATTCTTAACTTTTCTGAATTTTTCTGTGCTGTCTGTCTCTGTGAATCAGTACCAAATTACATTCTTCTTCTGGCTATGCGTAGGGAGGGCTGGTTACTGCTGCTGCTGCCAGACTTCAGATAGCATTTTGTACACTTACAGCTAAAAGTAGTATGGACTTAATTGCTTTTGCACTATGCTATTTACAGTTTTTAATGTGTACCAGCTGGGTAAATTCTCCACCTGTTCTTACTGCTGTATCCAGCTGTTTCAATGATAATTATAATTTATCAATATGGGAGGAAGTCAAAGGCAAACTCAAAAGTGTAAAACGCATTTTGGTCTCAGTTGAGGAAAGAGTAAAGCCAAAAAGCTGTTCTAAAGTTCCACATTGGTGCCTCTAGCTCATTGTATGCTTTTTGATATTGAAATCAATACAGAGATTTGGCTTTTATTTCCAGCGGTTCCTACTGTGAGAGGAGGCAGATGAGCATTGCTGAGAGCTGTCTGGCCCAAATGCCTCTTCCTTGTGTTTCACTGAGCTATGTCATTGTGACTTCTTTTGCAGCTCAGGTGTGATGTGATGTGGTACCTGGTCCTTCTCCACATCCAAACTGTTTCCTCCTCCTCCATTTCACTCAAATCTTGAGGTTTTCAATGATTTTGGGAGTGTCAAAGAAATGGCTCTGTGTGTGTTTCCTTTCATATTATCCAAATGTATGGGTCTTATGCATGGAAACAAAGCTTCTATGAGCCTGCCTAGGCTCTGGGAAGGTGCTCATTCTCCTGCCTGTGCTGTGCTGTGTGTGCCATGTCTTACATAGTAGTAACAGCAGTATCTCACCATTTCTGGATTAAATACATTCTCCCAGAGATCAATCAGGGAAGATTTAGGTATCTGAAACATTGTGCATTACTCATGAAGATGTGTGAAGATCATAGACTTGGACATTTAAGGCTTCAGTTTACTTTTTATCTCAAACTGTTGTTGCTGGTATCTATAAAATGCATCTAGATTTATTTTTCATAATTTTAGGATGGACTAAGTTTATACCCAACCTTTAGTATCATTATGTGGTAAGTAATGTTCACTTTATATGCCTGAAGAATGTGGGTATAAAGAAGTTCCTTACATTAACAATTTTCAGACAGCAACCTTGTGTGAGTTTAGAAGTGCACTTAACATTAATTTTTATATTTATGCTTGAAAATAAGATTTTTTTTTTTGCTATAGTAGAGTAATGTAGTTGTTCTAATTTTAGAGTGAACAAAACTGTGAACTGAGTGAACTAAACAAAACCTTTCAGTGATTTTGTTCCTTTTCCAAGATAACTGATTCACTGGATTTGTGGAGCTGGGAAAATTATACGTTATACAAAATATAATGAAAATCTATTTTAATCTTGTACAACTAATGATTTTAATTGATTCATGAAGATACGCATCAAGTAAACTTCAGTGTTATTTTGTTTAATTTTTATGTGTTTCTCAAACGTTAAGTTGTAAAGTCTTTGATCAGATTTGTCCTTTCGTAGTAGAAAACAATCTACCTTATTTTCCTTGAGGCAAGGAATTGCAGGATAAGATCCCTCTCTGATGCAGTAATCCCTGATTAAGAAGAGATAGATACACCTCTCTATATAGCAACTGTCCAAAACCCAGGCAACCTTTGGAGAGCTGATGGGAGTTGGTAGCAATTGAGGGCAAGTCTGAAGTAGTTCTGTGCTGCTAAGCAGTAGACACATGCTTTGCACCTTTGTAGTTTTTGGATTGGAGGAACCAGATTTATATCTCAAGGTTCTCCGTGGTATCTTTCATCTTCATCATCTTTCATCATCTTCAGCCAAAAATATGCTTCTGAAAGTCAGGACAATTTTCTCTTGTTAAGCATGGCTTCAGGGGTGCAGAAGTCTGCTTGTGGTAATTGAATGAATGTATGAGATTTGTAATAACCTTTGCTTCTTTGGCAAGGCTGTTCTGCCTTCCATCACCAAGTGTGAACTTTGCAATCTGCAGTTTTGTGTTTGATCTCTGCTTTTACATGGGATCTTTCTCCTATCAAGTGTCCTCATCTGTCACTGGAAGAGGAATGGTGGGCCTTTGTTAATGTTATACTAGTTGATGTAGATCAGTTAGTTGAATAAACACCGAAAATGCCAAGAAAAGAATTGGAAAATATGGTTAGAGACCATAACCTGTGTGCACAGAAGTGGCTGCTTTGAGTTCCATATGCTGAATTTATGATGCACTCTGCCTTTGCTTGTAGCTATGGTATCTTTCCTACTTCTTTTTTTTTAATGCTCACGGTGTTGGATTTTTTACTCTGTTTATGCCTGTTCAAGGGCTTTCCCTGTAGCATTATTTTCTATTTAATTCTCTCGTGTTTCTAATTCTCTTGTGTTTCTTGTGTTTCAGTCATATTCTGGGTGTGGTTTTAATCTAATGCACAGTTTCATAGGACAGAAACTGTTCTTCACTGCTGTGCTAAACTATGATCTATTTTGAAAGTGAGGACTAGTAAGCACTAGTTAAATAGTATTAATAAAATATTTGCTATATTTGTATTTTTAGTATTAACGTATTTATAATATATAGTTGTTTTACTGATGAGCATTCTGAGTTAAATTTGGTGGCCTCAGATGAATGTTCTTGGTGTGTGACAGTCACCTGGGTTGTCAGATTGGGCATGTGCTCTCTGAGAAGTGTCTGGAGGCCAGGGAGGATATTGTAGAGCATCTCAAATACCTCCACAGAGATACATGTACTGAAACAAGTGAACTGATTTCGACTGATTCCCAGCAGCAGGAGGGAGGAGGAGGAGGAAAAGGGCACCAGAAGTAGCTGCAGCTTTCCCACTTTGTGGCACAAACCTGGCAGGCAGGAGGACACAGCCATTTTGCTGCATCCTGTTGCCAAGGGCAACTGTTTATTTTGCCTGTGGAGCCAGGTCTGTTTCGTTGATCATTTTGTATCAGTTATGAATGCGATCCCAGTCTGTTCAAAGGATCTGTGTGGGGGAGGTTTTACAACCACTGAAACATTTTTTAACACCTGTTCCTGGACTATTTTTGTGTGTTAGATGCTGGTGCTTGAACCCAGAGAGCTGAGGGGAGTTTCCAGGGGTTGGGCCTTCTTGATTTTAAAATGATAACTGTATTTTCAGCTTCATACTATCTTCACTATGAACTGTATTGGTTTTGTTCATTTTAGCTACACACTGGTGGTAAGGGATAGTTTAGATGTCCTTAGTGATTTTGAGGTTTATTTTGTGAGTGTATTAAAATTAATTTGGAACCTGATAATGATTATTTATTGTATTCTATACCATTTATAGGATTATTCTGGACTAGATTTGGAAACCTGTGGTTGGGTTATCTTGGTTTGCACATTGCAAGTACTGTAATTCCTTTTTTGATATTTGGGCTCCCAATTTTGGACAATGCAATTTTCATTTAATATAAAGTGAACAGATGTGTCCTTGCATGTGCTCTGAACTTTGTTTTATTTTGCATCCTCCATTCATTTTAAGTCTTTCCCTAGATGTGATTAGAAAGGAAATAAAGTGGGCTCAATTGTGATATTTTTCAATCTGAATTTGAATACATATTTCATATTTGCAAATGTGAACAAAGTATCAATGAGCAAAAAAGTGTATGGTTTAAAATTCCTTACAAGCTACAAGATGTTCCTCTTTAAAAAACTAGGTATTGAAATGATGGATTACAAAAAGAAAGTAAGTCAGAAAACATTCCTCAGTGGATTTATAATAATCTTCAGGACTTAAGTTTTGACTTCATATATTACTTCAATATAATGTTTATGACTTCATGTTTAATAACATGACATGGACATTTATAAACCAGGTGAGTTATTAAATGGTCAGCCATGGAGTGATTGATTACTGAGCAACATTATTTGCTTTTAGTTTTAACAGCAAAGTAGAGTGATGTATACTGCATAGAGATAATTTAATGGGCAAGAAAGTAACCAAGGTGTCATGCTGCTGTAGTTTGCTGTTCTTGATTTCTCTCAATCTGAACCATACAACTGGAGATAGATGTTAACTCTGTTAAATAAATAAAAAAAAAGATGTTAAAAGTTTTCATTTGAAGCATTTATCAAGTAGATTGTTAGTAGTGCTTGCATAATAGATAAGAACAGTGAGATCATCCACACTAAGCTAGGATTGTAGCTGGCAGACTGTAATTTTATATGCTTGGGAATACAACCATTCTCATGGTACAGAAATAGTGAATATTTAATGACTTGAAACCCCAGTAACACATTACATTCAAGTTGTATGAAAATATTATTTTCTGTTCAAGCTGTTCCTTGCAATGCCATGCTCTTTTGTCCATAACTATTCTTTCATAATTTTTACTTACACTTAATCTTTTTACCCAGTTTCCTCTGAGGAGTCAGATTGCATTAGGCAGAACCTGTATTGGCCAAGACACTTAGTGGTAAGATTGGGATTAGGCAATGAGTAGTATTTCTTCAAAGAGAAGAAATATTTAATTTAATTTAACATCTCAAAATGTTAAATAACTTGTGGTAAATGAGATCTTCAGCCTATTAAGTGTTTGGCATCTTTTGCTACTGTTTGGCAGATCCATTGTAGGAATTTATTTAAAGAAATGTATGACATGGGTCACTCCAGTCCTAGAGAGGATTGAAGGGAGCTGTGTCATATATATGTTGTAGCTGTTACAGTGTAGTTTTGGGGGATGGTAGTTATGAGCAATCCCAGTGAAACTGTGATTGGAATTAAAATAAGTGGTAATTTCCTACTAAATTTTTGTACATTTCTCATTGTTTTACATTGTTGTACAGGCTAATGGCAAAAAGTATGCTACTGACTGTGTTTTTTCCTCAACTGAAATGGCAGTAAAGGTAATAGAAGCTGAATTTGGGAAGTAGTTGCGTGCTTCTACTCAATTTCCAAACTGTGCCTAATAAGCTATTGGTGTAGTTTATAGGCTTCCCAAAGTCATGCAATGTTTGTTCAATAAAATTGTCTGTACTTGAGAATTTGAAAAGAGAATATGTTTTAACCATTGAGTTTTGTGATTTGGTAAAAAAGAAAGCCCTATCTCTAAATTGCTAGCAGGAGTCTTGCTGGATGAATGTGATGGAGTGATGTTAGTATGCTGCAAACACTCTGACCAGGAGACAAACCCTACCAGGCAGAGCAAGGTGGAGGAGGATACAGCTTTCCTACCAGACAGACTTTTGCATAAGTAAAGCATTCAGGAACATGCAGAACTGAAATCTGGTGTGTTTTAGCTCTCCTAAACTAGGCACCATGATACTTTACTAATTCTCTGTGCATAAGGTGAAAAAGGAAAAAGATGAGTCACCTACCCAGTGCAGTGAAGTCCTGGAAACTAGATACATGCCTGATTTCTCTGGGTGTGATAACAGCTATCTTGGTAACAGAATGACTTTCTAGATTTTGCTTGTTCGTAGATTGATTTTAAGTAATTGTTTAGCTTTATAGCTAAATAGCTTCATCTGAATGATAAAAAGCAACCTGAAACCAATTCAGGCAGATATCAAGAGTGACACAGATTGTTATAATTAGGATAAAAATGTTATGTATAGGTAAAATTAAATAAATAGCTTGTTTAAAAGAAAAACAAGACTGGGAAAGGATAGCTGTAGTAGATTGCTGCCTGTAGTGCCTGTGTCAAGTAAAGAAATAGCTGAACTTGAGCATGACAAAAGCTGTTGTAGTTGCCATTATGTAGTATGCCATTAGATCTCTGGCTGTTTCTCTTTCCTTACCACTCCCAGCTCCAGAAATACTGGTGCTGGCTCTACAAAACTGAATGAGGCATGCTGCTTGTTCTCTCTGTGAGTGCAGTAACTTTGCTGTGCCTGTTTGGCATTTTAAGAATTGATTTCTAGGAAGGGGAAAATATCCAGACAAAAGCTGATCATTATCTTTTCCTGCTATTTTGTGTATGAAACACTAATGAGATTATTTAAATCTGTATCTGACAATGAGTCTTATAACTCCAGAAACAGATTAGGACCTTAATGTAAAAGAAAATTTCTCAGCAAAGAAGGAAGATGAAATCACTGCCTTCATCACCAATATTTATGCATACAGTTTAGAGAGAGTGTCACTCCACACAGGAAAAACTCTAGGAATACTTACTAACCAGCAGAAGAACTACATCACACAGCATGAAGTAGTTATCCTTAGACAGACTTCTGAAAGAATTATTTAATTTTATTTTCAGTGTTTTACAGGTGAGGAAAAAAATCTGAAATGAAACTTTTTGAAGTTGAAATTAGTTTAGAAAGAAGTACATGTTGATCAAAACAATATACAGGATACTGAATATAGACTAGTGTTCTAATCTGGTAAAACTACCTTTAGCTATTACTGTTATTGTTAAATTATTTCTAACACCTGTAATGGAATGAGTGTGAGTTAATATTGATGCACTCTGTTGGTGTAAGCATTTTTCAATAGGTGCTTGTGCATTTTGAAGGTGGCAAGTAATAGGTACGTATGCAGGAAAGACTGATGTAAGAAAGCTATGAGATTTTATGAATAAAGAATAAAATGAATTGCTAAATAATTTTAGCCAAAACAAAACTTTTTCTAAACAGGATCAGTAAAGGTCAATCTTTTGTCACATAACCTAATGAAACTTCAGTACAAATCTGATATAAATGGTTTATAAGCATGTCTTTAGTACAAATTAGCATATTCAACCCCCCCTTTTTAACAGCAAATAAACAGAAGCAGACATTCTCTAATAAAATAGTCTTTTGAAAGTTCAGATATACTGGTAAGGGGTCAGATTGCTTAGTGGTGTAGAATGATTGCAGATTTTGCCATAAATCAGTCATGCAAAAGGTTAGTGTAAAGAATGCCCAATATTTATTATTGAAAGTGCTTCAGTGGGGGCTTCTCTTAATCTATGCAACAAGATGAGTAGTTCTCTGGTCAAAAGTGTTATATCAACTCTTTATGTTGTGTCTTTGCCTGTCTTATTTGAAAGTTCTTCCATGATGGCTTTGGATTCTCTGACCTGTTCTTTGAGGAGGAAGGTTTATAAACAGCACTGTCATAAAATTGGTAAAAAATTCTTCAGTATTTTTTTCTTCTCAATTAAATGTTGGTTTGTTTGTTTGTTTTTTCTGGAACAAATAATTCTATTTCCTTGTGTTTCAAAAGCTACTTTTAACCTGATGGATTTTAAATTTATAATGCAAGGTGAAAACTATTTTCTGCTGCAAATATGTCTTTAAAATTTTCAGTGCAAGTACAAGATGTGTATACCTAATCTATATTCTTATAGTAATATATCCTGACTACTGAAACACTGATTTACTGATTGGAGTTACTCTGAGGAAAAAAGAAGTGACTCTTTCATGTCACTTGAGATTTTGGGTGATGAAAATATCTTGAATAAGTTGAGTTCTCCATTCTCACCCAGAGAGTGTTGCCATTATTGAAGACTACTAGAACAGTAAGTTCAGTGGGACTCTGATGTTTTATAGATCCCCACAGCATTTATATTATCACATTGTAGTCTTAATAGTAGCACATAAACACACATAAAATCATAACACAGGTTTTGTTAGTACACTGTTGGGTAGAAGTTTTTATGCTTGTCAGTGTGGTTGATAAAATATCTAGTGAACTGTTAGACAGTTACATAAAGAGTGGTAGAATCGCTTAGGGCCAATTTAACAACATATCTGATGTGACACACAGAAGAAAAAGATGTGTTTTAACAAAAAATGATGCTTCAAATTTAAATTAAAAGTTATTTTTTCTAGATTTAGATTTATTTGATGTGAAAGATTATCTCAAGTAGTCACTTTCTTTTGGTGAATGGGAGAGGCATTGGATCAAGCAAAGCTTTTGATTTAGTGATAATTTTGACTTTCAAAACTCGAATGGAAATTTTAAGATAGCTCAATATCTGAAAAAGTCTTCTATTCTAGGAGGATATTCAGGACTTCATCACATTTCAGATACTGAAATAAAGTACAGACCAACACCATACCATGATATCACACTTATTACTGTTACTGGCTGTCTATACCCCACTCCACTACCCTTCTAGTAAATCCAAGCTTTCTATAAATCCAGGCTTTCTATACCTCACTCCACTAGCCTGCTAGTAAATCCAAGCTTGAGTTTAGCTGGTGCACAGCCACAGCAAGATTCTGTCACCTCCTGTGACCCTATATGTAGCCTGTCATGCCTTTGGAATATAAACCTGATATCCTAGGGAAATGGGATGGTAGCATTTTTCAGTCATTTCATAGTCTCTTAAATTAATTGCAATATGTAATCAAAGACAAATTTTATACAAATTAGTATTCTATATCTGTGGTTTTTTTCATTATTACTTTATGTAGATGTGCTATTATTGAGAGATAGAAATGTCATTTTGCATGAAATTGGCATCCATTGGACAACTAATAATTGTTTTCCTCCAGCCCAATAGTATCTACCAGCTTACTTGATAGGAAATTTTCTTTCATTTTATGAAGTGTGTGATGCCGGGACGTGTTCTCTTGCTTCCCAGGAGATTTCCTGTTGTGATAATTTGTAGTTTATGGTCGTGAAGAAGTAGTTTATAACTGCAGATGCGGTCTGGATGATTCATGAAATCAGCTATCAGAAACTTTGTCGTGGTTTCTGTGTTGAGTTGAACTGCTGCTATTTTCATGTAGCTGCTTTACCAACTCCAACCAGTAACAGAGAGTTACTGATACTAATGGTAACATTTGTCTTCTGGTCCATCATCAGAAAAGACCCTGAAATGGCAAAACCTGTGTGTCAGTTGAAAAAGTGAAGTGAAGAAACAAGTTCAGGGTGTAGCTACTCATTCTGAGGTTTTGTGTTAGCTTGCAGGAGTTGTAGTGCTTTTCTGCTACATATGGTTGCACTGGAGATCAAACCAGTTTAGGTTTGCTTAGGCATAATTACACTCACTTAGGAATCACTTCTGCTTTTTGCATTTCTACAACAGTTCTAAGCCATTGTTAAATGTTCTTAATAATAATTATCAAGAGTTACAGCAAAAGGAGGACTCCTGCTGAAGAAGAACAAATACCTGAGTTAGAAAACAAACTGCCTGTTTTCTTAAACAAACAGACATAAAGACTGCAACCTAATTGACAGAGAAGATCTTGAATCTTGATGAGCAGCCCAAGTGTCTTTCCAATGGAGGGATACCTCAGGAAGATGTGTGTTCTGTGTTTGGTCCCTTACAGAAGGTTTATTTTTTTGTGTGTTGCCTAAACGTACAGAGTAGGGGAATCTACAGTTGGCAAAAAATCACCAGGGTTTGTTTGGGTTTTTTGGTTGGTTGGTTGGTTTTTGGCTTTTGTTTTTTTGGTTTTTTTTTTTTTTTTTTGGTCTTTCTTACTGGTAGGATAATCATGCTGGCCTCCCCTTTAGATGTATGTTCAGGTTTGGAGAACACCTAAGAGTCTGGTTTACACCTTTCTCCATATTGGAAGATTTAAAATCCTCTCTGTTCAGCGATTATGTAAATGATCAGATTATTCTGGAATTAATACGAATTTGGATTTGGGCATTGTAATTTGGAATAGGTAGGATTTAAGCATTTAGGTAGGCTTCTATATATGCTTTATTTTACACTTGTAAATGTGACAACAAGAAGGGTTGTTACATCTCAGTGTATTGCCCCTTGTCACAGCAGCATTTACGCAAAAGAAACATTCTCCCTGCCCTGGAGGTATGGTCTTGAGTAGGTCATCTAAGCTCTAAATATGAATTTGGCAAGTATAGTAGGAAAATGACACAAGGCTATTCACCTGTTCTGAGCACAAGTGTCCTGTACACAAGAAAAGCAATGTCATGTTTGGATTCTTCGATTCCTAACATTATTTTCCTCTACAGTGGACTAATATAACCCTATACAACCATTCAGCTTTGTAGTTAGACAAATTCTGAAAGCATGAGTTTGAATCTGCTTGTGCACAGAACAGAATTGAATCTGGGCCACCCATATCAAGTGCACAAGTGTTTTAACCATCAAGATATTAGAGCTATTACACAAAAATTGGAGACTACAATTATTTATTTTTTCTTCTTGTGGGCTTATGTAAGAAAGCACAAGATGCTACTGCAATTTGCAGTGAGTTTTCAAAGTGCTCTGAAGAGTACTGGCTGAAGCCCTTCACGGTTTTAGGAGGATTGACTGCTTCCTGGTTCCTTACTTGGCTGAGTAAAATCAGTTGTGCAAATTTATGCACATGTCCTCTTAGGCTTCTCTTGACTCTTGTAGTTTTCCCCATTTGCTTTCCAAACCAAAGGCTCCCCTGCAGAACCTGCTTTTTCTGCTCCATGCTTGTCACAAGACTGCTGTGGGTGACTGCTGCTTTCTGCTCTGTCTGCAAACCTTTGCTGCTTAATTGCCTTTCAGGGATGAGCTGAAATGGCACTATAACCCGAGTCAGTACTGGGCAGAGGTGGAGATGGAAGGCTTGGCCAGCTTTGACGAAGTTCTATTACAATCAAACCTCTTGGTGCCTGAGTATTACTTCCTAAAATGGAGGATTATGGCATGTCCTTTAAGAGTAGTGTTTGGGAAGTATGTTATAGACTTTGACATATTTAAATAGTTTGATAAAAAGTCATTGCTTTCCAGGCTGGGAGTTTCTAAGATGATTACATAGGTTTATGTAACTGTGACACCATAGCTGTGCAGGTGAGTTTTACAATTATTTTTCTTTTGGGAAATAGGAAGTTGGGTCAACAGATTTATAATAAGGGTGGAAGCTACTGTGTAAGCAGCTGTATATAGAAAAACTATCTTAAACTGAATTAGAGCTTTTGACCTAAATCTTTCTAGTAGTTAAATTTATATTTATTTGATGATTTCAGGCAAGGAATATCAGAGCTAAAGCAATTTCCTTTCTATCAATGTGAATGTCTTAGGTCCTCTGCTGGCATCACATCACAATTTTCTTGGAGCTGAACCCATTACATCAGATGAGGATCTCTTTTTCTCCTGGTATATAAAACCTGTGATCATCCAAGATGAAGTTTCCCTGCTGTGTTCTCATTCCTTGTCTGCCCTGTGCCCAAATGCTTTTGCCTTTAAAAAACAGGAAAACATCGTAGTGAGGCTGTCTTGTCTGCAGACAAGCTAAAGAAGTTACATGCAATTTCTTAGTGATGTACGTACACAAAGAGATAATGTGTACATTACATGTAAGGTATACATTATATGACATTCAGTAATGCATATGTAGTTTATATAAATTCATAGTGTGTTTCGTTTGCTAATGAAAAAGAAAATGAAGAATAAATACACATAAAATATGCATAGAGGCAACAAAGTGATTTTCCATAATATGTTATTTATCCCTTTGGGAGACTGGAGAAGAAGAAAAGCTCAGATGTTGAATCACAGAAGAGAGCAGAATCAGCAACATTTTTACCAAACTAGTAGGAAATAATTGTGAAAACAGCTGCTTTATGGTCAGCACTTAGAGATTAAAATTAAAATGTAAAAATCTAGAAAATTGATTTGCTTTAAACTGATATTGAATACTTTTTTTGAAACCAGTGTTACTATTTTTTAAATGTACATATTTCTAACTATGTATAAAAGCTATTTGTATAGAATTTTCACTGAAGTGAAAAATAAAACTGATCACTACATAAAAAGTGCTTCTTACTCTCTCCACGTTCCTCAAACTGAGAAAAAAAATATAAAAAGCTGTATGTCTGTCTTCAATCACACAAGTATTTAGGTCTGTATATGAAAGAGGGGGAAATATAAATATAGCCACTGATTTTAGATATTAATTTACTTTCTCTCTAATTTTTTTACAATAAAAATATGTGAACCTAAAAACTTGCAAGTGATATTTATATGGACTTGAATATTTTAACTATTGATTGTTTTTAGTCTTAAACAAAGCTGCTCCTGTGAAAGTTTCAAGCAGATGATACTTAGTATACATAAAATACATCTTTAGAAAACCAGCATTTGCAACCATGTTTTAAAGGAGGGTCCATTTTGTGGCAAAAACTGATTGCTTACATATTGCTATGTAGGAATGGCAAAAAAATCAGTAGTTTTAAAGGTAATGAGAACCATATTTCTTCTAGTATATCAAATACGTCTGCTTGTTTTTTTATTAGGACTGGTTGCATTTTAATAGTCTCAATGGTGAACTGCAGAGGAAGGTAAATATTGGGATAAATAACATTCACAAATTATTATAAATTGAAAGGTGTCCCCACATCCCAAAGATCAGAGTAGTGTTCAGTTACATGTATATGTTCGTGTGCAACATGCATATGTGTATATATGCAAATAGTGTACACATGTGTGAACTCTATATGTTAGGCAAAATACTTCAGGGGAAAAAAAAAAACTATTTATCACATAGGAGGAAAAATGCACACAGAGAAAATCAGATTTTACATGCTTCCATGTAGTCTAAGGGATTTTTTTTGTTGTTCCATTTTTTTAATTTGAATCTAGAGATTGTCCAACATTGCTTTAGCAATAGGAAAAAATACTGCCTTTTCTCTGATAGGCTTCTTAGTGATGCAGTAAATCAGTCAGAGAAAAAAAGAGTTTGGAGAGCACCCAACATGTACAAGGTCAGTCAGTAAAACAGGCATTTATGGTTGTACTATTATTTCTGTCAGCAGCAGGTTAGCGTATTGGAGGTATCTTCTCCTTATCCACATCTTAGAGTCATCAAAGTAATGATGTGGTGTTCCTGAGGAAAGCATCTCATAGCCCTTTTGAATGCCGATGCTGTGCTTGGATGAGCAGAGGCAGCTGGAAATTATTAGCATAGACTGACGTGTGAAATCACATGGGAAAAGATTCATCTCACTGAAGAGGAATCAGTGCTCTGTTCTGTAGGGGAAGAGGGCTTTTAAGTACAAAAGTGAGCAGATTTTGAAAGGGGCATATGGGAATTGAGTTACGTGATTGCACTCATGCCATTTCATATTGCAACTCTCATTCTACCATCAATAGATTATATTTAAAAACAGGCTGATGATCACAGATGATGGTTTCATAAGGGCATAGGGACTGCCAAGCAGGAATGAAGCAGTTGGTCCCTTATCCTAGTCCTCCCTCTTAGCTCTCCAAAAATATACAGTGATATCAGGAAAAAAACAGAACATTAATAAGTGCATAGCTGTAAATGTTACATTCATAATGTAAAAAAAGTGACATTTCTGAATGTGCAAGGTTTGATTTCATTTAAAATGTGTGCATTATTAGGGTTAACTCGATTGCAAAGGAAAGGGAAAGAGTTTTTGTTTTAACAAATGCACTGCCTTTAAAAAAACCAAACTTGTACTTCGTTTTCTTTCTAGCTGCATGGATGTATTTTACAGTTTGCACTTGTATTTTGTGATCTCATTAGTTAAGCATTTCTGTGTTTTCAGTACTAGTATGGCATATACAACACACAGGTTTGCTGAGCTACCTTGCCCAGTATGTTATTTCTGCTCTTAATTTTAGTATCAGTGTGATACTGTAACTGTTGACAGGTTCTTGGTACAACAGTCTTAAGAATTTACAGTTTTACAGACTTACAAACCTGCATCATTTGAGAATTAGGCAGAGCTTTTCTTCTACTATCGTAAACTAGGTGAGATTTGTTATTTAAATCTTTAAAAAAGTGAGACAACTTAATTATTGAACTTAGAATATTCACACATGCTTTAGTCATCTCCCTAGAGAACTGTGCATTTTTGCATTGATCTGGGCTTTCATACTCATGAAAACTGGATTGGATTAATAGAATTTCTAGTTTTTCACCCATCTGAGGTGATTTTTTGTTATAAAATTAGGTAATGTTCTGGCAATGATGCTCTCATACGAGATGGGCAATGTTGTTGATGCCCTAAAGTATTATGCTTATCTGCCATCTACAACTGTTGATGAGTTTTGGAATGTCATTTCTCTGCATGACATTCTGGCAGTCACTTCCACCTGCGGGTGTTCTTCCTTTTTGGTTGTTCAGCTCAAGCAAAACCGGTGTTTAAAATTGTGTACAATGGCTTTTCAGGAAAGAAACAGACCCTGCCTTCCATAATGGCAGTGAGAAAATGCCATATATTGTAACAGCTATGAATAACAGATTAATGTAGGATATATTAAACTAGATATATAATGTTAGAGATAAAGATAGTCCTCTAGCCACAGGTTCCTCAAATTAAACTTTTATGTAGTTGTCCTACCTGGACTGTCCTACTAGAACTCAAGTGTGTGCATTTCAGACCAAAGAACTTTCACATTTACTCAGAGAACTGTACATGGTCATTTATCCAGGTGGTAGAATTATTTCTTAAAATTCTAAGTTGTTATGAATCCTGTCAATTCATTAAACATGCCAAAATTAAGTATTGTAAATTAAGTAGTAAAAGCTTGCAACATAAGCCTATCATATAAGATGTTATAAGACGAATCTTTATGCTTGTGGACAGCAGCCATCCAGTAACTAGGTTCATACTACATGAAACTATTTTCTCTTGCTGTCTGAAGCTCAGATTAATGTCTTCTGCATGTAGGAGTGAAAAAGTTTAGCATCTTGCCCATATAACTCATTAGGGTCTTTTGTGTATGTAATGGACCGATGTCATTTTTGCAGGAAGTCAGTCCATCTGCTTAAAATACCCGTATTTGTTTATTGAAGGTCAATTTCCCTGTTGACTACAGCAATAACCATGATAACTGGCATGTTACTAAGCAAGAAGTGCTCATATGTTTAGAGCTAAAATCAGAGCAGCACCTTTTGGTGAGCATTTTGACCACATTGCTTCTCAGTCACTGAATGACCCTCTATTGAAAAAATAACTCAAAACCAATTAAAAATGAAATAGTAACAAAGGTAAGTTGTCCAAATGGCAAAGATTTTAGTAATTTAAGTAGCTGCCTATTTCTTGGTAAGAGTAGAGAATTTTTCTGTTACCTGTTTTGAAAGGGATGACTGAAGTGTTGGTCAGCATAGTTCCCAGTCTTCACTGAAACAGACTAAAACACTGAAAGAGTCTCTGAACAGTCAGCTGGAAAAGTGCAACAACACCCACTTCATTTCTGTGTAGAGTCTCCTATTCCAACAACAGTGCTCAAAGGTGACCTTCCTAGACATCCCATTCACATGACTTTAGGCTTTTTTTCTGTCTTTTGAGAATAATCTGAAACATTTTAAATATCTCATTTTGTATATACATACATACACATGCACTTATACATAGATACACACACACATATATATATGTAATGGAAGGAAAAGCTAAGAAAATCACAGAAAATGGTGGAAGTGTGAAAAATAATATTTATGTTTCCAAAGATATTCTGTATTTTAAATCTTGGAAACTTGTTTTCTACCTGTCTGTTGTATGTGTGCTTATGTGTGCGTGGGTGTACAAATTCTGTGAAGTAGTTTACATAGCTCTCAAGAAATTAATAATTAATTCCTGGAAGAACTGGATAAGACAATGTTAGGCTTGTTTGTTTATGGTTTCAGAGCTATAATCCGTTCTTTGTAAAGTATTCCTTTTTTATTTTCAGCCTGCATACAGGAGGATTATGTGGATATAAAGGTGATGACATTAAGTCAGAGCAAAGAATTCTATCTCCATCAGTGAGAGATGCTAATGGAAGAGTGAAAACAGGGAAAACACTATACTTTCCCCTAATACTTTCTAAGCATCCACTTCTGTAGAAAGAGGACTATTATTCATACAAACCAAGGCTCTGCCAGCCTCTGATGTGTCCAGTGTAAAGTTCTTTTTCTCAAACTCCCTTGAGGTTTTTCTGGCCTTTGCATTTGCACTTACTTTCTGCCAGAGTTTACAGTATTCATGGTCTGTTTCTCTCTTCATCTGTTCCATTGATTTTTACCATGTGGCTTCCTTTATTTTGTGCTTGTTTTCAGTCCGCTCAGGTAAATCCTTCATTTTCTGTTGTCAGAAATTTCCTATAATCAAACCATTTTCTTGATGATTTTTTTCCCATTTGGAAATCAGCCAAAATTGCTGGTTTGAAATGGTTTTTTTTTATGTGAACTGATTTTGTCAGCAGGACTTTTCACTATTTTTTACATAAAATTTACAAAATGTTTCATTGAAACAGTACTGCATGCTGCAAAGTCAAGTACTTAAAAATTGGAAATCCAGAACTTTAGAAGACGAGTCTGACCTTTATTTGCACCTTTCTAAGTATAAAGTGTTTCTAATTACATAACAACTTTCTGGAGTTTTTTTGCTCCACAAAACTAGCTTTCATATTTTTTGCTTTTTCAGTTTGAATATTTGTCCCTGTTTGTTATTTACTGCATATTGCAAAAATTAGCAAGTGAATACAAAATTATTTCCTTTTTCTTGCAGTATGGTACAAAGATTGAAGCAAAAAACTTGACTAAATTAGCAAAACATCAGACCTGATTGTTGGGTGTGTTTTTAGTATATGATAGAACTTTAGAGTTCCCAAAGGGAGAAGGGGATGGAAGTTGCACTTGTGTCACACTTGCACAATTTTCGACCTTGTCCTTCAACAGCCTTCATAGTCTGTACAGTGACATTCCTCAGTAACTGCTAAGATAACTCCAGAATGTTTTATGTGAGAAAACAAATTGGTGTAGAACAGTTGATTTCTTATTCTATGGTGTAATTGACCGTACCCTTACCTATATGGTGCAGTTGAAGCCTTCTACAAAGGATTTCCTATTCTTACCATTGAAACTTCTTTACCCTCTAAAATGCAGTGGTTAAATTCACAGTGCATATTGAGGGCAGTCCCTTTATCCAGGGAATAAATGCTCTGCCTGGGAATGGTTTGGGAATGGCCCATGTCAAACTTCCTCCACAGGCTGTTCACGTAGTTTCATAGGGTGCATAAGCACAGTCCAGGGGTTGTGTTTTAGGTCAGGTTTAATTTAGGCATGAGTCACCATGTGTGTTTTTGTCTGTGAAGAGTCCCTTTAACTACCCATTCTGAGCTGGCTTTGCATTGCTTATAAGCAAGAAACCTGATAGGAGTGAGCTGTCACAGCTACATTGCAGCCTGGGAGGGGAAGCCAAGTCCCATTTCTAAGATGAGAACTTGGTGCAAGGATTACACTTCAGGTATGTTTCTTGTAAATGTTTCATGGTGAAGTGTGACCTTTATTTGCTTGCCAGGCATCTCATGGCTCTAATACAAGAACCTGTGACAGATTGTTTGAACTGAAGAGCCCCGGAGCCCTGCTGTGGGTGAAAAGTGGATCTTCCTTGCTTGGAGTGAAGCATGTCAAGCAAGGGAACAAATAGAGATCTTTTTAAAAAACAGGAAAGCAAAACAAACAAAAAGAACCAGCCTATGAATAGCAATAAGCAGCAAATAAGGGAGATGGATTTGGGTATCCATTTTATTCAGAAACATATCTCTATGGTCTGGTTGGTGCATGAGGAACTGGATGAATGGTTGCATCCAGAGAGCAGTAGTCAATGGCTCAATTTGTGAGTAGAGGTCAGTGATGAGAAAGGTCCCTTAGGGGCCCATATTGGGACCAATACTGTTTAATATCAGTTGCATAGGCAGTGGGATTGAGTGCACCCTCATGACATTTGCAGACTGCAGTAAGCTGAGTGATGCTTGACATGCCATCCAGAGAGACCTGAACAAGCTTGACAAGTGGGCCCATGTGAACCTCACAAGGTTCAGCAAGGCCAAGTGCCTAGATCATGGCAACCTCCAATATCAATAGAGGCTCAAGGGTGGGCATTTGAGAGCAGCCCTGCAGAGAACTTGAGGGTACTGATGAGTGAAAAGCTGGACATGAGCCAGAAATATGCTCTTGCATGCAGCCCAGAAAGCCAACCATATCCTGGGCTGTGTCAAAAGAAACATGGCTAAGAAGGTCAGGGGAGGTGATCTCCCCCTCTGCTCCTCTCTGATGAGACCCACCTAGAGTACTGTGTCCAGTTCTTGAATTCTTAGCACAGGAAAGGTGTGGAGCAGTTTGAGTGAGTCCAGAGGAGGGCCACAAAAGTTATGAAGTCTGGAACACCTGTGGAGAGAGACTGAGAGAGCTGAGGTTGATCAGCTTGTAGAAGAAAAGGCCCTGGGGAGACCTTTTTATGGACTTTTTATTTTCAGTCCTTACAGGAAACTTATAAGAAAGATAGGCACAAACTTTGTAGTAGAGCCTGTTGCAGAAGTACAAGGAGTAACAATTTTAAAATAGAAGAAGCTAGATGTAGACTGGGCATAAAGAATAGATTTTGTATGATGTGGTTGCCCAGAGAGATAGTAGATGCATCATCCCTAGAAAAATTTAAGATCGTTTTGGATGGGGTTCTGAGTAACCTGATCTTGTTGAAGATGTCTCTGCTTATTGCAGGGGGTTTGGATTAGATGACTTTTAAAGGTCCAACGCAAACTACTGAAAAGATTTCTGCTTTTAATGGTTCTAAATTCATGCACATAATGAGTGAGTTGAGTCCAGCATCTTCTGGTCTGTGCTATCGATGCTACATTTGCTGTGTTAGACTTCATCACCTCTGCTGATACTTTTTGTTTGCTTTCTCAAAGGTGTAAACTAGCTGTCTACTTTCTGCCACATAGTAAATACTTGCTAGTGACTAAGCCTCACTAATATTCACTGATTATTAAGAGAATATCTTTGCTCTTTGTCTCTACCCACCTACGATGCAGCTGTATGCAGTAAACACTCTGGGGAACTCAAAAAGAATATCTGTTCAGGTCACCTCACAAAGGAACACATTTTATTTTGTCAGATTTAATGCTATAATTGGATTATTCTAACTGTGTTCTTTGCACTCTCTGGTTGTTTTCCTTAACAGTTACTCAGTATTGGGAAAGCTTTAAAAGCAATCTACATGGAGCTGAGAATTAGAATAAGGCAAAATGCATGTACTTCTGGGAGAGAGGATGAAGCCACTTTGATGTAATTTTACTAGTGGGAAGGCAAAGCTGTATTGAATTCCCAACTGAATGCAAAAGAAATTGGATTCATAGCAGTTAAAAAATTCAATGCATTGGTTAATTACTCAGAATGAGTCACAGAGTACAGGTATCAGCTGGTGGTTAAATAGGATGGGAAGGTGTCATTGCTGTCAGGAAGAGCAAATGAAGAGCATAAGGGTTGTTGTACAGATATAGGTCTAATGAGAAGGAGATGTGGCACTACAGGTACTGGACAGGACTACAGAGAGGAGGAGTTGTTGTTCAGGTTGGAAGACAGGAATATGACCTGAGTATTGGATTTAATTGAACTCTGCCCATTAAGAGGAATTGGAGGCCCCTAGTTGTCTCATTACAGCTTCTGACACTGAATTTCTGGCAAAGTTTATGGGTTTTGCTATACTGTATGCCTTGTAACTGTGCTCCATAGGGGAATAACCACTGTTACTTATGTTGTGTTTTGGCTACCATGTCAGTGCATTCTGAAGTACATCAACATGCTGCCTGTTTTAGAATTGACAGTAGAAACATAGAAAGTTCTCTTACAGCATGGCAAGATGTTTTTTAGGTCAAGATACAGTATTTAGTTTGTCAGATGGAGACAATCTGTGTATGGCCACAGCTTTAAAGACTATCAAGGCGATTGACATACCTTGTTGGGGAGGGCTGCATTCTCATCTCTTGTCATAGTATCATAGGGTGATAAAGCTTGGAAGGTACGTTTACTCAAATATTTAGAAAATAGTCCCCCAAAGTTGTTTCCTTACAGTCACATAAAGAACTTAAACTGAATTTTTTATCTGGGTATGCTTTTTGCATATGTAGACATAGAAGTACTTAGTATTCTAAATACTGTCAGGTACCAGAGATACACTATTTACCAATAACCTGCTAGAGATTACTACATGACAACCTTAAGTACTGAAATTTCCCTCTGTATTGTAGAAGCAGTTTATGTCCTAGTCACTAGACCACAAAGGACATAACTATAGTCATATACACAAGTAGATACCTGGTCCTGTGCAGGGTGTTTGGCACTGTCCTGCATGACATTCTGCTCTCTAAACCAGAACAATTCAGATATGATGGATGGGCCACTGATTGGATGAGGAACTGGCTGGATGGTTACACCCAAAGAGTTGTGATCACTGGCTCACTTTCCAAATGGAGATGAATGATGAGTAGTGTTCCTCAAGGCATGGTACTCTGACCAGTACTATTTAACATCTTTATCTGTGACACAGACAGTGGAATCAAATGCACCCTCAGCAAGTTTGCTGATGACACCAAATTGTGTGGTGAAGTCAACACGCTGGAGGGAAGGGATGCCATCCAGAGGGACCTTGACAGGCTTCAGAAGTGGGTTCAATCTGCATGAAGTTCAACAAGGCCAAGTGCAAGGCCAAGTGTCCAGTTCTGGAGTCCCCAGCATAAGAAGGACATAGAGCTCCTGGAACATGTCCAGAGGAGAGTCACTAATATGATCAGAGGGCTGGAGCACCTCTCCTATGAAGACAGGCTGAGGGAGTTGGGGTTGTTCAGCCTGGAGAAGAGGAGGCTCTGAGGTGACCTTACAGCAGCTTTCCTATAGCTGACAGGGGCCTGCAAGAAAGCTGGGGTAGGACTTTTTAAATGGGTGTGTAATGAGAGGACATGGGAAAATGGTTTAAAACTTGAAGAGAGGAGATTTAGGTTAAAAAGAAATTCTTTCCTGTGATTGTGGTAAGACACTGAACAGGTTGCCTGAGGAAGTTGTGGCTGTTCTCTCCCTGGAAGTGTTCAAGGACAGGTTGGAAGGGCCCTTGAGCAACCTGGTTTAGTGGTAGGTGTCCCTGCCCTGTAGGGGGGTTGGAACGAGATGATCTTTAACATCCCTTCCAACACGAGCCATTCAATGATTCTATACCAGTTGTGCTATCTCATTCCCTGAGCTATCCAGAAATATGACATCTCCAGACCTGAAGCCAAGTACTAATATTAAGTAGGGCTCCCTGCTTGAGGAAGTTTAACCTATTTTCCTGCTGGGACATACTGTGATGATGGCATGGCTCTGCAGCATCTGATCTAAAGCTATCTTGTCCTCATAGCACAGGCAGTGTAAGTGTAAATTTGTTAGCCTCTTGTCATGCTATCTAAAGTCCTGCTGTACTTATTTAGACCCAATGTATATTACTCCTGATTTGCTGCTGCTTCTGGCAAACTTGTACTGCCTCCATAAAGCCTAGAATTAGTTACACAACTGTAGGATTCCAGGAAAATCTGACTTGATCTGGTAGCTTCTTTAAGCAGCTTTATCTTTTCATGTGGGCTATTGCATATCTTACTCTGAACATCCTGCCATTGCAGTCCTGTGTGGCAGATGTCTTGAGTCTGCACCATGAAAGTCCATTTTTAAGGAGTCTTTCAGTGATTAATGCTTCCTTTTCATTAATATCTTCCATTCAGTAAATAAATGAAGTAAGTTTTGAACACTGATATCACATTTTCTGTGGTAATAGATGCTTCTTTCATTTGTCCAATGGCTGACTAATGATTTCTATGAAAGTGCAATTAAAACACTGCCTTCTTCATAAGCAATATTTGTTTTATATGATAAACTTGATTCAATAAGTAGCTGTCTGACCCACACAGCAGTGATGAACACCTGTTTTTATGACTATCTCTCAGTAGAGACAGAAACAATACCTCTTGTAAAGTGCTGTATTCATTCAAATTTTAATGCATTATCTTGGAAGGGGTCAACTCTGAGGTCAGACCAGGTTATTCAGGGTTTTATCCACAGGCCTGCACAACATCTGGACAACCTCTGACTGATACTGATTGCATCTTAGAAAGAGAAATACTAGAGACTGAGAAGAGAATGAAAAGACATTAGAAAACTGAGAGACTTGTTAAAGCAGATTTTGTAACTCTGATGTCTTTTTACATATTTCTGTATGACCACTTAAGTTCTTAAATGCTTGAGTGTTCTCATCCAGTGTTTAGGAATACACTAATTTGATTAGCTTGTGTTCTAAGGAGATGTTAGAATACCTTTAAGGTAAAACTGCATTGGATTAAATTAATTACCTGTTTCCTGGCCTTGAGGTGCTACAAGTCAGTGAGTAAAGCTATATTGTGTGCTTGCCTGATGAAAGGGTGAAGTGGAGCAAAACCTCCTGCCAGTGTTATTGTGTGCAGTTTGGTTAGACCTGGTCTCATCTCAGCTTTTCTCTTTCACCATCTTTATTGATGCATTATATAACCTCAGTCTGATCCAGCACCATCTGCAGAAAGTTGAAACTGCATTTATTGAAAACAAAGACTGTGAGATGCCTGAAAGTCATACCAATAAGCCATATACACCCTTCAGATGCACACTTTCCTCTTGAGCTGCACTATTATCCATGCATGGATTCCACAGTCTGGCTCTGGGTTCTGGGGAAGTGTTTGTGATCTAAAGTTGCAAGAGAACAATTGTCTGCTCTTTGGAAAGGAAATGCATTATTTGATCATAACTGCAAATATAAATTGTCTATCCTAAGAGCTAAAAAGTCAGAAAGCTTGGTTTAATTTCTTAATTTCTTAATTTATAGAAATAGAGATGCACAGTTGGTCTCTCAGTCCACAAGCTGTAACCTTTCTAAAATACACAGAGAACAAAATTCACTAAGAGATACTCATGTTTTGATTGTCTATAAACAAAAAGTAAAAGCTGTCTCCTATTTTTTTCTCTGTATTTATGTATGTGAATATCTGTTACTGTGTTTTAAAAACATGATAATGGCTCAGCCATTTTGGAGATTTTTGTGTCAAAATGTGGTGTATTGAAAATGTCTGGTTCAGAAACAAGCATCCTACCTAGGACTTTTCTGACTGTTAGTAATGTGATTGCCTTCTTCATCTGTATGGATCCAGAAATCTGTGCTTTAAGCCTGTCACAATGCAAACTTTCTACTTAAAATCATAGGATGATTTGAGTTGAAAGGAACCTCAAGAGTTTCATATAGTCCAATCTCTTGCTTAAAGTGGGGTCTTCTGTGAAATCAGACCAGGCTGCTCAAGGCTTTATTCAGTCTAGAAAACCTCCAAGCTTGTACAACCTGTCTGGGCAACGGGTGCCACTCTCTGGCAGTCTTGGTGAAAAAGTTTTTTCTTGTGTCCTGTCTGGACCTGTCCTCTACCAACTTATGCCCTTTGCCCCTCTCTTCTTCACCAGGAACTGCTGTGAAAAGCCTGGCACCAATTTCCCAGAAACCTCCTCAGAGGTACTGGGGGATTACTCCTTGGTTCCCCAGAAGCTCTCTATGCAGAACAAGCTCTGTGCCTCAGCTTCTTCTCACGGGGTGGGTGCTTCAGCTCTGACTAACTTGTTGACCTTCCATTAAAGAAATTTCCTGTCTCCTGTCTGCTTTCCTGTATTGTGTGTGGCAGGGTGGTTGGGGGGAAGCACTACAAGCTGGGTGCAATATAAGGGTTGTTATTAAAAGAATTTCTATGTGTGTCTCATTATACAAATCCCATCATAAAATTTAGGCTGACATTTTTATTTGGAAATCAAAGAAAATTTGTAATTTAATTCAATTTTGTTAAGTTATTGTGTATAAAATGAAGTACTGAGATTTTCGTTAGTAGATGCAAGAGTATTCATTTTATGTGTCTCCATCTCAGCTGGTTGCCTAGCATTCCCTTTACAGTGGGAAAAAAACAAAAGGAACTTCTAGTATTTTCCCCTCATCCTGGAATTAGCGTTTGACATAGGCAAGATGAAATTCAACCTTTAAAGTACCTGGTTTTACCACTGACTGCAGTGGAGCTCAGATGCACTTGTGAATGCAGATGACTGCCTTGTAGAGGCTCAGCTTAGGTAGATCTGTTCTTTAGTTTTGTCCAGAAGTGATTTGCTTGTAGACCCTAGTGAAAGGAAGGCAAAAGAAGATTCCAATCTAAACTATATCTTAATGAATGCATAAATGATGAAACTCTTATGACTTCATGAAAAGAAATGTGGGGATCTTGGTTCAGAGTAGAAGAAAGGCTATTAGTGACTGAGGTACAATGGAATACAGGTTGGGCTTTCTATGTATATTATGTAAACTTCTGTACAAATTTGAAAAATTAATATAATATCCCAACCAAAGGACAAATCCCTACCCATTTTAAACCCACTAGTATTGATCAAGGAAGATATGTTTATGTGTTGTAGTATTTTGAGGTTGAGTAAAATATTTTTAGGAAGTTTCACTTGAAAATTTCCATTGTATTTTTGCCTGTTCAGTTAAATGTAAGTGCTACTTATTAATTGTTTATATTACTGTTTTGAAAATATTTTTGCAATATGTGTTGCATATTCTTCTGTAGTTTTCATGTGGGGGGTTTGGTTTTTCATTTATTCTCCCCCAAGCTTCCCTTATAATATTTTTAACAAAAATATCAGCTCCTCTATTCAGCAGTCCTCCAAAAGAGTCTGTTTAGAATAATAGCTTCCCTTAAGAGCTTCTAGCTTGTACTTCATCAGAATAGTTTTTTACTAAACGATAACAGTCTAAGCAAAATGTTAAACGTCCTTTTACTTAATGACAGTAATTTAACATGACATTTCTGCATTTTATTATTAACAAGGTCTGCAAACTTATTAAATCATGTTACATGTGATCAATGGATTTATCTTTGCAAACTGAAGTGCTCATCATGGTATTCCTCCTTTGCTCTGGTGGAATGGAGGTTAATTGTAATGAATCTTGTCAGGTCCCCATTTTCTTTATTTCTCAAAACATGATCTTTACTTTTCCATATGAAATTTGGTAAGTGGGCATTAGCTAACAGGCACAGTCAACCACAGCCATCCCATTTGTTAGGAGAGTTTCTCCAATACAACTCCATCATTTTACAAATTATGTCAAACTGTGTGACCAGTGCAAGTCCAAAATAACATAAATGCACTTTATGTAATTTGTCATGTCTCATGGAGAAAGCAATTGGATGTTGCACTTAGTCCACCCTGTAAACAGTTCAATCCAACTGTATTTCTAGGTCAACTCTTAATACTTAGAACAAGCTTAAAGAGGTTGTTGCTGTACCCTGCTTGTTGAAAAACACTTTCAGATTTGCTCACATTGAGGTTCATGTGTTTGTATTATTTTGTTTGCAGTTTTATGCTTTCAAAGTTTTGTTTTGTTGTATGTCACAGTGAAAATAACATTTTCCAATGTTATTACAAACCACATTTATATTGGAATTTCTATTTTTCCATTTGGATGACCAGATGTCCTTCAGATCTGAGAGTATACACTGTAGAAGATGAAAGGGAGAAAAAGGTCACGGATACATTTAAAATAGCTCATAATACTAGAAGTTGCCACAAAACTCATTTAAACAATTTTTTTTAAACATAGTATCCTTGCATTCCTTTCTCTCTTCCTCCCTCTTAAGCCTTGTTCTCCTGTCATTCGTGCATTATTTAATCTGAAGTTCACTTTTTCTATATTTTATAAGGCTGGTAGAAGAAGCTTACACCTAAAATATAGTAATTCCCTCCTGTATACCACCTACTAATAAAAGTTCTGTGTTGACTGTGTTACCATAACTTTGGAGTTTTTATTTCCAAAGAAATAATAGTATTTAAATATATATATATTAATACAGAATTTGTTTGGTTTGTAATATGTAATCTGCCTTTTTGTTTTGTTTGTGTGACACACCAACTTAGATAAATAATGTCATAATTCTTTACTATAAGTTCAATTATTTTCTTTTTATCATCTAATTATGATTTTTCATAATATTTTTTCAGAATTAGCCACTGCTGTCAGAAAATAGTTTTAGTTGTCAGAGGACAGAAAACCTGTAATAAGAGATACATTAATGATGTGTGAAAGTCATGAGGCAGGCAAATGAGTTGCTTCCCAAAAATGTGTTGCCTAGACACCAACAGTACTTTATCTTGTAAGAGAGAAAAGCTCTGGTGGTGAGATTAAATATCAGGAAGAGAATCTATTGATTCGATATAGGTGAAATCAAATATTTGCAGAGGTGACTTGAATTGGTGTATAACCCATATGAACTATCTGTTTACAGAAGAGATGTATAATTTGTCCAAAATGGTAAAACAACACATAGAGGCATTTATAATTAGTTTTTGGGGGATTTTCTTTTTGATAAAAACAGTTGTGTGGTTTGCTGTGCTAAAGCAAGCTAACATCTCTTTTTGTCATTGTCCTAGGTACTGTCTTTCTTAATGGTACACATACTTTTCAGGTTCTGGGTGAGCTCAGCAGTGTGGTGACTGTCTGTAGGAGATACCTTACATTCCCTTTGCAGCCAGAGAGCTGTTCAGAGCACTCAGTACACAGTGTGTAACCTCTTCCTCAAGGAGACACCTGTACTTGGTGAGATGGATAGTGCTCTACATTTCATTGACTCTATTGATTAGGTGATTCAGTTGCCTGATCAGTGATATCTAGTACTAGCTGAGATGGCTGTGGGCATTTTGCGTAGCTTCTGATCCAGAGTCTTGAAGGGTTGCACCATCTGCCACCATGCAGATGTCTCAGGGCATATCTGATGTCACTGGTTAACCCTGATGGTTCTCTGCTGACATCTGTTTTAGGCCACTAAAGTGAGATCGAGGTCTTCATTCACTTCAGCAGAAATCTAAATAGCTCCCTGAGGTGTAGATGCCTGCTTCTGTGTTCATTTGAAGCAGATAAGTTAAAGGCAGTTTCTGTAATGCTTTGCATGTATCAAGCTGGTTTGTTCAGCAGCAAAGTAATGTATGCACAAAAGAGTCTCTTTGCTTATTTCAAGCTAGTTCCTTCCTGCTAGTTTTGCTTCCTGCAGAGGAAGAACCAAAATCTGCCCCACTGGAGATGAAATAGTTATGATATAATTCTAAATAAATCCACTGTTACCTGAACTATTAGCATATAACTTTTTGCTTATAAAGGTGAATGCAATTAGCCTTGTTTTGAAATTTAAGTCATGTGTAATGTAGAATTTACCACCCACATTGCAGTAAGGGTACACAATGTCAGTCATACAGCAGCATTTCATTGCTCACTCTCAGCACCCTAAACCAAACTGAAGATTATATGAAGGGAAGTAGCTCTGCTGGGACCATGCATGGGAGTGTTGCTGTCCGTGTTCCTGGGCTATGAGGTAGCTCTAAGTATCATATATCCTCTTCTTGAGCAGTTAACTAGAAATCTTCTGGAGTATTAATAGCCCTACTATAGATAGAAAATCCTAAGATGCAGAGTACTTGATGAATTCTTTAAATAGTTGTCAAAACTAATTAATTTCTTGGGAGAAGGGTAAGGATCCAGTTACATTTTTATAACACCTTTGAAGGAAAGAGTATTAGAAAGTAAATTTGTCTCTTCTATGCAACAGAAGAAAGAAAACAATAAATAAATAGATGATAATTTTCAAACAGCATAGATTTCCATGTTGATTCTTTCACTTTCCAAAGCCAGGGTAGCTTATTAATTTTCTTTGGGTCTTCTTAATTGTACATTTAAATGTGAAGCTTTATACCTTTGAACTTCATTGATAAAATTCTACAGGAAGAACTGTTGGCTGCAGGTTTCAGCTTCTGTAGTTATATTTCAGAGGTGTCTCAGAGTTCTTTTTCCCACCCTTTCCTGAAGCCACAGTTTTAGGCAGCAAAAATAAATCCTAATGGGATGTTTTACTAGGTCATTACAAGCAATATTACAGAAATTTGACTACTGAGATCTTTATTTGGATTTTGAAGATACTCAACAGTTCAATCAGGGCTTCACAATCCCTTCATGAGTCAGTCTCAGTCTCTGTTGCTTACTAGAGATTCACAAGCATCTGATACTGTGTATGCATCCAGTGAATATATAATCTCCAGATTGAGTATTTTTTCAAAAACCATAGGGCTTTGAATAATAAACCACTCTACAGCAATCATGACATCCTGAAATAACAATTCATGCTAAATTAAGCAAAGAAAAGTGGCAACAGCTGACAAATGTCTCATTTAGGAAGATGGGAATTATATTGCTCTTTCAGTGCTGATTTCCAGTTTATTAGGAATTCTTCAGAATACAGTTAATATTTTTAAGAAGTAAGTGCGGTCAATTCTATCACTTTCTGTCATGTTTATTGGAAACATGTCTATGGGACATTTTTTCTGGTAATAAGCTATCTAGCTAGTCAGTTAATTGTTCTAAGAACACCATTTAATTTGAAGAGATCCTCATGTATCTAATAAAGTATTATCATTTACCTGAGCTCATTTACAATACGTATTGTTAAAATATCAAAGATCTCTGAAGCAAGTAATTTTTTAAAAAGGGCATGTAGTGATAGGAAAAATGGTAATGGTTTTAAACTGGAAGAGGGTAGATTTAGATTAGACATTGGAAAGAAATTCTGTACTGTGAGGATGATGAGACACTGGCACAGAGACATTGCCCCATCCCTGGAAGTATTCAAGACCAGGCTGGATGGGGCTTTGAGCAATCTGGTATAGTGGGAGGTTTTCCTGCCCATGGCAGGGGGATTTGAACTAGATGATCTTTAAGGTCCCTTCCAAACCCAACCATTATATGATTCTACTGTATGATTCTATCATTTGATAAATTCCAGTTTGTTGTAAAAAATGAACAAAGTCCTAAACCATTCATTTAGATTAAAAAGAATTGTTTTTCTGTTCTACCTCTAAATATGTATCATCAAGTTTGTATTGTTTTAAAGATAATACAACTGATTTCTGTGAAATCAGTGAACCATTTCAACATTGTTTTTCTCTTAATAGAACCATTTATTATGAGACTAACTATGAAACTTGAGAAAACGTATTTGTAAGATATTTAGAACATATTTGAAGGTATCATTCTTATCTACTTTCCATAAAGAAATATATGATATAAAAGAGATTGCTTCTACACTGTCATCAGTGATCTCAACAGAAGAGATAATATTGCATTAGATAAATTTTAAAATGTAAAGATTTGTGTCAGAGAGGCTTGTTATAAAGATACAGAACTAAATTCCAACACAGTACAGATTATTGTTTCTCTACCAATTTCTTTTTGTCAGTCTCAGAATACCAATTACAGAACTAAATTTATGTACAACTAATTAAAATAATCTGCCCACATTTCTGCCCCATCTGCCCAGTTGAAGGAAGAAAGATGTGATAGAGATTTGTGTTTTTATTTCAAAAACACGATCTGTTTCTTGACATAGACAAAGCTTTGATTGGTGTCTTCCCTAAATTTCTGTGATCTACAAATCAACATAGCATAAAAAGTTTTTGTATCCAGAACTTGTATAGATGTCTGAAGGCAACTGCACCTAATAAATGAAGTTTATCATAGATTCATAGAATGGTTTGGGTTGGAAGGGACCTTAAAGACCATCTAGTTCCAACCCCCCTGCATGGGCAGGTCCCACTAGACCAGGTTTTTCTGAGCCCCATCTAACCTGGTCTTGAACACTGCCAGGGATGGGGCATCCTCAGCTCTGCTGGGCAAGCTGTACCAATGTTTTACCACTGTCACACCACAGAAGTTCTCCCTAATTTGTAGCCTACATCGTTATCTGTTAAGTAGAAAAGGAAAGAGGAAAGAGTAGGGAAGAAGGTCAGAATGTTTGCTGCTGTTTCTCTGAAAACATTTAATTTTCCATTACTGGTAAAAGACCAAAGACATTGGACTGAGTTGACAGTGCAGTGTGTCAGGACACTGGTGGATTTCTCTTGGCATGGTCTCAGATTACTGTAACAATAACAAAGTCACTATTGCCTCACCTTTGTGTGAGTGAAAGCTCCATAACACCATGAATGGTAAAGGTTTGTCAAACCTGGGGCAGCACCACCTCAAATAACAGCTTGGGATATCAGTGGCAGCTGGGTCAGGAGCTTTCAGCCTTCAGCAGGGAGAAGCCAGTGAGAAGGAGGCAGTGTCATGAGAAATCAGACAAATTTAGCACCATGTGTACCACAGAATACAAAAGGAAGATGTTAACATCATACTCCCAGCAAGGATCTCAGGTTGTTCACAACTTGTAATTCCCCCTTTTTCTATTTAAGGAAGAATTTACCTGTTAGCCCTAGGAACAAGAAGAATACTGGATAAAGAAGCAAATCAAATTAAATCAGTAGAGGCTGAGAGAGTTTGGTATAACTATTACTAAGGCACTTTGTTGTACTAATTAGATAATTTGGACTATGTGACTTTTTAAACCAAGTCAAACAATTCAACCAAGTAATTTCTTATCTCTTCATATACATATATATAGTGTGTGTTTTCCTTTTTGTCCATAACAAGATTTTGAATGTAATGCTATGTTCCATTTTTATGACTTTCAGCAAAGGGCATGGGGCAGTAATGTGGTAAACAGTCCCAGGCCAACCATGTTGGAGAAACAAAATAAATCACTAAGAAAGGCAAACTGAAATTCAGTGATTTGCAAAGTGAAATCAGAGGATTTCCTCCTCTTATATGGCTGTGGCTGGTACATTCTCCTGGATGTGGGAGATAGTAGGCTCAGGAGGGTCTAGAATCAGGCTTCTAATCCTTCTCTAAGTGCTTTAATCCCTTTGATGTGCAAAATACCACTGTGTCTACCACTGCTTCCTCCTCTGGGAGGTAAATGTTATCCACGTAAGCCTCAGTCACTGTAGTGCTCAGCGTGAAACAGAACCATCTGCTGCTCAAGGACAAGCTCTTATGAACATAGCACATAACAGGAGATAACCACAAGGGGAACTTTCAGGCAACCTGTTAAAATATCAAGAAAATCTAAGCACTGATAGAAATGTACAGAGCTGGAAACTCTAGGTGAGGTATGGATTTAATTGCTTTCTGTCCTGTTCTGTTACTGCCTGTTTAGTGGGATAGATTGTCTACAATCAGTGCTGTGGGTTAGGAATTCTGGTGTGGAACCCAGTGAAACCAGTCCATATGGTTGTATTGCTGGGAGCTGTGATAATGTAGCTATTGGTCCTCATGTACCTCCCTGTAATAAAAAAAAATAAAAATCAATGGTTGCTAGATGATCACTGTGAGAACCTTGTTGATACACATCATAAGGGATACTTAGTTCTAGGCATAATTCACAGGAAGCTCACTCGGATATCAGTTTGAACATTTGTTTTTTTCAATAGAGTCAGCTGCTGTTTCATTGTTTTCATGGCATAGGTAGGACCTGAACCACAAAGTCCTGCAGTAGCAGTCATCTGGAAAGTCATACCACTCGACAGCAGGTCCAAGTATTCATAATCATAGATTCATAGAACCAGACTGAACAAAACCAACTCTCTCAGCCCAGCCTTTCTTCATAGGTGAAGTGTTACATCTCTCTGATGTAATTTTTGTGGCCCTCCTCTGGACTCACTCAAAAAGGTCCATGTCTTTCCTGTGCTGAGAACTTCAGGGCTGGACACAGTACTCCAGGTTGGGTCTCACCAGAACAGAGCAGAAATGAAGAATCTCCTCCCTCCTGCCCATGCTTCTTTTGATGCAACCTAGGACACATGGCTTTCTGAATTGTGAGTGCAAGTTTTCATCTGTCAGTACCCTGAAGTCCTTCTCTGCAGTGCTGCTCTCAACCCCTTCATCCTGTAATGGTACTGGAGGTCGCTCTAACCCAGGACCTTGGACTTGGCCTTTGCTGAATCTTATGAGGTTCACATGGGCCCACTTCTCAAGCATGTCTGGGTCCCTCTGGATAGCATCTCATCCCTCAGGTGTGTCAACCATACCACTCAGCTTGGTGAGGATGCATTCAATCCCCCTGTCTATGCCTTTGAAGAAGATTTTGAACAGCACTGCTCCCATACAGACCTCTGTCTGGGGGGCAGAGGGACATCACTTGTCACTGAACTCCATTTGTCATGGATGTGACCATCCAACCCATTCCTCATCCTCCAAACTGTCCATTAAATCCGCATTTCTCTACCTTAGAGAGGAGAATGTACTGGGGGATCATGTCAAAGGTCAATAAGTGCTCATTTATATTTTTAATGAATGTTTTACATTAATTTAGATCACTAAGTATGAGAAGAGTTTAGCTCAAGATTTTCACTTGACTCCTTCAGAGCTGTATTTTATACGTACACCAGTACACAGTTTGACCAATAATGGCAAGAGTGGTATAAATCAGTAACTGTATGACATGCTGTCTCTGTCTCTATTTGTGTTTTTATTCTAGGTATACAATTCTGGTTTAGCCTGGTCAGGAAGCATGTTTGGTTAGATGACAGTAAGGGTGACAATGCATCCTGTCCTGACAGAAGCTTTATAACTGTTCTGCAGATCTTAGTACAGGAGACAAACATCATGTAGCATTAACTTTTCTTTTTAATGTATGGACAAATGAGGTTAGTGTTCCTGGCAGACACTGAAACCTTTCAAATCAGATTTCCTTGGAGATTTTAGGGCATTGCTTACTGAAGGCAAAAGGTTCTGTGATATTCAGCAGGTTTTTGTTTGTCTTCAGGTGCTGCTTGGACAGCACGATAAAATCCTGTGGTACAGAGAATGCACATATTTGCATGCACATGACCTGCTTTCCTTTGATTTGTCTTTCTCTTCCTCCTTTTTGATTCTGCAAGCGTGAGGAAATTTTTTTAGCAAGATGCACAAACATCTGTTTAGTTATGCAGCTTTTTCCATCTTAGTTAGCATCTCTGAGATTCTGTAATTACACTTCTGGGTGAAATATGCTGTCAAGATAACTTATGCCTGGAATGCACTATTTAAAGTGGTGGGTCCCATTCTGCCTGAATTTACACACAGAGTAGTAGTGGTAGTGCCTGATGGAAGATACTAAATTGAAGCAAAGTTGGTCTTCCTCTGAGAGAAACAGTCAAAGTGCATGGACTTGGCATAACATTGACTGAGTTCTGGAAAAAATGTAAAAGGAAGATTCCTGCATGTGTTTTAATATGGAGATTGCATATTTCCACTTTTTTTTTTTCCTTGTAAGTTTGCCTTTCTTCTAGGCAAATAAGTCTTTTGTTCAGGTTGCACTACTGACCTTTAAACTTATTAACAATAGGGAGGAATATAGGAATGTTGGTGCTGCTGTGCTGATACAAATTACTCAGCTGTAACAGCTTGAGAGTGAGATTGATGAACACTTCAAAGAGCATAACCCAGAAGACTAATCTAGTGAAATATATTCCAGAGAAATACAATTGCTGAAAGATGAAATTATTCTAGGAAGTAATACCTTGTAGTATCTTCATGGCTTGCTTGAAAAGATTTTTTGCTGTAATTAGTCTCCTTAGAAAGGGATTTCTTTTTTTTTTTGGTTGAAAATTCTGCAGCTTTGCTTCAGACATTTTATGCAGGATGTTTTCTTTCCAGTTCAAATGTGAAACATCCAGACAAGTAGACTGTGTGCAGAATCATACTGGTATGACTGAGCACTCAGCAAGCAGAGATCTCATAGGATGAGCTTTTGACTCATCAGTATGAGGTTCATTACATAAACTCTAAAATCCATCTGAAACCAGAACCTAAACATCTCAGCTTTACATGTGTTCACAATGGATTTTGCAGTATTGTAACATTTTGACTTGAAACAGGATGGTGAGCCAGATTACTAGAGTTAGCCTAGTTAAGCAGTTTTCATATCTCCCTTTTGAAAATTCAGCTGTGTTCCCATTTGGCTGTTAAAAAATTTATCTACAGAAAATACTTTTTTCCTGTGTTGAGTTTTATTATAATAGCTCAATATTTAAAAATGTTTTTCTATGAAATGCTGAGAAGGAACAAAATCTAGAACTAAAATGCTAGAACAAAAAGACCTTCCCTCTCATCCCAAACCTGTTTTTTCCCCTTAGCTTTATGCTACAGGTATCTCAGTATTGGTCTATTTGAAAGAAGAGATTTCCCCCTTTGGACATACCTGAATATCTGGTTTGCTAAATACTTACCAGGCTGATTTAAGGATTAATATCTTGATCTCCACTGGACTGAAGTGAGTAGGGCACTTAATATAACCCATAAAGCAGTTAGGTAAATTATACACATCAGTTATAGCTCATGTAAATGAGAGTAGCTGTGGAGGAAGAAGCAGTTTCTTTGATCCTGAAGGTCTGCTATAGGAGAAAACTGGAAAGAATTAAATATCAATGAGGCCTTGAATCATGTATGGTGTTCAGTGGTACTTAACTGAAGTTTTGTTTATTACTTTGTGACTCCTGTGACCACAGTGTGGGAAGAGAGGGCTTACTCTATTACATACTTCTACAGGGATAGTTAGCAAGTAATTAAGAACTGACCTAATGTGTTTCTTCCTATTTTGCAGAGTTAGCATTTTAAAAATACACTTTCACAGGTTGCTTTTCTTTGTAGATTGGAATAATTTGTCTGTGGAGCCATCAGTGTGTTGTAACAGTGATCTGATGTGCTTGGTGCCTTCCTCTGTCCTTTCATTAAAGCATTTTGTATTTAAGAAACAGACTTTGGAAAGGTGAAGCCTGAAAATTTTTCACTGATATAGTATCATTAGGTTGCCTTTCAATGAATGCTTTTAAAATTAAAAGTTTGAAACCTTTTCTTTATTTTGATATCTCTTTTTTTATAGTGGGTGTACTGCATAGCCATCTTATCCATTGAAAAAAAATGAGAAATCAAAATTAAAGCCTATATTCCTATGCTACTAAGTGATATCCAGAATTGGACATGATTACAAGTTTTAATAAAAATTTTCCTTAATAAGCACCATTGGGAAAGGAACAAAGTGTTTCTGTCACAGGTTTATCATCCTGAATATTATTTCCATTGGTAAATAATTTTTTCAAATACTCTTTCATGACTTTCTGTGAACCACCTTACCTGCAGCTCATATTTCTTATCTTACACAACAAAAAACTGATACAACTTCACTTCCCTGGAGTCAAAATAATAGGAGCAGTACAAAGAATGTATAATTAATTTCTATCAACATGCCAGTCTACATATTTAAATATTCATACAACAAATACATAATTGAAGGCAAAACCAGCCTAATTGCAGTTGTGATTAGCTTATTCCCTAAAATGATAAAAATATTAATATTATTGTGTAGGTAAAAGATTAATTTCATATGATTTTGTTTTGTTATTCCCTGAATAGGAATTTGCCTGCAAAGACACATAGTAGCAATATAGTCAGTATTTGTAGACTTTCAGTTGGCTAAACTACAGGAAGGAAAAATTACTTTATATCATTAATTTATCTGATAAATTTGCAGGCAGTGATTCTAGTGCAAAACAAGGATGGGAATCTGCTAGTGAGAAGTCTGTTAGTGGGAAACATGAAAGGAAAGCATGACCAGAGCAAGTTGAAGGAAGTGATTTTCCACCTCCATTCTCAATGGGACCCCACCTGAAGTACTGTGTCCAGTTCTGGAGTAACAAAGAAGGATGTGGAGCTATTGGAGCAAGTCCAGAGAAGGGCCACAAAGATGATCACAAGTCGGGAACACCTCTCCAATGAGACCAGGCTAAAAAAGTTGGGGTTGTTCAGCCTGGAGATGACAAGGATGTTGTGCAGCTTTCCAGGAGACATGGGGCATGGAGTGATAAGGAAAGGGGTAATTTGGGTTAGATATTAGGAAGGAATTCTGTAATGTGAGGGTGATGAGACACTGGCACAGGTTGCCCAGAGACATTGCCTCATCCCTGGAAATGTTCAAGACCAGGCTGGATGGAGCTTTGAGCAACGTGGTCTAGTGGGATGTGTCCTTGCCCATGGCAGGGGGATTTGAACAAGGTGATCTTTAAGGTCATTTCCAACCCAAACCATTCTATGATTCTGTGATTGTGGAGACATCACTAGAATATATCACTTGTTAGAGTAACAACAGTAAAACAGATGTCAGTGCTTTCACTAATCAAGAATGATTATCTGTAGACATTTGTATCAAAAATACCTTTCCTAACCTTTATTCTTTAGGACAAGTTCAGTGACAGCTTACTTAACACTGTGCTAATGCCTATCCTTACCAAATATAGAAATTTCTCTTCAATATATCAGTTATGTGGAAAAAACCTCTCATACTGGTGTTTCTGTGGCCTTCTAGCAATTCTGAATATGAATTTTTAGCAATGTAGTTTATTTTTAAGCAGTTAAAATCTGCAGGGCTCAAATTTTTGCAGATTTCAGAGTATAATGAATATGCTTAGAGTAAACTTTCTTATAAAAAACATGAAGAGGGCTCTAGTTCAGCTTTTTTTAAAGTATATTTTTTGCCAGACCCTGGACTTTTATTTATTGCAAATCACTAATTTTATTCAGTATCACCTTTCAAGGAGGCAGGAGAAATGTACTTTTTTCTGATAGTATGTAGCAGAAATACCATATGGTATATAGAGCCAATATGCAAATTTTTCCAACTGAATTTTAAGTAATTAATTTAATGGATCTATTCCATAACTTATCTATTGTAGGTCTTAATAAGTTTAATTTATTTTTATCCTCCCTTAAATATAAGCAATTAACAATATAGGAAGATGTTTTAGATCCATAAGCTAAACATAATTTAGGTGTTTTAGATATATGAACAAAATTGTTTGCTTACTTTTTAAATAGAGATTTAGTCAATGACTTTTTACTTCTCAAATTCATACAGAGCATTATTCTGACAGAATTCTTAAAATCACAGATTTAGAGAGGACATTTTTTTTCAGTCATTTTTATTAATATTTATTTATGGAAAGGTGCAGGCTATCTATAATTCTGTTATGTTAGTTTTGTTTTTTCTTATGAAGAGTATTTTCAACTAATGGTTTACTGAGTTTATAGTTTTAGTGAGAGACACTAATCAGCTGGAGGAATCGTATGTTGACCAAAATTAACATTTAATGTCTTTCCTTTTTCACTGGAACAGACTGCTCAGAAAAGTTTTGGAATCTCCTTCTCTGGAGATATTCAAAACCCACCTGGACGTGTTCCTCTGTGACCTGCTGTAGGTGACCCTGCTCTGGCAACAGCATTGGACAAGATGATCTTTTGAGGTCCCCTCCAAGCCCTAACGTTCTGTGATTTCTGTGATTTCCCTGACTCCAGTGCTGTTGTTAAACAAACAGAAACAAACAGAAAAAACACTCCTCACTGCCCCTTATTTACAAAAAAAATCACAAACCAATCAAAAAAACTGAGACAACATAGGACAGAGCTGTCTGTACATAAAAGGTAGAGTGTGTAATGACAAGATGGTATTAGGATTATCAACCCAATACCATCCAACTAGATATATATTTATAATGTGGCAGAAATAAAAAATACTACAAATAGATGGTGAATTTGTGTTTCTGCTTGGATTTATATTGATAAGTGAGCCAAAAGACCAGATACTTAGTTTGGGAGTTCAAACTGAAACAAAGAAAGATGGAAAGAAAAAATGATAAGTTGCTTAGATCTGGTAAAACAGAACTGTAAACCTGAAAAATAAGGCATGAAGAAAATTTTATTAGCAGTATGGTTTTCCCTTGAAACTGGAAAAGATCATGACTTTGAGATTTTAGTCTGTCCTGAGTAAGATCCTGCAACTGATGGTTGGTATCACAGAATCACTGGAATAGTTTAGGTCGGAAGGGACTTTAAAGGTCATCTGTTTCCAATCCCTCTGCATGGGCAGGGACACCTTCCACTAGCCCAGGTTGCTCAAGGCCCCATCCAACCTGGCCTTGAACACTTCCAGAGAGGGGACAGCCACAGCTTCCTTGGGCATCCTGTTCCAGTGTCTCACCACCCTCAAATTAAAGAATTTCTTCAACCTAAATATCCCGTCTTCAAGTTTTAAACCATTTCTCCTTGTCCTCTTACCACATACGCATGTAAAAAGCCCTGTCCTAGCTTTTTGTAGATAGAGAAAATGCCCCTGTTTAGCTTTTTTCTAGAGTCTATCCTATGGTATTTATGATTAAAATTCTTAAGCTTACAGTTAGCTTCCAAGGAAGTTAAATTCTTGGACTCTTGGAACCTGTCTGTTTGAATGTAATTTTTTGAGGCTCTCATAAGGGATATTATTAGAAATCAAGTAGCACATTGTTCATAATTGCCCAAGAAAAGAATATTAAATACTTAGGAAATACCCTGTAAATTTGCAGCTGCACGATCCAAGATACATATCTTATAGAAGCTTTCATTGGCAATATTCAGTCTTTGTGCAAGGCAACTGGAGGCTCATTTAGTCCCATCTGAAATATGTTTTCCTCTTGCTCCTTTAACATTCTTTATCTTTGATAGCTTTGTAGATGGTTTTCTAACCACAGTGTTATACGTTCTACTTTCAACAGTACATGCTGTATGTGAAGTGTAATTTCTCGCCCTACTAGTACTTTGCTGCTTACCCTACTCTTTTTTCATTGTCCTTAAATCCTCTCCTCTGAAGATGTGTTAGCAATTAGTACTGAGTACTGCATGACCAGCTGATTGCCCCAGAACTGTTCTTCATAGGCACAAATTCATCAGATGGCTCAGAGAGGAAGGTTTGTGAAATGTATGTGTTGGAAAGAACTGTAATTAAATTGATATCTGCTGTTACAAATTTATACATTTGTAAGCTTCCCAAGATCAAAGGTGAAACTCAGCAATAAATGCTCGTTAGTCAGGACCATTATGCAAGGTGCAAATTTTCTGACACACCCTTCAAATAGTCTTTTGCTTTCACCTAAGAGCTTATCTCCCCTTTTTCTTGGATCTCCCAAACTTCTTTCCTTTTCCTCCTATTTTTGCATTCATGTTCTTTTGCCCTGCTTCTGTTTTCTTCTGTTCTTCCATACTCATTTTATATTTTATGGGTAACAAAAACAGGGCCAAGGTATCCTTTATTAGAGAGAAGCTATTGTGGCCAGTGTAACGTGAACTTAGTTTGATATGTAATAAATTATACAGCCTATCAGAGGACAGAATAAAGCTTCATAGAAAGTGTAATTAAAAAAATCATGGCATTGAGACCTTCACACTTCACCTCATTTCCCCTCTGATTTGATTATTAACATGTGAGGATATTTTCTATGGTATTACTCGCTGCTAAGTGTCCCATTTTAGAAATGTCAAAACACTAAGTGATTGCCTTAAGGAAAATATTCCTCTACTCTCTTAACTTCCCATTTTATGACATAATGGAAGTAAATTATTGAATATATATGCAGTTCTCAGTTTTGTCATCTCAAATTTATGTGGTTTGCTGAGATAAAAAATTTAGCTTTTGGGGGGAAAAAACACAGTAGAACATTGCATTTAGGCCTTTTTATCAATTGAAATTATTTTAAAATAATACATTATTTTTAAAATTAGAAATATTTAATACATTATGCAAAACTAATTTTTTTTTTTTTTAATTTCTGGGTACTTAGTGCAGTTTCAACTATTTGGTTTTGAATTTTTTTTTTTTTTATAGCAAATGTTCATTACCTTTAAATTAAAAAAATAAAAATACTCTTTCTAAAAGTAGTAATTCAGCACTATTTTACAGATATAAAGCAAATATGCCAAATGCTTGCTTTGGCAAGATCTTACGGAAGTTTTCTACTTTCAAAAAACAGAATAATGATACATTGCTAATAAGTGTCTTTTACTACTGTTGTGACACCCTTTGTTGGAAAACTAATGAAACTCAAAAAACAAGGATGCTTATTATTTTGTTGCATAACTTTCAGTATCACTTCTCTCCTTTTTAATTTTTTTTGTGTGTGTATATATGTAAATATATATATATGTAAAATTCCTCAAACATTGTTTTTATTCTTCGAACATCTTTAATTTCCCAAATCACCAAGTTCTCATCTTTTATTATTTATTGATGATTCAGTCATTCCAATTTCTCAGGTAGTGAGCAGTTTCCATGGTAATGTTAGGAGTATTGTACTTCTGAGCCCAAATTTTGTGAGCAATTATGAGCTTTTGGGAATATTTGACAGTGCTTTCTGAACAGTAAATTTTTCAGTGTCTCTCTTGTGGTATGAACAGTTCTTTCACACAGAAAAAAGAAAGTGTAAAATAACAAAACTTTTTACTGTAAATAAACATAATGAAAATTCAGCTACAGAGGTACAGAAAAATGTTAATGGGAGTAAGGGCAAGTGAGGAAAGAGAAATATTTTATAACTTGTAACCTATAAATAAGTAGGTAAATAAAAAAAGATGCAAATGGAGCTTTTCTTTTTTTTTTTTTTTTTTTTTCCCCAGCAGAAGCTATTATGTGGTATTGCTGCATACCAGCACAGTCTTTTTGTCATTATAAGGATCCAGTTCTATTCAGTCTTAACATATAGACAAATTTTATAAAATCAGTGAGGCTGAGTATCACAGGGATCAAGACCATGCATCCTTTTAGCATGAACTGGTTTGTGCCCCTATTTTGCAAGGATTTATGCATGTTTTAGTTGTGTGCGTTAAAAATGTGATTGCACTCACTGGTACCAAGTAAAATCATAGAATCATAGAATCACAGAATCGGCTGGGTTGGAAGGGACCTCTGACGTTATCAAGTCCAACCCTTGATCCACCAGCCCATGGCACTGAGTGCCACATCCAGTCTCTTAAAAACCTCCAGGGATAGAGAATTCCCCACCTCCCTGGGCAGCCCATTCCAATGCCTGATCACCCTCTCTGTGAATAATTTCTTCCTAATATCTTACCTAAACCTCCCCTGGCAGAGCTTACAACCATGCCCTCTTGTCTTACTGATGTAAGACATTATGTAAACCGGCTCAGTGTTTGACTAAGCAGTGTATTAATTTTTCCAGTCAAAGTGAAAGGTTTACAGAATTGTATTAGCAAACAGAAAAACAGAAGAACCACATGGCTTATTTTTTTAACTGGTTTAATGTCAGAACCCTGTGTATGAAAATGTAGCTGACTGCAGTAAGAGTCTATCAAACACAGATTGTTATTCTAAAGCTTCTCTGCTTTCTTCTAGAAGTGAAAACTTTTTAATAGTTTATAAGTATTTGTATAGAATGCTAAAGGGCAGTTAATAATTATGGGTAATAAAAAAGCCATCCTTTAATTTCTGCTCAAAATAAATGTTCTTTGGAACGGCATGAGATTTGAATTTCACAAAATGCTATTAAAGGTTGCTGCGATTTGTGAAAAATTTTTGCAGACTAGACTTATGTCAAAGATCATTTCTTTCATCTAACTAACACCCGTAATGATGCCAAGATTAAACTCTGCATCTTCAATAACAGGTTATCACTGTTTGGCCATGCTTTTTCTTTCCACTCATAACTTTCTCATGATAAATTCTATCATTTTATAGATGAACTATTGTAAAATCTTTATAAGGTTAGATATATTTAATCTTTCACACGCCAATGTAAATGAGAACTTTTGCTAACTGTAAAATTATTTCATTAAGGAAATGTAATGCATTTATGAGTTATTTCTGAGCTTTCTGTTCATAGTGTCAAGTCACCATTCCACAGCACGACTGTTGAATACAACCACAGACTTATGGAGGCTGAAAGGAAGCTCTAAAGGTCCTCTACTACAGCTGTCTTCACCCAACAATTAGATCAGCACTTTGTCCATTTACGTTTTTAATATCTTCAAGGATGGGGATTCCACAGCCTTTCTAGCCAATATCTTCCAGGCATGAAAAGGTTTTCTTCATATCAAAAGTCTGCATGTTCAGATAGTGCCTGCTGTCTCTCAGAACACCCCAGGGAGGTGTGAAGGGCAGGTGATGGGTTCTGCTGCCAGTAAGTCCTCTGGCTTGCTCTCAGGTGAGAGTGCTGTCATTTCCTCTCATTTCCCATCTATCTTACAGACAGCCAAAAAATTCCTTGGTATCATTTATCAAGTCTTAGAAAATAATGTCTCTATGATTAAAATTTTTTGCATCACAACATTTTAAAAATAAGGGGATTATTTAGATATTTCATTATTTGTACTGCATTAGGGAATGTGGTGCCATGGCATTTTTACAGGATGTGGGATAGACCCAGAAGAAATGGGCAACTTCCCAGGGGTAAAAGGGTAGCAAGCAAAAGCAAAAATTAAGTTTATGTACTGCTTTGGTTTGATGATCATTGTACCCTATTATTAAACGCCTTTTGTGGTATTCTTTGTCACCACTTAAAGTGTGTATGAGGAATATTAGAAGATATTAGGTAAATATTAGATGATTATTAGATGAATATTAGATGAATATCTGAATATTAGAATTCTCCAATATTTCTATTGGAGTTAATCAGCTGAGGCTACCTTACATGATCAGTGAAACAAAGGAGGTCTCTTTAGAAAAGGTTCTATCTCTTATCCTGAATTAGACATCTAATCAGTCAAATTAATAGCACCTTTCCAGTGACTAGAGAGGAATCAAAGGCAGCAAACTCTGATGCTTCATGTTTGGTCAGATAAAGCCACTCCAGGATTTTCTTTGAATTTTTGGATAAGGTTAATGTCAAAATGAAGTTTTACCTCCTGGAAGAACTAATTATGTTCTTAGCTTCATTGCACTGAATTTGGTGTCTGCATTTACTACTTCCAGTTTATAACTGAATTTAAGACACTGTAGTGGGACGAGATTTTGGGGATGTAGGAAAATTGTAGAAGCCTGAGTTAGGTCTTAATTGATACCAGCATATGTAGAAGAATGGATCATTCATGATTCAAATTCTAACTTTCTTAATAATTGGAAGTTATCCTAAATAAAAAGTCAGCAACTTTAAGCTAAAATGAAAAAAGTAAGAGGAGTCAAAAGGCATAATATGACTCAGTAGTTTCCTTTTAAGTAATCTCCTGAGCTAAAATGTATGATAGCTTATTATGTTCTCCAGTAATATAAATCATAGAATCATACACTAGAATCATTTAATGTTTGGGTTTGGAAGGGACCTTAAATATCCCTTAGTTCCAGCCCCACCTGGCCATAGGCGGGGACACCTCCCACTAAACCAAGGTGCTAAAGTCCCAGTAGAATGGTAGAGTGGTTCCTCTTGCTGGAACTTTCTGGAATGTAGGTGTGGGAATTTCATGCACTGTAAATTCTTTCTGCTTATCTTTTACTAATGGCAGTTTGAAAAATGTGTTAGATACTAAAATAGCTTGCAAAAAATGATGATCAGAAAAAAGACTCTGGGTTTTTTTCCATCTATGTTATACATCTGCTGGACGCAAAATTTTCGTATCTCCAGGCATTTTCATGGCTTTTTTTCATGTTGACAGTGTATACAACTATATGGTTTGTTTTTGCTGTGCTACTGCTTTGAACTCTGCCTTACTGCCACAGGTCTCTTATTAATTTTTTTTTAGTGTTTTGGATGCCATTTCATGCAAAAGTGTTGTCATTTGTGATAAACCTCATTCTATTAGATAATTTCTTTTGACTGGTAAATTTTAGTTTGCTTTATCAAGGGTTGATTCTAGTAAATGTAACTACTATTTCGGTGTTTATATGCTTACTGATCCAAATTACAATCTCATTTTATTAGAAATTTACCAAGCCCCTGCAAATTGCAATACTGCCTTTTTTTTTTTTTTTTTGCTCAGGCAAGGTTCCATGTATAGTTCCATGTATATGCCACATCATTTGCAAATTAGTCTTTGGCCTTCTTTATGTACCTTTTTTTTCTGTCTGGTTCTATGGTACATCTCTCTTCATTTCATAGTAATTCTCTTCTTGTCTGAAATCTCTTGAGTGCATCAAATGCCTCAGAATCCACAGTTTTGGGACATCAATCTCTCCCGATTTCCTTCTTTTCTGCTAGTATGAGTGCTTACAATTAAAAAGTCTAATCTGGACAAATTTGTGTTACTGTTGGAACTAGTGGATTTCAGTTACTTGCTGGTTTTGGTGTTTCCAAGAAATCTGCCTGATGCTGTGGCCTCCCAAGTTGTACCAAAGCCTGTTTGCTGGCCTTCCGTGGCACAGGTTGCATCCCTGCAGCTAAATTTTCTCATCCTCCTGCAAGAGGGAACTTTATAGGGATGAGGATCTGTCTAGTGCTGTCCCCCAAACTGACCAGATTTTGGCAGAGGTAATATCAAACCACTGTGCATGATAACATTAAAATGGGATGGATAGTCATGGACCAGTTCTTGAGTCTGTTCCATAACCCTATTTGTTTCACTAGGTTAGATATAGTGTCAATAATGTTTTGAAATTATATATACAGAAGTTCAGCTGTTAAATGATTCAGTTCCTCAGGAGAAGGAGCTGGCTTGCTCTCAGGAGCTGAAATAACAGTCTTTCCTCACTTTAGAGTTAGGCATTCCCCAGGACATAGGGAATCCCATATTCAGATCTCTTTTAAGCCTTATTTGGAGCTTTGATCTCCTATCTCTGAACCCTTAGGCTTGCTGAGTCAGTAAGTCTCTATCTGTAGTCCAATGAATATTTAATTATTAAAAAGTGGAATAGTGCTTAAAGGACACATTGTGGTGTATAGTTGCAGCCTTACAGCTGAAAATAATTATTTCAGGGTGCCTAATTTTGACACCTGAATTCTTTGCTATTTTATCTGAAAAAATCTAATTCACTCAGTATTAATGGCGTATAGTAACTGAAAAAAGGGAAAGTGTTGTGAACACTTTGCTGGGGTACACTGAAAGTATCTTGCCTTCCAATTTGGCTTGTATATAAGGAATTAAAAAATAAATGCTTCTGACATGCTTCTTTTTTCTGCATTGCTCTGGAACATCATGTGCCTTTGGCAGTTTGCTGTTCTGGTCTAAATATTTCTGTTGTTTTGCAGCTTTGATCCCTTAAGAAAACTTAATTTCAGATGGCTTTTTTGATTGTTATGAAGGCATCCTTTAATTAGTATGAGTGTGAACTGGACATTCCTTTACAATTGAGTGATTTATAATTAGCATTTTTGGTTTTTGTTGAGATGCAAGAGTACTTCACATTCTTTCAGTTTTGCTTTTGATAGTTTTTCCTTCTATTCTTTCAAAGTTTTCATCATTGTTCTGGAACAATGCAGTAATTATGCCCTTGTGAATCACAGCCTTAGCCCTTTTAATTACAATTAAGGGAATCCATACGTTACTATATTTTGATGTCTTTATAAATTGAGACAAGAAGAAACAATGTGTTTTTTAGGAGCCGACATAATTTCCTTTTCTCCTCCTTTATTTTACTGCTTATGTCTGCAAAATTCAAGAATCAGATGGAAAATAGAAATACCCAGTTCCTTACCTCCTATTCAATCATCATGCTTTTACATAAGAGAATCTTAAAGAAGTTGACACTGTTGTCTTTATTTTCCTAACACCTTTGGTAGGAAATTCTTCTCTCAATTTTATAGATCTCAGTAAGGTTTTAATAGCAGATGCTGTACTGAGGTCTCATACTATTAAGGCTTAATTGCACTGAAGAAAATGTGCTGCAGCATATCTGCTAGATTATTGAGTTATAACTTGTCAAATAAATGCAGCACAATTTGTGATAGCCATTCTTATTGGAGTTTATTCCTCTATAATTTACAAAATCTAGTCATTCATAAGAAGTTTCCTTGGCATTGATTTCAAATAGCTTCATTTTGTGGCACTGGATAAATTAATTTTGTGCTGAGCACAGCCTCTGAATATCATAGAATCATAGAATCATAGAATAGGCTGGGTTGGAAGGGACCTCAGAGATCATCGAGTCCAACCCTTGATCAATTACCATCACAGTCACTAGACCACGGCACTGAGTGCCATATCGAGTCTCTTTTTAAATATCCCCAGGGACGAAGAGTCCACCACCTCCCCAGGCAGTCCGTTCCAATGTCTGATCACCCTTTCTGTGAAAAAATTCTTTCTTATATCCAGTCTGAACTTACCCCGGCACAATTTAAGACCATGCCCTCTTGTCTTACTGAGAGTTGCCTGGGAAAAGAGACCAACCCCCGCCTGGCTCCATCCTCCTTTCAGGTAGTTGTAGAGGGCAATGAGGTCTCCCCTGAGCCTCCTCTTCTCCAGGCTGAACAGCCCCAGCTCCCTCAGCCTCTCCTCGTAGGATCTGTGTTCGAGTCCCTTCACCAGCTTGGTTGCCCTCCTCTGGACCTGTTCGAGGACCTCAATATCCTTCTTGAACTGAGGGGCCCAGAACTGAACACAGTACTCGAGGTGTGGCCTCACCAGGGCTGAGTACAGGGGCAGAATCACCTCCTTGGACCTGCTGGTGACACTGTTTCTGATACAGGCCAGGATGCCATTGGCCTTCTTGGCCACCTGGGCACACTGCTGGCTCATGTTCAGCTTCCTGTCAATCCAGAATTTTAATGATCCTTCCGCAGGTATCTTGGAAACAGTTTGAGTTTGGTTTCACAGAGCATTGCCATGGTGGGTAAGTGTGAGTAATTTGGTTTTACAAGGCAGAAAGCTGTTATATGCAGATCCCCCAAGCTCTCAGAAATCCAGTGTCTGAATGTGGTCACAGAACTGGGGTAAAACTCAGCTATGCCTCTACTATTTGAGGCCAGATTAGCAGCACACATGGGCCTCAGTCAAGCAGCCTGGAAGCATCCTTAGCTTAAGCTGCTGGTGTGCATTTAAATGGGACATTTCCTCTCCTGCAGTGGATGATCACTATCTGTCTCATGCTCTGAGTGCTGCAGCCTATGAGCTGTTTGTTTCCAGACAAAATGATTCTTTAAGTCAGTTCTTCAGCTGCATCTACACAAGTGATTTAAGAATGTCTAGAGGATGTTGGTAACCTGCTGGCAGAAAATTATGCATTCCTCTGGAACTGAACTGTTTCACTCAATAAAGTGAAGTGGTCAAATCCATACTCAGCCTAAGCTACCTCCTACAATCTGTCCACTGGAAATTGCTTGGGACAGTGCTAATTACATGGTCAGAAAGTAAGGCTAGTGTTCCATCTAGCCTTTAAAAGATACCGTGTTGAAAGGCAGTGCCCAGAGGCACTGTTAAAGCTCTACTTAAATTGATACAGTCAAAGTCTCTGAAACTTTGATAGAGTGTCTATCTTGTATGGAAGGTTTGTGCAGAAGCTGAAGTTCACCCAGATGTTTATGTTCAAAAGATAACTTCTCCTCTGTTACAGAAATTATATTAATTCTCTGTATTACTCACCTGATTGACTGTCACACCTAGAGAGGTGATACCAGCCTTGGGAATATTACTTTTTTTTAGGTTGTAAAAGGTAAAGTTAAATTTGTAAGTAGGGTAGAGTAAGAGTCTCTTAGTTTTTCTTTGATAAAAATAAAAATTAAGAAAGAATCAAAGATATAAATCCTGACTTTGGTGAATCTCATTTCGGTAACATGCAAACTGTTCTGTTGCCGCTGGCTGAGTCACACAGTTAAACCAGCAGAGTTACAGCTCCAAAATAGGTTGTTTAGTTGAATCAAGCAAGAGCTTTATGCAGACTTGTGCTTCAGAATAAAGTCTCTAGAAAGCTTGTTACAGAAATGCTATCTTGCTGATGCTTTTTACTGTCTCTTTTGATGTTCTCAAGTAAAGAAGATGTCAGCTTGAGGAAGAAATGTGCTTGGCAGGCAGTGATGTTGGATATATGAAAAATGAATTTGCATTATGGCACTGTATTCCCCTTGGAACATTAATACAAGGAAGTACAAGCTATTTTATTAAATCACGGATTCCAGCATGTATTCTGTCAGTTCCCCCAAGCTGTTTTATTTTTAGAATTGTGAAGCTGCTTGTCACAGTCCCCCATCTCACCTGCAAATAGTGTGAGAGAAACAATGAAAAATAGTTTATCAGTGACTAGCATGTGGTAGGTGTAAATTGTAATCACTTATAGCAACAAGAACCTTTAAGATTAAATTTTAGTTTAGCCCAAACTGCTTTATTTTCTGAGGATAGCTGGTATAATACATTTTGGTTAATCCCATAATCTAAAATGAAAGGATAATTTGCTGCATATTTTTGACAAATGCTCCTTGAAAAGAACTGAAATGGAAAACATGCTCACCAAAACATCTACCTGTTCTACATGATCTGCATGATCTACATGATCATGTTCTACATGATCTACCTCTTGGCACATGCATTTGTTTGCTTGTGGATAACCAGAGTGCCATTCCCCTGTGAATGTTTCACAGTTGGTTATTTTGGCCTCAGTCAGGTTTCTGTCTGCACAGACCTAAATACTTTGGGTCACTTATAATGCCTCAGGTGGAGGAAGAGTCCAGGTGTCTAAAACTCTCAAGAAATAACTCATATAAAGTACTTGAGGGACAACAGGACCTGCTGCTTCATATTATAGACAACTTCTATGTAATGGAACCCCCAGCTTTTCTTCAGACACACATATGTTACTTAAACCATGGATTTTATTTAAGATGCCATGTGCTATGTAACAGCTAAACTGAAATCTGTGTTTAAAGCTGGAGCATATTTGGTAGGCTACATAGCTGAGTTCTCTGCCTTTCTCTCAGTACTTTATAAATTCTGGTTTTAATTTTTTAATTCTGAGCAAATTACTGACCTGAGGGACTGAGTCAGATGTTCAATATTAGTATTCATATTTTAAGGGCATAAGTCTTGCTTCTGTTTAATATTGGTGAGATAAGCAACTTGCTACAAATACATTGCCTAAAGAATTGGATAAATAGTATAAATTGATAAATTTGCTATATATAAGTACAAAATGAAATAAAATTATAAGATTGATTTTATAGTTTTTTTGCATTCATTTTCAGTGAGGTGAAAGGCTTTCCCACTCTTAAAACCATATGAAAAATAGAGATGCTTTTTTTTTTCATTGTTTCTTCTACACATAAAATGTCTGATGCTTTTGTTATTGATGTTGTGGTTTTTGCTTTATTTTTTCTTAGCAGCATTTTCCCAGAGCACTGATGTGACATAATTAAGTCAGTATTCATTTTTTGAGATCTTACGTATCTGTAAACACCGTTTCCTCCCCTTCTCCACTGACTAATGATAAGTAAACTAGACACTGAACTTTATTTATTTTGGTGTACCTGATGGGGGTTGCACTTTTGAAACTGCAAATGTAGGCTTAGTTTCTGCCCTAAAGATCTCTTTTTTTCATGGTAAATGCAAGAAAGAGATGACAGAAAAAGCAGGAAAGCCATCTTTTCACAGTTCTTTTTTTGGCAGTGGTCACTGTGATCAGACAGCAGGGAATAGCACTGGTAAAAACTTGATGCAAGGCTGGTCTTGCCTTTCATGTCCCTCCCACACGGAGTCAGCCTCTTAATATGGAATCTCCAATCAGTTCTCATTCCCCTTATGATTCAATGGAATTTCCTGCATTTATATTTGTGCCCATTGCTCTTATTTCTCTCTTCCCTTTGAGTCATCCTGGACTAGAGACAGACATTCATTTCATTTGCATCATTCTACAAAGTCATAAATGCAGGATTATACAGGCAATAACTCAAATATTCCTGTGCTTTATGAGGTACTGACCACATTTTGGCTATGTAATACATACAGCTGAAGGCCATAGTGTTTATTGAGCTAGGATTGATTTTACTCACAACAGGAGTGCCACCAGAGTATGATTTTTTATTTCCCAGCACTTTGATCTCCCTTTGCACTTATGCACTTACTGTGATTTTACAAGTATAATTTTTGGTGCAATTGTTTCATTTTGACTGGAGAGACTCCAAAGGCCTCATTTCTGAGCAGCAACATGGTAAAGAGTGAGTGACCATGAAGAAAGGAAACAAACATTTCTAAATAACTTTACTTTTATTGTAGATTTGACAACAAACTGAATGAATGAGCAGCACACTGCTCAATGAGTATTTTTTTAAATAAATGAATGCACAAAGTTAAATCTTGATTTATGTGATTTTGTAATTGTGATAAATATGCTAGATCAGAGATTTGTGAATATTCTTCTAACTTGTGAAGCTTTTGAATTTGAAGATGAATCTTCATTACATTATATGTGCCACAATTTGCTCTTTCTCCTATTTTCAAATGAGATCAATTTAGTTAATGCTTGCTGATATAGAAGCTGATGCTGACTTTACAGTTACCCAGATTGGCTGGAGTCACACACTGAACATTTTTTACCTTTTACTTCATTTAATTTCATTATAGAAACAATGAATGGGAACATGATAATGAGGGATTATACTTAATTAAATTAAAATCTATGAATTTATAGTTTGGAATGCTAAAGAAATTAGTGCAAAGTAATTCTGGGTATTAGTAATTTTTAGTTCCAAATGTTCTTCAGTTTTGTTTCACTTATTGAACTAATAAGTTTCACTTATTAGCACTGAGACTGATTTAAAAAAAACAAAAAACAAAAAACAACAAAAAAACCCCAAACAGTTAACAACAGTGGTATATTTTGTATTATATATAATAACTAAAATTTCCATCATACGTTAAAATGTAAACCAAAGTGACATAAGTAGAAACTGGAATGCTGAAAATTGATTCAATCACCAGAAAGAGCTGAGAAAAAATCAGGTAGCAATGATGGAATCTTCTTTCTTTACAGAAGCTGTACAAAATCTCTGTTCCCTGGATGTGATAAAAATTGAGCCTCAAGCAGCAGTGTTCTCTCACAGTTAACCATTCTCCCTTTTCCCTTTTCTTAATGTCTTGGTGCTTGTCTACATTGTGCTGCCACTGCATCCCTCAGCATTTTGGCCTCTCTGCTGACTCACCTCAAAACCTTCACAAAGTGTAATAGAAATAACCTTTTGTATTTGGTGTGGAAGTCATTGCTGTTTCAGCCTTCCAGTTGGACAGAGCAGTTAAAGACATAAAGGACAGCAGTGTTTTGTCCCCCCTGTATTTACTGAACAACCCAGAGTAACTCCTAAACAGTGTTTGGGAGAGAACCATCAGTTCTGATTATGAGAGGATGGTATTTCAATCTGCATTCTGGTCCTGCAGCTTTGTGTGAGGGGGCACCCCCTGAACTTGAAGTTGGCAGCACCCACTAATTCTGGTAGGAGCAGGAGTAGTGCAGTGCTTATAACCCTCATTAGATGCTGGTTAGACCCTGCATGCTGCAAGGAATTGTATCATGGGAGTTCAGTAAAGCAAACACACATCTCTTCTATGCCTATAATCAGAAATTCATTATCTCAGTATGTTGTTTTCTTCTTCTGGCCTTAAAGTAATGAGCTGTAGGAGAATACTATCAGTTCTGGAATCTCTGCTGTGCTGTATACCCTCCAGAATGTTCTAGGAAAAACACTTTTTTCCTTCCGAAAAATCATTGAGAAAATCATGTCAGTATTTCTCTAATTTAAATACTTAAAAATGTATTGAAAAATACAGTAAGAGAGGTAAAAACAGGTTCAATGCAGGAAAAAGGATACTGTGATTAACTAAAATGAAAAGCTGTATGAACAAGAGAGGAGTGTAATTTTTAAGAACTCTTTTCTTTTATCCTTTCTCCACATTTTCCTACCATCCATTTTCAGAAGGCACATATTGTACTAGGTGGTCATAAGGAGCTAATAGGTCAGCCAAATGAGACAGTGCCAAATTGCAATGTGTATTAGGCATAAAATCAAGAAACTCAGGTTTCATGTGCTTAAAATGGGCACCAAAATGGTTACTAAAAGTAGAATGGACGTGAAATAATTTTAGGGACAAATCAGGAAAATGGTCCATTTCTTAATGAGTAGGGTGAGCATTTTCAATATAGTTTTGGCACAGTAAATTCTGATCCACTGTTCTGTTTCCAGTGTTCCACTCAGTTGCTAATATTGGAAAACAATCAAACTATCAGAGAACTGATAAATGATTAGAATTTTCCTGAAGTAAGAAGATGATGATACACAAAATTTCTTACTATGTGAACATCATATGTAATACAATAAATGTTTCCAAGATCAAACCAGAAGTATCCAACATAAATAATTTATACAAAACTACTTGGAAACTTTTTGTTTTGAAACCTTTTTTTTCCTTTTGCTACTCAAATTTGCTGATGTTTGTTAGACATAAAGATGCAGTGGTTTGGTTTGAGTTTTCTGTTTTGTTTTGTGGGGTTTTTTGTTCTGTTCTTTATTTTAATCTTTTCTGCCTCTGTATATTGTGAGAACAGCTGGGAACAAGCCAGTTTTTGCAGAACCAATGAACCAACCAACCATTTGAGTGCATCATTTCCTTCTTGTGATGTTTTTTACCACAGTGGTGCATAGCATGACATCCAATTCAATGTCCAGGTTCAAATATCTAATGTTAGATGTTAGTTTAGAATGTTCATATAAAAATAGATCTCAGTTTCACATATACTTGGGAAAGATCTCAGATTCTTGATCTGGTTAATGCAGATGTACCTAACACAGGTCAGCAAACTTTGCAAAGCTCTTCATCTTATTCTGTGAGCTAATTCGCTCTCTAGACACCACTGGTGAGTATTTCCCAATGAAAGCATCTTATGGTATTTGAGGTTCTTTAGGGATCCAAGTTACCTGCAAATAATTTGGCTGGCAGATGTAACTTAGGACCATAGAATTCTATCAGCTGCCAGGCGGAGCAGGTTATCCCACAGCAGAACCCCAGCATCTTACTCCTTCTCTAAATCTCCAGTTCTCCCATGTGGTTTACTGAACTATATGAGGGATGAAATGTGAATACATGATAGTCCAGTAGAGCTGGCTGAGTTTGACTGTCTCCTTCTCTGGAGACATTCAGAACAGTCCTGGATGCATTCCCGTGACCTGCTGTAGATGACCCTGCTCTGGCAGGGGCGTTGAACTAGATGATCTTTTGAGGTCCTTTCCAACCCCTAACTCTGTGATTTCTGTGACTGGCCTACAAGTCTTAACAGTGGGAGTTGTGACCTGTGAACACGATGGCTCAAATCAGCCTTTTCAAAGGTAGACATTATCTCAACAAAAAAGATTCAGAGTAAGAAAATGTGTATTAATGCAACAGTCTGGACATAGAATCTCACCTGGAACTCGTTTGCTTAGTTAATCCAGAGCTCTTTGTTTCTCTTTATCTTCTACAGAAGCTACGATTTTGTGTCTCTCCTAGCAGTGACAGACAGAACCTTGTGTGTTCAGGGAGACTTATGTGGAGCTGCCACTTGCACAGTATTTTTGGGTATCAGTTGTCTTGAGGGCAATCAGAAATGTTTTTCTGCTGTCTGGAGGCATCTAGTCTATTATCATCTCCATGTGGCAAAGAATCTAAAACAAAACAAGCCAAGTGTCAGGTTGTATTTTATCCATAAAATATTACAGATACCTTGCAAAGCTTTTACTGTAATGTTTTGAAAACTTCTGACTTCTTCAATTACAGGACACAGAGGCATTTTCTAAACATAGCTGTAAATCTGTTAAACCAAAATAAAAGGTAACCACTATCTCTCTGTTACAAATGTCTTGCTATTTTATTGTCCCATATAGAATTTTAAAAGAAGATGTAAAGCTGAGTGCTTTGTTTAATACATTGGCTGCTGCCCAGTACCCTAGTGATGATGGTATTCTGTGTGTGAGCACATAGTATTTTTCCCTGGTGTGTCCTCCAGTCTCTACAGAACTGTGCCTGTAAATTTCCTTATTCTGCGTTACCATGCAACAAAACAGAAATGAGTAACAGGACGATAAATGGTCATATGCTTATTTGTGATTCATAATATAAAGCAATGTGATATTAGCAACATCCCTCTCAGAAAATTACAAACTGTGAGCAAACAGATACAAACAAACCATATGGGCCAGATCCTGAAGTCTCAGGCAGGCAAACAGCAGCTGTGCCTTAATTCCAGCACTTTTGTGAAACACAGTTGCAGGCAATGATTCCCTTCACCTCACTGAGCTGGCCTATACAAGACAAATCATTGCTCAGCATCAGAGCTCTGAACTAGTGCTTCCAGTTAGAATCTAGAGACACTTTGGTCACTAGAGAGCACTGCACTTGGTCCTGTATCAATTGCCCTTCTTTGCACTGGCTACGCTGTATTTCAATTTGACATGAACATGTGTCGGTCAGAAACCTTGGACAGAAAACATTTAGGGGAGGAATTAGTGCAAAAAATCTGACAGCCATTGGTGTACACAACACAACTTTGTTCATTCACACCACTGGAGATGAATGGTTTCCCATTAAAAAAAAAAAAAATCTAAAATTCTGCTTCACCTATTTCTATACATCAGCCAAAATAATTTGACAACTGCATGTGAGGAGTAAACCCAGAATAAAATCACATTGATTATTTCAGTTCAGCCACAATATAAAAGATGTTAGGCAGATGGGTCTTCTATGATTATCCTGAAATATGTAATTACTCTTTTATTCACAGACTAGCACCTTTTTGCATACCAATTTAAACTTGGAATAAAAAATGTGTTTAATATTTCATATATATTTCATTTTTTAAGGAATATGTTTTTGTTTCTCTGCAATAGCTTTTCTGATGCATATGCAAAAGCTTCCTAAAGTCAGCGTCTTGTGTTTATTTCGTTAGGAAATACTTAAGCATATTTGACAAATCTATTCCATTTACAAACTTTTGAAAAACTGTGACCCAGGTCAGACTTCCCAAACATTCAGCTAGTTCCTTGACTGAAAAGGGACCTTTGAACTGACAGTCTTAATCCAAAGTTCATCACAAAATCTTGTGAGCCAGGAATTGCTCAGAGAGGTTGCCACTTTATAAATTTTATTCATTCTGATTGCAGGTTACAAAAAAGGTCATGTTGCATTCCAATTAGTTGCTAGTTGTCAGTTCCTACAGTTTTCATAAATGCACAAATACAAAATGTAAACGTGTTTTCTTGTTCCCGTTTGTTTTCCTTAATCCTTTTCTGGCAATAGGGTGTTTGCCATGCAACTCAAACCTTTCACTCTAATACATGCTGCTTTCATATATTTTTCTACAACTTATCCTAAGGAGAAAAAACTATGCTCCATCCCATTCCTGAATGTACTTAAAGAAATAAATTAATGCATTTCAATGAGATTGAGATAGATAAAATGATACCTAGATAATCAAAGTGTCATTCTCCAAAGGTACCAAGAAACTTGGAATCTAAGGCTGAGATTTGTACATTTTCACGTTGCTCCTAAAACATCTGAGTGGTTTTCCCCCTGCTTAATAAGAACTGGTTTATTTAGACTTTATAATCTTCATACTTGCCATTTTTAGCTGTGCAGGTCTTTCAGTTAATCATTATGTCATTTTGCAGTAAGGACAGGCTTTGTACAATAATCATGGTGAGCTTGCTAAATAGGGTCAACATTGTCTATTGCCACAGATACTGACATTTTCCAGTTTCTGTGATTTTAGTTTGTTTCGGTTTTGAAATTTCTTTCCACGCTTTTTTTCATAATATTATGGAAGTTGAGCTTTATTGTTACCAGGAACAGGTCAAATACTAGTTTTTGTCAGTTCCAATCAAATTGGGTTGTTTTCTTTTTTTCCTATTTGCTGTGTTATTTTAACTTGCTTAATGTCCAGCTTAAAATCTAAATTCATGTTTCTTTCTGAATAGCTGGATACTGTAAAATTGTTACTTTTACCTTTGCGTTTGCAAGTACTGAATGTAACACAGTTCTCTCTTCTTCTAATACTTCTCAGCATTTTCACTTAAATCTGTGAATGAATTTCCTATTTTGATGTCACAGTTGTTTAGCATATTACCTGTAGTCTGTTGATTTATAGCATTTTTACAAAAATTACATTAGATATTAAACTCTTTTATGGTCTCTTGATCCTCATTTTGTTTTTTTCATTTAGAGAAAAAATTATAACAAAAATTGTAACAATTATGTGAACAGATAGCTATAAAACAGAACATAAATCCAACCTGGATATCTATGTAACATTTAGTAAGCTTCTCTCTGCTCCTCATTTTACTGACACAGATGTTCTGGGCTATGTATCATATGTGATGAAAGGATACATAAAGTACTGAACATCAAAAATTACATGGAAAAGTAATTCAAGTATGTAATACAAGAATAGCACTGGAAACTGATTAATGAATTTTATGTAATGCAGTAGTTATTTTGCTGTGTTGAAATTCTTACAGCAAATACAAAGTCTCAGACATCTTGGGTGTTTTTTATAATGAGATGTACTGGGACAGGGAAAGAAGATTTATATAGGTGCTATTTATATTGAAGAAATATTGTGTAAAACCTGTAACTCGCACAATCATTATTATAAATTAGAGATGAAAATGACTTGGTCCCCAAGTCCTTTCACATTTCAAAGATCTCTGATTTTGGTATTCAGAATACCAGTGCTTTCCTTTATTTTCAGATGTTTTTCTACCTTTTCAAAAACGGGTTTTTCACAGAATCTACTAATGTTTTAAAATTCATCTCTATGTTATCATCTCCCATGGTGTATGGTATTTCCTATAAGGTACATGTGATGGGACTTTCAAGAGAAGCTGTGTTAAGCACAGTCATTATGAGCAAAGTCCAGCCCATTAGACTTGCTGATGGAGGTGATGAAGGTACCTGAATTAAATCCATCCAAGATACTAGATTAGATCAAGTGTGACAAGTCAGTGACAAGTTACATTAAAAATAAAGCTGTTGACATAACAATAAAAAAAATATCTTGTCTGAAGAATTAAAATGATATCAGCTTCCACAATGTGGGATGAAAAGAGGGAATATAATTTCAAGTGGCTTGATACTGAAATTTCTGCCTTCAGCTCTTTCCTAGTCAAGCAGGCTCTGACTCACATAGCAAAATGAAACGAAGTAATTTAAGTGCACAGAAAAAAATTTTGAATGTTAGAGAATGATCTGAAATATTTTTTTACTACCTTTTATTTCTGCTACATTTATGTTTTTAAGACTTCATAGGATGGCAGCGACAGGATTTTCTTGTTAAAAATATGAGGAATATCGTATTAAAAAGAAAAACAAAAGATATTTTATCTTATTCACTCCGTGGTTTTGGGTACAATGACGAAAAGTTAAAATTTGTTCTGCAACTAGGAAAAAGCAGATTTGAAAAATTGCTGCTCTCATCTCTAATTGACTATAAATTATTTATTTTTTTTAAAAATCATATGCTATTAGTTGAATAGGCACTGAGGCCAGTGAACTGAACTGAACCATACTGAATGCTTGGAATTTAATTATCTTAAATGCTTTATGTTTCTACACAGTAGTTCAGCACAAATTTGATTATATAAATAGCAAATTGTTCAGTTAAAGCACTGTTAACAACTGAATAATAGCATAAATCAGAAAGATTTTGAATCTCTCAAACCAAGACAAAATTTTGATCGTATTTGCTTTCAGATAAAAGCTTTAAGAAGCATCAAGAAAAAAACCTGGAAAATTCTAGAAATACATGTGAATTTTAAGTTAGTCTAAGATTATCAGCAGAATCATTAAAAAATCTAATTTTTATTTATTTGAGTATTTTTTTTATGTCTTGCATGGATGCTTTAAGCTTAAAATGCAATACCACCTGTGGTATTTTTTTTGAAACAGAGAAGGGAGTTTGCTAGTGGAGAGAGTACCATGAGCTTGCCAGCTTCAAAACCACTTTAGATCAGGTGTATTAGTTTGACCCTCTCTGTATCCCTCTTTCCACTGCTGAAATTGTGACTTAGAAATGCCAGTTTTTCTTCTCTGCGTTATGAAGGAAACCTGGCTGAATCCAATGCAGTTCTTGTAAATTTCCTGTTTCAAGTACTGAACTGCTAAACAAGGGCAGAGGTTTATATTTGATGGTGTTATTTACAGCGATTTAAGTGGTAGCTTTTCACAGTTGCTCGTTCCTGTCTGATATCAACCATTTGAATTGTATTAGCCTGACTATTTGTGAGTCCATGAGATGACATGGAAAATTTCCTCAATCCTACTAAAAATTAAGCGTAATATCTTGCTATATTATTTCCACAGTCCAGTTCAGATCTGTTTTCAGAAACTTTTGTGTAAAAGGATGAGAAGGCAAGAACCTTCTTGGGCTGGCTATTTTACCAGAGAAATACAGGTGAAACCATAGCCCATGATCAAGGGGTTTATAATTATTCAGTCTTGTGAAGGAACAAGGTAGTGGAGTGGGGAACAAGCATCCATCCGCTTCATGGAAATCACAAAAATCGGGAGGACACATGATGTATTTTAAAGGAGACAAATCTAACTCTTTGCTAAATTAACAGAGACACTTTCTAAGGAGGCTATTATTTCACCTACATTCACTGCTTTTAAGATCTGTGCTAAGCTATCTAGTGATAGGTTTAGATATGACTGCTATGAAGATTTCTGTCTTCCTCTTGAGCACCACTGTTTAAGAAAGATGTGTACCAGTGAAAGACAGTGCAGATATGAATAACAGGAGTGACCCATGAAAAAGAGATTAAAATAATGAGGTTTGATTGCTCTAAATAGGAAAGATCATAGGGAGACATAAAAGCTGTCATCCAATATGTAGAAAACCATTCTGGAGAAATGCAATCAATTGCCATAGGAAAGAGTAATAAGGGGTCTGGTAGGTCTTCTGATTTTAATTTTAGGGTAAATTCTAATCCATCTAGAGGGGTATTCAGTTAGTGGGAAAACAGAGTTTGGAAAGCTTTCAAATTTCCTTGCTTAAATATTTTAGTAATTTGATTTAAGGTGTTATAAATGTGTTAAAAACTGCATGAGCCATTGGATTAGGGTCAAGAAGTTTTACATCTGCCTTCTAGTGTGGTCCTGTGTTAGGAGATGCTGTTTCCTTGAAGCAGAACTTGAATATAAAGTTCTAGAAGAAGCTCTGTGTTTGAATTAGAGCCAGCTGCTGGTGTTGTTCAGAATAATTCAAGAAGTGTTAACAGGGAGACTTTGTGACAGAGGGGGAAAATTAAATTATGAGTATGATCAGCTGAAGGCAATGGCTGAATATCCTCAACATTAGATCATGGAAGATTGTCCAGGGTCTTTAGAATAAAGATAGTTGGAACAGCACAATCAGTACAAACTATTGAATAAAGGAATTTAAGAACTGCTGAAACCACTTCAGTGATAAAGGTTATGAGTGGACCCACTATAGTTTCCACACCTATCTGCAGATTTTAAACCCAAACATTCAAAGACCCAAACAACAAACAAAGGCAGCATTCTAATGGATTTTAGCTATGAATACACCTGATAGATTTGTTGAAGACTCATTTAACTTTCAACAGTAAATTTGAAGCCAATTTTTTTAAATAAACAGAAACCATCAGAGTTTCAGAATATGAACTATCAAATATCTTGATTTTGACTGTAATAGAAAGCTAACTCTTTTTGTTGTTGTTGTTCATTCCTTTCTTGATATCTTACATACTGTAGAATTAAAGAAAAAACTGGAACATATTTACACAGGTGTGGAAAACAGCAGAAGTATAACACAGGGCCTCTTCACTATCCTCTTTAAAATAGAATAAGAATACCTCAGACCTTACAAAATTCTCAATTTGTGGCAGTTTAAGATCTGATAAAGCCACTGAGATTGCAAAAGTATCAATAGAGGTCTTCATATTATAGAAACCACTTAGGAAAATTCTTTGTAAAACCTACAATTTTGAGAAAGACTTCTCTGAGCTCAGATTTTCTTAGCTACAAAGGCCAATTGGTCTCATGCCATTGCAATTCAAGAAATAAATGCAAGAAGATTTAATATTATGCTTAATTAGTTTTTCCTATTGTGACTCAGAAAATAACATGGCTTTATGTTGGTGTGTATATATATATATATATAAGTATGTATATGTGTGAATTTATATGTATTTGTGTGTCCATAGATATATCTATTGATTTGGTATAGACAATGGGATGGATTTTTTTCTTTCTATTTATAGAATTTGGAAAAAACCAACAGATACTATGGCCTTCTCTTTCTCCCACACTATATGAAGTAACACAGTTTTCTGTTCAGCCAAATATTTCTAGGTAATGCGTATATATATGGGAGACATAAGGACAAGTGCTGATTTTCTAAGAATTTTGCTTATGTTCTGAACACAAGTGGGTGCTTGCGCAGAATATGCTTTTATTTTTTCTGTTAGCCTACAGTTAGGCAGAAGTAAATTTACTGCACAGGTTCCAGAGGAGGTCACAAGGGAATTTTCTTCTCTTCCAGTTATCTCTGACACATAGATATTTATGTAGCCCTTTCTTACTAGGTTTTAATATGTTTACTTCCGAGTGTACAGTATTTATATGCAGTTAAACTCAAGCAGTAGCTGTAGAAAAGAACATCTGGCCCTCTTCAGAAGTCTTTTTCTCAAAATCATATCTAATATCCAATAATGATTTAGTGTAGCAAAAGACCAAGTGAGCACTGATTAGGAGCTCTGTATATTTTAGATTAATTGTGTCTTGTGGGCAGTATAACATATGCTTCAGTGTACAGAAAGCTAAATTTAAGAATGCAGAAATTGCTTCTTAAGAGCAAATCAGAGTCACAGCAACAAAGTGATCTTAATCCCATCTGCTGTCAGGAAAGAGCCAAACATAAGCCAAGCACAAATTTAGAGTTCTCCTTGATCATTTACCAACATAATTTCTTGTTTTATTATATTAGAATTGCCAACTGTAACCAAGTGGTTTGTAGGCAGTATAACCATAGAATCTTCATCCTTGCTTAGCTTTTCAAGTTAATTATGATAGTGACTGTTGTTGGATTTGTTATTTATTTTACTTATTTAATTCACTGTTCTTTTTTTTTTTTTTTTCTTTTAAGTACTGATAAAGGAATGTGACAAACTATTCCAGTCATCTGCAGTCTAAATAGTAATTTTATTTGATTTATCCAATTTTCTCTTTTTATTTTTCCATGCAAAGTGGTCGTCCCTGAAAAATTCCCATAGGAACATTGAACTTTTTGTCTTCATTCATTTTGGTAGGAAAATATCAGGCAAAGAATATTGAATAGCTAAACAGTAGTTTACAAAGATATGAACATATCAGTGGAAAATATCTTGTGTCATTGTAGGCAATAAGAATTATATTCTCATTCCTTCAATTAAGGATTAGCATTTAATCACATTTAGTGAATTATTTAGTGGCAATCATTATTTTAAAAGAAAGTAGGGAGTTCCTATAGAAACAATGTGTATCATTCCCTGCTCCCCCAGTTAGCCATGTTTGCCTTCATCCAAAATCTGTGTGGATGCTCTTGTTAATCTTAAGGGCCAGTGCAAGTGCACAGGCTTCTGCTGGCATTTCAGTATTGACTCTGATGACATGTGAAGGGATGATATTGATATAAGTACACAGTAAACAATAGGGCTAAATAGTCTACATTCAATGCTTAAAGATAGAAGCCTGAATGTAGACCTTCACCCTTGGCACAAGAAGTACCTTTTTGTTTTAGTTCAATCACTGACATTTTTGAGAAGGAGACTGTAGTCTGGGTCAGTTCATCTTTTCTTTCAAGACTGAAAATTTGTAAGCTCGTTTTATCATACTATATTGGTGGTAATATTGAATATCTATACTTGTTTGGTCCAGAGCATTCTGCATCCCTCTACCTCCTCACAGGTCCAGCATGGAGATCTACCTCATCCTATGTATCCCTGAAAGATGACTGAGGTTCTAAAAAATAAGCACTGAAAGACTTTTCAAAAAGTCTTCCATCTGGATAGAATAAATATTAGAGCAAATTCTTCTCTGATTCCCAAAGGATTACATCTATTCTAACTTCAGAACTGACATAGAATTCAAGAGAGCTAAGTCTTGTGGCCCTTAACAGTAAAAGGCCATAGGTTTTGAACTCATGGAGCAGTGAAGGCCACTGAAAAATTTGTTTTAGCAGTTGTCTAATATTCATGTGACTGTTGTCTCACCTTTGTGTGAGCTGGAGCTCTATCAAGAACATGAATGATAAAGGTCTGGTAAACCTTGGTTGAATGAAATGACCTAGATGATCTTCCAGCCAGATGATCCTGTGACAATGTATTCTAAATCAACTAGTGATCACTGCAGTGCCAGGTGAAACTGGCAATGTAACCTCTGCCTCAGGGCTCTGATAAAATAAAATAGATTTGGTTTTGATGCATCAATCATATCTGTGCCCCAGGACCTGGGGAATGAAAAAAAAAAAAAATATTATGAAAAGACATACTAATCATGCCAAATGTGACCAGTTCTTGCTCATACAGTGTGTCCTGTGACATGAATATGATGCAGAATATGGTGCGTCTTGCTAAAATGCCAGGTTTTGCATTTTCCAGAACCTGCCTGAGCCTGGATTGAGAGATTAGACTTTTTCTTTGTCCTCAGGGCATCTTTTTGGATTTCCCTTAGGACACAGGCAATAGCTTTTTGACACTCTCACCATGTGAATGGAAGAAAGTGTTTACTGACTCATTATCAGATTACACATCCAGGAAAGGATCCCACAGTTAAGAAAGTGAAACAATACCAATATTTTTCAAGTCTTTTTTGCTTGTTGGCATTAGGCCAGCCTATTGTACTCAAAACAAATGTTCTTTGTTTTGAATTTACTACTCCATGCTGTAATAAAGAGAGGAACATTTCAAGAAGTGTTGATCTTACTAATGTCTTGCTTTATTTAAGAAACTGAATACTTTTTCATAAACAATCTTGCTTGATAAGAAATCCTGAAGACATCAGTTCTGCATTTGTTTCACTGAACTAGCTGGTCCCTTGACCCAGAGCCCCTCACACCAAGCAGAAGCCTTATTGCAATTCATCACTGCCAAATAACCCTTTATAAGTACCCGGGCATGAGGAGTCCTCCTTGATATTGCAGGAATATTTCAGCGAACAGATGGACTTGTAGTACTTGCTGGGTGCTACTGTCCTGAAGACACAGATCAAATACCAGAGCATCACAAACTACTGTCCATGGCAGACATTTGTAAATAATCCATGGACTGTTTCCATAGACTGAAAGAACTTACGTTAAATCAACCTGAATTTGCTAGGCATCTTTTAGAGTTCCTGTAAAGCAGAGGCATTCTTAACTTTCACACCGGTATTCATAGAATCATAGGATCATAGAATTGGCTGGGTTGGAAGGGACCTCAGAGATCATCAAGTCCAACCCTTGACCCACTGCTGCATTTACTAGACTATGGCACTGAGTGCCACATCCAGTCTCTTTTTAAATATCTCCAGGGACGGAGAATCCACTACTTCCCTGGGCAGCCCATTCCCTCTGGTATTCCCTCTGGTCCTGGTCTTCCTCTTTTCCAGACTAGAGTGAGACATGCAGCCTTTCTAGAAAGTTACAAGGCTTGATACCTGGTTTGTCTCCTAATGTCAAGTTTTGCTGCTCTTTAATGATATATTCACATATAATAATACTTCACAGGTAGTGGTTCTTACGAGCATTGCATTATAATAGTCTTCTGTGCTGTAACAGGATCTTACTAAATTGTACTTATTATGTTGAGTAATTTTATATGGGAAGATATCCTAGAATCATAGAATCATTTAGGTTGGAAAAGACCCTTAGGATCACCTAGTCAAACCATTAACAGATCCATCATCCATGCTGCTTTCTCCCCCCTTGAACTTAAGCCCATCTAACCATTGGAACAGCACCAAAATCATGATACTGATATTATTTTTCAAATGGTCTATTTCTGAGTTGAGATAATAAATAGCATGCATATATACTATTTATTATGTATACATTTATATACATATTAGTCCATGTCAGAGAAGTCAGCTTTTGATCATAGCAGTCATGAGAGTCCAGCTAAAGTGTTGCATGAAGTCTCTCATTTCATTACTATCAGACAGGATCTATATAAAGTCTCTTATTTCAAGCACTAGGAGATAGAGGCTTTTTCCCTGTTGACAGTGAGGCATTTTAAATCTTAACATTAAAATATGTTATTTGGTTGTATCATGTCACATGTAATATCTTTATCTTTACAAGAACTGGTGAGCTTGTTCTGTAGCATAACAACTTTCTGGAAGGCAAGCACTTCAGGAAGAAGGCAAGCACTTGCACTGTGCAGAGATAACCTCACAACTGTCTGCCCTCCGAGCAGACATTACTGAGGAGGTGCTTTCTTTTTCTTGGGATCTTTTAATCAATTGATCTTTGTCTGGGATACAGTCTTGTTTGAATTACTGTTGAAAACTTGAATGCAAGAGTCAGGAAAATTTTCTATAACTTGCTGTATGATCTGATGTAACTTGTAATTTTGGATCTGTGAGAATAAAGTCCAGCCACCAAGGGTCAGTTGCAAGCATAAAGTTTTGTTTGACAAACAACATAAGCAAAGTGATACAACCCCATGAAGATATGGCAAATATGTTGTAAGGCAAGAGAGAGAAAGGGGGGAGTTTGGGAGAGGAGAGAAAAGAATGACGGGGAGAGATAAGATACTGAGAAAGAGAGGGCTGTCACCACCCACGGATCCAGTGGTGTCCAGTGATCTTTCTGCTTCAGAATGGTGATCGAGTTCCAGGTGGGGCAAAGGTCTGGTGCTGGGTGGTGGACCGGTAGTAGGCGATGAAGAATAAACACTTTGGTGTTCCTTACATGTCCTGAATTTTCCACCACTCTGGTGGCTGATTCCAGACTCCAGGAATGTAGCCGCCAAAGTTTCCCACTGCTCTCAAGGCTGAATCAGTGAATCAGGCCTCAGGAGGTCCCTCTCACCCCACCGAAAAGGCTGTTGTTGGCCACCCTGTGCTTGATAGCAATCATTGACCATTTTTTGTCAATTTGCCTGGGGCATCAGCTTACTGCTGGCTCCACTCAATGTGAGTCTACCCCCAACATTCCATTTGCCAAATTGTCATTTGAGGTGAAGAAAATTCAAAATTTTGCTGAATAGAACCTCGCATTTCCTATGACCAGACTGTGAAAATGCAAGTACAAACCCCTTTACCCTATTGACATTCCAGACAGTCATGTTAGAGGCTTCCTCACACTATGCCTTTACATAATGGGATGTAATATGGCTTTGTGAATCTCTTCACAGAATTCTGAAAATAGCAACCTTCCTCATCTGTAGCACAGTAGGACTAATCTCAGCAATTACATTGATGATTAAAGTTTTCTCATAAAACTTCACGACTCTCCCAAAAGAGTCCTGTAAACAAAAATCTACAAGGCTGTCCCTGTCATATATGGGCTAGCCCATGGCAAGAGTCCCAGGTCTGCCAACAGAATCAAGAGGTGTTTGATCAATGCCTATGCAGACTTGCACAGACACTCTCATGTCAGATATGACTGAAAACCCAAGGTCCCCTGTATTTACTGGACAGTCTATTTTCCTACTTTGTAACCCCTAACTTAGAAATTGCAGGATCTATGTAGTTTGAAATGCTAACTGAGACAAGAGCTGAATTGGCAAACCATCTTGGCCATAGGCTTTTATTTCAGTCACTTGAGTCATTCCTGACTAAGTTTTTCCAAGTCTCAGTAAATACACTGGATGATGGTACATGCTCCTATCGCTGCCTACACTTGTATCCATCTGTTACCATGGCACTATTCCTACTTAGGAGTTGGTTGCACCATTACACTACATTACAGGTGCCAAGTGAATGTGGGTTTAGGCAGTTACAAAAGCTCTTCTGTAGGCTATCTCTGCTCTAAGATAGAATTGCCACATTGATGCCACATGCTTACTTACCTCATGACATCTGTTGAAGCTGAAATGCCAAAAAAAAGTGCATACATATAAAATGGATCTCTTTTTTGGTTGTATATGTTGACAAATTTTATTGCCAGTTGCTCCGTGAGATTGCATCCTTTTCCATATACAGGCTCTTCTTGCTGTCGTTTTTAAAGCAATTTTATGACCTATAATGTCACCAGTAACTCCATTGGTACAAAAAGTTTGTATGGATTCTAAGTCTCCTAGGCTTAGTCACAGCCTCAGATCAAATTCCTCTCCTCTCCTAACTGTAGGCAGGGTAAGGTCTCCTTGTCATTACAAAGTCTTTGCAGTTTAGAGACTGTGCTTATGTGTGTTTTTAAGTGAAAGAGACTTCCCACAGTAGAAGGTGGTTTCTTGCACTTCTGCTTTTTTAGTTGGTTCATATTCTGGCAATTTGAAGAACATACACTATCATTACTTATTTCAAGGCATTTCCCCCCAGAAAAGAATGACTCACCTGGAGGTATGTTTCTTTGTATGCACATACACATTTTTCCCATAAAGCAGTTTATTGGTTAATCTCTGAGCACCACAAAAATCTTACCTAAGTGTCCTGTTGGTTGACAGTTACTATCAATGTTATGCAATCATGAGATTAATTAGTGTCTTTTGTAACACCCTTCTGCAAATGGAAATTCTTGGTACACTTATCTCTTCCTCTCACTGTTTTCTTCCTCTTGCTTTCTGTGTGTCTAAGTGAGGGAGACACTGTCTAAGGACTTTTATCTTTAATGGAAATGCTGCTGAATTAAATCAACTGCTTAAATAAACATCAAATAAGTTCTCTAGAGTGGAAGTGAGTTAATATTTTTTGAATGCTGGCTGAACAAAAAAGTAAGATTATGTCTTGGCAGTAATTATAAAAACTAGTCCATAGGAAGAAAAATATTTCAAACATGAGACATTGCTAAAATCATTGCAGAAAAGTTCATATTGGAACTGGGAAGGAAGTTTTTATCTTCACTACTCTAATGTCTTGACATTTACAAAATATTTCCAAGAATTTTTTAGAAGAGACAGTTTCATATGTATTCTCGACCTCATTCAAGCAAGAGTTGATTCTTTCATTTCTGTGAAGTCTGGGGTGGATTGATTTAATTTTTTTTAAATTATAATTTCCATAAATAATTAACATTGGAAAAAATTAATTCAACATTTGTATTGACATTTAAAAATGTAAATGTATGTCTTTGATATCTTTCTTAGCTCTGTATCTCTCTCCTTAATTTGAGGATATCAGCATTTGCTGTATTTCTATAAGCACTCTCTTATATACTTAGAAAACACACTTGACAAAAATTTTATAAAATTTTATAATATTTCTCCAGGTAATTTTGGGAATTGCAAATAATTGTTTTGCAATGAAAAAAAAAGCACTTCATTGGCAATTCTCAGATATTTTCTGATATAGTACTTGAAAACTGAAGTTGATGAATATTCTTGTTTGTGGTGGTGTTTCAAGACAAACTTCCAGTCTTCCAGGTGGAGTATTTCAAGAAAGAACATCCTGAAGCTAAGTTATTCTTCATACTGTTTTTGTGTGTGTATATTATCTATGGAGGTTTTTAAATGAGCCTGCAAGAAGGACTTTGAGATAGTAAGAAAATACTATAGCAATTCAATTAAAAATACTAACTTCAAAAACATCTATGTTAATATGTAGTAATTTCTTAATAATTTAGAGAAAGTGCTGATAGTTAGAATTATTTATGGAAAATGTATCCTACAGAGAATATAGCTCTTTTGGATGGAACAAGAGATATGTTGCTCAACACTTTTTTTTTACCCAGTTAGGATTTTGTTCACGTCAATAAATAAACTTATGATACAACATTTATAAGTTTTAGGTGAGAATGTGTCACAGCATGACTCAAGCCATGTGCATCTCCATGAACAGAGCAGTGATTTCAGTTCTGGTGTACCTCAGATCTGATTTACCTCTTACAGAAGTGAACAAGGAAAAGTTTCTCCATTCAGGAGAGATTTCCTCTGACCTTATCTCAATAGTAAGAAAAATGTGTGAATAATTCTTTCAAGCAACACTAAAAGAATTTCAGTAGATGGCTAAAACCAGTGAAATCCTGCTTCTGTCAACCACTTTTAATAGGAGTAAGAGAAAGGGAAAAGCTTAATTTGTCTGAGTGATAACAAAAGAGATGATGAACATTTCTCTTCCCCAGAATCCAGTCAATTATTTTTCCTATTGGTGCTAAGGGTTCTGTTCCTATTAATTACTGGGAAAATGCATTTTGTGGTGTGACGTGTCATGCATAAAAAACTCAGTACACTCTATCAGTAAGGTATTATGGAGTTTGAGTACTGAACTGTTTTCAAAGATGCCTAATCACATTTTCTATTTGTTTGGATGCACCTGTGATTATGAATACTATCAGTGCTACTAGATTCTGCATTTTTGTTGTATGAGAATATACTAGGATAGCTCAAATTTGTAATGGGATTTTTATATTCACATTGCATGCATAAGAGACAGATAAAAACATAAATATCCAAGTCCACTGCTTACTGTTATTTTTCGCTTATTTCTTAAGTGTACTCATGACCATAGTTAAATGTCCTGTTACATGTCATAGTTACATAGAACAAAAGTGGATACCTGTGTATCTCTGATTATACTTGTAAAACTCATTTGAACTTTACCTTAAGTCAGAGTCAATTCTGTAAAAAATACATGGTTGACTCTCTGAACTTAAGTGACTTCTGAATTTCTCAAACAGCTTCATGTCTAGCTTGACAAACCATGTTGTGGAGAAGGCTGCTGTCTTGTTGGGTTGAACAGCAGTTCTAAGAACTCAAAGTAGTTTCCAACAAAAAGTAAAGATAAATCTGAGTATTTCAGGGTTTCAGCTAGCCTTCAGTGAGTAACCAGCATGTGATCACCTCTTGCTGAAGCATCAAATATTATCTACTGTCAGACACAAAATGCCATGTGAAGCAACTTACAAGCTTGGTTTAGAAACAATCTAGACTAAAACAAATTTTCAGTTAGGAACTTCTCTTGGCTACCCTGAAATAGGGTTGCAAGGCTTAGGAGACTTTTCTGAATGAGGTAGGTAGAACTGCAGATTATTGAAGTTGTTCTGGGAAAGTATTGCCAGATCTAGTCATAAACTTACTCAGATTTTAGATAGATTAATAAGCTTGGAACCTGAGTATAAGTATGTAAGAGTCTGTAAAAGACTTGTTATGTAAATGAGTAATGTAGAACTATAAAGTTCAGCTTCTCTCATAACTGAAATTATTCCTTCCAAACAAAATGTGTTTCATCTTCCTGAAAACTGAAGATCTGGTCTATGGGTCTTCTGCTAGATTACTAGCAAATGTGCCACATGTTTATGTATGCATATGCTCTTTCAAACACACATATTTCTGTACTTTATACAAAAATACTATTATGTAGTTTCTGTGGGGAAAAGTTAGAAGATATCTGTGTCCTATCTATTACAAATAAAATTTATGTCTGTATTTGTAAGAAACTTTTTCAGTTTCTTTTCTTCTACCAACTTGACTCTTGATTCTAGACATAATCTGTATGTATAATTTCATGCTATTAATTGCTTTTTATTATGTGGTATAATTTACAAATTATGGTTAATGACCAAACCACACTCTTGAGAGTTTGCACTTCAATCTTCCTCGTGGTGGTTCAGAGCTTATCGTTAATTTGTTTCAAATTAAATATTGAGTTAATTCATTCATAATATTCATTCAGAAGTAAATTCTATTTTTTAATTAGAAGGGAGAATCCATCTGTTTTTATTTTCAGCTACAGTGCTGAAGCTTGTCAAAAGTAACAATTTCCTTCAGTGAAAGTCTGCTTTAAAACATATGCTTCTCCTGAATACATTGAAATATTTGATCAAGTAGTTCAAGAAAGTTTTATTAGGTGTATTAAATGATATTTTCCCACAACATAGTGGATATAATGAGACAGTGGGTAATATAAACTATTAGTAAAATAGTTATGAGTCATAGAACAAGCACTGGCCTGAAGCTTTCTATGCTGTTCATCACTTGTATGCTTCCTGGTATGTTTTTAGCATGTACCAACTCACTGAAACCAGTTAATTTATGGTCATAGTTGGCCTAATTGCATGAAGAATATTCCCAACAGACAGACAAGATAAGATTTTTCTAGTTTGGATTGAAATCTATTAAGGGGAGTGGCCAGTAAAGCCATACAGACAGGAGCTCTGCTGCAGCACTTGACCTCTGTGATAGAGAATAAACCCTGACCCATATATTTGTAGATGTGATCATGGAGACTTGCCCATAAGGAAGACTGATAGCACAAATGAACATGATTTGTACCTCTCTTGAGATAAAGTGCTGTAATGGCTCAGCAGGGTACAGATTTAACGTCTCATTTTCTCCCTGGCCTGTGTTGTATCTGATTTTAAGACAGATAAATAAGACAATGGTGTGTGCTCCTGAGCTGCACACTTCTTTTCATATGCTGTAAAATTAGTTAAGGGTAACTAGTCCAGATATATTTTCTTAGATGTTCCAAGTCAGATGTCCCACTGACATCTGTCCTGACTCTTTTAGCTGGGATGGTGTTTATACACTTGAAGAGGGGGAGATAGATTTATGACTCTCTGGTTCTTTGTTCTTTTTTTTCCAGAAGAGAAGCTGGGCAGCCTCCAATGGCAGTGTTTCTAGGACTTTCACTTTAATATTTTTCATCATCTTCTCCATCATCTATTCTATCGTGTGATCTTCTGAAGTAATTGTTTACAAACTGAGCTGATTACATTTAAGATTATGGTCACTTCAGGTATTACAATAGGATAATTCTGTTTTCTATCAAGGTTGGGCATTTTTTCAGTGAATACCAGTAGACTGCAGACCTAGAAACTTAAAATTTGCATGTAAACAAAACTAAAGCACATAAAGCATTGAAGATGTTATTTTCAGACACTGTGGGCTGACCAGATCTGATTGACTTCACTTAAAGTGTTTTCTATTTGAGGAACGTTTATTGACCCTTATGCAGTTTAAATAATCTGATTTTTCACAGGCTCTGCACAATATCAATACCTTACAACATCCATAATCTTAATTTTAAGTTATCTATTTAGGGTGAACTACAGTAGACCTACCTTAAATCACAGTGATTCTTTAACAGTTCAGATAATTTTTATGGGAAACACATAACTTCAAGATGCCCATCATGATTTATTGACATTTTTTTCCAATAGCAATTACTGATGTGCATTGAAACACTTCAGCGGTTTTTGAATGTGACTACAGTCACCAGTGTACTTCTGTTCTAGATGTGTATTGCATAAGTCAGCAAATACTCTTACCACCTCAAGATTGGATACTGCATCTAGAGATCTTTTTGTGTAGAAATAATAATTCTATCGCAGTCTTTCTAGAAAGCAACTAGAGTTGGTGCCGATTCTTTCTTTAAATCCTGTTATTTTGAATGGCCAAACTCTCCCTATATAGAATTTTTAAAAAGCCTTAGTAGGAGTAATGTTCCTAGATGAGAAATATATTTGTATATATTATTGTTATATAATATTATTATCTGCGGCTTTTCTGGAATAACATAGAAAACAGGAGTTTATAACAGTTATCATCAAATTATTGGGATATTTCCTTTTCTTTTGTTTTCCTTTTCTACCAAATGTAAAATTGGATTTGATGAAAAGTAATGTGAGGAAGAAAGCAGAGGAACTGCAGACACTGAACAATAGGACAAATTCTGGGCTTATGTCTGTTTTTCTGGGTGGTGTAAACTAAATTGTGACTTAGCCATTTGTGTTTTTATTATTTCACAGAGTGCTGTCACGAGTAGCTTTTTCTTATGAGCTTTGTGAATTAAAGCCTGAGCAGAACTTTGACATCCTGAAACGAACAAACTGTCCTAATGCTACATATCATCCATGCAGGACAGGAGAAGGAATGGTGGAGTCAGAAAGAGGGATCTTTTCGAAAACATAAATTAGGTCTGCAAAAACTGAGGTGAATTGGTAATAAATAGCCTAAATCAGAGGGAAAAAAATAAGGGAGAGATAAATATTATTTATTCCCACTTCATCTCTTGCTGCAGTAGATTCTTTGTTCTTGTGGGTTTTTTCACCTGAACTCTGTAGATTAGGCTCATATTTACTTATCTCTGACATGACACTTGCATAAATTCACAAAGGTCTCAGTTTCACTGATGACACTTGTAACTCTCACCAGGTAAATGTGTTATTAAAGTCAGTTACTGCTTATCTGTGGATCTGTGCACAGTGATAAACTATCAGCTGTGAATGTTGACAGAATTTATTCTTGTAACAATGATTGTAAAAGGGGTAGAAAATGGCAAATTTGCAATTCATTCTTGTCACACAGATTGTAATGAGAACAGAAAATATCACAAACTTAATTTGTTCTGGTGAAAAGTGTCAAACCACAATCAGAACAGAAGATAGCACAAAAAATTGTACCTTTTCTCCGAGCTTCCTAAAATGCAATCTCACTGTTGCGCTCAGATGACATTTTCCAGGTTCCCTTGATCTGTTCCATCATACAGTATTTTTTTCTTCATTTTTAGTGTCTCATTAAGAATACACACATTTTATAAACATGTAATGTAGCCATGCAGGTTTTTTTTCACGTGGAGACATTTTAGAAATATTTCATGCCTTTCATCATGGTGAAGGTAATATAAGGTGATGACACTTTCCAGCTAAACATGGGGTTTCAATGAAGTAGAACCAAAGGCTGTGAATGGTGTTTACCTGGACTTGAGCATATCTTCCAGCCGTGTTTCCTACAGGATTCTCCAGGAGAAACTGGCTACTTATGGCTTAGACTGCTTTACTCTTTGCTGGGCTCAAAGTGTTGTGGTGAAAGGAGTTAAATTCAGGTGGTGGCCTGTGACTAGTGTTATTCCCCAGGGCTCAGTGGTGAGACCAGTTCTGTATAGTATCTTTATCAATGATGTGGATTCAGGAATTGAATACACTGTCACTAAGTTTGCAGATGACACCTGGGTTGGTGTCAAGTTGAGTGGAAGTGTTGATCTGCCAGACAGTAGGAAGGCTTTGCAAAGGAAGCTGGAGAGGCTGGATGGGCTGAGCCCAATTGTATGACACTTAACAAGGCCAAGTGTCAGGTCCTGCACTTTGGTCACAACAACCCCATGCAATGCTACAGGCTTAGGGAGGAATGACTTTAAAGCTGTCCAGACCTGGTTGGGTTGACTGTCACAGCAGCTGAATGTGAGCCTGCAGTGTGCCCAGGTGGCCAAGCAGGCCAACAGCATCCTGGCTTGTATCAGAAAGAATGTGGCCAACAGGACTAGGGGAGTGCTCGTGCCCTTGTACTTGGGCACTGGTGAGGCCACATCTCTAATAATGTGTGTTCAGTTTTAGACTCCTCTATATAAAAAGGTAATTGAGGTGCGAGTCCAGAGAATAGCAATTAAACTAATGAAAGGTCTGGAGAACAAATCTTATGAGGAGTTTGTGAGAGAATTGAGATTATTTATTTTGGAGGAGACTGAGGGGAGACCTTATTGCTCTCTAAAGCTACCTGAAAGGAGGAAAGGAGGGTGGTCTCTTATGCCTAGTAACAAGTGACAGGACAAGAGGAAGTTGGTTCAAGTTGCACCAGGGGACATTTAGACAGGATATTAGAAGAAACTTTTTCACTGAAAGGGTTATCAAATACTGTAACAGGCTGCCTAGGGAGGTGGTTGAATCACCACCCCTGGAGGTGTTTAAAAGCTGTGTAGTTGTGTGCTTAGGGACGTGGTTTGGTGTGAGGCCAGTGGCTGGCATCAATGATCTTAAAGGTCTTTTCCAACGAGATCTCTTCTGTGATTCCATGGTTCAATCTGGGTCAGCTTGAGAAGGGTTGTCCTCACTGGCATTTAAGAAAAGTAGCCTGAGTTTGAAATACTGCATGATTTTCAGTATGATTTTTAATAATTTCTAGAGCTTCACTTGAATCTTTTACTTACTTACAGTCTTTTTATTCAGACGGGGTAGGACAGATTTTCTTACCTCCAATAATTACAGAAACTCAGTGAGTTTATTTCTTAATTTTTTGCCCAAGAAGCTTTCTCAAGTGTAGATGCGTCAGATAGTTCTTTTGATGGAACAGATTCATTTTCTGACATAGTGATCAAAACTGATTCATACTAAGAAGGAGCTCTTAAAAATTATATTTGGACATGTTTTCAACCCTATGCTTTGGCAGTAAAGCTTTTACAACAGACTCATAATGATTTTTTTTATTTTCGATTCAAAATAGCAAGCATACAACTTCCTAGAGGGTTCATCAGGTTTTAGAGAGGATGCTCTAAAAGCAGATTAGACAGTCCTAAAGATATGTCTTTTTCTTAAAGTGTATTGTTATCTTACTCACTGCTCTTACATAACACAATTTACTTACTGAAGCATGAAGGCTTAGCAGACTAAGCAGCACTCTTTCTCCCCCTGTTTTAGATCAGCAATTTTGTAAGAAGGATGTTTAGTAATGGAATGGGAGTATTGGGTGTTCTTTGTTTACTTGGAGCTGCCCAAGGATCTCTGAGTTTTGTTATGCTTTGTTCTCCAGCAGCTGAGTTGCCCAGTCTTTTTCAGTGATGTCTGTCTGTAAGCAGTCATCCTGTCAAGCCTTGCACTGTGGTACAGATTTTTCCCATCTTTTATAATTATTGAGTTTTGCTATTTAATTCAGATTTTTGTTAAACTCTTAGACAATTTTCTTCTCTTATTTGTGTAAAATGAAGCTGTCAGATAGGTTACACAGGTCGATTCTCAGAATTCACAGGTTCAACCAATGCTAAGATGTAAACAAACACATGAATGGTGAATTTTCTGACTCTAGCTAGGCATTTGGGGTTGCTACCAAAACATAACTATGTAATGGACAGACAGTTGAAATAATTAATTGTTCTAAATTTAATTTTTTTAACAGACAGCAGTATAATTTGAAGACTTTTGTGTTGCAATTGCTGCTTTAACTGTAATTGCATTTAAAGCAGAAAAAAAATTATACTGTGAAATATCTGACAGTGAGGCACTTTAAATTCAATCTTTTTTAAAAAATATGCTTAGTTGTCTTTGCTGAAAAATTAGAATATTTGTATCCCGGTGTCATCTTAAAAGGAAAAAACGGTATTTCTGAGATACTGGATTTATATTAAATGCAGATTATTGGAGGACATAATTGTCACTGCATTGATGTACAATAATTCATTTCTGCACTCTGGAAACTGCTTCCAGTTCTGCCCTTGAAGACAGATGTGAACTTTCCACTTCATCGCCTAAAGATGTTGGGGTTTTTTTTTTTGTTGGTTGTTCTTTGTTTGTTTGTTTTATAAGAGAGTTCCATGAATGGTTCATTTTACTAGCATACTGTCTATTATTCCAGTGTCAAAGGCTTGAGAATTGATTATATAGGTTGCACTATAGATACAATAATTTCTGTTATGTTTTAGAATGAAATTTGAATTCTTTGTGCCATACATCTGGAGGTATGATCTTATGATTATCTCTGTAATATATTCATCATGGATTAATGTCTCTAACTCTGGGTAACCCATGTTTACAAAGGCTGTGGTTATTTATCATTTTTATCAATAAACAGAATAACTGATTTTTTTTTTTTTTTACTCAGGCAGATACCTTTTTTTACCAAAAATGTTTGATTTCAATTTTGGCTCATATGATTTTAAAATAAGAAATAATCAAAATGTAAATGAGAATTCCTAATTTAAACTACATGGTTGCATAAAAATATGTATAATTTTCTATTCCACAGTTATATTTCTTTAAAAAAAACAAACAGGCCAAACATGTTTTAAAATTATATTTTTATTTTATAATTTACAAATTTAGTTGACAACGAAGTAGCTAAATTATGCAGTTGCCACTAAGTAAATAACTAAGCAATTATTTTGAATAAATTTTCCAAAGGGCTGGGTGGTTGGTGTGTTGTTTGTTGGTGTGGGGTTTTTTTTCTGGAAATTGTAATAGTATTAGGGAAAAAAAAAAACCTAGAGAAACCAGCAAATCTGTAGGACCCATAATTTTACTTACTTGTTTACTTATTAATTTAAATATTTTTATTTCATTGTTTTCAGACCATTCCATATATGAAAGATTATAAATAGCAGACAAAATTGAATCTCTAGCTGAAGAAGATTAAAATGACCATAAAAATGCATGTAAGATTTTTGCTGAGTTTTTTTTTACACAGAACAGTGGAGGTGCTTTCTGGATAAAACCTTCACTTTGCTTTTATCCCCTGAGTTCCATTGGCTGAATCTGAATAGCCATAACCTAGAGTACAGAGGTTATCACATATTTTTTCATTAACAGCCTTTTTCCAGAAAAAGAATTCATTTTGTATGTTTAAGACGTGTCTAATCCAGCTGACCCTTTTTTTTCAACATCTCTTCTGTCTTCCCTTTTTGTCTATTTTCTTTTTTTCTCCATAATACTAGAAAGAGAGGAAAGAGAACTGGAGAAGAAAGTTGTGCAAAACTTATGAAGAGAGTTTTCTTTTTTTGTGTAGGTTTTTTTTTTGGTTTGTTTTTTTACTTTTCACTTTACGTTGAACAACTGAGAACTATTGACTTCTATGTAATTTTTATTAAGTCATGTTTTTTCATGACTTAATAGCAATATACAGTTAAATTAATTAAAGCTGACATAAGTTTCACTCATCCTAGAAGAGTGCATCATGTTACGTTATCCATGATGTAAACAGGTTCTTTAAAAGAGTATTTCAAGGGTTGAACAAATGTTTCAAGAAACTTGACATTAAAATTGACTTTAAATGACAAAATAAAATCAGTCTATTCCAAAAAACAGCAGCTTATTTGATAGATATCTAATTGTAGCCCACATAGGAAATAATGAAGAAACAAAAGCTAACAATAGAATTGCCATTTATTTAGTTTGGGTTTTGGTTTTTGGTTTGGTTTGGGGTTTTTTAGGGTGGCTTGTTGTTTGTTTGGTGGGGTTTTGTATTTTTTTTTTTTTAATGAGGACTGAAATTTTTTGTTCACTTTTGTGAAAGATGTTAATATTTTTGATGTAAGGCAATCATTTATTTCCCCAAAGAGACATTTATTCTTGTTAATAGAGTAAAAATAGAAGTTAACCTTAGAACCCAGTAACATTTAATGTGAAAAGTATTTTAAAATCTTTCTAAAAGCTTTCTGCAATTTGCAATATATCTAAAAGTTTTACTATGGACAAATTACTACCAAATAAGATTTTAAAACATGGTTGAAGACCAGCCATGCTTTCAAGATGAAATTTAAGGTTCTATGCAGTGTCTGCTAACATTGTGAGAATAATACAGAGGGAATGTTAACCACAAGAATAAGGTTTGTTAAATCTGATATAAGGTAAAAAAAGAGTAAGTCTATTAAAGTGGAAATTGAAAATGCGTGATTTCAAAACAAGGACAGTCCTATTTGTTGTATTTTTTTAGCATTATAATTTTAGAGTTTTATCTATTTTAAAATGGAAGTATCTATGAATGTGCTGAGTGAGTTTGGTGTCCTACAGTGTTCTTCATGCATGCATATGCATGGAATGTCTGTATCACTCAAATATATTTGAGTGAAAGATTTTTGATTTGCCCTTTTCATGAAAAATTTAGCATCTTAGAGCAATTGGCTAAAATGCAGTGAAGGATTCTCTGTCTTCTCATCCAGAAATTCTGAATCATTTTAATTGACTAAGTAATGGGTTAATTAGTATTAAAGCTAAACTAACGGTTGCATTGAGAAGATTTTTTTTATATATATTTAAAGAGATGAAAAAAAATAGTGAAAGAGCAACTAAGAACTGCAAGGAGTTTATTTAAGGGGGACTTTATTTTTTGCTATCTATACAGATTATTTTTTCTTCCCACTTCATAATCACTGAAGCAGCACTATGTGTATTTTGAGCCATGTGAAAATTTTACAAAATTTAAAGGAAGTAATCTTCAAGTGTAGGAAACATTTGGCATTTTTGTGTAGAAATAACTAGAGTTTTTTATTTAAAGTTAGTCTTACAGAAAAAGAAAAACAAAACATCATAAAATATAAGTGAGGTTAATATTTTTATTAAATTATTTATTCATCCTTGAAGTGAAGTTTGTCTGGAGCATAGTTTGCTGTGGGCTCACTCCCTAGTCAGGAGGAGATGCATTAGTTAACCCACCAGTGATGTTTCTATCTTCAGTTAATGTCACGTAGCCTGCTCTATGTATTTGAGTATCCAAGGCAAAAATTTAAGCTCCTCAGATAAATATTAAAATTTAGTTGAGATGATACTGGATAGAGCTAGGATTTTAAAAACTCATTAAAATCTTTTAAGTATTTTCATCCTTCTCTGTAGCATTTCACTTGAAGTGCAGATCAGCCACTTGCATTTATATGAAATAGCATGTGGATCCCTCTTTGTACAAAGGACTATTCATGAAGTAATGGACTAAATGTGAGCCAAAGGCAGACAAATTTAAATCTGTTGTAGCAGAGATTTTTGTTCATGCAAAGCATATTCTTGAAATGAACTACACATGTTAGTTTTAGGATTTTCTGGTTTGTAAGAACAAACAAAATGCAAAATTACTTTTCAGTAATGACAGTGTGTGTCAGTTGTCTGTATTTTTATTGGGGTGAACAAAATTTTAAAAGATTTTACAGAAAATGGTTGAGCTGTTTATTAATATGATCCATTAAGGTTCATGTAAAAGGGTTGTATTTCTAGTTCATCATCAAATATATGCTCTGAGATGTGATAAGGAGCCACTGAGCACTAGGCACTCTGAAACATTAAGAACAGTTCTTGCTTTTACTGCAGAATTAATCTCATCTACTCCCAAAGCTCAACCCTAGTTTTTGAACAAAAATTTTTTTCTCTAGGTACTCTCCATGAAAAGTCAGCATTGAACACAGTACTGAATAGACTTCAAACTCTTCAAAGGATGGAATTATTTGTTTTCTTAGTGCCATACGTGACACAAAACATTTTGTCAGTTCAGAACAAATAATAGCAATGATGGGATGGAAATACTCACACTCTCTGCTGACCAGCTGTGTTGGCAATACTGATTCAGATGCTAGAAGGCATAGAAAACAGTTATTCTCTGAGACTGCTATAATAAAGGGTACAAAGGAACACACTAGAGCTATTCAACATCTACATATAGCCAAGAAGGACTACAATAACCTAAATTTCTTAAAACTCAGAGTAAACTAGTTTGTAAATAACTAGCTATTAAAATCTGTCTTTTATTATAAAATTATCACTTCAGACACTAATACAACCTTAGATGTGTTTTATCTATATGATCTAAATGGAATAACTACAGGTTAAGAATAATGTAAATTGAGGTCATATACTGCTATTAATGAATGCACAACAGCATGTTCATTTGTCATAGATGAAAGTAAATAGAATTTGTTTTAGCCATCTAGTTGGAAATCTCCTTTAAAAAGCTTGTGAAAGAAAACATCAGTGATACAATTGCCATCTGACTATGATTATCAAATATACCCTGAAATATATTTATGACTGTAATTATTATCCTCTTATACTGGAATTAAATACTGAATCTCCAGTGTCTTTTGTGACTGGAAAGTGAGATACCAAAATAACATTGGATAAATTTTGTGGATTGGAAGACTGCTTAACATAAAGGTGGTATGATCACTGATATGTAATGACAAAAAGTTCTCCATGTCTGATTTTCGTACATGTTTTTTGTAAAATTAAACATTCAAAAATATCTTAAAGGGTTAAAAAGCAAAGAGAAAATTAGGCAAACATCTAGTTCATGTTTGGTTTATTGGCTTCTCGGTTTCTAAAATTTGTATTAGAATTTAAGGTAATATCATGAATACCTGTGACCATCAATATAGCTTGTACTATTGACTGTGAGTAGTTGCCTGCTAGACAAGGGAACTGTGGTGTGAGCAAGGATTGGGCTGGTTCCCCTATGGATCCTTTTGTGGACTTCATCACAATGAAAGAAGGGTACACTGAGTTGGGGTCATAGGGATGTGTTCTTTCTTTGACTAGAGGATAGAAGTTAACTGCAGAAGTGCTCCGAAAAAACTTGAGATATTACACTTTAGCAGAGAACCCAATACCCAAACTGAAATGCCACTCCATACATGTGACTCTTAAGGTGTTTGTATTGGAAATACAAAAATAAATAGAAGCTGGTATATACTCTAAAACAAAGCCATGTTATATACTCTGGAATGTTTGCATGTAAAGGTGAAAGCATGAAGTATGCACATAAGGTAGATACTCTACTTGAACTGAAGAAATCCACAGCAGGATATGTATTGTAATGAATCTTCTGTAGAGATGGAAAATCAGAAGGACATTTATTATATCAGAGGCTTTTTAAATGCTCCCTTGAAAAAGCATTGACTGGTAACAGGCTTTTGTAAACTCATTTTATAGATTCACTAAATAAAACATTCAACCCATAGACTTACAGAGCATCATTCCTTGTGAATTAGAGGTTAGTATTATTACAAATTTTTATTGCGGGAGCACCTGGAAGTTTTTCAGTGCCATCATGACAGACACTGCAAACATGAAATGTAGTTGTTCAGAGGAGCTACAGTATCTTTTTTTTTTTTTTCTTGCACACTTGTAAGAAATTATTTATTCTGTTTAAGGTGACATTTGTGGATTTTCATTATAATCCAGAATTTCTCAAAATGTATACAAGTCTTAATCATCCTGATTCCACTGGAATACTTGGAGCTCTTCAATTGACTTCTTTGGTCTTTGAATGACCATACCCACTTTGTTGGTTCTAGGGTCATAGGGATTGGTTTTACCTTGGTGGGAAAAGCAGTGGTCACAAGAGGCAGTAAAATGCTTGATAGGAATTCCTCTGTGTGAGTAGGGCTGAGGAGGAAGGCTCATTCCTTTGTTTTGGGCAAAGGCACCTCTACAGCTAAACCACCAGTACAAAGAAGGGGTTTTAGTCATCTTGGTATAACAGTGCATGAAAAAAATGCAATCAACTCCTTACAGTGCAGTTAGATGCGGTGAGAACAAGTGTCGTAATGTTCCCCCATCCACAATAATAATTAAAAAAAAGTTATTTTTCAACAGCTTTTCCGTTTTTGCATTGATGATATTGTATGCACTAGGGATACATTTTTGTGCATTGCCATCATAATTCTAAGCCTCTAAGGGCCTTCAGCAGAATAACTAAAGGAAATTAAAGTGTGCACACTGTACACATAAAAATCCTATCATCTATCAAATTTAATTACTAAACTAAAAATTCCTGAACAACAGAGCAGTTTCTAAAGAGACACAAAATTTGAACTTTTTTCTGATGGTGCTGAGATGGATGTTGTGGTAATGTAAGGGTATACGCATTCATCCCTGTGTTGTCATATTTTGTATTTCATCTGTTCATAACTGAGTGGAATATTCAGCAGTCCCAGCACTACTAAATTAAGTAGCATATAATTCCTGACACATGGGAGAAATGCCAATTCCTCTGTACTTTTTTAGTAACCTGCTGCAGGATTTACAACTCTCTTCTTTAACAGCTGGTGTGGGAGAAAAAGAAAACATCAGTGACAACAAACCAGCTAACGGAGTGCTTTCATATTTTTTCTTTTCTTTTGGGGAGCCAAAGCAAAATCTTAGGATATTAGGAATAAATTGCCGATTGCTTTATCACTCTATAAAATCAACCTTTTTTTTTTTTGACAGGATGATAATAAGGTAGAGAAATCTTATGCTGTTGTTATCAGTCCAGTGTCCAAGATGTGTTTATTCAGAAATTCAAATTCTTCTGTTAGTGAGCAAACACAAAGTTGAATGGAAGACATAAAGCATAATGAAAAACAAAAAGGAGGGGAAGGTCCAAAGAGTGGTTCCACATAGTCGCTGCATTCAAGATAAAAGCTCCAGAGCAGATTTTGAGGGGGTAACTATGTACCTAGCATACTCATGAATACTATCTTATTATGATTGTGTGTTCTGCAATATCTTTACTCTTTTCTAATTTGTTGCAGTTTCTTCCAATTTTCAAAAATCAAAGTGATACTCAATATATCAGCTCTAGACAATGAGTACCTGGTCTGATCATCTGCACTCTTGCCCTGTTTTCAGTGGACACAAACAGGCTCTTTTAAAATGCCAGTCTTTTTATCTAACATCCCATGATAGGTGAAATTAACTGCCTTCCAAACAGATATGTGTACAATACCCATCCACAGTTTAGTGAAAATCCTACTTTCTCACTCATCTCTCATAGGTAGTGTCTACTGCAGTGTTTTGAGCAATGCTGAGCTTCACATAAAATTTTCTAAACTGAAGAATAATTGGTTAGACTGTACTGAGTAATTATACAGTAATTCCAATGAATTTTAAATGATGTAACTTAAATATGCCTTCTAATATTCTGGAATGCATCTTTCTCCCTGTGAAAGCATGAAATCTCTTAAGAGATGCTGGAAGACACTTAAAGCAACTAAAGGGAAAAAAAAAATCAACAGGTAATTTTTAAGGAATTTAATGACTTAACTCCAAAGTGTTTTCTTTTCAACATGGCAAGCTAAAAGAGCCTTCAGAAACTTAGATTTATTTTCTTAGAATCACTGTATTCCTTCAGAAATTATTAGAATTCTCATAACCTAAAGCACAATATTGTATGCTACAGCCATAGTGTAAAATAGTAAAATAGTAAAAAGTAAAATACATTTGCTTTTGTTGGGGCCTGTCAAACACCAAAGGAAAAAAGGCCATACAACAGCATGCAAAAATGGCAACTCATCAAGCAGACTGAATGCCATGGTGTCACAGTTCAGAAGAAATACCATCACTGTCAGTGGCAATGACTTTTAACAGGCAAAGGTTAACTACTTTTTGTGGAATTTTTTTTTTTGTTCTAGGATGCTGTTGCACTTTAAAGTTGACATAGAGAGAAATAAGCTTGATTCTGTTTTTATTTGATATTAGTTGTATCACCCAACATGCTGACCAAGATATTTTGAGACTTTTATGTATATAGCATAATTGAGCTGCTTAAGCCAGGACATATATCACCGTCTTCAAAAGCAATTGACAGGAGTAGTCAGTAAGTGTATAGCAATAATTTCTGTTGATGCATATGGGAAAAATCAGTAAGATTCTCTAAGACATTTTTGCTGTATTGACTTCCCAGTATCAACAGAAAGAAACACACATTATCCATTTTTTATCATTTCAGTTCATGTGACTTCTAACATATACACCAACAAGTTACATAAGCAGTGGTAATCAGACACATACACAACACTGAAATCAAAACACTGAGTTAACTTTAATTTCATAGTTGTAATGTCTTAAAAGTAAGATTATCAATTAATTACAATAGATGCTGTGATTACTTGGTATTTGTCAATTATATTTGAGAAAGATAAAAGCTGGTCATTTTTTTGCGTTGTTCAGATAATTGTAGCTTGATTTCAGCTTCAAACAAAAAAAAGTAATCCTTTACTTCTGTTGAGGAGCTGCTTCTTTCTACAGAAATTTCTGCTTGTTATAATTTGACATTTTCATTTACCTGAAACAGCTTTTGTGGATTTCTATGATCTCTCTTTGGTGGCTGGTAGATAGCCTGACATTTAAAGGCAAGGTAATAGATTAATAGCATTTAGCTATTATTTAGCTAATAATATAATGCTAATAATATAATAATAATAAAGTACTCATCTCATGAGTACTATTACGAGTGCCATTTGTGCAACTAGTAAGATTTCATGAATCATTGACTGATTTTGTTGATAATTCCATCATATATTCAAATTAGCTGCATTTCTCCATTCCACCACTCCCATTGATTCCAACTCACTATTATAATAATTTGGGATTAAAGCACAAATTATGTGAACCATGTCTTTAAGTCCAAAGGGGTCTTCACTGCACTGTAGATAACTTTTTGTCTACAAAGATACCAAATATTTTGTTGCTTGTTGAAGTTTCCTTTGCAGAGTTTGACTTAGCTCAATATTTGGCAATTCCTTCCTCATCCCTGCTTTTTCTGATCTTCAGAACAGAGTTTGCTGTGTTTATCAGATTGCTTTTCCTTTGTGGATGGACTCTTAGGTTATTTTTTCTATTATTTCATTAAGTGGGCTTATTCATATGAGATCTTGGAAAAATTCTGTACAAGTTTATGAAGCTAAAATTCAAATTAGTTAAAAACAAATATCCAAATTAAAACTATTTTAGAGTTTCAGAAATAGTTAATATTAGTAGTTATACCAGCGATGCCTTACTTGTAAATGTTTCTTGTGTTTTATAAGAAGTATACTCAGTTCTATGCTTAGTAAAAAATTATTTAAGTACTAAGAAATATATTTTATGACTTACTGCAGTGCTCCTCCCCTGATTTTCTTTATGAGGTACTTAGGAAGAAAAATCATACTTTTTGTAATGAACATGTTTTTTGGTGAAGATTCTGGATATTAGTTTTTCATAGGTTTGTTTCTTAATGTTTTTTTTCATTTCTATGTTGGTTTTATAATTTTGTTTTACTAACAGCAGTGAGGAGAAAGAATTAGGAAGGGATAAAGGTATGATCCAGCCATGATAAAGGAACTAACTGGTAGGTATCTAGATGAAACTGAAGTATCTACCTTCTGAAGTACCTTAGAAATGGTTTATGGGAAGAAAATTGTTTTTACCTTCATGGATGCATTATTTTTAGCTACTTTTAGCTAGAAAAAACCCCCTGTCATTTACCAGTTAGCAATTGCAAAGAGTGGGTAATAAATTTATCAACATACTACAGTAAAAAAACCTTGACTTGCAGGGGGATGAAATAATTGACCTATTATTTTTAACTTGAAATTATCTAATGTTGTGGTATGCAAATACAAGAGCAAAGGAACTGAAATTCCTGAGCTTTTGCAGAACAACTGAAAAATAGACATTCACAATGATAGATGTATGCCCTTTTCATTATGAAATTTGTTTATTGTTTATTAAGAAACTGAATGAGGAGAACACTGTGACACAGCTGCTTTGTTCTGTCCAGCAATATGGGGTTGTAAGGATTGCTGAAAACACAGGGAGAGAGCCATGGATTCAGAATATAAAAAGTCTACTGGTATCAGTTCTGATGTAGATAATAGTGTTTACTGCTGATTCAGGAACTAAAGGGTGTAAAGAACTCTGTAAAGAACTAAGATTTATCCAGTGAAGACTTCTGAAAGAAGATGATGTCCATTTTCCAAGTCCTAATAAATTTGGCTTGACAGGCTAACTGAAAAGATAGCCTTAGGAAAAAACTTGCATTCAGGGCATGAGGTTAACTGAGGAAAAGACAAGTCTAAAACTGAGGCATATGACTTCATGGTACAAAATCTGATTTTACAGAGAACCATTCTAAGAGAGAACCAAGAGCTAGAGGGCTGGTGATATAAGAAGATTTTTATAGGCTCTTTTGTGATCAAATATCCACATCATTGTAAAAAGTTAGGTCAAAATTTAAAGCATACAGCTTGGAAGAAGTGTTTGGTATGCCTATATAGCAATACTAAAAACTGAAGTGGTAAACAGGCGCAGATATAAAAAAAATCCAAGAAGACAGTGGCAAGGGTCGTTCAGTTCTGCATATCTGGTCAATTCAGGGTCATTTCACTGGCATCCCTTGCAGTAGTATGGCAGGAAGGCAAGCCTGGGACTTCCATCTCTAGACAACATTTGGTGCAGTTTGCCATTTTTGCTCATGTGAATTGTAATTTACTTTTTAAGAGATTCGGTTTACTATGTGGTAAGCACAAAGCACAGTTCTTGAGTTCAAGACCTTTACCCTGGGGAGAAGAATCTAGACAGGGACAGTGAGCAAAGCTGAGAGGAAGCAGTGGCTGGATAATCATTTGGGGTTTTAAAAACTTAAAACTATCAGTGAAGTTGCTAAAGTTATTATAGGCAGTTCAAAGAATGGAGTCAGTGAAAGATTTAAATGAGGGAAAGGAAGTGACTGAGAAGAAGCGAGTGTATGAGCAGTGAGTAGGTTACAATTAAAGAGGTACATAATGGATGCTACATATCCCAGAGCTCTAGGAGAAGTAATAAAGGATAAATGTTAATGTATGGAAAAGAAACAGAGAGACCTTAGAAACTGGATATGGATATCGTGTAAAGAAATAAATGGAATTTATGGCACAAACAAATGGCACTGCGAGAAAAATGTGTTTTCAAAGTATAAACTAATGTGTTATTTAATATCTGTATATCATGTATATGAAATTCAGCATACTTTTGAACCATAAATTATTTCAATGTAAAAGCTACGTAATTATGTTTCTGTGGAATTAAAGATGGTTAAGGCTAATTCTGAGAATCCTAACAACATTTAATTATCATCTTAGTCTTTTAAACCATGCTGACAGAAGCTATATTAGCACAAATAGAAATGGTATTATTTCTGCTTACTTTGTGAAATAAATATTTGTCAGGCTGATTGGTGAATGCAAAACTCACCCTCTTTTTAGCATGTTTAAAAGCTTTTTAGCCATCCAATATAATTAATTTAAAAGTTGATCTGTTATAATTATCTAGTCAACTTCTCATAATGGTCTTTACAATATTTATGCAAAAAGAATCAAGGTTACTGTGAAGTTTGATCTTGTTTCTGTATTTTATTTATACCAAATGTTACCTAATCTATTTATTCATTTATAGACTCCAGATAATATTAACATCATGATTTTATGTGGGACATTTTTTTTCCTGGTATGTTACTTTTTATAAAAGACAGTTCACAACATACTTCTTATGGGTTCCAACATTGTTATCTTGGAAAAAAATGTTGAACCCATAAAAAGGAAGGAAGCTACAGTAAAAATTCCAGATAAAGCCCTCTGACAGAAATACCTGAAAGAAAACTAAGTTATATTTTATACATTCTTTAAAAAAGAAGTTTCTATTATTTGTATTTCTTAACTAGTGCTTCCCAGACAAATGGCATGTACTTGGAACAACTTGAGTCCTACAGAGGAGAATAATCTTCCCTGGAGGATTACATTTTAATGCTTTTCTTCCACAGAAAAATTAAACCTAAATTATATTTAGCAGTCTGATACAGAACCACATTTAGTTTGGCGTTTCAAAGGACCAAGTAAGTATTAGAGGCTTTGTTGCATCATGTTGAATCATTTGGGGACAACTGATTCAATTGATGAACTTGCATTTATTGTGACAATATTGCCAAATACTTTTAAGAAATATTGATTTTCGACAATTACAAGGACTTTTGTCAATTGATAATTTTCTGCAAAGGTAGAGTATTATATACACAAGGGAATTGGTAGGTGACCTAAATGTTAGCGCATGCATTCTTTCGTTTCTTTTGCCTAAAACGAACTTTGTCAGACAAAGCAAACTAAATAGCCTCTCCCTAGGTGCATTTCCAAAAAAATAGGCCACTTCAGCTTTTCTTGCTAAATTTTGTTTCACATAAAATTTTCATTTCATCTGCAATTCTTGTAATTTATATTTCACTTATTATCTTAATCAATGATTGTTTTCAAAGAAGCATCATCAATTAGTGATTCGATTGTTTGAAAAAAAAAAAAAGAAAAAGTAAAACAGGATAAGAATTTCTTAAATTTCTTAAATTTAAAGCTATTTAAGAATGGATTTAGATCTGAAATATGCAGGCAGATTTCACAAGTTGGAGTTCTGATGCTTCCAGAAAGTGTTTGAAACCAGCTAATCTCAAAATGTCCAAAGTGTAAAGACACTAAAAATCACAGTGTCGTAGACATGCCCACTGTGCACAGAAATTTTATTAAGCACCAATGTTCTTAGAAATATCCTGGTTAGGATGAGAGCTGAGCACATAATCTCCATCATTAGAGATGAAGAGAGAGATGCCAGACTTCTGATTAATTATCTTGAAAAGCCATTTGTGTTCATATCACCATTCCTTACCACTCTGAGAAATCAATGACATTATTCTGGCATCACCAAGTGTTAAGGACACTTGGCAGGATAACTTGCCAGTGCATTTGTTGAAGTTAGGCCCCTCTTTACACTGAAAAAAAAGTAGGTTACATGGAGTCAGAAGGAAAGCAGGGAGTCTGGTGCTTGCATCCCTGTTACTCTGTCTTTCCTAGCAGGGCAGAGCTGTAGTTCTGGTCTCTGAGCTTTTTGTGTCTTCTAATTTATTACTTGTTATAACATGTATTATTTGTTAATATAAGATTCATTAATGTTTCTGAGCTTGCAGACTTCTTCCAGATAACCATTCTTCTGACTAAATGCCACTTCTTTTGGACAGCTCATTATATGCCATAAAATATTCTGAAATATTCAGTGCTACCTAACTGATAACTGACCAATCATCTCTACAATCCTAATATTGTCAGCAGTACTACTAATAGAACAATTGTGCTCTGTTTTTCATGTGATCCATATTCAATAGGTTATTAAGTTGTCTAAACCAAAGTACAATAACTGAATTATTGAGACCTTCCATTGTCTCAGTAGAAGGAGTTAAAAAGAAGCATAAAAAAAATTAATGTACAGCATAGACTTACCTTTCAGTAGAGCTCATTTTGCACTAGTGACGTAGAGCTTCATTATCTGTTCTAGTATCCAGAAGATTCTGGGCTTTTTCTTCCCTTTCAGTACTACTCTCTGTTTAAAATTTCCTATTGCTATTCTAAAGAATCTTTACCCCAAATCCCACTGGAAACAGTCTGATTACTTCTCTCGTGTAGTAGCTAGGCAACTGGCAACAAGATCTTCTGCCCAGATATAATCATTTGCCCTTTTTTTCTGATTTTCTGGGATGAAGAGTAAAAGGAGCCAGTGTGCAGCAGGGATTTAGCAGAAAAGAGATCAGACAGATGATCTTCTATTGGGGTTACAGCTCTATTAAATTTATACACTAATACATATACACAAATTCAAGAGCAGAGGGTAACACGAAGAGTCATGAGTTCCAGTTGGTCCCCTTTTACTTAGATTTACAAAATTAGAGGAACCTAGTGATAGATTTTAGAGGCATTAGAAAACAATAGATGTTAGAAATATGCAGCCAAACTTTGTACATAAAGGTCATCAGTGCTCTGGAACAATGTAACTACTGTTAGTATTCACAGTGTATTTTTATATTTGTTCAGCTTGGCTTTCTGGAACACAACATGGTTTCTTTCTGTTTGAAAGGTACTACAGTTCTTCCTTGCAAGAGCAGCAAAGAAAATAACTTCGCAGTATGCACAGCATTCAGATTAAAAGTATTCAACTGGATTAGTCTAAAACATGTGATGTTAGTGTTAAGTTTTCAGATAAGTAAGTTCCTTATGTTTGTTTTCTCATAGGTACAGGAATGGCTGTGCTTGAACTGCCAGACCCAAAGGGCGATTTCAGGACAACTTGGGGATATGGGCAAGGTGCCACTTCCAAAAGCTGGCCCCTCACAACCAGTATCCAAACCACCTGCTGGTCCTCAAAAACAGCCTGTGCCTGCTGTCTCACTATCCCCTCAGAAGACTTCCACACCTCCTACTCCAGCAGCAGCAAAACCAAAAGAAGAACCAGGCGTTCAGAAGGAAGTTCCAAAAGCTCAGCAGGGGGGACTAGAAAAAACATTGTCATCTGATAAAATCCAACAAGGAATTCAAAAAGAAGATGCAAAACTTAAGCAGGGAAAACTTGTCAAGGCACCCTCAGCTGATAAAATCCAGCGTGTTTCTCAGAAGGAAGACCCAAGACTGCAGCAAACAAAATTGGCAAAAACAGCCTCAGCTGACAAAATTTTACATGGAGTTCAGAAGGAAGACATAAAACTTCAAGAGTCAAAACTGTCAAAAACAGCCTCAGCTGACAAAATTTTGCATGGAGTTCAGAAGGAAGACATAAAACTTCAGGAGGCAAAATTGTCAAAGATACCCTCAGCTGACAAAATTTTGCATGGAGTTCAGAAGGAAGACATAAAACTTCAAGAGTCAAAACTGGTAAAAACAGCCTCAGCTGACAAAATTTTGCGTGGAGTTCAGAAGGAAGACATAAAACTTCAGGAGGCAAAATTGTCAAAGATACCCTCAGCTGACAAAATTTTGCATGGAGTTCAGAAGGAAGACATAAAACTTCAGGAGGCAAAATTGTCAAAGACACCCTCAGCTGACAAAATTTTGCATGGAATTCAGAAAGACCCAAAACTCCAACAGATTAAAATGGCAAAGGCACTGTCAGCTGACAAAATCCAACCTTCTTCTCAGAAGGAAGATGCACAAATTCAGGAGGTCAGATTGTCAAAGGCAGTTTCAGTGGATAAAATCCAACATGGAATTCAGAAAGAAGATCCAAAACTTGAGAAAATCATGAAAACTTCATCAGTGGAGCAAATCCAGCATGAAGGTCAAAAACAAGAATCAATACTTCAGCAAGCAAAACTTTCAGAGTCACTTTCAGCAGATAAAATTCCTGCAACGGTAAGTTCAGAAGAGAAATCCCTAAGCACACTGGAAGAAGATAAAAAACCTGTTATCCCAGAAAAAACTACACCACATCTAGAGGATAAAAAAGAACAAATTACAGCTGGGGCTAAAGACCATGTTGAACAGAAAGCAGAAGTTGAAGCACCTTCTAAGGAACTGCAGGCTAAGAAGCAAGAGGATGTAAAGAAAGAGGGTTTGACAGCTGGGATTTCTCAAATCGTTTTGAAAGAAAAAGCTCAGGAAGAAATTCCTGTTCAAAAAGCACCTTTGCCAGGAACTGAACATGTGGAAGCAGTGAGAGAAAAAATAGTAAGTGGCTTTCTACTTCCCTCCCTCATTCTCCCTTGCTACAGTTTAGCATTTGATCCTGGCATGCCCTTTCTGTTTTGCCTTTTTGCTCTTTACTGTTATTCTCAATACAGGAAGGTGCTAAATGATAAAGTCAGTGACTCCCACTGAGTGAAAGTTTCACCAATTAGTCCAGTGCTCTACGTGCACCTTGCTTGATTTTCAATCTCAAGCTGTTACACCTTCGAAACTAAGGCAAAGTTGCTGTCTAATATTTTTTCCAATGTTTCTGATATATTTACATATTTCTGTAGACTCCTCATATTTTCGTATTTAATTGTTGAAATTGGAGTGTTCTCATAGTTCTTAATCCCAAAAGGGAATAACCTGAAGTTTTTTACAATACTTAAATGTAATAAACTTTGTGATGCCTGAACATGGTATGTTAAAGTATGCAACTTTTACATCTTTACTATTTTATTTGCTTACCTCATGTGGACAGATACTTTAGGTAGGCTTCTTGATAGGCTCTCAAGTCAGATGAATGGATAAATTTAAGACAGCCTGTACTACAGCTCTGCATTTCTTAAATAAATCCATTTGCTGGATGTGAGTTCACCAAAAATTCACTTTATGAGCTGAAGTGAGTAATATACATAATTTCTTGATAAATGAAAATTAATGAGGTTTTTATCAGCACTGCAAAGTAGGTGCTGATTATTATAAAACAGTCATGTTGGAACTCACAGATTAACATATAAGTAGTTCACTGTATCTATATGACCACATTACCATGGTCAATTAGACATATATTTACAACTCATCAGCTACATTGTATAAGTGCTCCTATTACTACCTTCTTATGTTTACTGAGGAATGATATGGTGAATAGCTTCCGTAACCAGGTAGAAATTAATATACTGTAAATTGATATAATTCTTCTAACACATGCCATTAATTATGAAAGGCTTATCTGTAAGCAGGTTTTTTGGAGACAAAATTTGGATCATGTACAATTCAGATATGGATTAAACAGTTTAGTAAACCAAAGTATTTTTTTTCCAGTCTCTGAAATATTTTTGAGAAAATTTAGACATCTTTATTTCTTCTATAAACAGAATGACCTTTTAAAAAACATGAATTCCTTTGAGAAATAAGATTTCTCTTCTGTGAAACAGAGTGGAATCTTGCTAACTATAAATAATTAAATAACCTGATAAGACTTTTTTTTTTTTGTTTTAATCAGATCTCCTTTAATAGATTTCTGACTGAATTTGATAACCAATGGAACTTTTAAAAGCACTGAGCTTCATGGTTTCAAATAAGAATACTAAAAGTAAGGAATTTTAAGAATGAATAATAGCTATGAATCAAAAACTTACAATGCAAAATAGTTTTATGACGTATTGACATTGACACTGTAAATATGCCACTGGTATACTATGAAAACATCCTACATTAGATTATTTTTACCTTTAGTTAAAGAGGTTGCATTTTTAAACAGTCTTATTCAACCTGCAGCTTTTATAAGTCTCTTTGCTCCTCATGTCTCAACATGATCCTCACATCAGTGTCTATAGTAGAGCCAAATATGCTCCATAATAAAACCTCACAGTGGGCAAACTTTCATAAAAAATGTCATTCAAATATTCAGAAAGGCCTAGTGCTTCAACATGTATCAAAGTACTTCCCACTTTATAAGAAGAAGTTTTTGATTTTTTTCTGATTGATTAAAATACATCTTTCATTCTCTGAGAGTTGCTGAGTATATATATGATCCCTAGCATTGTTTATGTAATTTTTTTGTTATTTATTGGAACGTTATATGTTTATACGTAAGGGTGTGTTTAAAAGTTTTACAATTATAGCATCTTCATGTATGTGATGAACAGCCCTGGAGAGCATAAACTATTGGTCATTTAAGAATAGAGGTAGCTAAGGACAATAACCAAGTTATAGGTTGTAGGAAACAGGGGGAAAAAAGCACAAAGACCCAATATTATTTATTAAAAAATGCATGTACATGATCTTGAAAAATGATGTGCAGGATAATTTTCATGTGACATATCACAGGGCAGACAGCTATACTTACCAAAATCATAGAAAATAAATCCATATCATGGTAGACTTAAAAAGAAAGTTGAATCCTTCAGACATTCATTTTTAGTGATAAGTCTATCCCTCTTTTAGATAAATTACTTCTCCTTGATGTACAAAGAGCAGTCTTTCCCATGTTCAATTTTCTATTATTCACAGTAGTAATGTTATGGCACTGTTCAACGGCAGGGAGAACAATAGCAATATTCATTGTGATCTCCTCTGCTTTGGTCCTTGAGAAGGTGCTACACACTGGACTCACAGATAGTGGCACCATCACAATACAAAAGGATAATGGTTTAACTTGTCTTTATAACCAGTTGTTGTCTACCTGTTTTTCTCCTTGTGAATAGCCAAGATCTGACCGATTCACTTTCACTAGATGGGCACAGTCTCTCCACCAACTCCTAGGAGACCTTCTCAGCTTGAAAAAAGTTCATTTAACTGGGTCAGAGTATGTTCAGTTGCATATGTCTTTATATGTATGTACGTGCAGAAAATGAAATTAAAAATCTAACAATCAAATGTCATTAGTGAAATTTTAGTTAGGAACCTGATATTTCTAGATGGAAAAATCCTTTAGTTTTAGTGAAATGTCTCCTGAAATGTCTATTTATTTTTTTTTAAACATAGCCTGATAAATTCCCCTTAAGAATTTTCTTCTTTAACAAAAATGTAATATGGCATACAAAACCTAGAAATTTTGACTATGCTTCATTGCTAACTTTTTAGGAAGAATATTTATAATTCTGCCATAAAGTGCTGGGCAATATCCAAGAGTATATATTTCAGTATAACAAGTGCTGAGGTCTTTTAAGTGGTGATGACTTCCCCAAGCTTTTGGAGTACTATAGGTTTCTCCATATTAATATATAAATTTCTATAATTAAGCATTATTGTAATTTCCTTCATGTATGTAGTACATATTATTTTTCTGTTACTCAGCATATTTATTAAGACTTTCAGTAAATGGTTTGCAGTACCTCCACGAGCATTGACTTATATTAGCAAAGTTGATAAATGCTACTTACTGATACTGTTTAGGGTCATAACAGACATGAAGATCACACCATATTATTAAAGTCAGAAGACTTTGGGATGCTTGTTCTCAAACTGCCAGTGGAGGTGGGGATACATCAAAGGATTTCCAGCTTAAATGATAACTAAGATGATCTGTCATTTGGACATTGGGCTGTTCTCTCAGCTGAATGGTGAGGTATTTTCACTAATTACAGAGCATTTCACAGTTTAGAAAAGCAGTAGCGAAACTGGTGTGGAAATACTTGCTTTAGGATATTCATTGTATTTTTGTTGGCTAAAGCAGGAGGTGAAAGTTTTTGTCAGTCAGAATAGTGTAGAATGATCTGGAAGCTATGAGAATGACTAAGTATGTTTAATTAGGGATGAGAGAGATTAGTTAGCAGCTTACCTATTCATTCCAAATTTACTGAGAAACTTCTTTTTTATGAGGTATTCAGAAAATGTTAGTACAGTGCTGAACTGCAGATGTGGAGGTATTCCAAATTGCGTTAAATCATACTTCAGTATTCCATGTATGCTGTTGCATGTTACAGTGTGTAATGCTTAAATTAATAGAATGAAAATGTAGATCCAAAATTTAAGAAGATTGACATATTGCTAGACAACTATAAAAGATTAAATGGGCAAAGAAAGGAGCAGACCCCAGAAAGACTCCAGGCTGACCTTTGGCAAGCTCTATTACTTTGGATCTAGAACTATGTAGGCCATTTTGACAGATAGGTAACTAAAATCTTACATTTACATTAGCCCCCAAACGACTTGTCCCATTCATATGTGAACAAATGATGGGTTATCATCAGTAAGTGTTCTTAAACTAATTACACACAGTACCTGTTTATGTTGAAAGCTAGAAGATCATCAGACAATTAATAAAATTAGTTGCCAGTGTGAACAGCCATGCAAAGCATAATTAGAGACAATGCAAAAAACTCAAAACATGAGGAACTTTTTGTGACATATTTATAGCTTTTAATAATAAAAAAAATAGTGCTCACTCTTTTACGGTTTAATTTTATTCTTCTTGGCATCACGATTTTTCATCTGAGAAATAATTCATCTTTCAGAAAACAGATCACGTGTGTATATAATTGCCTGGAGACATTAAGAATCTATCTATAAATATATACATACACATATGTATTTATTTTTTTAGGAAAAAGAGGATGACAAATCAGACACATCAAGCTCTCAGCAACAGAAAAGTCCACAAGGTCTGAGTGACACCGGCTATTCTTCTGATGGGATATCAAGTTCACTGGGTGAAATTCCAAGTCATATCCCCAGTGATGAAAAGGATTTACTCAGAGAAACTAAAATAAAAGACACTATTTCACAGGAAAGTCCACCAAGCCCTTCAGATCTAGCTAAACTGGAAAGTACAGTACTGTCTATTTTGGAAGCTCAGACAAGTAATCTTTCGGGTGAAAAATCTGCGAAAAGCAAAGAACTTTATGAAACATACAGTGAACAGATGAAGGATCAACTTAAAACAAAGCCTTTGGCAGTTACTCCAGAATCTTACAGTTCTGATGAGGAAGACTTAGGAATTATTCAAGAAGGTGAAGGAACTGCTGTAGAGGGTAGCAAAGGAAGTGCTTCCTCCCAGGCAGATTACAAGGTAGAAGGTACCAGAGATGACATTTCAACAAGAAGGCAACGCTATGATTCTGTAGAAGACAGCAGTGAGAGTGAAAATTCACCTGTCCCAAGGAGAAAAAGGAGAACTAGTGTTGGTTCTTCAAGCAGCGATGAGTACAAACGAGATGACAGTCAGGGATCAGGTGATGAAGAAGAGTTCATTAGAAAACAGATTATAGAGATGAGTGCTGATGAAGATGCCTCAGCTTCTGAAGATGATGAATTCATTAGAAATCAGCTCAAAGAGATCAGTGTAACTGAAAGCCAAAAGAAAGAAGAAGTGAAAAGCAAAGCCAAAGGAACAGCTGGAAAACATAGAAGAACAATACGAAAAAGTAGTGCAGGCTATGATGAGGATGCAGGAAGAAGGCATTCATGGCATGATGATGATGATGAGACTTTTGATGAAAGCCCAGAGCCAAAATACAGGGAAACTAAAAGTCAAGACAGTGAAGAACTTGGAGTAACTGGAGGAGGAGGCCTTCGGCGTTTCAAAACAATAGAATTAAATAGTACAGTAACAAACAAATATTCTGAGGCATCTGAACAACAGAAAGGTATTTTGTATTTTGATGAAGAGCCTGAGCTAGAGATGGAGAGTCTTACAGATTCACCGGAAGATAAATCTAGAGGAGAAGGGTCTTCTAGTTTACATGCTTCTAGTTTTACACCAGGTACATCCCCTACTTCAGTCTCATCACTTGATGAGGACAGTGACAGCAGTCCCAGTCACAAAAAACTAGGAGGGGAGAGCAAACAACAGCGCAAGGCCAGGCATCGGTCACATGGTCCTCTTCTTCCAACCATTGAAGATTCATCAGAAGAAGAAGAATTACGGGAAGAGGAAGAATTGCTAAAGGAACAAGAAAAACAGCGGGAATTAGAGCAACAACAGCAACAGCAACAGCAACAGCAACAAAGAAAAAGTTCAAGCAAAAAATCAAAAAAGGACAAGGATGAGCTAAGAGCTCAAAGAAGAAGGGAACGTCCAAAGACTCCACCAAGTAATCTTTCTCCTATTGAAGATGCATCTCCAACAGAAGAATTACGACAGGCAGCAGAAATGGAAGAGCTGCACAGGTCTTCCTGTTCTGAATATTCACCCAGTATTGAGTCAGATCCTGAAGGATTTGAAATCAGCCCAGAAAAAATAATAGAAGTACAGAAAGTTTATAAATTGCCTACTGCTGTCTCTCTATACTCACCAACTGATGAGCAACCAATTGGACTCTCAAAAGAAGAAAGTGGTCAAAAGACATTGAAGAGTGCTGAAGAAGTGTATGAGGAGATGATGCATAAGACCCATAAGTCCAAGTCATTTCAAATTGCAAATGAAAAAGATGAAGTATTTGAAAAAGAATCTTTATATGGTGGGATGCTAATAGAGGACTATATTTATGAATCTTTGGTAGAGGATACTTACAATGGAACTATTGATACTAGTCTTGTAATGAGACAAGATGAGAATAATGAATATATGCAACAGAGAGGAAAAGATAAAAAAATAAGAGCCTCAGAACAGACCTATGAAGAACCACAGAAAATTACTGATCTACAGAAAGACTACTATAGTGTTGAGACTTTACATTCTATTGTGCCTCAAGAAGATATTGTTTCTAGTTCTTATATTATGCCAGAAAGTCATGAAATAGTTGTATTAGACAGCACACTAACTTCTACCACTGAGGAAAAACAGTTGTTAGATGCAGAAGCTGCTTATGAAGAGTTTATGAAAAGACAGAAAATGCAGCTAACCCCTGGGTCCAGTCCAACACAACCAACTTCAGGTTTTGTTCCCTCATCTGATGCAAAGATATCTAGTGTTGGAGAAATGGGGGATAGTACATCTTTAACATCAAGCACTACTTCAGCAATCTCAGATGTATCACCTGTCAGTAGCACAGGACTTTCTATCCCCGATGTTAAAATAACACAACATTTTACAGCAGAGGAAATTGAAGATGAATACTTAACAGATTATGCCAGAGAAATTCAAGAAATAATTTCTCATGAAACATCAATTTTGACATACTCTGAGACATCGGAAGGTGGTGCATCAGTTTTACCTTCTGATACAGCTTCTTTAACATCATCTACATCTTCAGTTTGTACCACAGATAGTTCATCACCGATAGATAGTGCAACCACAGGTTATGTAGATACAACAGATGTTCTAAATAAAATAGCAGATTCTGAAGGGGTCGGGATAGTAACCCAGGTTTCCGTAGCATCTACAAAAAAGCCCTCTGAAATGAGCATGCTTTATGATTCTGCTGCTGGAGTCACCAAAAAGCCATCAGATATGGAAAGTGTAGCCCAAGCTGCAGTTTGTTTGCCTGAAACTACACCTTCAGAAGTGACAACCACAGTTGTAAAACCCGAGGAATATGCAGCTGATGCCATTACTTTCGATATCTCCAAAGCAGAAAAGGAAGCAGCTAGAAAAATCAGAAGTACAGTAGAGGCTGATGTTGTCAGAGTTCATCATGAAGAATCACAAAAAGAACTGGGTGTAGGTATGACAGACATTAATTTTACTAGTGCTACATCTGAGCAACCACCTATATGTATTGTAACAGTACCAGTTTCAGAGCCTGCATCAGAAACACCTTCTGTACCTGCTCCCAGTGTTTTAAGTAAGAGCAGCGTGGCCTCTGTGCCTTTCTCAGCTCCTGCTGTAACACCCAAAGTATTCTCACTTTTTAGAAGCTCTTCTTTGGATTCTTCTGCACAACCTTCTCCACCCCCACCTCCTCCTCCTCCACCACCTCCTCCACCACCATTGCCTCCACCTATTTTACCCAAGCCAGCCATTTATCCTAAAAAGAAGTCACAGATTAAGACTTCTGCAGCAACAGCACCCACAGTGGTACCTTCAGTCACAAGTGTTCCAACACTCGAGTCCACTGCTGTATTAAAGAATCATGTGGTACCTGTCACAAAAACATACACTTCAACACCTCCTCCTGTACCACCCAAACCATCCTCCATTCCAGCAGGGCTTGTTTTCAGTCACAGGCCCACTGAAGTAACTAAACCTCCAATTGCTCCTAAACCAGCAGTTCCTCCACTCCCAATATCTGTTCATAAACCAGCAGAAACACAGCCCAAACCATTGACTTCGAGCATGACACTGAATTTGATCCCTGCAGCTGAATACAAAATAGCATCTCCCACTTCCCCTTTGTCTCCACATTCTAACAAATCTTCACCAAGGTGGACAAAACCCTCACTGGAAACTTATGTTGTCATCACATTGCCATCTGAGCCTGGAACTCCCACAGAAGCTTTAACTACTCAGGCTGTTACCAACTGGCCTTTAGAAGCACCTTCTAAAGAACAGATTCCCCAGCCTATGCAACCAATTTTTACTCCATCAATGAAAGCAATGGAAATCCAAAGTATGGCAGATCAGAATATGTATATTTCAGGTGCTTTACAAGCTATTCCTGTCACAACACAATCAACTTTGGAAAAAATACCAAGTTCAAAATTAGAAATAGTAACGACAGAGGTAGCCAAACCCCCAGTGTCTGTGGTGAAGGCCCCAGTTCCTGGTTTTGGTCTAGGTAGTGTTGCTATTACTATACCTCCAGAGCCACTACATATAGCAGATCAAACCAGGTATAAAGAGAATGGAAGATTCCATCCTTTAGGTGATGTCATAGATCTTCGCACTTTAACTAAGATGGATATTGAGATGAAAGACAGCTGTATGGATCTGTCTGCTGTTTCCATGGACATAAGAAAGCAAGTGCCAGCAAGTGATACATGTGGGCGGCCAGTGAGTACTGTCCAGCCAGCTATAATCAATCTTAGCACTGCATGTATTGCAGACCCTTCTCTGTCTGTAGTCACCGAGACAGTAACTGTAATGACCTGCACCACCACTGTAAGCTTCGCTGCCAGTAAAGACACCTTTGTGGATCTGGGACATGCAATGACAACACCACTCCAGCTAACAACATCAAAACATTTTGAGCCTGCATACAGAGTAACAGGGAGCCAGCCATTCTCTGCAGGTAGAGATGAAGTGCCAATAAATTTATCCCTAGGTACATCAACACATGCAGTGACATGGGCTACTACAAAGCCTGTTACTGTACCACCTGTTGGTGTTACAAATGGTTGGACTGATCTCTCCACTTCTCAGGAGCCATTGGAGAGTGAAGTAGTTGACCTTAGCACTGCAAAATCCCACAGAACAGTAGTAACAATGGATGAAACTACTTCAGGTGTCATAACAACAGTAATAGAAGATGATGAAAAGCCTGTGGATCTGACTGCAGGGCGAAGAGCTGTCTGCTGTGATATGGTTTATAAATTGCCATTTGGTAGGAGCTGTACAGCACAGCAGCCACCAGCCACACTTCCTGAAGATCGTTTTGGTTACAGGGATGACCATTATCAATATGATCGTTCAGGGTCATATAGCTACCGAGGAATAGGAGGTATGAAACCATCTATGTCTGACACAAATTTGTCAGAAGCTGGACTGTTTGCATACAAAAGCAAGAATAGCTTTGATTATCGAGTTGGGGCAACTGATGCAGCAGTAGATCTTACCTCTGGAAGAGTTACTACAGGTCAGTATGACACAGCAGCAGATCTTTCTTTGAAATATAATTTTGATGTTCCTCACCTCATTTCAGGATGATTTTTGTTATTTTTCCCTTCTTTCTGTTGTTTTGTTTTCTTTCGGACAGTGTGAGAAATTATTCTGGATTACACGTGCTTTTCATTTCTTCATTTTATTTGTTTTGCACAGAGGTGCCTGCATGTGCCTGCATGTTCAGAAATGCTGTTTCCTTCACATCTAAAGTAGATCATTAAGCTGAAGATTTGCATGCAGTTTCCCCTTCCCATTTAATTCATCAAGATGGAATGACTTTCAGAATCCGCAAAGCAACATTCTTTTGTGGGACTGGACTGTAACTTTGCCCTGTAATTTCAGGTGAGGTTATGGATTATTCAAGCAAGACTACTGGTCCTTATCCAGAGACTCGTCAGGTCATTTCTGGCATCGGGATCAGTACACCACAATATTCCCAAGCAAGAATGGCATCATCTCTGAGTTCTCAATTTGGTGTTGGAAGTGTTTTAAGATCATCCAATGGTGTTGTTTATTCTTCAGTAGCAACTCCAATCCCATCCACATTTGCCATCACTACACAACCTGGTTCTATTTTCAGTACAACTGTCAGAGATTTACCTACTCTGCAAACAATTGACTCTGTTCCCTCTTTATCAACTTTGCAACAGAATCAGCCACTCCCAAGGTCATACAGTTTCTTGACAACAGTGGCAGCTGAAAAAGATAGTGCAATTACTGCCGTTGATTTGGAGACAGGGTTACCACCTCTTGGTCTAGAAACTGTTACCACTGAGCCAACTACTTTGATACCAGCTTTAACTACAGCATCTGAACTTTATACAGATGTAATTGAAGATGATGTTGCCCTTCTCATTGCCCCTGAAGAAGGCAAACAGCAGCAGCTTGATTTGGAGCGTGAACTTCTTGAGCTTGAGAAAATTAAGCAGCAGCGCTTTGCAGAAGAGCTGGAATGGGAGCGACAGGAAATTCAAAGATTTAGGGAACAAGAAAAATTCATGGTGCAAAAAAAGCTTGAGGAGTTGCAATCCATGAAACATCATCTCTTATTTCAGCAAGAAGAGGAACGACAAGCTCAGTTTATGATGAGACAAGAGACATTAGCCCAGCAACAGTTGCAGCTGGAACAATTCCAGCAACTTCAACAACAGCTACACCAACAGTTAGAGGAGCAAAAAATTCGTCAAATATATCAGTACGGTTATGACCCTTCAGGAACTGGCTCGCCACAAACTACCACAGATCAAACACTTTTGGAAGGACAGTATGCAACTACAGAAAATGGCCAGTTTTGGCCTACTGATGATGCAACCACTACTGCTTCAGGAATGTTGGGTATTGAAATTCCACAAAGCCAAACATGGTACACAGTTCAGTCTGATGGCATTACCCAGTACATCCCTAGGTCTGGTATCCTAAGCTCTGTTTCAGAAATGTCTCTTAAGGATATTGATGTTAGAGAAGAGAAACAATTGAAAAAGAGAAGTTCTATGCCAAAATTACGTGGCCCGTATGAGGAGATTGAAGAGACCCTGGAAGAGGAGCCTTGGGGTTTCAAAAAGATAGTGGACAGTGGAGTGCAAACTGATGATGAAGATGGAGCAGACAGAGGTTACACAAACAGGAGACGGAGACCCAAGAAGAGTGTTGATACAAGTGTTCAGACAGATGATGAAGATCAAGATGAATGGGATCCTTCTAGCAGATCCAGAAGGAAGCCTCGTGTAGGGAAATACAGTGAGAGTACCACTGAGGCAGACAAAGCTAAACAGTTCTCCAAAGTATCTAGTATTGCAGTTCAGACTGTGGCAGAGATTTCAGTACAAACAGAACCTGTAGGAACAATAAGAACACCTTCAGTCAGGGCCCAATTAGATGCTAAGGTTGAAATCATAAAGCACATTTCAGCTCCAGAAAAGACATACAAAGGAGAAAGTCTGGGATGTCAGACAGAGGCTGAGTCAGATTCTCAGAGTCCTCAGTATCTGTCAGCTTCATCTCCTCAGAAGGATAAAAAACGCCCAACACCATTAGAGATAGGATACTCATCCCACCTTCGTCCAGACTCCACATTGCAGGTAGTCCCTTCCCCTCCCAAATCTCCCAAAGTTCTCTATTCACCCATTTCACCTGTTTCACCAAGCAAAGTTATAGAGTCAGCTTTTGTACCCTATGAAAAACCCATTACTGATGACATCAGCCCTCAGAAGATGCTACATGCTGACATTGCCAAGGTTCCTCCATCAAGCCCAAAGGCAGTAAAGATGATGCAACGTTCTATGTCTGATCCTAAGCCCCTGAGCCCTACAGCAGAAGACAGTTCCAGAGCTCAGTTTCAGTACACTGAGGGTTTCATGGTAAGAAGCATTTTCTTTTCTTTATTTTTTTTTTTTTTTTAATTGTAATTCTGCAGCTAGCAGTACACCATGAGGGCTTACACACTCAGTTGCAATCCTTGTGTACGTTTTCTTTTTGCACACCTTCCTGAAAAAAAGCAGTGGTTATTTTCTTCATTGACTTGCCTGGAAATATAGGAGTACATAATACAGTCTTACTAAGACTTCAGAAAAAATGCAACAAATTCTTACTCAGAATCTGGAAGGCACCACAATATAGTTGTTACCTCTAATTCTCCAGGAAGTGAAAAGCATATTCTTTCTCATCATACAACACCCAGCAGAGGTGTTTGTTCTTGATGTTTGATAATTTCTGGAGGCTTTCAAATGCTGAATTATCTATTTATACCCTCCAAGACTCCCACAGTAAGCAGTTAACTCACATATTTGTGTGGATATTAAACATTTCCTATGCTATTACTGCTTGGAAAACAGTCCTTGGGAAAACTGTAATGATGCCATTGGCAGTCCATACCAGCATCGTTCTCTAATGCATGATTATCACAGTGCATAAAACTGTAGCAGAAGTGTTGAAGTTCCACATAGAGGATTTGTAACATAACCTTGAAGAACAATTGCTCATTAGTTATAGTTGGGTTTACTAGATATTGGAGAGCAGGTATAATACTGTAAAATAACTGTCAATGAAACGATTACCAAGAAAAAATTACTCAATTTGCTTATTTCATAGATATAACCCATTATTTCATTAATATAACTGTAAACTTTGTATGATGGATGATAAATTCTATAAACAGTTCATTGTTTCAAGGCCTTTATAGTAGATTTTGATCACAAACAGTATTCACTAATGAGACATGAAAAGGGATTGTTCATAGAAGCCTACATATTTATTAACATTTTACATTGAGCCCAAACAGTAATGAGCTATAATGTTCTTATCAGAATGCAGTCATCAACCAGCAAATAGCCCATGTCTCCAAGCACTTACAGTGTAAATAAACGACGTGGACATTTTCATGGAACATGGGGTGAAAGTAGACAAGGGAAAATGAAAAAATTACCATGGATATGAAGTGGACTACACCATCTGTATCATGAGGTGTCTGGCAAGGAAGCTGCTCTTTAAACCTCTTGTGACCATCATGTCTTGTTTTATCTCTGAAGTTAAGTTGAGCACTAAGTCTGTTATACCTCTCTCTATGATAGAGTTTTGTTTATCAAGTATCTAAAGTTCTCTTAGCTTAGTGTGACATTAGGTACCTGAAACTTAAAGAAGGAAAATAGATATATAACAAAAAAAGAAAATATTTAGAGTTACACCTACAGAAAGCAATCTAATGACAGCAGCATTCTATGAAATATGGGCATACATTACTTTTGCAGTTGCTGTATTAGTTTCAGTTCTCAATTACTCAGTACAGTTATGTTGTGAAGGAGGGATCTGCAGTATAAGATCTGAATGATCTCCTGGTTTCCATGAGACTTGGATTATCTTGCTGAGCGTGAAAGTAAGATGTTTCCTCAACCTCAAAATATTTTTGGCAGCAGGACTTTTTTTTCATTCTTCACGTAGTGCCCATGACAGCTAAAGCCTTTATATGTTAATTCTCTGTGTACCTTTTTGTGCCTACTGACTGGAGAGCTCCTAATTGCAGAATTATAAAAAGGAAAGTTTAGAAGAGATCAGTTATGTCATGCAAAACAATGAAGTTGAGTGCAGACAAACTTGTGAAACGGCTCACTCTGGAAAGGAGAATTTTCCAGAGCTGAACATAAAAAAATAAAATGGAAATGACAGAATCATCTTTCACTACCTTAGGGAAATGAAGTGTGTGTATAAGTATTTTTTGCCTGGACAAATATCTCATAATTTTTTCAATAGTTCTTGTCTCAGGGTCATGACTTTGTCTGCATTCATAAATGTTGCAGGTGAAAAGGGGTTTCAGGTATATGTTTCACAGGCTTCTTTTTATGATAGTTTATCAGACAAGTTGATCCTTATTCAAACAGTGGAACTAAAAAATTAAGAATACAATTAGTCTCCTTCCAAGGATTACAATGAAATGATAACTTGTCCTTCAGGCAATGCACTTTCACCACTCATTGATTTCTTCCATTGAAAAATATATTTATTTCAACATTTCAAGAAAAGATATTATGTAGACTATAACTATAGACTATAACTAATATGATTAATTATGTCTTTATGTTATAGAACTGCTGCTTTAATTTAACTTTATTCTTTAATGCACCTTTTATAGGAAGATCTTACAATGTTTTATCTAAGCTAGTATAAGAGAAAAGCTGAATGAGAACCTACCAGGCAATCTCATAATAATAAATACTGACTCTAGCTGTGTCAAGGAAAAGTTGTGAACTATAAGTTGTCAGCACCAAAAAGGTTGTGGGAGGCACCAATCTGACAATGATACTTTACAGAGATACCTAATTCTCTTGTTTTGTAAGCTTTGTGCCACTTGAGCTCCCAGTGACAATGAACTCCCCAACTTACTCTAACAGACTGTTCCACAGTCCAACAAGGTAGAACTCCATGGAGTGCAGAGCCAAAGCAGTGGTTTCCATGAGGACATTGGGAAGAGTCAGTAGAAATTGCAAGTGGAGATCAAAATTGATCCATTCAGCTGCAACAAAAAATGCAGGGACAACAAACTAATGCATAGACACATCTGTCAACAGTCTGTCAGCTTCAGGGTAGAAATGTACATTTAAGCTTCAACATTTACAGCAAATTGTATCAATCTGTTTATTAAGAGAATTTAAAGAGGCTTTTATCAAATTTTTCATCTTCTGAAATTGCTGCAGTTGTTAGGCAAATATAATCCAAAGATGTGTAATATGGTAAAAAAAGATAATGATTTCATGCAAAATCCTGGAAGATAATTTGTTTGGGTAAGAATTTCAGGACTTAACCTGTTGATGTAATA